>OY720675.1:40334169-41534169 GCA_963170755.1 Amphimallon solstitiale
TTGTTTGTTTACATTAGCACTGCGTTGTTTCTCAAATGGCTGAAGACTCGTTTCACACCCGGAAAATTAGATGGTAAAATAGTTTCAATTTTGGATGTCTTCCTAGTCAAACCACTCAGTTTCGTCAAACTCTAAATAGATCAAAATTCTTCAAAAGTTTAGAGTCTTATTATGCCAGGTACTTATTTGTCAAGACAAATTCAACAAGAATATCAATCGGTTAGTATTTGGTCTTTTACTAAGAGTTGCTTGGTCAAAAACTATCATTCTGGAGAATGGAATATCCGGTTTTACTGCAACTGGTATCTGCCCGAACCACCAAAAGAACATTCCAGTCTACGGCTTCTTAAATGAAGAACAACTAGCAGAACAATACACTCTTGACGCTACCGAAGATACAAACAACAATAAAGACGCAGGACCTAAATTACCTCGCTTGTTCACAAACAAATACAGAAAGGACTCATTTTTAGAACTCACCAGCCATAATGTTGAATAAAATTAATGATGCGTTTCGGAAAACAATAAATTGAGAAAAAAGTTGCTGCAGTTTTGACATCCTCTCAGAACATAGATCAAAGAAAACCAACGTTTCAAAAAAATAGATTTAAAAAAATCTAGAACCGCAAAACCTGCAAAAAGTCCGTGTCGAGCAATTTAAGTTACGTTCCGTCAAATATCAACGGAGTCAACTTTTATTTTAAATAAATTTAACTTACAACAAAAGAAAAATAGCATTCTTTACGTTAGAAATACTTATAATAGGAGCTTCATACTTTTCATAATATCGCAATGTTTTGAAATCAACGTATACGTCAGTTAAAAAAAATAACTTTAAGCAGTTCCAAGAAACTAAGAATTTTATTAACATAAAGATATTTAAATACAACCTAAAAACTGAAATTCCGATGATATAGACAGATAATTATTTAACATTTTGTTATTGGAATAGAATGCTAGTTACAGGTGTTAATATTTAATAATAGTAATAATAACTCATATTCCATCATCTGAATACCTTTTACGTTTAGAATAATGACATATTTAACGTGCCTGTGATGCCATTTAATTTGATGCCTCTGCGCATTCACCTAGGGTTTATGATAACCAACCTTCACATGAAATGGAGCAGCTTGTATCATTAATAGTAATTTTATAATATGCAAAAGACGACATCTTTTAAGATAAAGTTGCACCAAAACATTAACATAAAACATGATTTGATCATTATTTTATTAGCAGCGATTTGGAAGAATACAACTTTTTATCATATTTACATAAATTTATCTCGAGAACTGTTATATCTTAATATTAATGCTAATTCTTATTGTTTACATATTATCTCACCGAAACAATTCGTAAGCTAGAGCGAAAAATAGATAAAGATGAAATTCCAATAAAAAAAAATCGCAACAACCACATTAAACAAGATTAAATCTAATAACTTAATAAATAAACTTAACCAAGCCATAACAACAGTCGTAAATTCAACCATATAATCTTGAAATATTAAAAGTATTTCTCTTTGCTGCGAACGCGAAAAGCTGGTCGTTAGACGCAAGTTCAAGATATCCTCGAACATTAATGCCGTCACGTAAAAGACGTTTTTCTTTTCCCTTCCTTAAATCCTGGACGCTTCTCCTCTGTACGAAGAAGTTCTACGTAAGACTTTTCGGTTTAAACCGCGGGTAGGTACTTTCCCTTTTTTTTATTTTATTTTTGATAATAGGCCATTTGAGGAAAGAAGCGGGCGTTATAAATCACGAACTCAAACCGATCTTTTCGAATTTATCAAAGGGAAATATGAAAATCCTGGTTATTAGGATTAAGTAAAAAATATGGTCGCGATTTGAGAATAAATTTTCATATTCGACAGATTTGTTTGAATAATACGAATGGGAAAAACTGTTTTTTTTTTTACTTTAGGGTACAGAGGAAAATAGTTCAACGAAGCATGCAAATGATTACTCAGTTAATTCCCGACAAAATTTTACAAAGATAGACATAACTGAAACAAAAAGAAAATTATAGTATCATATATCTCCGTTGACATTCTTGCACTGTATTGCTGATATGGAGGAACGTACCACTGTAATCGATATATTGTCAGCTTATTTAAGATTCAATATTTAAGTAGTCATAGATAATTTTACTATGCCTGTTTTTTTCTGAAACAAAGGCGTAGGAACTCATTGTGAGCATTTATAATACAAACTATAGCTGTCAAAATTTGACGAGAAATAATAACACTCATTTATCCAGAAATGCAATGAATGTTTTATTATATCATATGCTAAAATCATGCTAAGAGAAAAAGCTTTCCAATACAAAAATTAGGGAAAACATGATAAAAATTGGCATTGTATTAGAATTATATTTGCAAATAAAGATTTCCTTAATTGGAGAATATTTCGTGCATAGAACGTTCCACACATTTTCTATATATCTGAAGAGTGTAAGAATTGCCACTGTGTGCCTTGCGCCAATCTGACGAACATAAACAAATGCAAAACTGCTCGATATGCTATGGCAAGAACATGTTTCAAGGTATTCTTACGGCGATAATAATGGAGTCTCGATACATTGCTTCTATAGAATTAGTACAGATCTGTCGAGAAAAGTGGCATTTAACTAGCTTAACTTAATCATATTACCAACCAATAATTCTTAAATTATCAAGAAATTCATTGCCATTGAACAGCATGGGTTGGATTGGGTTAAGAATTAATCCACTTGTCAAGAATGTTATTACAACTGAAGAGCATGGGTTTATAGAGAAGAGATCAACTGTCACAAATCTTACCACGGAATGGTGTTCATCGGTGCAGTTGAATTGATATCCTGTAAAAAATCATACAGGTCAAATACTTCTTAAAAAGCTGCCAATTTGTTTGTTTCCAGTCGCTGAAGGCGTGTTTCGTAATTGACAAATCTGATGAAGCGAAGGATTTTCTTGAATCGGTCTTGGGACATAGTAACTGGAAAAACTGGTATTTGGAATGCAGCATTATCGTTGCTATTCATTTCTACTATGGGTTCTTGTTTAGCACGGCAGCAGCCGGCAAGTAGTAATGGCTCCACAAATGCTCGAAGTTCCGTCGAAGTGCCGTCGAAGTTAGTGCTTGCTATTGCTTATTTTCAAGGTCCAAAAATTGAATAAGCTTGGTTTGGTAAGGTTTGTTTAAGTTATCAAAATGTTAAAAATGTCTTCGGAGATTAATAAATTAAAAGCTTTGCTAGGTGTACAATTTTTTCTACTTGGACTAGTGAGACCCGGTGGAGTGGTTACTATATTTAAGGTATATCTCAAAAGTTTTCGGAAAAAGATCCAATAAAATGAATTTATATTATTTAAACATGATCCGATCCAGTTGCCGTTGGAATGAAAATTTAGTAAACTGATTAATGCTTAATTTGACATGTATGTATTTATCAGTTGGTTGGGCGAGTACCTAAACGCGATATTGTTAGGATCTACAGAGAGCAAGATATTTCTGTTTCGACAATCTATCAGTCAATAAAAGATTGCCCTTGTATCAATTTACCTAAAAGTGGACGGTGTTTCAAGGCCGTATGTTGGACGTGTTCGAGGTGAAGCCCTCAATGCAGACATTTACATACGACAGTGCCTCACAAAACTTCGAAATTTTATAAATACACATCATCCCAAAGACCAAATAATTTTCTGGCCTGACTTAACCTCGTAGCATTACGCTAGAAGAACAAGAGACTGGTTAGCCACAAACGGCATCAATTTTGTCCCGAAGACAGATAACCCTCCAAATGTTCCCAGGCAAGGCCCATTGAGGAATTTTGGTCCCATTTGCAGAAAGATATATGGTGAGGGTTGGAAAGCCCAAAATGAAGAGCAGTTAAGACGCAGAATCTTTCAGAAAATTCGGAAAGTCGACGTTACTATTATCCAAAGACCGATGGCCCTTATAAGAAATAAATTACATGACATAGAAGAGCATGGGCCTTTATCCGTCATGTAAAGGTTATATTTAGTTGAATTAAGACTATATAAGATTAATATTGTTGTTAAATGTAAAATAATAAAAAATAAAATAAAAAAAAATTACTTACACCTTTCTCCAAAAACTTTTGAGATACGTTATAAAAGAACACCGGCGCTGGCCTTGGGAAGATTGCTCATACTATTTTGTATTATCTCGTATACATAATCTTCTTCAGGTGTGTTACCATTACTATTTGTATCACTTGAATCCTCAGATGATAAATCAGAACCTTCCACTAGCACATTATCCTCACTTTTACTGTCAGTTTTGTTCTCAAAATCATCTACATTCAGATCATCCACTTCTTCGTGTAGTTTTCATAGTATCTCTTATCAACGTGCCGTTGCCACTGATGGCACTGACTTCCCAACTATTGCAGATCACTCCCTCCCTCCCACCGTCCGAGTTGTCTTCAAGAATCTTCGCTTAAACCAATATAATGCTCAAAAGATTTTGATTCAAGTTTCCACACATGAAACAAGATGAGGTGACTGCGACCCCACATGATCAAAATTTTTTTTGATTTAGTAGAAGAAAAGAAAATTTATTTGTGCCAACACACGTTTGCTTAGCTACCCAAAAAAAAAGGCCAACTAGAAAATTACTCAGACCCATATTCAAAAAACTTTGCAGAATTTTAAAGAATATTGTCATCCGAAGGATAAGCTTTTCGACACATAATCTTAATGCATTCAAAGACTTAATTACATTAAGATTATCAAATTTATCTGACTCTTTGAATGACGCTAAGGCTCTGTTTGACGTTTTTCATGACACTCTGGTTTCGACCTTTCAAGAATCTTTTCCCCTGAGAAAAATTAACAAGAATTTACCCAACAGAAATATGTATACCAATAAATAATGACCTTCTAAATATGAAAAATACATTGGATGCTCTTGCAGTTATAGCTAAGTCGACCAAACATGAAACATGGTATTTGATCTATAGTGGTTACAAGAAACAATATCACGATGCAGTTACAGCAAATAAAAAGGAAAGTAACACTAATATTATACAAAACAGTGATAACAAAATTAAGATGATATGGAAGGTCATAAATGGGGAGGTATCTGACAAGAGAAAAATCGTATTTGAAAATTCCAATCTCTCAGCTGATGAACTGAATACATATTTCTGTACAATAGGGACGGAAATGGCATATAGCATAATTACTGGCACCAATCCATTAAGCACAATAAATCGTATTAAAATAAAAAGAAATGGATCTTGTTTCTTGAAACCGGTATCGCAGGGGGAAATACGACAAATAATTAATGATATCAAATGTAAGGACAGTGAGGATATTTATGGGATGAACACCATAGTTTTGAGGTATGTTTCTCATGAGCTAAGTGAGCCTTTGACAAAGGTAATTAATGCCTGCATTATGGCAGACCAATTGAAACATGCAAAAGTGGTACCGGGTGTTTTTTTATCTTTGATATCATTTTGATCACCTGCAACTTTCTTGTTTTTAAAAATATCAGAATGAAGCAAAAATCATTTTGCATAGGTATCTATGAAGTTTTTTACGTTTTAAAAAATAAAACAAAACACTAACGTTTTTCCAAGATATTAACCTAACTTATATTTTTTTAAATGGAAAGCCCTAAATATTTTCGGATATTTCGATTTTGCATGAAATTTCAAATATATTTTATAAAGCATACCCCATACCTATCTTCAACGGTTTGCGAGAAAACGGCGTTTAAACATGCCATTTTTAGAATAATTTAATTTTGTAAAATTGTTTTTTTTAATAATTTGTTACTTTGTTAATCGTTAATCTTTTGTTTTATTAAAAATAAATTTTCTAAATAATTATGAAAAATGATTTCTGTTTGATTTCGACATCTTTAAGAACAGGGTTACAAAACTAAATTTTTCTTTGTTGCATGTTCAAACGCCGTTTTTTCGCAAACCGTTGAAGATAGGTATGGGGTATGCTTTATAAAATATACTTGAAATTTCATGTAAAAGCGAAATATCCGAAAATATTTAGGGCTTTCCATTTAAAAAAATATAAGTTAGGTTAATATCTTGGAAAAACGTTAGTGTTTTGTTTTATTTTTTAAAACGTAAAAAACTTCATAGATACCTATGCAAAATGATTTTTGCTTCATTCTGATATTTTTAAAAACAAAAAAGTTGCAGGTAATCAAAATGATATCAAAGATAAAAAAACACCCGGTACCTTAATAATAATCTTCGTTTGTGTAATTTAAGCGCCCTGGCATACTAATTAATAATACTTCTCAAATAATGACAGCGTCATACATTTCTTTAGCATTTGATTGTCAATGCCGCCAAAGCCAACTAAGAGAAACTGAATTTAAAATTCACGCAGCAAAATTTCCGAATAGAAATATTAAATTGGCAATATTTCGAAAACTAAAAATTTTTTGCATAGATAACCTTACACAAACTTACACTATTTTTTAATGCTAAATTAAATAAAATTATAAAAATTGGGGGTTTCCATTTGAAAAAATTGATTTTTGGCATTTTTTTCAATTTCATTTTTAATCATATTTTTTAAACACCCTGTACTAAAAGTTTTCAAAATATTATAAAAAAACTATTTCAGTAGGTCTTTCTCAACAAGGACTCTAGTCCAAATTGAATAATAAGGGCTTCCTTATGGGAAAAAATATTAATTATTTTAGATGCTGCAAACGTCATTTTTCACGTAAAAAATTAAATAAGTCAAAAACAGTTAGACTTAGGTATAGGACGTGATACATAAAATTAGCCTAGAATCTTGTGTAGATTCCAAAAATGCAATAATACACAGGGTGTTCCATTTGAAATAAGAAAGTTGACATCTACTTCCTGTATAACCGGAAGTGCCGCCATCTTGAAAATATTTTAGCCGAGTTGCCCCCATCGACTTTCGCACGCCCCCAAATTTTAAAAATTTTCCTATGTGTGGTTTTCCATATATAGATCGATTTGGTTCCCGGTGGGACACCCTGTATATATAAAGAAAATGAAATCAACAACTGTAAAAACTATAGGCCAATAAGTATATTACCCATTATATCTAAAGTCTTCGAATAAGCCATCCTATCAAGGCTATCTTACTTTTTTGAAGAAAACGGTCTACTAATGACATGTCAACATGCGTACCATAAGAATAAATCGACAATGACTGCGCTAGTAAGTGTATTGAACTATATAAACGATGCCCGGGATGAAAAGAAGATGGCAAGCTTAAATTTATTAGACCTAAGCAAAGCATTTGATACGGTGGACCACAGTATATTGATACACAAATTAGAATACTATGGAATAAGGGGCCAACCCTTAAAATTAATTAGGTCCTACTTATCAAATAGGAAACAGACGGTTCACTAGTGTTTATGTGAGTAATGAAAATTTGAAAATTACCCAATTATATTGATTTGCATATTTAACAAGCAAAATACCTATCGCTTTTTATTTCTATATATTTAAAACTTTTCAAACATAGTTTCACATAAAATATAAACACCTTTGTAATTGTAATAAATGAATAGTTTTACGGGAGGAAGCGAAACACATGACAATCGTTATCTGTAAAGGAAGCTTATGGATAGAAACAGTGGATCGAAATACGACTAGTACTCAGCCACAGCAATTATTCTAGACGTTGGTCTTTTGTTTTTGTATCGATTTCTAGGATCGTTAAAATCAAGGATGCGAGAATATCGACGACGCTATGTATGCGTCCTGAGGCTGTTCGTGGGATCAATTGACACCATGACCTATATCAAGGCGCCTTATCTCCGATTAAATTTAATGCGAACAACGAAATGACGCGTCTTCTGGAGATCCCCTTTTTTCCCTTGAAATAACATGAAATTGCGTAGAAACCCTGTTATTTACTGGTATATCGGACAGGGCCAATATTACGTTAGGCGGGTTTATTTTTTCATTTACCGTTTTATGTGTTATTTCATTTTTTAAAGCAGAGCTTACCACATCATACTTCTAGTTTTATTTTCAATGCGATATTCATCTTACAAACTATTTCAAAAATCGTGCTTACAAGATTTTATTTCTGTTTATGACAGACTTCAATAATAAGCATTAATTCCTCTCAACTCATATTAGAGGATGGAAAATGTCACAAAACAAAATGTAATTATTACCAATACAATGTCTGTTTAAACTTGACAACGTGACAACCGTTTATTCGTACAATCTTGTGACAAAGATAATATCAGTGACCATGGACATTGTTTCGACTTCCAATTTCGATAAGTGAAGTGGGGTAAGGGTGTCGTAAAAATTTGTTAGTTAAGATAGACTATGTTCTAATCTAGAATATATTAAATTGTTTAATCTCCTGTTTTGAAAGAATCAAGCTTGAAAAGTTACTAACAAGTCTGCAAAAGATCAAATAACTAATTTCAAATACTTTTTATTTTTTTTATTTTTTTTTTATTTTAGAAACAATCTACTACACACTTGCCCTCTATTTGGCCAAATAGAGGGCAAGTGTGTAAGGACATGATATTTTATATTAGGCATAATACTATATTAGAATGGGGTAAGTATGTAAAACTACAGTCGTTCTTCTTTTGATTGCTTTTTGGTAAAAAAAAATCCATCAATATACTGGGTGTCCAGAAACTCTCCTGAAAAACGAAGACCGGAGATTCCTCAGATAATTTTAAGACAATTTAACCCGATTTACGCTAGTCCGAAAATGCTTCCTAAGGTCATAGGCGTCCGTTTTGGGTAGGTAAACGGTTATTTTAACGCATAACTTTTTTGTCTTTAACTTTTAAGCATTTGTGACACTAGATTATTAAATTTTCAGGTATTCTAGTACTAAAAGGTACTCTTACTTTAAGTCGGTAGGATACACCGTTTTCTAGAAAAATCATTTTTTCGTCATTTCATCTTTCGTCATTGCAACTTCGCGAACTGACAACAATTTGACAATTAAAAACGTAGGTTTTATTTCTGTTGGCAGTTCAGAGCGAACTAGTGCAAAAAATAATAAATTGAATTTTAATGACGAAAAAACGAAAAATTTTCAAATCGATTTTTCTAGAAAACGGTGTATCCTACCGACTTAAAGTAAGAGTACCTTTTAGTACTAGAATACCTGAAAATTTAATAATCTAGTGACACAAATGCTTAAAAGTTAAAGACAAAAAAGTTATGCGTTAAAATATCCATTTACCTACCCAAAACGGACGCCTATGACCGGTACTAGAAATTCGCAATTGATGGAATCGATTCATCTCTGGAGGATAAATAAGCATACCAGTTTTTGTTTTTCTAAATAGTCGCGTTCGGGAGATATTAAAAAAAAACTGATTACAAGGCACCATCTTCAAAGAGCTCTAGCTCCCTTAGGAAGCATTTTCGGACTAGGGTGAATTGAGTAAAATTGTCTTAAAATTATCTGAGGAATCTCCGGTCTTCGTTTGTCAGTATAAACTTTTTGTTAAAAAACAAAATGACAATTCAAATGAAAAATCAGATCACAATTCTAAAACAGTCTTAAACCTCATGAACAATAAATCTTAAGTCTTTTGTTCAATATTATAGGTGAAAAAACCTACATCAAACCGTATGAGACCTCGTCGGCCTACAATGTTACGGCATAAGTCGTACCAGGATGCAACTCCCTTCTTGCCGACTATCTTCGTTTTTGACGGATCTAGAGAAAAATTTATTTCATCTAAGTTCCATATTAACTCCGGTTTGTCGTGTAGCTTTAAATCATTCATGCATTTTCCTAGAATTTATTATTCGTTAATAATAAAGGGATCTATCTATGCACTTTTTTCGTGCATATTCCACTGACTGTGGTTTCTTAATAGACAGCTTGTGTCGTTTGGAAAAAGAGAAGAACCAATCTTCGCCCGGACGGCCTTCCTTAAATGGCGTCTGCAGATTGTTTTATTTCACATATTTTTTTACTATTCCAAAAATATCTTTTCTTATTAGGCCCCGGCCCCATTTCTCCATTGCTTCTAATCCTGCTGCTAACATTGCTTCATCGTGTAATGGAATAGCCGTATTTCTTCCCATTCATTTACTTTTTTGTCCTCTTAGACCTCTGCGATAGTAGCTGAGGGTCATCTGCGGAATATTATATTTCTTTGAAGCCGCATAAGCAGTCGTAACCCCAGCATTTATTTCTTGAAGTGTCCTTTCCAATACAGTCTTACTGTAGCAATTGTCCCTATTGGATTTTCTTTTATAAACCCTTTACCATGGCGGCTGAAATTGAAACAAACATGCCAAAAAGAAGCAACGAATATAAAGGGGCAAGTGTGTAATATACTACACACTTTACCCGACTGTTTACTACTCATTTGTCCAGGTGCAAATGTTTAGTAAACAATATCTAAGTTAATAATTATTTACTTATGACAAATATGTATAGTAATAACAAATATAATACCTGGTTTTGGTATTGCTACGAATTGTCAATTAAAACTATTAATTTTTAGACAGATAACAGTGTATTAAAAACTACAGATAACAGTGTATTAAAAACTGCTTTACACACTCCCTGATCACGAACACAGCATGAACTTTTTCTATCGTATCAACCGAAATCATGTAACACGCGCAATACAGTTTCCTTCTTTATGGACGCAAAGATAAAAGAGTTATGCACTTGTTTTGAAAGGTGGAGGCACATATGCATCTTCTTAAACATAGAAAAATGGCCAATTACATACATACCCTACTTCACTATATGCATATATAATGTATATGTAATATGCAATATGGAAAATATGTGCAGCACTTACACAGTGCCCCCCCAGTGAAGTAGGTATTAAGTATTTATATAGAGGAAACGCGTTACATTCAATTGCACGTCATACTAGATCCATGACGACTCGTCTTGTTTATGTTGCCGGATCTATTTTTATTTCTGTCAGTGACATTTGATATGACCAAAAAGAAAGTTACTCACAATACGATAACTATAACTTAATATATTTAGTAATTGAAATACTCTAAGACTGGAACTGTTTTTATACAATTTATATCAAAGCAAAAATAAACACGGAAACTTGACAGGAAAAATATACACAACAGATATGATTTATTTGCCATCACCGAATTGAACTATTAGTCTATTAAGAACATGTAAGAGAGAAATTTAATATTGAAAATGAATTTATGTGTTTATTTGCCATGAATGCATATATAACGATCAATTTATACATTTTCTATTTAAATTAATTAAATAAAAGCCCTCAAATACAATTTAACAAAGTAACATTTTTAGTTTCTCTAATATAGTTATGACAACATGTAAACGTCCTGCACTACAATACCAAAGTCAGAAAAAGAATGGAAAAACTGGTTCATTTTCCAAGATAGCGTGTGGATATAATTTTTAATAATTAACATAGAAACAAAATGAGTGAAGAGATTTCATCGAAAGTTGAACAATTAGCTGAGCAAACCGAATTAAAATTAATTCCACAAAAATCTGAAAATGCATATTATCAAGAATATGAGAAATTGTTGGCTTAGATGATAAAGAACAAGTACCATACGGTCGACGAAACATTGATGCTTGCGTACAACGAAGTGGTAGGTAACATTATTAAAAATGAGGTGTGGCTACCACACGACTTTCTTATACGTATGAGCGTTTCAAATTATAGAATTTTAAGAATTTTTTTATACAAAAAATATTCAAAATCCTATTCTAAGTACTTCTATTCTCTCAATAAATCTCTATATAATGCATACTTTGCAAGATATTATCAAAAAAGTGCTATTCGCTAAGAGTAAAAGTGCTACTTCCGGTCCGAATTTTGAAATTTCATATATACAAAAAATATTGCAAATCCAGTTCTAAATACTTTTGTACTCTTGATAAATATATATAGAATGCATAACTTACGACATATTTGCAAAAAATCGTTATTCGATAAGAGTAAAAGTGGTACTTCCGGTCTGAATTTTGAAATTTCTGTTATACAAAAGATATTAAAAATTATGTTTTAAATACTTTTATACCCGTAACGTACTTGTCTAAAAAGCATGACTTGCGAAATATTCGCAAAAAACTGATTTTCGATAAGAATAAAGGACCTACTTCCGGTTGGAATTTCGAAAAACTTTTTAAATAAAATTATTTTCAAATTCAATTTTAAGTATATATGAATTCTTTATAAATTTGTTTAAACTTAGTAGCTGACGAAATATTGTCAAAATTCGATTTTTTCGCTGAAGTAAACTGCTACTTCCGGTCTACCGATTTTACTGAAAGACTAATCAGATCTCAAGAGGGACATTATACACGTAAATACAAAATTTGGAATTGATATCTACAGCGGTTTGACCGCTATCGTGGTCACACACACACACACACAGACACACACACACACACAGAGAAATTTTTTAAAAACCACTTTTTTGGTATCAGGGGACTTCAAAACGTGGACATCTGCAAAAATCTCGAGGTGGAAAATTATCATCACAATACTTCCTTATACTACGTATAAGAAAGTAAAAAATGAGGTGTGGCCACCACACGACTTTCTTATACGTATGAAAGTGTTACTTCCGGTCCGAATTTTGAAATTTCATTTATACAAAAAATATTCCATATCCAACTCGAAATACTTTTGTACTCTTGATAAATATATACCGGGTCGTCCAAAAGTCTGGATTCACGTGGATTTTGAGTAAACTATTCACTTTTTTGGAAAACTGAATTCTGTATCTTGAATGGGAATAAAATTGCAACTCAATAGTATTTTTTATTTCAAAAAAATTGTTTATAATTTTGAGATAAAGTTAATAACAATGTTTTTTTAAATGGAAACCTACCGTGATTTTTATTTCAGAGAGAGTACTTTCGATAAGAATTGCATTGGCATAGAAATTTTGGCTATAAACCTTACGATTATTGTTTAAATTAATATTAAATTTTCGATCCGAACACTCGTTCGCGCTTGTTCGGAAAATACACGAACGTGTCTTCTCTTACCACGTTTCCAACTGTAGGCATGGGTCCACCCCCTAATGAAGCATTCTATTGAAGGCGTTACGTTTATCTTGAATGAAAGCATTTTTTTTATATAAAATGGACATCTACCGCTTTTTGTCGCCGTATCCCACCATAATTAGAATTTCTATCCGTTCTCTCTCTACCAGTTCCATATTTACGCAAATTGTTCAAAATCACAGATCACAAAAATAATAGATAAAGTCAATACCAAAACAACACAATTAACAACAAACAAAACGTTCAAGAAAACAGAAAATAAAAATTCAAATTCGCTCCGTAAACGTACACTAGTAATACCAAAAACAGAATGAGATAAGATTTGGACCTTCCAAGTGTCTAAAAACGGAAAAAGACCATAAAATTATTTTTTATTAAACTACGTTGTACTTTCTCATAACGTTTAAATATCGTAATCGCGGTAGATCTCCATTTTATAAAAAAAAATGCTTTCATTCAAGATAAACGTAACGCCTTCAATAGAATGCTTTATTAGGGGGTGGACCCATGCCTACAGTTGGAAACGTGGTAAGAGAAGACACGTTCGTGTATTTTCCGAACAAGCGCGAACGAGTGTTCGGATCGAAAATTTAATATTAATTTAAACAATAATCGTAAGGTTTATAGCCAAAATTTCTATGCCAATGCAATTCTTATCGAAAGTACTCTCTCTGAAATAAAAATCACGGTAGGTTTCCATTTAAAAAAACATTGTTATTAACTTTATCTCAAAATTATAAACAATTTTTTTGAAATAAAAAATACTATTGAGTTGCAATTTTATTCCCATTCAAGATACAGAATTCAGTTTTCCAAAAAAGTGAATAGTTTACTCAAAATCCACGTGAATCCAGACTTTTGGACGACCCGGTATAGAATGCATAACTTACGACATATTTGCAAAAAATCGCTCTTCGATAGGAGTAAAAGTGGTACTTCCGGTCTGAATTTTGAAATTTTTTTTATATAAAAGATATTGAAAATTATGTTGTAAATACTTTTATACTCGTAACGTACTTGTCTTAAAAGCATGACTTGCGAGATATTTGCAAAAAACTGATTTTCGATAAGAGTAAAAGACCTACTTCCGGTTGGAATTTCGAAAAACTTTTTTAAGACAATTTGTTTCAAACTTAATTCTAAGTACATATGAATTCTTTATAAATTTGTTTAAACTTAGTAATTGACGAAATATTTGCAAATTTCGATTTTTTCACTGAAGTAAACTACTACTTCCGGTCGGCCGATTTTGCTCAAAATCTAATCAGTTCTCAAGAGGCAGACTACACACGTAAATACAAAATTTGGAATTGATATCTACAGCGGTTTGACCGCTATCGTGGTCACACACACAGACACACACACAGACACACACAGGCACACAGACAGGCACACAGACATTTTTTAAAAACCACTTTTTTGGTATCAGGGGACCTCAAAACGTGGACATCTGCAAAAATCTCGAGGTCGAAAATTTTCATCATCACAATACTTCCTTATACTACGTATAAGAAAGTAAAAGGGTCATTAATTAACCTAATTTCTCGTGTTTCATAATAGTTCGCTATCTATAAATCGTCAACACTGTGGTGCATGCATTCCAAATTACAAACAATGCTAGGAACTAAAAAGAGGGGGGAACGTAGCTTCATTTTATAAGCTACATGCGTTTATGAAGGGAACAAACAAAGGTTACGGCACTAAGAAATCTTCGGTATTTCGAGGAAATACGAACATTTTATGTTCAAACCCCTGATCGTACTTTTCTGTTTTTGAAGGTAGGAGCTGTCTTATTTTGACAGTTGTGACAAATATTGAGAGCAATATTTCGTTTCACAGGTTGTCGTTATTTGTGGCATATTTGGCTTATGCAGAAGACATGAAATATGTGATTTAAGTACATTATATCGGACATTAAAAGAGAGGGCTTCTCCCATCTAAAACAGAAAATTGTCGAGAATTTGCTGTTGATTCTGATATATTTTAAATGAAGTTGTTTGATCAATATATTTTACTACGTCCGGATAATATATACACAAGCAAAGTGTTTTTGAAATATAATAATGGAAAATACATTAAACAAGCGGTCGGGATTAATACTTTTGGTAGATGTCCTGCTTTTGTGACGCGTTCCTTGGATCTTCCAAATCCTGTCAAATATACAGGTCACGCTTTTAGACGATCTTGGGATGAGTGTGGATGAGCTCAAACGACAGGTTGGGGTGGAAATCATCGACTGTAGCTAGTGGTTATATCACCATAAACAAGTTTCATGTTTTCAAACGTATTGCTGGTGCTGTTAATGGAACGGGTGTTGAATCAACATCATCAGATATCGACGTCCCTGTTATCACAGAAAACCGGAAGATCCAATCTGCTACTTTGCAAATAGCCAATGATAAGGATTTTGAATGTTCTGGTCTTCGAATTCACAACAATAATAATTGTACCATTAATGTTTATTTAAATAAAAAAAAATGCACTATCTGTTTGTTACTGTTGTAGGTAAATTTGTTATTACCTAGGCGACTTTAAAACACAAGGTGTTTTAAAATCACGACTACGCACGCAAATGCGTTCGGATTATGATTCAGGTGTAATAAAAATAGTTATTTACGAACCAAGTGCGTGAAATCATATTAAAATAAATGTTTCACGCACGAAGTTTGTACAATATTTTTTGTACGAGAACTATAATAATAATACATATTGTTAAATACGTTATCGTTTATGACACACTACTAATCTCTTGATATTAATTAAAAAAAATTGAGTTGGCAGTATTGATTATTTGAAGTGACATTTAATTTAAAATTATCAAATTCAAAAAATTCCATAGAAAATAAAAACCTCATCAACAACATGAATTCTGATAATGAAATGCAATGTACACCGCCTGAAATTCGCGAAGCTGCGAATATTGCAGTGGATAATTTATTACCTATAAAATCAAAAAACGTATACGAACACACTTATACTAAATTCGTAACTTGGGCTAGATCTAAAAATATACAAAAATACTCCGAAAATTGTTTATTAGTTTATTTTCAAAATTTAAAATCAAATAAATCATTATGGTCCACTTATTCTATGTTAAAATCATGCTTAATAATATATGATAATACGGATATATCTAAATATGCAAAACTCATAGCGTATTTAAAACAGATAACGAAGCAACATCAGCCTAAAAAATCAGCAGTATTAACCGAAGAACAAATTACTAAATTTATTGTTGAAGCACCAAATTCTTTGTTCCTACTAATGAAGGTAAAGTCATTTCCATATATTTAAATTCCATACAACACTATATGTATTTATAGGCTGTATTAATATTGGGTATTTCTGGAGCGTGTCGACGTGAAGAACTTTGCAAAATGTCATTGCGAGACATAGAATTTAAATCGAATTTAATTATCGTAACAATTCCAGAAACTAAATAGGTAACAGCCGTACATTTGCAATCATTAAGCCCGAATGGATTGCATTAATTCGGCAATATGCAAATTTAAGACCGGACAGCCAGCAGCGATTCTTTTTAACATATCGCAATGGCAAGTGTGTTTGTTCACCTGTTGGTCTTAATACAATTGGCAAAATTCCAATGCGAATAGCTGAGTACCTTCAGCTTGATAGCGCAAGTAACTTCACAGGTCACTGTTTCCGAAGGAGTTCAGCGACATTGTTGGCAAACCAAGGAGGTGACTTGCTTTCAATTAAAAGGCATGGTGGATGGAAATCATCTACGGTTGCAGAAGGATATATCGAAAATTCTCTGCATAGTAGAATTCAATTCGCTAAAACAATGACACCCTTAGAGATATCGACTCCGCCTGCAACTTGTTCGACATCTGAAATACAAGATATATGTAATAATACAATCAACGTTACTCTACCTTCGCATTCAAGATCAATGGGGTATCAATCTCTGGTTGTCAAAATTGCCCAATCAAAATTTTTAATAATTGTTCCATTTCAATTTCTGAAAAGAATGAATAATGGTTATTTATAAAATATTTGTTGCTGTTCTGACATTGAATTACATACCTTCCAAATATAACAATTTCTATTTCATTTCCTTTTATTTTCATAGAAAAACAACGAACTGGGTAGTATATTATTAAGGTTAGGGATTTATGATTTTAAAATATCACTAAATTAATCAAGTTCTAGGAAGTACCAACTTTACTTTTACGCACTCGTGTTTAAAGTGACTTTTTACGCACGCAAATCGAATCGTGAAATGACAGGTTTTGATAAGCGAGTACAAAAAATTATTTAGAGTGTTGCGGATGTCTAACGACATCGGTTCTGCTTAAGGGATGCAATATTCATTACCTATGTAAATGTTCAATTTCTAATAATACCGTTTCACAGTATGACATTTCTTGAAAGATCAATAATATGAAAATGTCATTTCTAGTGAAAAATTAAATATTAATAATAATAATAATAATAATAATTTTTGGAAAATAGTTTAGGTCATCACTACGATAGAGTAACCAATAACATTAGACTTTGGGGGGTAATGAATTACATATTAATTATACCCGTGAATCGGCGGAGAAGTATAGAGATATCTGTAACAATACTAGTAGCAAAGCAGTTAAAGTTCAGGAATTAAGCAACTTTGAAGACAAGTTTACCAATTTCATAATATCAGTTTTACGATCCCATTTCATTTATAAACTGTCACCGAGACTGTCACCGAAGAAAATAAGGAGATGTGGCCACCACGCGACTTCCTTATACGTATGAGCGTTTCGAATTGTACAAAATTGTTCTAAATTGTTTTAAATACTTTTATCTTGTTAGAAAAATAGACCTGTAAGTCTAAATTTTAAGAAATTTTTCTATACACAAATTATTCAATATTCTATTCTAGGTACTTCTACTCTCTTCATAAATTTCTATAGAATGCCTACTTTGCGAGATATTCGAAAGAAAGTGCTAAGTGTAATTATTCTACCCGTAAAATTCGGGGTTTTTTTAACAAATGAGAGAAATTAGAAAAAAAACATAGATTTTGAGTAGATCTTGTTTGGAAAGTGCTACTCGCTAAGATCTCAAAATCTATGTTTTTTTTCTAATTTCTCTCATTTGTTAAAAAAAACCCGAATTTTACGGGTAGAATAATTACATCAATGTTTTGCAATCGGTTGTTTTATTGCCAAGAGGTTAAGATGCTCATTTTGAACATTTAGTTTAAAATCACAGTGTTAACATTTTTTAGTTAATATAGTCTACAGCGTCATCAGTCAAAATTCTAAAATAAGATATTGTCATAAATTTAGTATTTTATAGTGATTTTGTTTTATACTTGTGTCAACGTTTCATTCAACTTTGTTTAAAAGACAACAAGGGGGTGGTTGGGGGAGACTTTAGACACGCACTGTATACTTAATAATAAGAATACTGTACCAACCGGAAGTTGCTAACTTTCTTTGTGACGAAGATATAATATTAGGAAAAGCTCTAAGAAAAATAAAACTGTTAAACAATAATTTGAATAATCATATTGCATATTTTAAGCATTGTTTTTAAAGATATTTTACAAATAGTTTATAGTGCTTTGGACAAATGGTGACAGATAGAGGGCAAAATTTTATGTTAGCAGATTCAGTCAAAAGCCCGTTATGTTAGGACTTTGACGGTGCGATTTAGTAGGCTAAGGTATAAATTAAAAACATCTGTTGTTGGTTTAGGCAACCACACTACTACAAAATTCTCTTGCTAATAAGTCTATAAACATTGAAATTCGTTAAGGTAAACCGATGTTATGACTTAGTTTACACACACTTACCCTACGGAGAGGAACTAGATTAAAAATAGTTAAACAAAAATTATGTAAGAACGTTTGAATAACTAGCTAGCAATAATTTTAACTTGAATTTAAAGGGAAATTGTGAATTTTTAATTTACATTAATAATTACATCCCCTTGCGATCGTTTTGAAAACTTAAAAACACGTTGAACTTTAGTTATTTTTATTATTGATTTTTTCCGCCATTTAACGATTAACGGTTGCCGAGATATGCCGATGGTCTTAAACAAATACACCCAGTATATTAAAGTTATGGTAAGTGAAGGATCACAGCGTATAGCGCGTTGCACTTTTGTAGGATCTAAGAATTAGCAAATTGTGAACAATTATATTCAAAATTATCCACCAAAGGATATTAATAATGCCATGTAAAATATTGTCATTATCTGTGGGCTTAATTCAATATGAATTTTAATGAAGCACTTAACGCAATACGTTTTTAATTTTATTTTATTGGCTTTCTTAAGAAGAGTTTTTAATAAAGTTTATGGAAATTTCCGAAAATATTAAAAGAAACCAAAGAGTAGTCAAACGTTGAAAAGCACAACAGTAATCTTTAAATTATAGTCTTTATAGAGAGTGATTTTTTGTAAATATTATTGTACTTGCTGTAAAACAGGTTATCTCTTAACAATGATTGTGGTGAACTCTCTAAACTGAAATGTATCTAAAATAGGGATATATCTATAATAATATAATAATATATAATAAATCAAGAAACGTTCATACATATTAAAAAATGTTCATAACGTTACCCGCAATTGTAAAGCAAATTGCAAATTAATTTGTAATGCAAATAATATTTAAATTATTGTGTTTTTGAATATTACTATTTATTACACTCCTAGACCCTGCCATTTAATATCTACACAATAATTCTTGTTTAAACTTAAATGCTTGAGATAATTTTAAGATAGGTCTAACTGCATAACATTATTTAGGATTGTTTAAACCAACAACCGTATAGTATATTTTCATAAGGTGTCAGTTGTTATCTTCTTATGTTGGTCATTAGTTTCAGACTCTTAAACAGCTTAGTACCGAGAATGTAGTGTTCCTTTTTTTTTAAATAATTATGTATTTGAAATTTTTAAAACAAAAAATATTGTTTAGAATTATAACGTAATTTGAAAATATTTTAGATATTTAATACTTTTCAATTCAAATTAATTAGAATTTTTACTTACAAATATTTTGTGTGCAATGTTTGTGTAAACGAACGCCTATCGTATTTTACCATTTTCTTGACTTATTTTGGATTTTTTTTCTTTGAATTACTTTGGAACAATTTGGAACAAACCCAGAACAATCTGAAACACTCGTCAAAATTTTGATTTCCTGGGTCTGGGAAACCCCTTTTTAGGCGATAATCTCGGTCAATTTTGATTCCTTTTGAGATTCTGTTGAACAGTGTTTAGAACAACTAGAATAACCTTCAACTTTTAATTTTCGAAAAAAGGAGGCTGGCTAAAAAATTGTTTTTTATCAACTACCTCGGCCAATTCTGACTTTTTTTTTTAATATTTTGGAACAATTTAGAACAAACCTAGAACAACCTGGAACAACCGTTGGATTTTCGATTTTCACAAAAACTACACACCTATTTTAGGAACGTAGTAGAATTAAGAAAAAAGTAACTTGCTGATACATGAAAGTGAAACCTACTTCAGCAAAGTACTTCTTTATTCTTGTGGGGTTCCCTGTATTTAACAAAAAGTATATTATTTGTTATTAAAAGTAATATTTAAAACATAAACTTCACGTTCAGTGTTTGTATAATAATCGAGGTAGCTTTTAAAATATCTTAAGGTCGTAAGTTTGAAATCAGTTACCGTAATTTAATTTATACAAGGAAAATTTTACTAAATTGTACATTCTATGTTCATTTTTGAATTAAATCCAGGCTTTCGTCAATTGAATTGGACATAATTTAATAGATTGCTGTATTAATTCGGTATAATTAAGTCTTTCATCCATAATTAAAAGACATTCTCATAATGAATTTTCCATTTGCCGTCGAGTTAAAGTCGCGTAAAATGAATGTGCAAGCAGAATTCGAGGTGTTTCCTGAAATTCCCTTCGGTCGAATCAGAGTGTGTAGCGGTAAACGTGCGACGATAATTTATGATTCCCTCGCTGGCGCACGGGGTAAAGTGACAAACTGATAAATATCTTTTAGTTTTGGTTAGTTACGCAATCTGTAAATGGGATTATTTCTTCGTCGAGTTCAGGGAACTCCAGGCTCACGACGAATTTGTTTACTTCGTAGATCACGCACCGTAGAAGAATATATGTCAAGCTACAATGACTTCGAAAGCACTCCTATTGCTCTAAAACGAATATCTACAGACAATAAGCCAACATTTAATTTGTTCTGTAAGCGAGTGCAAATATACAGTGAGTACAAGCATTGTAGTACTTAAAATTATGCATTTAATTAGTATTACAAAATAATGTTCTTGGCAAGTGCCGTTACTTACCATAATTCGATAAAATTTAAATTTTCAGTTGTCAACAATGCAGGGATAGCATCGTCGATTTATTTTATGCCCATCTACAGATACGAGAGAAGTTCACTGTCCCTAGCATAGATGGCGTTGACTGACATATCAGAAACTGTTATCATTTGAAGTGTCTTTTATTAGTGTTAGTTGTAAATTATTGTTTCTCTCTCTCTCTTTGCATATATGAAATCACAAACTAAACAAATCAGACCGGCAACCACTTGATAGAAAAATATCTAAGCTCTTCTATCTTTGTCACACATGAATGAACGGGTACGAAGATGCCACTAGCAGCATATTGGCGCGCAATTTGAAATGAGCTTGTTTTTAGAATATTTGTATTTAATACGTTATTGATGTAAATACACAAAACTATTGGACAAATCACATACCTTCAACTTTTACATTTAAAAAATACGGATACTTGGATTTTATTATTGATAGAAATCTCTGTTTATTAAACTTACACAATGTAATACGTGAAATCACTCTAACGTAATATTATTATATTCCTATGAGTTTATATTACACCACAGTTCACTAATTTTCAGTGTACTTATTTAATCATAAATTCGCGATCAATATCAACTTACTTATACTTAATATGATGTACAGTTTTGTGCAATAAATTGGCGTACACGTCTTATTGCTAATTTTGACATTATTTTGCCATTGTGAAAATGGCTTAAGTTAAGTTGACAAATGGAATTATATGACAGGTATTCAAACAAAAGTCATATTTACATAAGCGTATATTAAGTGTACGCCAATTTATTGCACAGAACTGACATCAAGAAAGGATTGCAATAATACGTCAAATTTTAAATGTTGTTTGGAATGACATATGACATTGATTGAAGGAATAATATGTACTAGTGGTCGCCTAGTGGTCTAAATTCGACCTTTTTATTTTCGTAATTTAATGTATTTGAAACACACTGTAATAGTACGGATTTAAAATATAATTAAAATTAATAAAATGTCCCAAGGTTGGGCACCATATGTAATAGTAGTGCCCTTCAGTTGGTCGCTATATGTAATAGTAATTGTTTAAAATATAATTAAAAATGAATAAAATAAATAAAATGACTTATTGGATGTTCCGCGTAATTAGCTCAGTTAAATAGTTCGGTTTAGCATAAGACTCTTAATTTCAAGACGGTTCAGGTATTTAGACACTAAGATTATTGTCCTGCACGTACTATTACTTCTATTTTATATTCCAAATTTCTTAGAGTGAGGTAGACAAATAACACGCAAAAGGATATTTAAATATTATTAATATATTGATAAAAATAAACACTATCAACACAGATCAGGTTACAAACAAAGGTTATAGAAACAAAACACAATTCAAATGGTACAACATGAGCAAATACAATTAACAACAGTGCAATGACGCTTTACCTATACAGTATCCCATGGATTTAATTAAATGCTAATTTAATTGTTTTAAAAAAGAACATGCATGATATAGGCCTTTAATTCAAACAACGCTAGGTACCTTTATACGATGCGATGACCATGAACGGTGTCTTCAACGGGCGGCTTTTCCTAAGGTAGACTGAAATTGTCCTCTCCTTTGTCTGGGGATACGGCACACACTTGATTATTAATAGCACTTTTACTTCACTTGACCCGCTATTTGTTTTAATAAAACTTATAACAGTTTTCTCACTAGGCTTTTTCTCTTACTTTTTACTAGTGCGTAGAATTACTTATATTCGCACTGTTAGCCTGTGAGAGATCGTTCCCTTTTCTTTTTTGGTGCGTTCTAGTGTTATTCTACTTAACACGACCTACGAACCTATTCATGCGTCGGCTAGGGAACGTCTTATATGCCGGCTAGGGAACGTCTTATATGCCGGCTAGGGAACGTCTGCCTCTTCTCTTGCTTAAGGCACGCCACGCCGTATTCTTACTCGGGGTTTCCCCGGGCCACCTATGTGCTTTACATTTCTTCATCACATTCAAGGTTCCACGTGTCGGTTGCACACAAACGGTTTCTTATTGATGTCGCATAACTTCCTGGCTAGCGCCGATATCATTGTCGCCACTTATGTTTTTACATCGATATACCTACGCACTATTTCTCTTTTACATATACAGAATTTATATAGGAACATTTTAAATAGGAATAAAAATAATTTAATACAAATAAATGAATAATACATGTTTCCCGATCTGTGTTGATTCATTATTTACCTTAATATAAATATTTTGGATGTTATATTATATTTATATTTTATTCATTATATACAGGGCCTACCGTTACAACACATACATTTTGTCTTTCTACACTCCTTCTCTACATGAACTTTAACTATGACACTTTTAAATGCAATTGACATTTAAAAGTGTCAAATATATATATTTTATTTATTTAATTTAATGTATTTGTAACACATATTGTCCTAAATTTTATCATTCTGCACTCCTTCTCCATATGAACTTTAACTATGCCAAATCTCACACACCTCCGCGCGTGCAATTTGCTTCAAAAGGGATGCAAAGTTTGCTCTTCACGTCTTAATACTATGATATCAAAAATTAAATTGGTCAATGTTGGTCATGGAATGTAAAACGCTTGTCTTAGTTTAAATCATCCTTTTGAAATAATTCAATCATTGTCAAGCTACACTGACATTATCAATAATCTACAAATGTGTTACCTACTTAGTTCAGCTGTAAAATAATAATGAACTACAAGTTATGAAATAAATAATGTTTTTATTAACCAGAAAAACTAAATTACAATAATTGTTGGAAATGTCCCTCGTTTTGTTCAATGCACAAGCCTACGCGCCTCCTCATGCTGTGAAAAGTGTTTTGCAGCATTTCTGGCGTTATGATTACACATTGCTGAACAATTTTTTGTTGCAGTTCTTGCAAATTATGTATCGGATTTGCGAAAATCTTATTTTTTAAATAAGGAAAGATAAAATAGTCCATAATTGTCAAACAAGGTGATCTCGGAGGAAACTCAACTTCCGTATGCAAACTTATCAGCCGGTCATCAAAAAACTCGCGGAGAAAAGCAAGATTTTCTCGTGTAGTATATGCTGCTGCACCGTCTTGCTGGAAATAACCGTATTGAAGTTCATCATCGTCTAACTGTTGCACAAATTCAGTCAAAAAAATATTTCTGTACCTTTCTGCGTTGACGGTGAAATTCAAACAAAAAATTGGCCCAATTATTCTTCTGCGAGAAACTGCCATCCAAACACCAATTTTCTGAACATGTAGTGGCGTTTCAATAAAAATATGCGGGTTATCAGTGCTCCACATTCGCATATTCTGAGAATTGATATATCCCGAAAGGTGGAACCAAGCTTCGTCAGAAAAAAAAGTTAAGTTCAGCAGATCGTCATTCATTAAATTACTAACGAACCAATGGCAGTACGCAAGGCGTCTGGGGTAGTCTGCAGGCAGAAGAGCTTGATATGATTGCATCTTATATGGATGCATGTTCAGGTCCTTCTTTACAATCGTTTGGCATGTTCCATAAGAAAGCCGAATTTCTTGAGAGAGACATTTTAAAGGTTTTGTAGGCTCTTCTTCCATACGTTGACGAACATTATTAATAACTTCTTCTGTACGAACTCTTGGTCTACCAGCACCTTTTTTATGCGTAACAGAACCAGTTTCGCGAAACACTTCAACACACTTTGTAAGGCATGCATAAAAATTGTCTAGTAATACTGCTACGGCTGGGAAGTGCTCTCGAAAATTGTCCAAACACAAACGTTGACTGTATTCCCAAGTTCCATTAACTAGCACACCGGTTCGAAAATAGCCTTCAATCATGTAAATTTTGTGCTCTGTGGTGAGAACCATGATTCAAAAACCGTGCGGGATTAGAAAACTTCAACACAATAACTTGAGAGATTTTGACATTCAAAAAATTATGACATACCTAAATGTACTATGCACGCTACGACAATAATTTTAAAATCCATGACCACCATTGACCAATTTAATTGTTGATATCCCGGTATAATAATTCCTTCAATCAACTGTATAACCACAACATAACAAAAAAATTTAAATGACGCTGGCACCATCTCATTTCCCCTTTCAGTTAATATCACAGAGATGGTAGAAGACTGATATTTTTATTTGCTAAACAAGGAGGCGTCAGCTGGATTAAATTTGAGATTTAGTTACCAATCTGGTTTGTTTAGTCTGTGTACGAAATATTAGTTTATTTCACTTGACGTGTCCGTAATTTGCCGAAAATGGATAAAATTTATGAAAAAGCGGTGATTTCTCTACAAAAAAGTTATCACCACAGACATTTATACGAATATGAGCGAGGTATGAGTCTGTATCTTCATATCAAGTAATTAAGAATGGGTCACATGATTTTAAACATGGAAGGGAGACCTGTAAACATGCACCAGGTGCTGGTGCCCCCAAAACTGTGGTTACAGAAGACAATATTGATTTGTCTCATGATGGTACTAAATGATAGAAGACTTGCCATTAGATTTATAGTGACATGTGGCTTTTCAGTTGGAAGTGTTTAAAAAATATTGCACGATGAATTAGCTTTCAAAAAAGTGTCTGCACGGTGGGAACAAAAAATGTAAACGGCAGATCAAAAGCGCATCGGTCAAGTTATTGCTGACAAGAATTTGGCGATAACTAATAGAGATCCAAAGGATTTTCTGAAAAAATGTGTTATAGTAGATGAAACCTGCGTTCATCACTTTGACTCAAAGTCAAAAAGTAAAGTATGGAATGGAGGCATAAGGACTCTCCCACTAAAAATTTCCTGTCAGTTCAACAGCTGAAAAAGCCATGGCCACAGTTTTTTGGAATTTTGAGGGGGTTATTTTTGTCAATTTTATACCACGTGGGCATACTGTAATAGCTGAATATTCCGCAAACTTAATTTTTAAAGTCTTTCATCCATAATTAAATGACATTACGCCATCAAAGAGAAGCAAAGAGGAAAATTGAAACGAAGAGTGCAGTTTCCGGCCAAAAAATGGCTGCCACTCATAACGCTGGGTTTAAAATTTTTGATAAAACCCTTTTTTCCCCGATCTGACTGCTGGTAACAACCATAAAATTTCTAAAATTAAAATAACATCTTCGAGGAAACCATTTTTCAGAAGATGAAGAAGTGATGACGGCGGTAAATGAGGTTTCCGATTTTTGATATTTAGAATCGACTTTTTGCCAACCAGATCCACCTTAAAATCGCCACGAAATGAAGAGATCAATTAATCTCTACTGAAAACAATCGCGCGGCCCTGGATACTCCCTAAATCTATTGCGTAGCACCGAAAAATCTGGAGCAATGGAGAACAGCATATGCTGTGTCGGTGGTGCGTGCTTCGGAACGATTGCGATTGCTTCAATAACAAAAGTAATAAATATAGTACCTATTGATTCAAGTGAGTTCGAGAAGTGATGTGTAGGGGAGGGTGGGGCAAAGCGGAATGGAATTTTTAATTTTTAAGAATATAAACTTATTATTTGAAACTAAAGTAAAACAATTTCAGTTTAAGGGTTTCTATGTTTTGGATTAAATACAAAAAAAAATTGAAATTTGTTCCACTTTGCCCCAGCTGCGGTATGAAAGTATGTCTTATAAAGCCTACGTATGCGACCTTTGTGAATAAAGTTTTTTTTTCAAATTCAGCTTTATTCCACTTTGCCCCATCTGTGGGGGTATTGTGAATAAAGTTTTTTTCAAATTCAGCTTTATTCCACTTTGCCCCATCTGCGGGGCAAAGTGGAATAAAGCTGAATTTGAAAAAAAAACTTTATTCACAAAGGTCGCATACGTAGGCTTTATAAGATATACTTTCATAGGCAGTACATTCTTGATGAGCCCATCCTTTGCACAAATTACAAGATATCCACATTTCTCCAGAACTAGATTTTAAGAATTCACCTACGCACAAAAAACATACGGTATCAACATCATCATCAGTTTTCTTATGCTTTAACTTTTTTCGTTTATTGTCCTCTGTAACTTGAGGCTCTTCATTTTTGTTTTCAAAAACTCTTCTTTTAACAGTTTCAACTAATTTCTGTGGCGCCACATTATTTTTTTCCTGCAGTTCTTTCAAATATGGGCTTGCTGTCAGCACTGCAGTTTTACCTCTCTTACGAGATGGTTTACGTTCATTAGACTGCTTCACCTGAGGCACAGATATGATATCACGCGGACTGCACATTTGATTACTGCTTGATGGAACTTTTTCACTGATACTTGGAACCAATGGAGTTACCTCCACTTCCACTGTCGGATAGCAATTAGAATGGAATTGCATCTGGAACATCTTTGCTGCAGGAAGGAAAGTTTTCTTTATTCGATTCTTTAATAGTTTTTTTCAATTTTATAAGAGCAGTTTACGCCCTCAGGCATGCCTTTCCGAATATGTGACCAACATGCCTTATCGTTATTCCTCTGCCAGGATAATTCCTTAACCATAACTCACACTCTTGAGTGTAAAAGGTGCTGAGGGTAAACATAAACGAAATGCCGAGTGGTTGGATCCGATGGGAGGTGTGTGGTGGTATGCAGAGAATATGCACATAATTTTTTCTGGCTGTTTCAATCAAAAGAATATTTTTAATGTGACTTGCATGTCCATCAAGAATAAGGAGTATTGGTTGATTAGCAGTAGGCTGGGTATGTCTCAAAAAATGTTCGAACCATGTTGGGCAGAATATATCTGTATTGATCCAACCTCTAGTAATTCTAAATTTTCTCTGACTCGTGGAAATATCATTAGGGGAGGAATGAATCTTCCTGTTGCATTAAAACAAATAACCGAAGTGACTGTTGTGCCTCTTTTTGCAGAACTTTGAGTTCCTACTTGCTTCTTGCCCTTTGTAGCAATTACTTTTGGGGGTTTATTTGGGACAGTAGTGATGTCTGTCTCATCCACATTATAAATTTAGCTTGCCGTAAATCTATAGCGATTGTATAGTTCAATTAGCAACCCAAAAAAGGTAGAAATATTATGTCTATTGAACGCCGTAGCCCTAGCGATAGCTGCCTTTTCCAGCTTTCCCCTTTTCATTATTGAATGGATGAACTATGTCATTTCGTATAGCAAACTGATAGGCAAAATGCCTCCAATCTGAAATTCTTGGCCCAAAATACCTGCTTTCCATGAAAAGGCAATGACTAACGAGCTCTTTTTCTTGCTGTAATGTAAAACATTTAGAAAACCGGCCTAAACGTTTTGTTGAAGCCTCTTGGGCATCGCAGTGTTTTTTAGCTCTTCTAAATAAAGCTGTACGAGGTACATTGTAAGTAAGTGCGGCCTCCTCATAACTTAAACGGTTTGTTCTTACTGCTCTTACACCAGCGACCATATCGTCCTCGTTCCAAGACTGTTGTTTGGATTTACGAACATAGTTCCGAACCATTTTTGTCGGACAGCTGTAAAAAAATATGGAAAACAATGTTTAATCCGTCACATAGGTGTATTCAATGAACTATTTTTTTTTGTAGGAGAAAGTGGAATGGTCATTCCACTTTCCCCATTTGGTATTTTTCTATATAGCGTGTAATTTTTCAAAAACTAATGTCAAGATGCATCTATATGATCTAGTGTAGATGTAAATATGTCTTACCTTGAAGAGCGTATATAGCAGTTTATGTTTTCTCGACACAATCCACTATTATAACAAATTTGCAACCTGCAAAATTTAACGAATGTGAGTCAGTATTATATATTCGCACATATCACAAACACACATACATCCAACGCTCGGCGCTTTCTGTAACGCAATGAGCCGGCAGTAGAGTATATGTTTTGTTCAAAGGCGGCGTGATGCAATGTTGCCATATCACAAATTCCACTTTGCCCCTCATTCCACTTTGTCCCACCCTCCCCTACCTGCACTTTATAAAAATATAAATCAATGGACGATGTAAACATCGTCCGTTAGATGTGAAAGCTAGTGATAGATAATACTACTAACCTCAAAATCACTTACTAACAAAACACATTATACGCAGTACCACCCAGAATCACTTCAGAGAATCTCCTTCATGTCAAATAAAATGAATATTTGTCCGTAAAATTAAAAGACGAAATATCAGAAGTGCCAGGATTGAGCTTAACTACCAACATACGTCAATTCTTAATACGAGAAGCTTCCAAGGGTTAACAGTATATTTTATTGAGGAATCCGAGTTTCGATATTTCTCGCTTCCTACCATCCCATTAGATGAGCGCTATAATGCAGAATATTGTCAGACGTGTGTGACGACTGGAATATAACACCTGAAGAAGTAATGGCAGTGGTACTAGACAATGCCTACAATATAAAGAAAATTATTTCAGATTTTTACGGCAGAGATATATATACTGTATGACATGGAAACTGCAACACCAAGAAGGCGTGCGGATTTTTTGGCCAAACTTGGTAGAAACGTATAACTAGTCAAAGGCAATAATTGATTAAAATTTCAAAGAAAAAAACAAAAGACTAACACAATTTAACATAATTTTTATTAATAATGTGTTGAACCGCCCCTATTAGTGTCACACTCCCTCACTCTTCGTGGCATTGATTCGACTAGGTGGTCGATATCCTCTTGGGGTATGGTGTCCCAAGCAACCTGTAATTCATGCCGGAGAGCTATTAGTGTCTGCGGGGGATTGGCTAAATTCATAAGTTTTCGTCCCATAATGTCCCACACATGTTCTATTGGCGAGAGGTCGGGGGATTTGGGTGGCCATGGCAAGATATTGACATGAGCCTCTTCCAAGCGATTTATAGAAATTCTCGCTACGTGAGGAGGGGCATTATCCTGCTGGAAAAGTGGGTCTTCGAGCGTTTGAAGATATGGTAGAATATGGGGTTCTACCACCTCATCAATGTAACGCTGGGCGTTCATGGTGGTTTGGATGAACACCAATTGAGACCTACTCCCATATGCTATAGCACCCCATACCATAACACCCACTGCTCGATGCACATGCCTTTCAACGGAAAACTGAATATCACGACGTTCCCCACGTCTTCGTCTGACCCTCATACGGCCATCATGCATCCCTAGACAAAATCGAGATTCATCACAGAATACCACCCTGTGCCACTCCACGTTCCAATGCAGTCGCAATCTACACCACTCCAAACGTTGCTGTCGGTGTTGAGCCGTAAGTGGTAACACAAGATGTGGACGATAAGATTGTAAGCCGAAACCCCTAATTCGACGATAAACGGTTCGAAGGGTTACAGGACTACCAATATTACCTAACCACACGTCAGCAATTGATCTGTTCTGGAAAACCTGTCTCTTAGTGCCATTAAGCGAAGGCGGCGGTCCTGTATCTCATTAGTTCTTCTTCGGCCTCCGGTTCCTCTTTGGCGTCTTTCCTGACCTACCCTAGTCCATGATTGATAACAGCGCATAATGGTGGATTGGTTCCGGTTAAGGCGATTTGCAATTTCCCTGTATGAAAAACCACCTTCTCGCAAACCAACAATTCGACCTCTGTCGAATTCGCTTAATTGGCGATAATTTCCACGTTGCCGCACTCTAGGCATAATAAAACTCTTTAAACACGTTAAACAAAGGTATAATAAGACAAAACCGTTGAAATTAATTTCAAACAAACAATTAATACACCACACATTAATGTCAGCGAAAAGTGTCAGATGTGTCATGACCACTTGATCTATCGCAACAAAATTTTAATCAATTATTGTTTTTGACTAGTTATACGTTTCTACCAAGTTTGGTCAAAAAATTCGCACCCATTCTTGGTGTTGCACTTTCCATGTCATGCAGCATATTTGTTTTGCTTTGCCCACACATTAGATTTAATTGCCTCAAAATCCGGCAAAAACTTGAAAATTGTTAAAAATCTTATCCAATAAATCAAAGTATTGTCGTGTACTTTAATCATGGCGTTATGGTACAAAACGATACGCAAGTTCCCCTTAAATTAGTATAGTCCGTCTGCACTAGGTGGAACTCTACATTTTATCAGCTATTTATAAATCGCATGCAGAAAACTTTTGACATCGGAAAAATTTTCTAAAAAGACCATGTACTATGAATTACTCTCATTTTATATTCGTGTCAAAAACAATGTTTTCCGATGATAGCTGGATATGTCCAATGGAAAAGATTTTCGATCACGTTATTTTTATGCTGTAAAAAGCCATCCCAGAAGAAATAGATTTTTGACAGATCGATTTTTTTTCCTAGATGGATTTTAAAGATTACGATTCGAATCGACTCCTAAGATCAATTTTTTAGATCGGAAACCCTATCCCAATATATAAAATCCGAAATTAAAGTAGGTAACTATTTATCCTTACTTAATTTCCACATTGCATAAATTATCTACAGCATGCTATCGTTGTTCTTGTAGGGGCGGATATGACACGGGTAATTCTAGGAGCTTTCTACATCTATGTAATTTAACCTGGTACATATTGGCTAATGTACTGTTTGGAAATATGAGAATATGTACTACGTATGTATGTATTTGATCTAAATAAAGCGAACGTGGTGTGAAAATGAATTTGTACTATTAATGGCATTCAAACGCCTCCAATTAAACAGAATTGAATGTTTTGTTAAGTGTTGCAAACATAATAGTAAATGAATTCATCCCTTTATCCTGTATTATTTTACAAACAGCAATGAATAACGTATTTGTTTGCATTCGTGTATACCTGATAAATAAACATTATGTCATATTTTTGTAACGCTATGACTTAAATTTTTGACAATATACATATTACAATTTGCATCCCCCTTTTTTAGATATTCAATTATGTTCATATATTTTCTTTTTAATTGAATTTTAAAACACATTCCATGCATCAAAAACAAACTTTACATTAACAAACTTTTTCAAAGGAAGATGTTCAAAAATCGGCTATATAATAAAACTAAGAACCTTTCTTTGCTGCTTGCCATACCTTGAGTACTTGTTCTTGAACACTTCCTACAACTATCCAGTTTTTAGTTTTTATTATTTATATATAGTACCTAGTATTTAATACTCTTCATTGACAGTCGCCAAGCCACGAAAAAGAATGGTTTTCTCAAACGGTCAAGAAAGAAACGTATTTATATTTATACAGGTTCCCATTTTACTGCTTATACGTAGTATAAGGAAAAGTAATTTTCGACCTCGAGATTTTTGCAGATGTCCACGTTTTGAAGTCCCCTGATTCCGAAAAAGTGGTTTTTAAAAAATCTCTCTCTCTCTCTCTCTCTCCCCCTCTCTCTCTCTCCCTCCTCTCTCCCTCTCTCTCTCTCCTCTCTCTCTCTCCTCTCTCTCTCTCTGTGTGTGTGTGTGACCACGATAGCGGTCAAACCGCTATAGATATCAATTCGAAATTTTGTATTTACGAATATCATCTCCGTCTTGAGATCTGATTGGCAATTATTCGTCAACTACTAGGTTTATACAAATTTATAAAGAATTTATATGTACATAAAATTAAAATTGAGAATAATTTTATTTAAAAAGTTTTTCGAAATTCCTACCGGAAGTAGGTCCTTTACTCTTATCGAAAATCAGTTTTTTGCGAATATTTCGCAAGTCATGCTTTTTAGAGAGATACGTTTTGAGTATAAAAGTATTAAGAACTAAATTTTCAATAGCTTTTGTATAAAACAAAATTTCAAAATTCGGACCGGAAGTAACACTTATACTCTTATCGCATAGCGATTTTTTGCAAAATCTCACATAGTATGCATTCTGTAGAGATTTATTATGAGACTAGAAGAACTTAGAACAGAATTTTGAATAATTTTTGTGTAAAAGAATTTTCAAAATTTGGACCCGAAGTAACACATTTACTCACGGGTTTATTTTTTTTGAAGAGGATGAAAGAATTTAAAGCTTAATTTAGAACAACTTCGTATAATTTGAAATGCATTAGCATTTTCAGATTTAACATTTATGATCAACTTTCGAAGATATTTAAAAAAAAAATTAAATTGCCGAAATATTCAATTATACATATCTTCGTAACTATTGAAGATTGAAAAAATGGCATCTGGTAGTAATATTAACGTAGAATTTATAATCTTATTTAAAAATTCATTGCACGCTTAATTTTCAATATATAACATAAACTTGTTTTTTTAAATGGAAATCATAGTTGGCCATGACTTCATAAAAATGCTTCTTTTTCCTGATTTCATAGATATAATGTTTTGTATGGTAATCTATTTAAAAATTTTATAATAGCGAGAGTAGTTCAATGGCTGTTAATTTTTGAGCTAATAATGAGCAAGTAAGCCTTGACAAACTATTTTAATGCCAACACATATTAATAAAGTTTTTTAAAGCTTACTTGATCATTATTTCCTCAAAAATTAACACTAATTCAATTACTCTCTTTATAATAAAAATTTTAAAAAGAATACCATACCAATTCCTATATACATGAAATCAGAAAAAATAAGCATTTTTATGAAGTCATAAGTTTATGTTATATCTTGATAATTAAGTGTGCCATGAATTTTTAACTAAGATTATTAAATTCTACGTAAAAATTACTACCAGATACCATTTTTATATTAGTTATATCTTCAATAGTTACGAAGATGTGTATAATTGAAAATTTCGGCAATTTTCATTTTTCTAAAATATCTTCAAAAGTTGATAATAAATGTTAAATCTGAAAATACTAACAAATACTCCTCAAATTTTGGAGCAATTTTGCTAATTTAACCAATCCTGTATCTTCAATATTAAGAAAGTTATCCATATAGGGAGATAGAAAATGGGCACCATGTATATACATAAGAAAGAATTAATTTTTGAATGTAGCAGTATTGAACTTGGTATGCAAAAAATTATAATAATAAATGTGTATAGATCCCCCGCTGGTGATATAGAAGAGTTTTTTGACATTCTAGAAGATACTTTAGAATATATAACGATGAAAAATACATACGATATGGTTCTTACAGGAGATTTTAATGTAAATCTTTTGGATACCACTAGTGCAATTAGCAGACGTTTATTGGATCTGATGAAGAGTTACAATTTGCATCAAACTATTTTTGAACCAACAAGGATTACTAATAGTTCTTCTACGTGTATAGATAATATTTTTACAAGTGTGGTTCAATGCGAGAGTTGCATGATTCATTCTGCCTTGTCGGATCATCTGGCACAAAGTCTAAGCTTCCAAGGAAAAATACTCAAAAATGGAGTGTTCCATAAAAAAAGGCTATTTACAGAAAATAATCTCCTCGAATTAAGGGAAATATTGGCAAGTATGCAGTGGCGAGATATCTATGACTATGAGTTATTTAATGAAATGTTGCAAAGCTTAATGAGTACAACTTGCCCCTTGAAAAAATATAGAAAAAAGACCGACAACGCTACAAACCGTTGGATAACACCGGAATTAAAGCAGAAATGTAAACAGAAGCGAATTCTTTACAAGGACGCTCTAAATAATGGAATTGACTATCATGTATACCAGAACTATTCCAAAACACTACAAAAAGAAATACGTGATGCAAGAAAATGCTTTTATTCAAACTTTATAGCAACCTTTACAAACAAAACCCAGGCAACCTGGCAAGTGGTCAGGGGTTTCACAGGCAAAAATGCGCAGAGCAGTTTTTGTGTGGGTGACCTACAGAGTGATTTACAAAATGACGAAGCAAAGTTGGCGTATGTCAATGGCCTTTTGATAAAGATATGCGAAGTCGCAGATAATGATAACGAACTGCATACTCATCTACTTACCCACATAGACAAAACCATATTTCTTTTTCCTACAACACCGAACGAAATCTTGGATATTATTCACTCATTGAAGAACACTTGTGCCGTGGGACATGATGGCGTTCCTGTTGAACTGCTAAAATCTTGTGCTTCTGAACTAGCCGAACCTATAAGTTTCCTCATAAATTATACATTAGAAACAGGCAGTTTCCCAGATATGCTTAAATGGTCGACGGTTACCTTAATACATAAGAAGGGCAATAAAAATGACATAGGAAACTACCGACCTATATCGATACTTTCAAACATATCAAAGATATATGAGAAGGTGATTTACAAGAGAATATACAAGTTTGTTGAGAGACACAATATATTACACACAATGCAAAATGGTTTTGTGCAGGGTAGATCCACCATACGAGCTATTTACCAGGCTATGATGGATATCTATCATGGAATAAATGACCATGGATATGCGGTGGGAATCTTCATGGACCTTTCGAAAGCTTTCGACAGCGTAAATTACGAAAAGCTCTACAAGAAACTGCAATTTATGGGTATACGTGGAACGTGTTTCAAATTGATTAAATCCTATCTGACAGGTCGTAAACAAAGGATATCCTCTGTGGATGGAGAAGGCAACATCATCTATTCAGATTGGCGGGACATTGAACGTGGAATACCACAAGGCTCAATACTCGGCCCGCTCTTATTCCTTTTGTATGTTAACGAACTTCCTACTCTAGTGAAACACAGTACCGTACTCTATGCGGATGACACATCCGTAATAATAAAAAATAACGTAGACTTGCAAAGAGATATCCAACTAACCCTGTCCAGTTTTGAAGAATGGTTCAAAACAAACAGTATGTCACTTAATATGCAGAAAACATCAATTGTACTTTTCAGCCATTTTAAACAAACAATAGAAATAACCTATAACAACACTATGCTTACTGGGATGGAAAAAGCAACATTCTTAGGGTTGGAAGTGGACTCACAGCTTAATTGGAAATCACACGTCTCCTGTATGGCATCTAAGGTATCATCTTTCAACTATGCTCTACGAGTTGTGTCTCAATACGTTGATGTACACGCCAGCCTATCGGCATATTATGCATACGTTCATTCGAGGCTCCGATATGGCATCATCTTCTGGGGGAACTCGGTGGATGTATCACGAATTTTTGTCCTTCAAAAATCTTGCATAGTATTTTCCGCCTGAAAAGGAACGCTTCATGTAGAGATACATTTAGGAACTTTTCTATACTTACCCTGCCGGGTATATATATATATGAGTGCGCCTGTTTCGCTAAGGAGAACTATGAACTTCTAAAGAATTATAAAATCGAACATAGTTACAACACGCGCGGTCGCAAAAACTGTCAGCTAGTGTTGCCTCAGACTACTAGGATTTCGGTGTTAAAAGGTGCCACTTCACAAATGATTAAAGTGACCAATCATCTGCCTTTATCTCTTAGAAATTTAACCCCGAAATTTTTTAAGGAGCGGTCCATCGTATATTATCGGAGAATGTTATTTATATGTACAATCAATGACTTTTATAATTTGAAATTTTAATATGTTTTAAGATACTTTTATTGTATTGTTTATATACTTTTTTGTATTTTTTTTTGACGTGTTCTACGCATTTTATGCACTATACAGAACTAAATAAATGTATTATTATTATTATTATTACATATAAATTTAAGATCTACAAAGACAGCAATATTTCAATTAATAAATGAGATTATTCGAGGAGTGCATAACAAAAAAAAAGTGGCGTGTCATTTCACATATCTGTTAACACCAAACAAGAGGTTACATCGGAATGGTGACAGATAGTAGTTGGTGTTCCGCAGGGCTCAATTTTGAGACTGCTATTATTTGTTCTATAAATTAATGATGTTCCAGAACCACACGTGCAGTGTCATCAGAGAAATAAAAGTAAAAAAAATGATGACGTACAGTTGTTGTTTTTAGCACCTTGTTCTGTTCAATCTCAAATTGAACATCAACAAAACCAAATTTCTGGTAATTAATAAACATGAAGATCTTAAAATATTGCATCACGGGGAAGAAGTCGCGCAATGTCAGAGGGCCATTTTTTTGGCGATGAAGAAGGATGCTCAGCTTTCCTGGAAGTCTCATGTTCAAGGGCAACTTTGGGAGATATAATTTTTGTTTGGACACACTTTCGAAAAATGTGTGTGTGTGTGCTGCGGCAGTGGCGTAGCGTGGGTGTCAGCCGCCCGGGGCGGAGGAAAATTTCACCGCCCCCTGATTTAGTTATTTCATTTTAAAAGACTAAAATACGGATATACAGTAATTCTGAATAACTTGTCGGCAATATGTTTTACAACATAATAATCAAATTTATTACAAAAATTCTTACACGTTTGCCACTTACATTGATATGACAGGTATAGAACTGCCGATTGACAAGGTTAAGTTATTAGCGAATTGAATATAAAACACAAATCTACTTTCAAGTAGAACTAGAACGATACTGTTACTATTTATATTTTTATTGAAAAATAATATAATGGTTAGAATTAAAAACAACGCTTCTGTTTTTTACTTAAGCTTTATTCGTCTACTTTTTATAAGAGCAAAGTCTTAGCATCACATACCTCTTGCTAAACAGACAAGATAGCAAGATTGGTTAGCCTTAAAGTACTCATTGTTGATCTTAAATAACATTTGATCAATTTCAATTTTGAAAAACTCCTCTCACAGCTGATGGCAATTGTGAGGAATATTCGGAGCATTATTATAATATTGGGCAGAGAATCTTCCAGCTTGTATTTCACAATAAATTTTAATAATTCAAGTGGGTCCGCATTAATTAAATTATTTTCGTTGTCAGCAATAAAAGTCCACAGTCGAAGTTGTTCCAAATTGAAGTCCTGTTCGTCAATTTCGGCAGATGCGTAGTCTAGATTACATTTAGTATCTTCCGAATCTAGTAACATAGCCGTCGTTAGATAAGCAAACTTATCCGCCAAATTCTATAGCTGCTGAAAACGCTCACGAATTTCTACAATTATTCTATCTAACGAAGAAAACAGCTTTAGTCTCAACTCATTTTCTCAAGGCAAGTTGGTATCTCTGGTTCCGTCATCAAAAATATGTCTTCTCGTTATGCGCCGCTAAGGTTCCATGGAAATGCGAAGTTCTTCACAGATATTTTTTGCATAACTTACAGCACCATCTGCCCATTCCCCACGTTTCTCTGACAGTACCATCTGCAAAGCATTTACTTTCTTAGCGCACAGTTGTATGTCAAGTCCCTTTGTTTGTAAATATTTTTGTGCATCATTCACTTCATGTAGCCCCGGTTGCCAGAGACCCAAGAAACAAAGAAAGGAAAATGACCCCATCGTAACTAGCTTTCACCTGTCTCTGTCAGTTTTTCCAAAGCGACGAGAATGTCTTTGTAATGATGGAATGTCATTTTGGCGGCAACACCTGTTACACTCCACCGCATATCTTAAACCCTCTTTAAAGGTTCGCCTGTAGCTGCTATCAGAACTTCCCAACGATATGTGGACATGGAAAAAAATAAATAGCAACGTTCTAATGTGCCGAAAAAAGTTACTGAACTCGCCTCAACTGGGGCAGCATGTAAACAAACCAGGTTTAATGAATGATTTGAGCAAGGTACGAATTCAACTTTGGGATTTATTTCTTTAATTCGTTGCTAAACTCCTGAATGCCTTCCAGCCATAACAGCAGCATTATCATATGCTTGGCCTCTACAGTTGCTTATATTGAGGCCATCAGCTTCAAGCTTGCTCAAAATCATCTTTGAAATTCCTTCAGCAGTTTTATCTTTCGTTTCAATGAAATCTATAAAAGATTCCACTACTTGTACTTCCTGATTTTCAATCACTACGTATTTTAATATCTGGCATGTTTGGTCTTTATGAGAAATGTCTGAAATGCTGTCGAATATAATCGAATAATTCTTGGCCTTTTTGTTTGTCCGATGATATGTTAGCGAACTTTATTTCCCAAAATTGCTATAAATACGTTTTGGATTCTGGTGACATATACGATATTGAAATTTTGCCACATATTTTAGATCTTAAAAGATGTTTACGAAGTACAGGATCGTATTTGCAATTAATTGCACCAATTCAAAAAAGTTTCCTCTTTTAGTACTGGCGTCGTTTTCTGTATGGCCACGCAGAGCCAAATTTTGTTTGGCAAGGAATTTTATAATATCAAACATTCTGATAAGAATTTCTTGCCATTTTTTGTTTCCTCTGCCACTAAGTTTTGCTCTATCTTGTCAATAGTCTGTCCTTTTTTTAAGTCTGGTCTCCAACTTCTTCCATTTACAATAATTTTGGTTGTATAGTGTACTTGACTCGTGACTTGAAACCTTAAGTTTTAATTTCCACCAAGTATTAAATCCATCAGATAAAATGAAATGGTGGAAATTTTTACAAGATATTATTATTTATTGTGAAATTTTGCCGCCCCCTAAAAGTGCCGCCCCACTACGCTACGCCACTGTGCTGCGGTAATGTTATACCGCCCTCATTCCGGCCTACGAATTGTGCGACTTTTTGAATGCAATTAACAGCATTCAAAATAATATTTTATAGACAAGTGAGGAATACTTTGTTGATCATTTAGTCAAGCCTGAATATCCTGATTTGTTTGCTGCTAGTAAATATACTTAGTATGTTTATTGTCTTTGCAATTTTAATTATGCATGTACCAACATGTCTTACTTATATAGATACATTTTATTTATACTCATTGTATATGCAAAGATATAATATCTGTATGTAACAATTGACCTTTGTTTAACATGATTTAATTTCAAAAAATTCATATATCACCTAATATCCTTTTTACATACATTGTTCTTATTTTAATCACGTGCACAAGAAGTTTAAAGAAAAGAAATTTCTTGTGGACACAATCAGCTCGGCAATGAAGAAAGTTTGAATAGATCTTGACACATTCTTTTGAATTTAAAACGCAATGGTATGAACGCCGCTCTGGGTTTCCGTGATTCTCACCGACTTCCATAAAGCAAACTTAGAATCGTAATTCACAGGTAATATCTCCGAAAACATAATCCATATTAACATATATATACGGCAGTGCTGTCAACGTAATGCAAACAAACGACGCCGGCAAGGTACATTATTCATACATACATAATATATTTTTTGTGCAGTAGACGAGTGTATACCACAATACCTACTCGTCCAACATCTGACAAATCCTGAAGTTAATTTTAAATACAAAGAGCGTATCCTTGAACTTCATATTTAAAACGTACCTGTTCGAAATTAAGCTTGACATTATTATAAACTGATGTATACGCAGATGAAAATGCATAAGGATGCAAAGTAGAGATGAAAGGGTCAATTAGTTCTTCTAAAGTCATCGTTATCAGTGTAATGCTTATTAGTTTTCAAATTTAGATTTACCGCGCCTGTTGGGAACACAAAACATATTTTTACAAAAAAAGAGCCCCACGTTTTGGTCGAATATTATTTAAAGCTCAAATCAATAGTCTAAGCATATGTTTGCTTAAATTGTCATTTTGAAATATTAAGTTACATGAAACCCAATGGGAGTAAAAGTGATATCCCTGAAAATTTAAATAAATAACTTAAACACACAAATTATCTTTTCCTACTTCTATTTGATCTCTACACCCGTGCATTTACTCAAAAGTGTTGTCAAATGTGCGTTATCATGTTTTAAAGTATTATTTTTCTTATGTGAATAGTCGGTTTAGAAATCTCATTTACGTAACATGTTTTTACGGAAGGTAACATACCTTTTAATATTATCATCATTCACTGATATAACTTATATCTTTAAATAACAACTTCTTGGTGCCTGGGTTGCCCACATTTCCTCCACTATTCTTTCAGTCTTGAAAACATCTCTGAAGATAGTGGACAAAACGTCGGCATCAGATATGGAGACAATAGTTTCAACCCAGAAACAATAAATAATCAACGACAACTGTGGAAGCCTACGACTTAGAATAAAGATGTATCAAACTCTTGTGTATCTGAAGTAACTATTGGATTGATTCGGTCTGACTGACTTCTTCAGAAATGCATAAAATATTACAAGTACATTTATATATCTACAAAATTACTCAAGTTTTTTCCCATTTTAAAGGATCTAAAATGGGAAAAAAAGATTCTTCATATGAGAAACAAACTTCTACAGAAAAACCATAGTTTTAGTTATAACTTAGAAAATAAAGGCTTCCGAAGGGAGATGTTTTGAAATATCTGAAGTTGATTAAAGACTGTTGGGGCAGCGAAAAGCCAGATCTGGCAGGCGTATGTTATCATAGGTCTTAGATTTGTGTATAAATGCGGAGTTTTAATTTTGGGATAAAGTACTAGCTGCTCCTAGTAGTGGCCATAGCGCTCCTCTTGCCTTCTTAGCTTTTTTGCAAGTTTTCTTGATGTGGTGTGAGTAGGTTAATCTACTGTCCAGATTGATGCCTAGGTATTTGATGTTTGGGAGCCAAGGTATTTCGGAGTGGATATTGCCGATGATCGGTTTGGTTTTCCTGCGGAAGATTATTGCTTGCGATTTCTCGCCGTTTATGGCTATTCGCCAAGTGTGGCACCAAGTAATGATTCTATTGACTGCTTCCTGAAGGTTTTGAATGGCTATGGTGGGGTTAATGGAGGAAGAAAGAATTGCTGTGTCATCTACGTATGTAGCTAAAGTGGTTTTACTGGTTTTGGGGATGTCTGCAGTGAAGATGGCGTAGAGATGCGGTGATAGCGTGGAACCTTGGGGGACCCCTGCAGTTAGGGTTTTAATGGAAGAAAAAGAGTTTTTGTGTTTTATGGAAAAAGTTCTGCGTTGAAGATAAGAGCGTATGATTCGAATGAGATAGTTTGGATAGTTCTTGGCGTACATTTTGTAGAGTTGTGTTGCTTTTATAGAAAGAGTCGTTGATTGTTTCAGTCACTCTGGCCAGTTAAGTGATGGTAGAATGTTTTTTCCTGAAGCCATGCTGATCATCCGGTATGATATTGTTTTGGACAGAAAATTTTAAGATTTTGGAGAGGATTGCTTTATCGGCTATTTTGTTGACCGCAGAGAGAACGCTTATTGGCCTGTAGTTAGAGGGAATAGAGTGCTTTTTTGAGGGTTTTGGTAACATAATGACAGTGGCATGATAATAAAGGCACTAAATTAAACTTATCAGGATCTCTAAACATTAATAAAAACAGAACATCAAATAATTTACTTAATATAAATCGCTCCCCTTTACTAAATGTATTTGTATAATGTACTTTGTTTAACAAAAGGTTACTACCTCCCCTGTCTTTATAATGTGTAAGTACCATGTTATAGATATTTAAATGCACTTGTAATAAGTATTTTATGCATTTCTGAAGAAGTCAATGTGTTGGCGAAACCATTGTCAAATTTATGTTTTAAATATTAGATAAATAGTGAAAATCCAACAGTTGTTCTTATTTAGTAATTAAAGACAGTTTTATTAATTTATTTCAGTAACCCTATTTCTTATTTATAATCCTTGTAGTGTGGATATATACTCTATGACAATTTGGGATATTTTATTTACTTATATATTCGATTGCTGCTCTTACAGCTATACTTCGAAACCATTGATTCTTTTTCTATATGTCTTCACCGCCCAAGCTTCAGAAACATAGTATATATTGAGAATATTAGCATGCTAGTCAACATTACTATCTTCCTAATTAAACCTAAATAAATAATTTTATTGTTGCTGTTTCGACGTAATCATCTATTGATCGTCTATCGGTCTCTTTGATACAGCTTTCAGATAGTTATTAGCTAATAATTACGACAGATGTAGCATAAGTAACTTAATTTATATAAATTATGCATCTATCTACTACAAACAAATAGTTTAAAAGAAGAAAATATGTTTTTATAATAATATATTGAATTAAAACATTTATATAAAACGAAAAAACTTATAGGCTCGTCAAATAAAACATTTGAGAATTATAAAAAAATTATAATCTTCACAATGAACACTGATAATATTAATGAGTAAAAATTATGAAAATTTCGCCTCCGGTATTAATCAAACACGCATCTCAAGTTTGCTAGACCTGTGTTCTTTCTACCAACTTGTAGGTACTATAGTGATGATATAAATAAAATGGAAATTTTTTAAGCGTCTTGCATCATATCAACCCGTGGCGGCTTTTTTGAGGAATCAAGTACTGGTTCACCTTATTAGTGAATATTTTAATCCATGTTTCTTAATTTTTTCAGTCGGAAAATAAGTTAAAACTAATTTCTTTCGTAAAAGAAAAGTAGTATAATTTATATTAATAATATTACAATAAAAAAATAATATTAATAACTGAATCAATTCACTATTCGCCGCAACTTAATTCCCCTTTTTATGCGGTGTTCATGACAACGACACGTAGGCCGTACGCGAGAGGGATCGCATTACGTCATCCCAGTGAAGCAACACAGTAGATTGCTTCACTTTTCGCTCGTTCAACACTCGTTCGGTCAGTATCTATTGTATATGTCTCTCTCGGGGCGTGTTTTGCATTGTTGTGTAAAATGTCATTACCACTGTACGATCCCGTACGTGTGTGTTTTATTGGAAAAACCTTTTTTGTTGTAGCATGAAGATAGAAAAAACTTTTTAGAAAGTGAAAAATCTGTGCCAGATTTGGATGTTAGTAAAGTCGCAAAATGGAAAGACAAAGCGTGTGTGCGAATATATAAAACATCGTGGTATAATCAGTATGATTAGTAGTGCGGTAGTCACTATCTGAAAAAATTGTTTTGTTTGTCGTGTTTAATTATTAGTGCAAAATCGGGAGTCTGGAGTAAAAGTGGTTTCGGTGATTTTGGTAATATAAACATGAATCATCTGCAGAACATATGCGTTGTGCTCTGGGTTTTAAACGGTTAAAGTCTAATGTACGCACAAGTACTATTCAAGATGCTTTAAGAGAAAATTCTGGACTTTTTATACAAAAATTTAATGAAAACGTGCGCCTTAATAGATGTTTAATGCAGTTGCCAATTGGCCCAACACTTTACTTGGGGAAGCAAGAATTATCCTTGTGTGAACATCGTGAAGATATGCTTTCTAATAATTCTGATTCTAATAATCCCGGAAATTTTAAAGTTTTAGATACCTTTGTAGCGATAAGTCCCATTGACATTCAAGAAAAATTACCAAAAAGGTGGGGGTTGATATTATCAGTCCACACTTTTTTTTGGTCATTATCTACCTGAGAGCGTAGAGTGAAACAACTTTGAAAGAACTCTCCAAGTCCTTAATAAGATTTTTTCTCTGTTTCGGTGTTAGAACAACATTATTCTAGCAGCCATTTTGGTGTTAGAATGGACTGCATTCTAACACCGATTTTTTGGTTACTTTTTATTTTAGTAGAAATTGGTTGGTGGCATAAATTTTTCATAATCTTTTTCATACTTGCTTTTTGATTTACCTGGTAGTAAATTATTTATGGCGTAGGAGGCCCCGTCCCGCAATTCTAGTGCCGCAGATTGACGCTCTTCGTCTGACATTCTGCCCACAGATAATATGAGATTTTTTTCTAATTTAAGAAAACTTTTCAATTCAAACAATTCTTACAAAAGTCAACTGTCAAATATAAATGTAAATTATTGCTACCAATTGACTACGTCACGTTATCAAAATTTCCCTTAAGGGTCCTTGCTAGTGGATCTGTCAACAATGGCAAAATAGCAGATTTTAGAATCCAGATATTTTTGTTGATTTTAAAGATGGAGAAAACCTTTCAACGTCAACTTATGAAGAATTATATAATCTACCCGACAAAAGTATCAAATTTAGAAAAAAATTATCGGATTACAGAAAATTAATTAACCCTCTCGTGCATAATTATTTCAAAGAATCGAGAAATTATTAAAAAAAATATAATTTATTCCTCAAACGACAAAATTATATCAACTATGACTAAACAAAGCAAAAACTTATGGTATTTATCCTTTAATCCTAAAAAAAATCCTGTCCCCTGGAGTGGACATTATGCACCCACGGTCTCAACGAGATTGGGTATGAAAATATTCAAAGCAGTCTGGACAAAGCGGATTGCATTTTTTACAAATGTACTTAGTTTTTCTTTTGCAAGCGTTTGAATGGCATCGTCTTGCATTTTTAATTTCTGTCAATTTTGGCCAATGTCGAAATCTCTCCCCACGTACTTCAGGAGGTGCATGGTTCATAGGTTTCTTTTTTTTCAGTATATTAGGTGGAGTAGCAGAACGTGGCCTGCCTCTCTTATTCTCTCTGTGTTGACCCATATTGATCAAAGCTCTTGCTACACTGGCTTTAAATTCTAGAAGATCCATTTTGTTGTTTCCATTTTTTCTAAACAATATCCAAGCATTTACCACTGTTACATCTAAAAAATGCATGAATACTTTGATGTACCACCTTTTATTTCTTCGTCGAATTGGATATAATGCAATAAGTTGATCGTGAAGGTCTACTCCACCCATATTTTTATTATAAAAGAAAATGGTCTACTAATTTCAATAACGCTGTTGGACGACTTTTGCCAACGTTGTACTGTATTCCGTGGCTCTAGACCTGCACAGGTAGAAGCTATGCAGATAGAATTATTATCTACCCATTTAGTTATTGTAATGTTTCCCGATTCTGTACTTATAACATTTGCAGTTCCTCTACCCTGTCTTTTCATGTCTTTATCCGACATCAATACAGAACTTGCATTCTGTAAACGATTGGATTTTAGAGTCCCCGTTGCCCATATTCCTCTTTGCTTTAGCTCTTCTAAGAGTGATAGTGAACAAAATAGGTTGTCAAAAAACAATTTATGGTTTACTTGGGGTAAATCATCACTTAGACGAAGAACTACATCTGCAAATGCACCCAATGCACTTATTCCATCTCGGTTTCCTGCAGCTCCTTGGTAAACTTCAAACCGATGCATGTAGCCACTTACACCTGCTCTTACCCAAACTTTGACACCCCATTTTGTCGGCTTTTTCGGAAGATATTGTTTTATTCCTAATCTTCCTTTTAGATGTATTATTTGCTCATCAATTGATTGGTACTCTTCAGGATCTGCAGCACTAACAAAATTGGCTTGCAGCTGGTCCAGAAATGGTCGACGTTTTTTTAGTTTATCTGTGTTGTCTTTTTTCAAATCGACGTTATTTACAAAATGGAGAAAACGTAGGATCAACTCGAATCTGTCTACAGACATAGAGTTTGCAATTAGATTCATTTTCAAGCCCTCATCACTTGACCAATACAGACGTATTCGTGGATATCTTATGTAAGACATAACTAAATTTACACCCAAAAAAACAAACAATTCCTCTTTAGTGAGACCAAAATTTAGTTTACCATTTTGCCCTGCCAGTCAGACGTAGTTGACAATATCTTAAGAAAAATGAAACGTAAGAATGTAATTCTAAATTCCACAACTTTGCTACCTCAAAGTGATATAGATAAGAAATTTGTTGTCCTACCTTTTCATAATATTTCGAGAAACTTAAATAATATTTTTAAAAATGTTGGTTTGCAAGTCGCGTTTAAATCATGTAATTCGTTGAAAAGTCTTTTGAGTAGTACTAAAGATAAAATTGAGGTAGAACAAAAATCTGGAATTTATGAAATTAATTGTAATAAATGCGAGAAAAAATATATCGGCCAAACTAGACGTTCGATTGCAACTCGCTATAAAGAGCACATTGCTCATTTTCGGTTTAATAGGACAGAGAAGTCTAGTGTAGCTCGACATATTTCGGACACAGGTCATGATATTCCAGCAAGCGGCCTCAAACTTATAAAACAAGTGCGCAATTATAGAGAACTAGATAGTTACGAGAGTATATACATTCAGAAAAATAAAAATAAATTAATGAATTCAGATAACGGGCCAATTCCCCAATCTTGTTTATATAAGTTTGTGCTGTAAACAATACCTTTTAGATACCGTTAGTTTTTCATAGTACATTAGAATTAAATGATAGAATTATAGTATTAAGCATGACTAATTTAACGATACAGCGATCAAGTACTGTTAATGACGTAGTTAATAGTTTAGGTAAAAATATATAAACCATCCCCGTAAATAGGAAATTATATTGTTGGTTTTCTTAGAATATTAGAATTAAAGGATAGGATTAGAATAGTAAGTATGACGTATTTAACGGTACAACGATCAGTTTTTAATGAAGTAGTTAATAGGCTAGGTAAAAGAATAAACCATCCCCGTAAATTGGAAATCAGTGTTGCTCTGTACGCTACGGTGTGTAGACAGCGCGATTTTTAATCAGTGCTACTGATGATGACAACTTAGTTGTTGAAATACGTATTTAGCCATTTTTGTGCTTTAGTGTGGTAAGGTGTTTTAGTGTTTTTGTGTTGCATATACATTTGTTTGAAATACGATATCATCCATCATATCTTCAGTGAATAAAGACAAAAAATATTCTACAGGAGTAGTTCCTTGAATATTTATTTTATCAGATCCTAAAAATAGTGGTAGTGTTGCTGGTCCATACATGCTATCCACATTACGCCACACGTAGCTCTTTTTTGTTTTCTTTTTGTTTTTGTTTGCTGCCAAGGAACGCAATTGCTCTAAAGGCAATTCATCCTCACTGTCCCAGTCATTTTCTTCCACATCATCATCAGGTTTATGAACAGCTTGTTCTTCTTCATTGCCTGATTCTAAATCAGATCCGTCAGGCAGATGATAATTAATTATATCATTTTCCACCCCAGCGTACTCGTCATTTCGAACAATTGCAGCAAACGGTGCTTCCTCTGGTTCTTCATCGCTGTCCAGATCATCGAAAATCACGTGCTACGAAACAAAATCAAGTTTCACTAGAATGCCGAAACTGCATGATGTCCATTACAATGGACGCGTGAACAAATTCATTTTTCTTATTATCTATGTAATATTTTCCCAATTTTTTTTAGTGAATACATTCTCTACAACCTATTTGAAATGTTGATAATTTTTACCTTTTTTCTGGAACGTCCATAAAATGATTTTACACTAATTTCTGAACACAAAATCTCCTCCATTGCAAAACAACTGATCACTGCATAACGTGCTGCATAACAAATGGCTCAGCTGCTACATTTAGAGAATTCGACTACAGATGGCGCTATACGACGTCCACTGAAGAGGCTAGTATGCATTTCCAAACATTTTTGCTAAGACAAAAAAAAATCTGACCTTGAATGTTCTGTCCACTGTAGTGGACTCAATGCATGAGAGGGTTAATATATGTCAAAATATTAAAAACCAGTTTTCTCAAAAATCATTCCGAGGAGATTTGTTTGCTTGGGTTCACGTTATAAATTGAATAGAAAGTTACCCGGCTGTGCACTTATTTTTCGTTCAACTATTCTTTACTTTGTTTAAAATGAATATAAAGTAAATTAAAATTAGGCAACCCACAATATAATGAATTGTTATTCTGCTATAAATATTTCCCGCAGTTACAAATGTGTAAATAGTTGGTCATAAATGAATTTTTATTCGCTTAGATATTGAGTTATTATTTCAAATATTTATTATATGTTCCCTATGTGTAAAAGTACTCGGACATCCTTGGCTTATTAAATTATGTGCTATGCAACCAATATTACATTTCCCATTCACTAGCGAAGACCCTTAAGGGTCCTCGTTAGTGGATCTGTCAACAATGGCAAAATAGCAGATTTTAGAATCCAGATATTTTTGTTGATTTTAAAGATGGAGAAAACCTTTCAACGTCAACTTATGAAGAATTATATAATCTACCCGGCTGAAGAATCAAATTTAGAAAAAAATTATCGGATTACAGAAAATTAATTAATATGGCAAAATATTAAAAACCAGTTTTCTCAAAAATCCTTGGGATGAGATTTGTTTGCTTGGGTTCACGTTATAAATTGAATAGAAAGCTACCGGCTGTGCACTTATTTTTCGTTCAACTATTCTTTACGTTGTTTAAAATTAATATAAAATAAATTAAAATTAGGCAACCCACATTACAATGAATTGTTATTCTGCTATAAATATTTCCCGCAGTTACAAATGTGTAAATAGTTGGTCATAAATGAATTTTTATTGGCTTAGATATTGAGTCATTATTTCAAATATTTATTATATGTTCCCTATGTGTAAAAGTACTCGGACATTTTTGAGAAAACTGGTTTTTAGTATTTTGACATATTAATTAATTTTCTGTAATCCGATAATTTTTTTCTAAATTTAATTCTTCAGCAGGGTAGATTACTAAATTCTTCATAAGTTGACGTAGAAAGGTTTTCTCCATCTTTAAATTAAAATCAACAAAAATATCTGGATTCTAAAATCTGCTATTTTGCCATTGTTGACAGATCCACTAACGAGGACACGAGCGCCGAGCGCGAGTGGCCGAAGGAAAGAATCTCTCGGTAATTTATCTCCCTCCGCTTCGCGTCGGGAGATAAACCTTACCTCGAGCTAAAATCTAATAATTTTTCCCTTGTATAATAAATAACTATTATTATAGATTTTCTACAATACGCCATTGTGCCATTATATTTATTTAGTTATGTTTCATTTTTTAAAAAGTTAAAAAAATATTAATAGGATAGCTTTTTTGAAATGTCATTCATGTGTTTTGTATAATATACACCCCTCTTAAATATTAAAATTTGTTCTACAAAATGAATACAAAACACTTTCTAATAATAATTTAAAATAATATCTGTGCCGCGCTCTGGTGCACCATAGTTGTAATTTTAAGATAGTATTCATTCGTCATGGCACAATATCCGTTTCGTCAAATACCTACTATTTTAAATTCCTGATATAATGATGCAGTTAAAATCAATAAAATCAGTTTGCTTTCTTTTTAAAATTAGTGATGACATCATTAGGCGGACCTTCCTATTTACAGATTTCTGTATTGCGTTACGTCAGATTGGGAAATACTAAAAATGGTGGCTTATGTTTTTTCAGTGTAATGTTTATTTGATAATATCCCTCTGTTTTAATTTACGTACGTAGTTTATTATACAGTTTCAAGTGTAAGATTACTAATGACGTCATTCAGACGTGTTTTCAGTTTGACCTTACCATTTAATTGTTTTAGTCGTCTTTAAACAATTTTGATGTCATCGTCGTATTTCAAGGTTACAATTGAGAACTATATTGATTGTAAGTAAGTCGAAAATCCTCAAAATAAATAAATTCGAAGTGCCCCTGCTATGACTTAAGCTCTATTTATTTTTAGGTTCACGTAATAAGTAGCAAAATGTCAATGCAACAGTACTGTTTGAAATGGAACAATCATCAACCAAACTTCATTTCAGTGTTTTCTAGTCTTTTAAATAGCGAATCGTTGGTTGACGTTACGTTGTCCGCGGAGGGACGGCATCTTCAAGCTCATAAACTTGTATTATCAGCATGCAGTTCTTATTTTCAGGTAAGGTTTTTGTAGTGCCTGTCCTTATAACACGTACTATAATTGGCATAAGGAAGTTTTTCCGATGTGTTTGTACCTAACCATGTTTTTCATTGAAGGTTTTGATACAATTTAAAATAAATTGCCTCTTGATACAAGCAAACAGTCAATAATACACAAATCTCATTTCTTAAATTTCATATTTTAGTTATGAAATGTATAAAATACTTAACATTATTGTATATTGTTCGTTATTGAAATTATGAGTGAGACCATTACAAGTGTAGTTAAAATATGAAATTGACATTTAAATGTGCATTGATTTTGTAAAGATATAAATAAAATAAGTAAATATATATTATCTCATTTTCTGATGCTGTAAGGTGTATATTTCTTCAAGTAAAAACAACGTAATAATCTACACATTCTTCAAATCTATAAATTGTTTATTAACACAGTATATACTTATTTTGGTGAAGTGTCTGTGTACAATGGAACTTAAGGCATGTATGCAACATATTTACCTACTATAAAATTTTAATACTTTGTCATGTCGTTATTAAATGAAATGTGGAAAATTATGTAAAGTTAATAAACATTAGAGACTAGACTGGTCCAAAATTCTTAAATTTTAAATACTGGTGAGATTGTAATTGCATTTACTAATATACAATCAAAATCCTTTATGCTCCGCTAGATCATGAACTTTCTTTTGTAATGTATATCTCGCCTATAAAATGTATAAATTTGCAGAGGTACTTTATACTAAACATTATTTACGATATTAGAATGCTCAATCGTTAATTTAAACTAACTTTTTTTGTGGGTTTAGAGTATTGAACACTTAAAATATTAAGTGAATGACATGAGTTTGCACTACAATCTGCTCTCAGTATAATATTTATAGTAAAATACTTACATGTGGGGATAATGCATTTGGTTGAGTCACTTTGGCAACCGACATTGGCCAATTTGAAATGTTACAAAATGTGATCAAGTAATATGACAGATGAAAGCCATTTCATGTCTGTCATAAATAGTAATATTCATAGTTCATACCAGTTCATACACCTTTTAACGATTGTCATAATTATTTTTTGACGTTTGTTATAATTGTCAATGCTTTTGTACTAAATAGAATAGCCAAGTATTAAATAAAATGTATATATAGAAAAGTACCATTTTATTAATTGCATTTATAATATAATATTTAATTTGTAACTATCTTCCATGTAATAGTATTTTATTATAGGAGCCTATATATCATGAGATATTAATTAATTAGTTTAATTTTCTTGTTCTGAAATTGTTCCGGTCAATGGGAATTTGTAGTGGCATTGAATAGTCGTCTTTAGTTCGTACTATGGCCGTCTCGATTGCGAAATCGATTCAACACATTTTATTCTTTTACATATTGTTATAATTTAAATTACTTTCATATAGCTGAGATATGTATCAATGAATAATAAATTCTACCTCTACGGGCGTTCCAAACTTCTACATCACATTTAGATTTAGTTACCATGTGGAAAACAATAATTAAAAAATATATGTTTTTAATTTCAGTCACTATTCACCATTAATCCTTGTCAACATCCAATTGTTATTTTGAAGGATGTAAAATTCTCAGATTTGAAAGTGATGGTAGACTTTATGTATTATGGAGAAGTTAATGTATCACAAGACCAACTTCCTCATATTTTGAAGACAGCAGAGATGTTAAAAATTAAAGGTACATTGTTTAGTGCTAGCGCAGATTTCAGTAACATTAAAAAAATAATAGGTTTGGCAGAAGTTCCTGTAGAACCATCAATATCAAGGCACAATAATTCTTTGGATAGAACAGAATTATTGACGGCAAATGAATCAAATTGGGGTTCAGAAGGTGGTCAAAGACAATCAATGACTCCATCACCATGTCCATTATCACCAGGCAGCCGAAGGTAATATGAATAAATTAGTTATCTTTTGCAGTTTCTTTACAAAGTACATGCTAGTAAAAAAGAACTTTTATGAAACAATACGTCAGTTGGTGCATACTAGATACTTTACTGGTTGGATACACTATTGGAACTAGTAAGATCTGCCATGTATCTTACTAGCTAAAAACCCATAGACGGGTCTGTTATATGGGATTAGGCTTTTAAATTTTTGCTCTGAACCACATGAATGTAGAGTTCATCTTTAAGTTAGAGATTACTAAAATAAAAACAAGTTGCATGTTATGAATCTGAAGACAAGACATTCATACATCAAGTTTCTACTTAATGACTGTGATAGTAGGTGTGCTGTTTTTCGTTTGCTGTAATACAGCTTTCTTTCACTTAGAAAATGTACTACCACACTAAAGAAATTCAACTATATGTAGAAGTTACTGTAATTGAAAACAGAAAGCATTAACTTATTATATCACAAAATTCTCGATAAATTAAATTTCCTCTTTGTGCCGAAAGGAATATTTGCTATGGAAAAGTAACTGGAATTTTGTTATTATTTTGTTGATGTTTTTAGAGATTTAGTTTTAAATGAATGTAATGAACGCATGATAGTGTGACAAAATTACTATATTAAAAATAAAGTATAGGTTGTTAAATGACATTTATCGTTAAGAATCATCATTTTAACGAATTTAAACTTCTGCATTTTATTCATACATATCTGTCTAATAAGATTGGACTGATTCAATTTTGGTGATAATGATTCCATTCAAATAGGACGCAAACTGCAGAATTTAAATTACGCTGAAATTTATTTCAAGCGCTTTTGGGTGGAAAAATACCGCCCGAAGGACCGAAAAGGTCAAAAATTCGGACAAAACTAAATTATTCTGGAAACAATATAAAATACAACAAATACTTCAAACAGAAGTATTCTATTTTAGGGGATTTCTAACATAGCTTTTTTTTCTGTCATAAGCATAGTTCATTCAGTATGTTTCTCATCATAATTAAAGATCAGTTTTTGCCTAGTTATTTTAACATAAATAGATACAATAATTATTTGTAATTATCGTACACCTATCAAGTAATATTAATACTAAATATCACTCCAATAAATTAAATATAAATATTTGTGGAAAAACATAAACGATAAAGGTTCCTCTTTTAATCTAAGAACTAGTTTCGACAAGAACCTTTATTGTTTATGTTTTTCCATTGATATATCCTTTACAAAAATGGACATTTACTACATAAATATTTGTATATTTAAATGAATACAAGAATAATAAACAGAATGGTTGCTGGAAGTTTTAGTTTTATAAATTCAAAGTGTAAAATGACTAATAATCAAAGTAACACATTAATTTACAATTACATTTGAAATCAACCTTAGAATAATATCATTTTCATTTATTGTAACTTTTTAAGTAGAATACAGTACTATCTGCAAGATGATACATATACTGACTTTTTCAAAGGCTGTGTACAGGTAATGTTACATTGATTAATTTTCTCTTTATGTAAAGCTAGCTATTTTTCTATCTCAGTCACACAAAATGTTATTTTACCAATAATGGATTATCTTCATATTTATTTTCACCATTCTCAGGGGTACCGCAAGGTCCGAATTTTGGGTCCATGTTGTCCAATATCTGTTCTGATTAATTTCTGAAATATTTAAATTGTGAATTTCTTACATATGCAGATGAGATAATAAATTCTGTGTATTTTATTAAACTACAAATTAATTCGTCAATAAGTGACCAATAGTGCCAACAAAGTAAAGTCTATAAATGTTAGCAAATGTTTAATTGTTGTATGTTCTAGAGATTTCATAAATATTATGCTTTCTTGTATTGTTGTTTTTAATTATGATGATTACATTGAAATTTTAATATTCATTTTTTCATGTACAGTAGAAGCTCTCTTAACCGGCCATGACGGGACCGGGCCATAGGTCGGATAACCAAAAAGTCGGTTAAACCGAAAATCGGCAAAAACTAGCAGTTAGCTTCGAAACAATCCATCATTAGTTAAAACTACTCCCAGAAAGAAAAAAAAACCTAAGTTGACATTATGTATTTCTTATTAAGAGATATATTTTACGATCTATAAAGAAGAAAGTAGTACATACATATACATATGTATATAATTAACAATCACTCACATGACAATTAATATTGCAAATAACACATGTACGTATGTACTAGAAAAAATCTGTGATTTTCTTTTGTTTTTTGTGTTCCATTGTTTTCTTGAATGCGTAGTCACGCCACTTTTTAATGAATATTACATCTACCGCTGTTGATGCATTTTGTTGCTCAATGTATGCTGCAGCCAGTTGTAGAGCAATTCTCGCATCAGCATGACTAACAGTGTTGCCTTCTTCTTCAATTTCAACCTCCTCGTCTTCTTGATTTTCGTTCAAAACAGCCTGTACGATTTCTTCATCTGTCAAATGTTCATTGGTAAAGTCATCATCAGCTCCAACAACCCATTCTTGACAATCCTGCAGTCGAATATCATTCAATTCAGGGAGTTGTTGCAAGTCGTTCAACAAAGATGCAATGTCATCTGGCTGGTCCAAAAGGGTTTCATCAGGATTAGAACTGGAATCAATCATTTTGTCTATGTGAGGCCATGCTTTTCTCCAAGATTTTACGAATGTTGAACTTTGTATTTCATTAAAAGCTTTTGCCACCATCAAAATAACGTCTTTTATGTTTATGCCTTTCAAAGCATCGATTAGGCCTTTGTTCTCTAACTCCATTTTAGCCAAGATTTCTACAAGTAGTTTTTTCCTGTAGCGCCTCTTAAGACATTCGATCACTCCTTGATCTATTGGTTGGATGATACTTGTTACATTTGGTGGAAGAAATAGTATATTACATACCAAGGTTGAGAAGATGACTATTATTGCCCGAGTGACGAGATTAAATTCCGAGGCGCGCAGCGCCGAGGAATTTAAGCCACAAGGGCAATAATAGTCTTCTCAACCGCAGTATGTATACTATTTTTTGTACCAGTAGTCTAATTGGATCTTGAAACCTTAATAATTATGAATAAATTTACTCATAGATGTAAGAATTACCTTGTAATAAAACTTCATATAAACAAATAAGTAGGCTATATTTTGATGTTCACAAATAAGTTTTGACATAAATGCTGAAAGTAAAAGTCAAGTAGTTATTTATTAGATTATTTTTCATTCCATTTATAATATCTGAAGAGTTTAGATTACACCACCTGCAATGCTCGAGATTGCTTCCGCATATATCTAAACACTTATACATAAAAACATATACAGAATTTAAAAAATCGTGTAATTCCAAAAATACAGTAGTAACTTCTCAAAACGTACTTCCATTAAACACACAACATTAAAAAGCCTCGACTTTATGGACCCGTTATTCAATATTGAAAGCTACACTTGGCTTAACAGAGAATATTAACATATCAAAATATTTTAAATTACTTGCCTTTTTAAAAAGATAAAATGAAAATTATAAGCCCAAAAAGTCATTAGTATTTACTAGAGGAAATTATAAAATTCCTTAATGAGGCACCCGATACATGTTACATTGCAACTAAGGTAGTATGTTTATATATTAATACTTCAAAATTATTGACAATTTATAACCCTGTAGACTGCTCTTGTGTGTTGCTGGTGCATGCCGAAGTGATGAGCTGTGTAATTTATTAATTTCTGATGTCATCATGAAAGCCGATTTAATTATTATTCACATCTGCAATAGCAAAAATGGTTCGTCTCTAAAGTTTGTAATAATGGAGCCACTTTGGATCAAAATAATTAAAAACTATTTAAAAACTAGACCAATTCCAGATATAGCAAAATTCTTTATTAGTGTACGTAATGGTAAATGTACTAGATAAAACATTGGACATAACACAATAGGACAGATGCCAAAAGAAATTGCCCTTCCGTAGAACCTAGGCTACACTTTTAGCTGTCAATGGTGGTAATATTCTTCAGTTAAAACAACATGGTACATGGTGGTTGGAAATCTAGTGTAACTGAAAGTTATATCGAAGATTCCCTAGAAATAAAAAAAAATATAGCATATATGTTACAAGGTCTACCTACATCTACTTACACACGATATGAACCAAATTCCATCAACATCAGCAGTACAATCAGGCTCTATTTCAACTGAAGATATTGTAAATACTTATGGAATTAACACAATTAACAATACTGTCATTAATGTGCCTACAGCTCTGAATCAGAATTGAACCATCAATAAATTTGACATGCCATAATTGCACTATCAATTTTTATAAATAAATTAAAATTCTTTACATCTGTAATAGTTACGTGTTATATTGTGTCCATATTATGTTGTTACATAACCTTAAAATACAGTTTTATGTAAAGAAAGTAAAATATCTTTACATCTATAATAGTTACCTGTTAGGATATTTGTTTCCAATTATACTTCTGTCATACATATTTTGCTATTGTTAAAATACTGTTAGTTATTTTACCTTAGAGGTCGAGCATTTATAAGTTTTAGAGTATGATTTGTGGTATAAATCTAAATAAAAATAAACTGCAATGAATTTGACGGTTGACAACTTGACATACATACATGCTACTGCGATTGCATGGTTGCAGCATTACCTTTATTTGTTTTCATTATTTCCCTAGGTCAATAATAGCCTCATTATTTACCTCTTATTAGTTCCAGGTCGTGAAATGTCATTTCGTGGCGCTTTGTTATGTGTAAAAATGCTATGATTTTTTACTACTGGTACAAAAAAGACATTTTATTCCAGGCTCCTTTTCACCCTGAATGTTTTCAGGATGTGTTGGTGCATTACCCAACACCAAAATTGCCTTGACTGGCAACTTCAAGCTTGTTAAATGTTTTGCGACATTAGGACAAAATTCATTGATAAACCAATCTTTAAACACGTACGCGTCCATCCACGCTGCTCTTTGATTTTTATAGCATACTGGAAGTGAAGAAACGTTAATGTTTTTGAATGCTCGAGGTTTCTTAGCCTTTCCGATTACGAGCAGGGGGACTTTATGAGTTCCAGAGGCATTACAACAAACAGCAATAGTAATTCTCTCTTTGTTGATTTTGAATCCAGCAGCTGATTTCTCATTACTGGCAGCAAATGTTTTTACAGGCAATCGCTTAAAATTTAGTCCGGTCTCATCCATATTGTAGGCCTGTTCGGGCAGTAATTCTTCCTCTTTAATTAGTTCTTGTAATTTATTTTTCCATTCGTCTGCTGCAATTGGATCAGCTGACAGTTTTTCACCGCACACACTTAAAACATGTACACCGTGACGTTTCTTCCAGCGTGCCAACCAGCCATCGCTCGCACAAAAATTTCCTCCATTCTCAAACTTGACATGCAGTATCTCAGCCTTTTCTTTTAAAATCGAACCACTTATAGGCGTACCTTTGCGACGCTCTTGCATAAACCATAACCATAACGCATCGTCTACCTGTTCATTGATAGGTTTCTATAAAGTACATCTACTCGAGAGGACTTTATCAGACTCGATTTCAGTGCAATAATCTGAATGGATTTCTTGTTTCGGCGCCAGTCTTTTACGGTTGTCACTCCAACACCGAATTCGTCACTAATTGATTTTACAGAATGACCTTTTTCAAGCCGCTCAATGGCATTTAACTTGTCTTTCATTGACACTACAACACGTTTTCGTTTTATTCCACTCATTTTGAAGAGTTCACTACAACAGTATGGTTAAGGTTGTAACACGCACAAAAACTACGATGTATAGACTCTAATGCGGCAGCGAGAGTTCGTCTGACTCATTAGTGGTAAAGGTACATCTGGTTGGTGACTTGTAGTCGGCAACGGAAATGAAATCTATATGTCTTCTAGGAAAGGGTCGGTTAAAGGATAGTCGGTTAAGAGGGCGTCTACTGTATTTTAATTACTTTTAGTAAATTTTTTGTTCTGTAAATGATGTTTTATTCGTTGACAAATATTATACATTATAGAAACTGTATTATAGATTCTACATATCTGTAGTGTGTACTCTTTATTATTTAAGGAAACGATTAAGAAAATCCTCAACTGGTTCTGGTTCAGGTTCAACAGAACGAAACTCTGAGGAAATCATAACAAACGACATTACCATAACATCACCTAATGGACCACCGGGATCCGTTATTAAGCCCGATCCAGGTGGTTATCCCTGTGAACCAAACTCATCCCAAAGGTCGAAACAGCCCAGTACAGATTCGGAAGTTCACAGAAGCAGTTCTCATGACAGTGGCGAAAATGAACCAACTCATCAAATCACACTTGTAAGTTAATATTGAACTATCCTAAGCAGGTAGTTACTTTCAATTAATATTACAGCAAATACCCCAACAGCAAGACATAAATATATCTCATAGTATTGAATCTGGAACGTCCATTAATATGCCAGGTCCTTCATCGTCCGCTTCACAAACAGTATCAGGTAAGGTTATGAATAATAAAAAAAAAAGAAGTAAACCTCAGAACCTGACGTTCATTATAATTAAATTAGAGATAGATTCTCAATTGTGAATTGTGCAAATACTGCATTATGTTAGGAATGATTTATTAGGCATCTATGACATAAATTGATAGGTATAGGAACTTAAACAATCTAATCTGAATCATAATTTCGAAAGAAACCTTATATTAATCGTAATTTATTTGGCATCTATGATGTAAATTGGTATATGCACTAAAATATTCGATCAGAATTTCAATATTGCTATATTGATGTTCCGTATTTCTAAATTCTCTATAAAAGTTAATGAAATGTATCAAGTTTTATTCATAACTATTTTAAATAAAATAAAACTATTGAAAACTTTCCACAATTTTTATTTAGTCTTTGCGACATATGTTTCGGTATTGTTCATACCATTATCGAGCGGAAACTAACAGGTCAGTTTGTGTAGGGTTGTTATCTATGGTCTCTTTAAACCATAGCTAGAAATAATGGATTTAAAGAGAAAATAGTAGATGACATTATTAAACACAAACAAAGAGAAAAACTCAAAATACACTTTTATCCTAAAATAATAGAAAAAGACAACACCACATGGCACATTATACAATACATTCCACATATTAATTATAAAATTAACAGAATATTTAAGAAAATAGGTATCAAAACAGTCAACATAAATAAAAACAATTTAGGTGCTATGTTAGTCAATAACAAGGAAAGAACTAAACTTACCGATAAATCAGGTGTATACAAAATTAGTTGCACAGACTGTCAAGCTATCTATATCGGACAAAGTGGCAGAAAGATCGAAACTAGATTAAAAGAACATAAAAGATCAATATTGCATAATATTAGAAATACAGGCCTTGCCGAACATTGTATAGATAATCTCCATTTTCCCGATATAGATAGTTGTAAACTTATACATAATGTTAACAAGGGACCGAAATTAAATCTGTTAGAAATATTAGAAATTAAAAAATCAATTCAAGAAAAAGAGAAAGTTACGAACACACACAAAGACTTTTCAAACACACATACACCCATAATAGACACTTACGTAAAAGGAGACAATAAACACAACAACATATATAACAACCCTACACAAACTGACCTGTTAGTTTCCGCTCGATAATGGTATGAACAATACCGAAACATATGTCGCAAAGACTAAATAAAAATTGTGGAAAGTTTTCAAGAGTTTTATTTTATTTGAAATAGTTATTAATAAAATGTTCCACCAAGAACCGTCTGCTAACTCAATTAATAGAAGTTTTATTCAATAAATATCAACTTATTTAGAAGTTAGTGTTGTGTATGTGCATAAGTGACTAAGGCTAAGGAACAACAGCAAGAGTGAACTGATAGATGCTGCTAAAATAATATCCTCTCCAAACCTTCTTCTCCTGCCATTGACAAAGGCTGAGCTCAATGGTTCAATGCAAAAAAAAAAATTCACCACCATTTTGTCACTTATCAATATCATAACCTCTTGGTATCCTTTTTAGTGTGTGTACATCCGAATTCATGTTCACGATTGCCGTTGAGCGTAGCCTTGTCAATCGGCCATTCTAACCTTAGGTCCTCTTCACCTTTCAGGCTTCCAATGGGGTATCGTGGATCACGGCTATCCTGGCCACTTCGCCTCCTGTCAACCAAACATTCCCTTTCACAACGATCTCCCCTATACCCCAAACAGCCACATGTCCAGTCCAAATCACCACCATCAACCCGAACAAAAGCCCAACACGCCTCATCAAATAACGAATTCACCTCCGCAAATTATGCAGAAACGCAAGAGAAATTTAAATCCACAAGCTGACGAGAATTTCGTGCGAGCTCTTGAAGCGGTCCGATTCGGAGGCATAGGTTTCTGCAAAGCGGCGAGGATGTATGGAGTGAATAATCGTACTCTTTGGTTGGAATATAAGAAACGCGGTTATCCTGTAAGTAGGTTATCCATTAAAAATAGAAAGCCGGAGAATGGACAAAACCCGCCTCAAGGACAGCAACAATCACAACAAGCGCCCCAACAACAACAACAGCAGCAGCAGCAACAACAACAGCAGCAGCAGCAACCACAACAATCTCAACCACAGTCTCAACCTCAGCCCCAACAACCGCCGCCACCCCAACAACAGCCACAACCTCCGCAACATCAACCACCACCATCTCAAATACAATCGACTGCTTCATCAAATGTCCATCCCGAAAACAACGTCGTTGTGAACACATCTAATAATCCGATTGCCATGATAAGTAGCGCTTTTTTAGAAGGCAGGCCTGTTGAATTAGCGCCGGTCTTCCAAAGATCAAGGTTTTTCGACAACGGAATTATCAATGGCCAGCCCATGAACCTTCAAGGAATAAACTTTGAGCCCATGTGAAATTATCTTTAAAATTGAGCTAATATCTCAGTGCCATAGATTTCGTTTATTGTAAATTACGTGTTTCTCCGTTAGTATTTATTTTTATTATATTAACAGTTGATGTTAACCTAGCATTTACTAAATAGTCAAAGTAATATTACAAAATTCTATCCATCACGGAATGAATATGTTTTATTTTGTGTGGTTTATTAGCATCTAAATGACCAACATTACATAGCAGTGTATTGGAGAATGCAACGTTAGTTGTTTAAGTGCTATACCCTATTCACTGAACGTATAGAGTAATCACGAGCTGTTCACGGCTGTTTCACGTGCACAGCTTAATTTTCAATAGAGTACTTATATTAACAATAAACTTTTATAAAATCTTTTGATTACATGTTTAAATTTTCGAAAACTACAATTTATTAGTTTATATAAAATACTGAACCGATTTAAATTTACAGAAAATTCATGTTTTGTCCTTTTAGATAACTAAAATACGTAAATCTCAAACATAACCTATATCAACAAAACATTCGTAAATTGCTTAAAATCCATCACTTAATAAGTGGATAAATATTAATTGACTTAACAAAAAAATACACAAATGCGCATTTTGTAAACAATTTAAGATAAATTTAATATGCATTTGTCAAGTTCAATATCAGGCATTTTAACAAATAATACAAAACCAATATTATTATAAGTATTTAAAAATGAAACAAATATTAAAGACTTTATTCACATGTGTATATAATATAAATTACAAGTTTAAATAGGGCATAGGTATCTTGTTGACGTTTCGTAAATATATTCAGTACAGTCTCTTTTTCTAGCACTGTAAAATGTCTCTTTACTCGTTTCTTCAGTTTTGGCTGCATTTTGCACAGTACTGTATAAACAGGTAAAAACAGTAACTTAAATTCGACACTTCTGGAAAGCTGAAACATAATTAACCTACAAACCATTTGCTTTGTTTACGATTTATAGATCTTACCTTCAATAAATCTTTAATCATTAATAGACTCTTTAAAAATACTGAGAATAATAATAATAACAACTTAAACAAATACAAAAAGCGCAAACACAAGGAACAATACAACATACAATACAGCAAAAGCAAAAAGTATACATATATTAACGTATATTTCAAAATAACAGACAATGTTATTTATCCCTACTAGCACACTATATGCTCACTTGTTCTACATTGGCAAATACGTATTTTCATCCTTCTCTAAAATTATGATTTTGCTGCGTGGGTATAGTCACAATCATGTGACAAAATCACAGAAAGCAGGTGATCTATATCGTGTGTTTTAGGATTTGAATGTAACTCTAAGAGCCAATAGAAAGGCAGTATTAAAAATCATGCCTTGAACACGCGCTTTTTGCTACTCTATACGTTCAATGAATATAGTATAGTATCAAACATGTTCCATTTATTTCTTTACATGTAAGGATCGTAAAAAATAACTTTTCAGAGCTCCACAAATATTTTTTTCGAATTTTCTTAATGATGAATAACACGTTAATATCCTTAATTACATATTCATCAAAATATATCAGTAAAAAAATAGCGATAGGCGAAATGCAGTGTTCGAACAGAGTTAACCACACGATCTATTACTGTCTCAGAAAGGGCTTTAATTTTGTTCGGGTATGTGAGAGAATAAAAGGGGCAATCACTGAGGATACATTTGTATCATTCCCAAATATTAGTGGGTACGAACCTCCAGTGATAAATAAACATCTGTTCTTTTGATGGTCTTTGTTTGTTTCGCTTCCCTTAACTGTTGGGGTAACAATTCAAAAATTTCTCTCTCTCGGCGTATAAGTGAAGTAACATAACCTTTAATGACATTACACATGCAATTTACTCTCTAGATGATAATATGCAGTGGTCCTCCAGATCCTCATCTTCACTAGCTTGAGGTCATAAAATCCATTGATGTTAGTGGAAGACGAGTGCGGGATTGAACCCGTGTCCTTAGAACTTTCCGTCAAGTGTGCTATTCGTTGAGATACGACAGTTTATTGTTATTTTAAAAATTCATGCCCGAGTTGCACCATAATAAAAAAAAAACAAATATTATAATATTAAAAGTACTGTTGACAGTTGCATTTGTATTGAAGCAATTAAAAAAAAATATTATGCTGCAGTTAAACGAATATATACATATATGAAATCGTATGTTCTATCTTCTAAAATTCCTTAAAATCTTACGAATACGGAAATATGGTTGGTAGTAATAATATCGCCCAGTTCTTTATCTCTCCTGTTGCTATATATTTCTAACAAAGATTGATTCATTGTCTGAGTGCAGTTTTTTGTTGTTGGTTTTGATGGAGTAAAATATCTATTTGTTCTCTGTTTTTTATGTGTGTGCAATAACAATTCATTTATTTATTATAAATTGTTGGATGTATATAGAATGTATCAATACATCACTTATAATGAAAATAAGTAAATTTTATGTGAGCAAACGTATGCGAATTGCCATTATTTTAAATTTATATTTATGATTTTAATGCTTGCTATTATTTGACTGAATTTATTACCACTGCTAAAAGATTTGTTTATAATACCCGTAATAATGATAAGTTGTATATTTAGTAATATCGTTATTTGAAATTTTGTTTTTCATATATGTATTAATCGCAACATGTAAACTATTACAATTAAGTGATATTGTGTATTGTGAGATGTACTGGAACGTTTAAATTTCCAATCCTTTTTTAATCGCATGCACTTAGGAAGTGAAAATTATAATCGGAGTTATTTTGTTTACTTATTGAGAAATATCTATCCCTTTTAAATGTTATATAAGTTAAATTTAAATTCTTATGCTATTTAGAAATCTTCCAAATTAGGTATATCTTAATATTGGTTGTCATCAGTAAGTTCTAGGTTAACTGAAACACAAAATAAAAGAACTACGTTTGTTATTATAAAGTTGGTAAGATTATATCTTGATGGTTCCAATTTTTAATCAACATAACAGATATTACAATTCTGTAATTTTTGTTCTATGTCAATTATTATATTATTTTTTTGTATTTCTTCTTATTTGAACGATTTAATTATATTAATTGTGATAATGTTAGTCACATTTAATATAATTAAATAAATATTAATTACAAAAGAACGTTTTTGGCCGAAGTATTGTGTTAAGTCAGTACTGTGTTTGAGTGAAATTAAGAAGAAATATTATTTATCATTTCTGCTTAATAGCCAAGCATATAATGGGTGTCTGTAATTGATTTACTGATCGGCTATTTTTATACTAGCGAATTTTACGTTTTATAATTTTTCTTCCTGTTTGAAGTGTTAAATTTAACATTATCATCCCATAAGTGTAGTTAAAAATGTTTTTAATAAGGATTTCAAAACCTATGAACATAAATTAATCAATTTTAACAATTATATGAATTTAAAATTACTATCTACTTTATCATACTGACAGTGATAAGTATATAAGTTGCATGGATATGATTAATATATTTATATTGTAAAGTAAATCTTTAGGTACGACTCTGGCAGTAGAAAAAATTAACTTTCCATGTTGCTTATGTAATAACATGAACGTTTCTAAATCGCACTGCGTAAATCAATTAGACACTCGTTATTTATGATATTATAACAGTCTTACATTATTGGCATTCTTTCACAAAGTCCCTTCTATAATATGATTGCGAGTCCATTTAATAAAAGGGCATTCATTGGATGATTGTCACTTTGCTTGTTCATAAAAACATACGAATAACAATTCATATTGATCTTGACAGATTGAAAAAATAATCAGGGATCTGTACTACTATTGCTACAAAGTTTCTTTCTCTCTTTGCTTTTTTTGACCGACTTCAAAAAATGAATAAATTTTCAATTCGATTGATCGATAAGTATTTTTTGGGTGTGTTGACATATAATTCCCATACAGACCATCATTCATTCGTGTTTGGGTTGTACGCAAGAGAAAGTTCAGGCACTCAAGGAACATGCTATTTATACTGCCGTTAGTAGAGCTCCCACTACCCTTTGAAGAGATTTGTATCATTCATAAAGGCCACTAACATGGCTCAAGAATAGTTTGATGGGTCTCAAGGCTCCAGTAAATCCTTGCTGAGTCCTTTCGATTCCTGACAAGTGCAGATTATATGCATACTGGCCTCCTTCTATAACTCACATCTCCAACACAAAGTTTCGCTGACCATGCCCATTCGGTTCCATAGGGGGACAATATCCCAACACCAAACACATAATGGTCAAAGTTGGTATTAATTTGCGTCCCTTTTTATGCTGTTTTTCTAGCCATAACCAGATTTCGTCTTCAGCGAATACAGGCTCTGGACTTCTAAAGTTTTTATAGAATTTTCTTTGACTGATTTATCTATATATCACATTGCCTTTAACAAGTTAATATCCTGACACCCACCTCAGTGATACAACATTGTCATTTGTCAATTTATCGCGGGCTTTTATGAGCGCTTGGCTGTCGGTACTTTAATTGAAGTTGGTTCAAATGCATAAATCAAGCTTACCAATGTTTTTCTTATTCGAAAGAGAATACTTCTTATGTGATATTGTGTTAATGTTGACGTACACTCGTCATGGATCCCAAGGCAGAGAGAGAGAGAGAGTACGTTTCATTTTCAATGATTACTATGATGTGGGTTACCTTTTTTAAAGTTTATTATTAATGTGATCATTTTCTCATTACTTGTATGTTATATTATTCTATTTAAAATCAACAGGGAACGTCAAAATACACCTGTGTCCATCTACAACCGCATTTTAGGGATTAGATGATATTCCTAATCATATTAAATTTTAACAATAAATACAGTAACTCTTTACCACAAAAATATGTATCCAATCTATATATTAATTCCCTTAACAGTCTTGAGATTTTTACTCAGTGAAAATTCAGATAAATTTCAAAGTAAGTTTATTCATATTGTCATGATGGAATAGTATTGCATGAAATTTTGATTAAAAGAATGCCACTAATGTTACCACTTTCATATAGCTCATGAAATAACACTAGTAATGTAATGACTATAAATTCTTGCATAATTAAATTAATATTCTTAAAAATATTTTATTTTCTAGAAGGCCCCTTTTGGTTGCTTGTACCTTTTATTTTTGTTGCATACTTTAGTCTTCAAATTCAAACAAATACTTTATAATAAAGATTATTAACAAACGTAGTACACAATTCTTGTCTTTCTGTGTTGTAATTTGTTTTTAAAATATCTTTTTAACGCATAGGTACCAATAAATAATATGCAAGGAATTAACATATTTAAGAACTAACATGAGAATATTTAATTTCGCTTGAATCTTATTAAATAATTTTATAATCTACAAACTAACACATTTGTACGCAAGGATTTTAATATATTACGAAACTTAAAACATAAGAGAAGTAGTGAGATGTATTTATAATGCTTATTTATATGAAATATATTTTTTGTGCATTTATGTTCTTTACTGTAATGTGTAAATAGAAATACGAAAATAAACAATTAGAAGGTGCTACTACATTAATAATGCTTACCGAAAATAACAGATTGCTACCCAAATCAATAGTGTGTCTGGTAATAACATTAGTCAAACTCTCAGTATAATTTCTTATGTTAGAATTATTCCTTCTAATATTAATTGTTTATAACCGCCCAAGAATAGAAACGACAAAATAAAACTCCTTCTATATTATAGTTTTGATTTATAATATTGAGGGCACACTATGGCCACGTGGACGAATTTGTCTTGATGAAGAGGCAGGTGGGGATTTTTCACACGCATCCGTTCATTTATGTAACGTTTATATTTACAATAATTTGCTACTACCCTTTATTAAAACAGTGGATCATTCTGTATCTGCCAATACAAAAAAATATGGTTTATGAAGGAAACGAACTTATTAGTCGGCTTATGGTAAATAGTACGTTGAACAACTTCATAACGTAGTATGACACGGTGCTAAAGCTTACAGAAAATGCGCGACAATTCTCTGACGTCATTATTGAGAGTGGTCAAGATTCATAATAATGTTCTAATGATTTACTATAGTTCAACATACAAAATACTTGTATTTTCAGATTTATAGACAATACAACGTTGTGTTTACAACAAACTGGCTGTTTTTATTTATACCTACCTAGTATGTAATTTAATCTTTTCACTTTAGATTTTTCAAAAAAGAAACATGAAATACAGTCACTGTTTGTTGTAAACACAAAGATATATTGTCTATAAATCTAAAAATACAAGTATTTCATGTGTTAAACTATAATGAATCGTTAGAATACATTTCAAATATCATACATAACACCAAAAAAGTCATATATGTACACAACTTTTATAAAAATTACTCCGAAATAGACTCTCCTTTAATTCCATATACCTTATACGCGATAAAAGGAGGTATTCGATTTGTTTGGATTGTGAACTCAGACCTACGATAAGACAAGTAATATTGTATTATGTTGATTATTTGTTGTCGTAGAAAAAGTATAGTATGAATCTCGTTAGTTACTAGTTTTACACTAATACTCGCTTCGCTTGTTATTTATAAAGCTCGTAACTAGAAGGAAGTTTATGAAACTTGACGCATAATATACTGTTATGGTCACCTTTTGATACACAGTGTTGCCTTTTCCTTTTTTTCTTTTAAACTTACCTCAGTGACTAAATTCGTTAATACAACAACACAAAATGTTCTTCAGTTTTACTGTCACTCATTATTTTACATTTAATGAAATCATAAATAACATACGAATACGCATGTCTGTGTGCTAAATTTTATCTAAACGAATACCTGCCTGTCATACACCAATATAAATTGTATGAAAATTTAATGCTACATTTTTTAGAACATTTTCGTATACACTATTATCAATATTTTCTGTAAAATTTAGCTCTGTGTCATAAAAACTGTAAGAGAATGTAATAGATACATAAATTTGTTTTATCGCTAGTGAACGCCTAAGAATCAGTATTAACTACAAACCACTTTTTTATGACTATTACAAATTTTCGGTACACTTATTTTATTATTATTATTATATTTTATATTATTTACAGTGGATTACTGAGTGCACTTCGCTAGATGAAAGCTCGTCACGATATACATATGTATGTATACATGTAATATATAAAACCAAAGTATAATACATTTGGCGCTTATGACGGCTTAGTTTTCAAAATACATACTTGGAATTTATAGGTGTAGTAGCACTTTCATAATTGTAATATTTTTATACTTAGGCACAATCTCTTATTAATTCCGTTGGATCTCCTGAATCAAGATTTATATAGTTTTATGACTCGCACAATTTATAAATGAATTTTCTTTGGATATTTGTTTACATATCACAAAATTTAAGTCAATAGGATACTTAAGTGCAGTTGTCAATACACATACATACATTACATGTGTATAATACAAACATATATTTTTACATAACGTATAGTTAGTATAAGTAGGTAATAAATTAAGATGTGTGCTTTCATAAATAAGAATAAAATAATAATTGTGACGTCAACAGAATAGACTGTCTAAAATTATTTTTTAAGTATTTAGAGGGATTCTACCGGAAGTATATCGAATAGCGTAGTTGTATGAGAGGCGTGGATGTGTGTATATCAGAGATGTAAATGCATTTCATTATATTTTTGTGTTTGTTCTGATATGAAAAGTGGGAGCTGGTCTCTAGAGAACAGTACGAAAATTCGGATCGTAGTTTTATACAATTAAGATTGCACCTTTTACTGAATCTATTATTTAAACGTTTTAAAATATTCTTATTTATATGCAGGTTATTTTATCATCTAAAAGTAATTATATCTAATTAACTTAGCATTTGCGCAATTAATATTTCTTATTTTTAAACAATCGATTTTTATTGTAAATATGTTAATATTAATTGTTATTGTAGGAATAAATATATTTTCAAACTTTTAGATGATAAAATAATATGGAATTGATGTGTGTAATTTAAAAAGAGAAGGGAACCTTATTATGTTACTTTATTTTCTACTTTATGTCTTCAGAGTAACTGCATAAATACTTAACTGTATTCTATTAAACAAATCTAGTATATTCACAGAATATTTATACCTTTTTAAAATGTACACGATAGATTAATATTATAGTTTAATGATATTTATTTTGTGACTATAATATGTATGTATGTATATTTAGAATTTTTTTTTTTTTTTATAATATTTAACTTCTGTGAAGTGTCGATATAAGTGCATTGCAATCATTTTTCCTGTATCGTATACGTTTTGAATATTGTATGTTGAGTTTGTTTAGGTTGTTTGTAATAATGCATGACTTTTTTTTGTTACTTAACGTTGTATCGCTATTATATTTAAAAGATTATTAAACACTTTCAAATAAATCACTCATTTTGTTTTTATTAATCGTAAAAGTAGATAATTAAAAATTGAATGAAATATCATGCTGCTTCGACTACTGGTCGCCCAGTAGTCGAAATTCGACCGTTTTATTTTCTTAATTTAATGTATTTGTAACACTTACACCTACATTATATCATTATGCCAAATCTCATACTCATCCGTGCGCGAAGCTTGCTTAAAAAGGGGTACAAAGTTTTTTCTTCGTGTTGTAACGAAATATGTATCAGCCAGACCAGGCGACGTTAAAAAAAGGGGTTATAAATCATCTCGGCACGACCGGTAAATATCGTAAATGCAGTGAGTCATCTCACAGATGTACGACGTAAGCAAGGAAGAGTCCAGATTTCCTCCAGTATATTGCCGAACTTCCTGGCACATTTCGAGAACATTTTATGCAGGTATATAAGGCGACTGGGTCACCGATGGATTCATTCATTGCGGAATTAATTGCGGGATGAGTAATTCGGGATAAAGAAGTGGTCTCGTGGGAACAGTGGAAATAAATAAGTAGCCAAACAAATAAATAGTTCTTTAAGTGCCGTGTTATATAAATAGAACTGTTATATAAATATACAGGACGAACATATTAGTAATAAATAAATAAATAAATACCTGTGATAATTAAATTGTAGTAGTTTAAGTGTGTTACGTTAGTTTTATATTTTTATATTGTTATATAATTTTAAGTATATAAATATACAGACTGTTTTTAAATAAATAATTGCACGAGTTGTTTATTGGAACCCGAAAACGTTACAAATTGGTGTCAGTGTGGGATAAACATAAGTGCAAATAAATAAATAAATGGCTACCAAACGTTTGGAAGAATTAAAGGTCTCCGAGTTGAGGGCAGAATTGGAAGAAAGGGACGCAGATGCGTCTGGAAAAAAACAATTCTCCAGGACCGGCTTCGTGACCTTTTAATAAATGAAGGTGAGGATCCCGAGAAATATTTGTTTCAAGTACAGCCTGATTTAAGCTTAATAATGGAGACTCTAAAAGAAGAAATTGTTAAACAATTTGAGACTAAAAGATGCAGTTGCAAAACAATTCGAGACTGATATGAAGACTATAAAAGATGTAAAACATTTCAAGACTCTAAATGATGAAATTGCAAATAATTCAAAAGCTTTGAAAGATGAAATTGCAAATAATTCAAAAGCTTTAAAAAATGAAATTGCAAGTAATTCAAAACAACTCGAGACTACTTTTAAGGAAGACATTCAAAAGAATTCATCGAATGGGAGGCAGGAATTTTCTGAGGCCATCGAAGCTGTAGAACAGAAAGTTGAGGAGCGCGTGTTCGGAATGGGGGACAAGTTTGGGGTTCAGCTTCAGTTGCCAGCGATGAACGACTGCGGTCCCCATGATATCTCAAGCGGAAGCCTGAAGATTGCCCGAACAGCGAAGCCAAAGGTAGAGTGAAAACATTTAGAGAATATCACATGTTATCACAAAGCTGCGCGAACAAAAAGTGCCAGTGGCGTAGGTGATTAAGAGGGCAGAGGTATTTGGGATGATTTTTTAAAAACTTCATAATTGTAAAAATTATGTTTTTACATAAAACTACAATATTTCTAATGAATTAACTTGATATTAGGAAAGCAAATTATTATTTAAAGAAGTATTAATGTGATTTTTTAAAACTACCTCGATATGAATACTGCTCCTATATAGTATAATTCGAATAAAAGTATGTCAAATTAATGCAATAAATTTGTCGCTTCATAAACTATTTTAGAGAATTATTTAGAACTCAGTGTCGCAGTTAAAATTTACTTTACATTTATCAAATCAGAATAATTATTATAATTTGAAGTAGGTATTGGCTTATTCCAAGCTACAATAAAGATACATATACATATTTCATGTCGTCTAAAGAGTATATTGTTATATTTAATACAAGTTAACTTATAAAAGATATGGAAGACAAAATGATTTAGAAAATTTTATTTTTGCCAAGTAATATTACAATACATATGCAATACAAACAATAACAGTGTAGGTAATGGATGTATGTTAATACCAGTATATATAATATATGGGGTATAAAAAAGAGACAAATTGTTTATTTTTTTAATTTAAAGTGTTACAAAAGATTTAAGAGAAGTAACAGAACATCCAATGCTGCATATTCATTTGTGGCTGTTTAAGCCTAATCACTTTTATTCAACTTGTTCTAGGACTGGTTGATCAGTATCATCACCTTCAATGTCAGTGTCATCATCGATATCACTATTTTTTTCATTATCAGTTTCTTTGGTGTTAATTGTAAAAACTAGATTGTCAGTTACATCATCTAATAAATGCTCCGTTTGCAAATAATTTTCAACAACTTTATCTACGTGGCTACAAACAGATGCCCACTCTTCTACATTTACTGATGCAAATTTTTCTCGAACCAAATTTTCAACATCTGCTAACTTAAAAGTTACATTTCTTGTTCCAACCCAATTCTTTACAATTGCCCATATCTTTTCTATTGGATTTAACTCTGGGTGATAAGGAGGCAACCTCAATACGTTGTGTTTATGAGCCCATAATAGTGTATCCAGTTTATATCTGGGATTTTCACTTTTATTTTTCTTTATTAATTCATATAACTCCGGCTTTGTCCACTTCATATCAAACACTATATTCCTTGCTACAAGCCAATCTATCATTTCTGCCTTTATGGAGGATGATGTTGGATCACGTTCAAGTTTTACATTGTGGTATGATGCATTATCGATTACCAGTACACTTCTTGGTGGAAGATTTGGCAGTAACTGTTTATTGACCCAAGTGAAAAAGTTTGTTGAATTCATTTCATCATGGTAATCACCAGATTTTGTACCTATAAAAACAATGGAAATAATAGCAACAATAATTTTAACAACTCTGATAAATTTAATACAAAAATTTTAAAGTATAATTTGTATCTTACGCATAGATCAATCTACACAATAATTTGAATGTTACATATTTTGTGTAAAAAAGGTAATATATAAATACCTGATTTAAATAGGAGTAATGCATTTTGAATAAAACCCATTTTTCCACCAGCATGAACCATAATCAAACGATTTCCTTTTGAAATTGGTTTCTTCAACCCAAGCAAAGAATTATCTGACCATTCTTTAGATTGCGTATGTGTACTGTGAATGTAGGATTCATCTGTAAATATAATGGATCTATTTTCATGTATGTAACTTTGCAATTGTTTTAAATATTTTATACGTTTTGAACGTATATCATATGACTCCATTAAAATTTTTCTCTTGTCGCCTGTTTTCTGCCATCTAGAAAGAAATAAAATATTTATTTCTTGTTATATTGTGAAAAAACACTATTATTTACTTAAATCCCATCTTCTTTAGCACCTTTGATAATGTTGTAAGTCCACCCATAAATGGTATGCCATCCTCTATTATTTTATCATAAATACCTGTAAATAAATGAAGATATAACAATTATAATTTATATGGAAATATTTATCGTTACCCTTCAAACTTGGACGTCGTTTTTCATGTATATAGAAGTTGTGAACGATGCTATGTATTGTGTCAGTATCTTCTGGACGAAGTGTACTTTTTGTGCTTTTGCGAGGTCTTGTTTTGTGTGGGGTACTAAATGAAGCAACTTTTCCGGAATTTACATCCTCAGCTTCTTTAGCAATATTTCTGTATGTCACATCAGAAATTCCAACCGCTCTCATTAACCTCTCTTTGTAATTTGTTAAAGGAATTATCGGATGCTTATTTTCTGCTTCTTCCTTCATAAATTTTAAAACATTGGCAATTATTTCTCTTCCTTGGCTATGTATAACTTTGTCTTTTACGCCAACTTTCTTAGATGATGAAGCCATCACTGTAAATATAATTTCTAAGTATGGGTAAATTGTAGTATATGGGTACAACCGATTTTTGACAAAATGACTAGTGTACCTTATAGAGGACGTCTAATTGAACAACTTTTACTTATAAATTAATCAGCGCAAACGTACAGGAACGGAGATAATTAATAATTAAGGTTCTCACCGAGTGGATTTTCCATGTCACATTTTTAGTGGTATCTGTTATACACACCGTTGAAATTATGAAAATGGTAATAAATGATGTGTATTTCACTTTACCACACAACAATTACATTTGATTTTTATGTTTTTTAATCACTTTTCTGCGATTTTAAAATTTTAACATAACCTTTAATATAGCCTTTCTGTTTAGGTTATGTTATGAAAGGTTTATACTGTGGTGAAGCGGTGATTCTTGTGTCGTTGTGTGTGTGTTCTGTTCTAACCTCAGTCGGTGTTTTAATTTAACTGTGGATTTAATTTATCTTGATTATCATGCCGTTTCGGTGTTGTGCGCCCAACTGTAGAGGAAATTACCCAAGTGGTCCTAAAGTGAGCCTTTTTAATTTCCCAAAGGACAAAGATCTAAATGCTCGATGGGTGCAAGCTATTAAAAGGCAAGAGAAAAATGGTGAAATGTTTGTTCCAACAGCTTCTTCTAAGGTAATAAGCAATAAATTTTTTCTTGTATAACAATTGCGGGAATTATATTTGCACTTGCAGGTGTGTGAATTGCATTTTCACGAGCAAGACATTCTTCGTTTCACAACCACACATGACGAAAAAACGGGAAAGATTTTGAAGGCTTCCCTTAAATATCCTAGACTTGCACCTGGTAATTGTTTAGTTATGTTATTGATTATTTAATTTGATTACAAACATGTTTAGGTTCTGTGCCTTTTCGCGTCCTCAATATCTCATCACCTGTGCAGAAAGAACTGCCTCGAAGAGAGGCTCCCAGTGAGAAAAAGGCTCGTCTAGACTCTGAAAGACTCGGTAATGCCATTTCTGCAAGCTTGGAAACACATGAAAATTATGCCAAAGCTAAATATTTCCAGAGTTTTGATGAATTGATAATTAAAATTAAAAGTCATCAAGTCAAAACTGCTTGGACATTATTTGTAAAAGATTCGAGCATTGCTTTAGTTTTACTTAAACATAATCCCAATCCTGCAATAGTTTGCTCTAAAAAATAACAAGAGATTTGAATGTTTTTTTTTACGATAATAATGTGCATGTTAAGTTTGTTTGTGGGAAAAAAATTCCAGAGAAAGTAAACAATTTGAATGAAATTGATAATTTAGTTGAAAGTTGCTCTGAACAATTTTCAACGAGTTTGGTCAGAAGAGCTCAGCAGCTGAACTAATCTTAATTATTGTGACTTACCTACATTTATTGAGGGAACATTTACCAAATTATGAAAACACTATTACGTTGTTTAAGCAACAAATTTCGTTTTTAAACATGTGTAAAACTTAGACGCGTTATTCAGCAGATTTTCTAGTTTTTTGTAGTTTATTTCATTCCATTTCACCTCATGCTTGTAATTTTTTTAGAAATTCTGATTACTTACGACTTCCTTGTTGTTCTGTTATAAAATCATACACAAATAACTTGCAAACTAATCCTGTTAGAGAACAAAACACTTTGTTGCGATATATTTCCTCCAAATTTAATCTTTTGAATTCAGAAGATAAAAGTGTCATTTTACTTATGGATGAAGTGCATTTAAAACCTGACTTAGACTATAAAGGGGGTGACATTGTTGGAGCTGCTTTTGATGGTACGGAAAATGCTTCAAGTGCATTTGTGTTTATGATTAATAGCTTAAAGTCTGTATATAAAGACGTTGTACACATTTTGCCTGTTAAAAAAAGTAATGCGATAACTTTGCATTCATTTATGAAACAAATTATTATGGGTTTAGAAAACCTCAGCATTGAAGTAATGGGAGTTGTAACAGATAATCACTCTATAAACAGGAAATGTATGTCTTTGTTTTCTGATCCTCCTGAACTTAAAAATGTATATTCTCATCCAAAGGACAGCACCCGATCAATGTTTTTTTGGTTTGATAGCGTTCATATTCTTAAATGCATCAGAAATAACTGGATCAATGAAGAAAATCAAGAAATGATTTTTCGTGATTTTTCAGATCACACCTTACAGTTAATTGCAGCTTTTAGTGCCTTGAAGGAGATGCATTCACTTGAAAAAGAAAGTCTAATAAAGTATGGATTCGGTTTAAGTCTTAAAGCATTATATCCAACACCCATCGAGCGGCAAAATGTCAAATTAGCACTGAAAGTTTTTAATTTGAACAATGTGGCAGCACTATCAGAATTAGGGCCAACAAAAAATTTTACGTCTTGGAAGGACACTAGTACTTTTATTGAAATTATATGTAAATGGTGGGACATTGTAAATGTTAAAACACCATTTAAAGGTGTAAGGCTCAGAAATCCTTTTCAAGAACCTATTACTGCCAACTTTTACAATATTTTAGATTTTTTAAATTCTTTTTTAAGTTGGTTACAGAGTTGGAATATTTTATTATCGTCGGGTAAAAGTTCTAGTGGTAAGTTAACCTCAGAAACCTACTGCGCTCTAAAATTAACCACAGAGGGTCTAATAAAATTTTCCGATTATTGGATTAAAGAAAGGGGAAACGCATATTTTCTTCCTGGCAAAATTCAGACTGACAATTTGGAGGACCGCTTTGGGAAATACAGGCAGTTAGCTGGGGCTCAGTACGATGTATCTCTGAGACAAATTTATGAATCGGAAGCCAAACTCAGAATGCAGAGTGTATTACCCTTAATTTTAAAATCTTCTATTTACGGTTCTATATCATTGCATCCAAAAAAATTAACACAAATAATTGCTGATGTGTTAAACATTCCTGACTGTGATGTTTTCGACTACGATATTGATTTTGATTTGCCGCCAAAAATTGCTCAATAAACAGTCGACGATGAGATATTGAATCTATACATATGTGGCCTATAATTACATTCATAGCAGGTTATTGTTCATTTGCCTGCATAAAAAAACTAAAATGTCATTACTGTGAAACATTCTTGATTTCAAAGAAAGGTGATCTTGTTTTTGAAGATAGTAATGAAATACCAACTACTTTTATTACGGCCAAAAATAGAGGCGGTTTGCAATACCCCAGTTACGATGTGGTACGCTGTTTTTCTGTGATTTATATTCTTGTGACAAAATTAGTATCATGTGAATATGAAAAAGATTTGTTGGCTTTAAATCAGCATAGAAAAGCGCAATTTTTGAAAATCTGGATATTTTTATTGGGCATGAATGTACTAAACATAATAAATCTGTAATATTTAAGGGTCTATTAAGTTGCAGCATAAATACTTTGTTAAATAATTATGTCGGAAACAAAAATGATGTAGTTGTTAGGAGAAATATGCCCCAGTGTAAAAGATTCAAATCTAATTAATGTAATGTGTATTGTTATGTATTGATAATGTAGTATATTATGTATTAATAAATTTTTGATATAAAAAGCTTGAGCAATTGCTTTTCAATGTTGGTGTTTATTCAGTCATTTAAATGAACCCGCGCTAATGTATGTTCTACGTTCTACCCGCTTCAAATTGAACGCTGTAGCTGTAGGTATGACTACTATTGATGACTCATACTTCACGTCGTCAGGCCTTGTTTCTCGGTGGTGTCGATACGATCATAGCGCATTATGACGTATGTGATATTCTCTAAATGTTTTCACTCTAAAACCTCCCACCTTCGATGGAAAGACGTCATGGATGACATACCGGAATCAATTCGAAGGCGCTGCAAGAACAAATGGGTGGATGTCCCCGAAGGAAGCTACTGCCCTGATTGTGTCATTAAGAGGACAGGTCAGTGATGTTCTACTGACCTTACTTCCAGAAGAGTGTCAAGACTACCCTCAATAAATCAAGCGTCTTGAGATGAAGTTTGGGCATGCACACCTGGAACAGGTAGTCCGACGATTGGTGAATCAGCTGCAACGTAAGAGAAGAACGCTCCGATGCTGGAATTGGAAATGGAAATGGAGATGGAAATGGGCCATGCGCATGGTAAATGCGGGAAGAAGCCCAAGGAGACCATAGCGGAGCAGCGAAAATGAAACGGGTCGATGAGAAGAGGCAATCGTCAACCCAGTATCGTGGAGCCTCAACACCAAAACGCTGATGCTGTTGCAAGCAGAAAACGTCCAGAAGACTGCAGGCATGGTAACTGACTAGAAGAAAAATCAGCCAACACATTCTGAACTGCCGTGGTTGACGATCAGTGGCATCCTGACAATTTGCGGATCGGTCAAGAAGCTGATGAAGACCTTGGTTCATTGATGGTTTGAAAACCTACTGGTCGCGGACCGGCTTGTCAAGAAGTGGCTCCTCGCTCACAGGGACTGGAATCCTACTGGGCTCAATGGGACTCTCCGAAGGTAGAGGATGATCTATTCAAGTGTGTTGTGGAGAACCCAAATGGAGAAGACTACGTCAGCGGATCCAGACGAAGGTTGGAGGATGCTCACTAGCGAGTACGCCATCACACTCAGGATGCCAGCGACAGGACGAAGAATTGTTACCACGTGCAAGACGAGAGAGAGAGATGGTTACCGAGAAGAGGACCTTGTTTGGTTATATGACCCTCAGCGTCGCCGAGGCCTGTCCCCAAAGCTCCAACAATACTGGGAGGGACCATACGAAATACTAGAGCAAATAGATGACGTCGTTTATCGCATGAGACTAACACCCCATAGTGAGCCAGAGATGGTGTGTTTCAACCAATTGCCCCATACCATGGACGTGACAGCGGTGAAGTGGCGGATGTGCGACAAATTGCTGGAAAACCTAGGGAGCCAGCTTGTGGGAATCCCTTGTCGATTTACGAGGACGTGCGCTCGAGCAAAATGTGGGGAGGCTGGCAATTCCGAGGCTGGGCTGCGGATTAGACCGTTTAGAGTGGAAAATCGCAGGAAACATGCTGGAGGTGGTGTTTCGGCGTGCTGGTATGGAAATGGTCGTGTGCGGCTGTCGGCCCAATCAGCCCGTTGTGCCGCCTGGGACGGTGGATTGCCATTTCCACAGGACGGCTGGGTGCACCCGTGGGTCCCGGTGTGGACTTCGTCATCCGCCAGCGACAAGAACATGGAATAGTGTGTTTCGGGGCGAAACGCAGTTTTTAAGAAGGGGGCAATGTAACGAAATATGTATCAGCCAGACCAGGCGACGTTAAAAAAAGGGGTTATAAATCATCTCGGCACGACCGGTAAATATCGTAAATGCAGTGAGTCATCTCACAGATGTACGACGTAAGCAAAGAAGAGTCCAGATTTCCTCCAGTATATTGCCGAACTTACTGGTACATTTCGAGAACATTTTATGCAGGTATATAAGGCGACTGGGTCACCGATGGATTCATTCATTGCGGAATTAATTGCGGGATGAGTAATTCGGGATAAAGAAGTGGTCTCGTGGGAACAGTGGAAATAAATAAGTAGCCAAACAAATAAATAGTTCTTTAAGTGCCGTGTTATATAAATAGAACTGTTATATAAATATACAGGACGGACATATTAGTAATAAATAAATAAATAAATACCTGTGATAATTAAATTGTAGTAGTTTAAGTGTGTTACGTTAGTTTTATATTTTTATATTGTTATATAATTTTAAGTATATAAATATACAGACTGTTTTTAAATAAATAATTGCACGAGTTGTTTATTGGAACCCGAAAACGTTACAGTATTAATATACCGCATGTGTAAAATATCATTAGGCATAGGGAATCAATGTATACGTATATATTGTACATACATACGATATATATGTACCGCGCTGGCAAGTATTACATACATACATATACACTGATTCCCTATGTCTAATGATATTTGACACATGCGGTGTAGATATAAAGATTTACAAATTTGAGTCCTTATAATCTGTCCTTGCATTAATTGTCGTTTCCTGGTTAAGAAATTCTAATATTTAATTAAGTGGATTTTAGAGGTATGGTTGCGTTCTATAACAGCAATCGGAACTGTCGGGTGAGTTGTAACGGCCGACACAGCCAGTGAACAGTTTAAGTTTAATTATTTAATCTCTGAATATTATATATTTTACATAGTATGTAATATGTTTTACAGCTTGTGTTGCTTATATCAAATATTAAAAAAAAAATATTGTTTTTAAATTCAAATGAAAATTTTGTTTTCAATTTAAATAACGTAAACGTATCTCCATAAAACACAAATTAACTTCAGTATTAGTCATAACCCACCTAACCCAGCACAATTTAGCATTATCATAACATATCTTAACATAATCATTGTCTACTAGGAAGCGTAGAAATCCATTACTGCATTGTCAGTTGACAGCGGTACATTGTGCTTAAGTTATACAATAATTTTTCTTGTCAGAAATATTTACGTTTTTAATAATACCGTGCTCAAGAAATATTAATTTTAATCGTTTAAAGTTTGACATATCTTTTTTATCGATCGAGAACGATTCACGGCGATAATATTTATGTATATACAGTGTGGAAATAAAGTAACGGAGAGAGGCATTAACTTTGTTAATATTTATTTTTTGAAAAAAATCCTCTAAGGGGTATAGCGATTTTAACTAAAGGGAATACTTTCATCGCATTTTCAGTTTTTTATTTCATGTTTTTCATGTTATGACGTCATCGGCTTTTTTTTAAATGACAACCTATATTTTTTTAAATTGATTTCGATAGCTCTTTCAACTCCCTATCCAACGGTATAAAATTTTTAAAAGGTTATATTTGAAAAAAATTGAGAAAAGAAGTGTTGTAGTTCAAATATTAAAATTCATTATATTCGCAAAATAAATTTAATTACCGGTGCCTAAAACAAAAAACAATTAGTTGCGGCTGTCAGAATAAAATAATTTGTTAATGACACATTAAAGTAAATGTTAACTTAATTTTGGCCCAGAATTCGACACGAAATTGGATTAATATCAGCTCAAACTATTCAGAATGTGATAAATGAGTTTCATAATAATCTTGGGTATTGTCGGATGGTACAGGGTCGTCATTTTGAACATTTAATCAAAATGTAATTTAAAAAGTGCTATTTCTGTGCTTATTTTTGTGTGATGTTATCGTTAAAATTTTTTTTCCTGCTTAATGAATTTAGTTTTAATGTGAATATTAACTTTGAATGGAGTAGATAGCATATTTACAATTCGGTTTTTCAATATTTTTATATTATATACAATAAAAGCCCTTTTTATAATAAAAACCAATTTGCCGTCAACTTTATGTGACTAAATTCGTTTAATGCATTTTTAATATTTGAACTTTAAGACTCTTTTTTTCAAATATAACATTTCAAAAATTTTATATCTACCATTAGATAAGGAATTGAAAGTACTATCGAAATCAATTAAAAAAAATAGAGGTTGTCATTTATAAAAACAGTCGGTGACGTCATAACATGAAAAACAAATGAAGTAAGAAACTAAAAATGCGATGAAAATATTCCCTTTAGTTAATATCGCTATACCCCTTCGAGATTTTTTTCTAAAAATTAATATTAACGAAGTTAATGCCTTTATCCGTTACTTTATTTCCACACTGTATTTAATCGTTCGTGCGTCTGTTAGTGATCGTGTAACTTCTGAACGACGTGACCAGTTGATGTCATATTCAAACAATATCTTCGTTCTGTCGAGACCATAGTTCGTAGCTATGCTAGGATCCGATAGGTGGCGCTGTAGTCAAGTTAGTAACACATTTTATATTTATGGATCAAAATGACTCATATTCACTATATATGTTGGTTTAGTGCCAAAAAAGAATACCACAAAATCTATAACCGATAGGTGGCGCTGTGGTCGAGTTATTAATAAATGTTAAACCACCCCTTCTGTTCAGACTTTCTTACACAGGGACTTTAACCAAATCAAATTCATCGCGCCACTTACCGGAAAGGGCAAAACAACGTCTGCTAGGCCAGCGAGTATAATTTAATTTGATAATATAATAATGATGAGACTATCAGCACTCCCATCCTAAGATTGGATTACTAGATTACTAATTAGATGCTAATTAAGTGTGAATAACCACACATTATCATTCGTTAAGAGTAAACCTAAATTTATTGTTGTTTTTTGAGAGTTAGGTACACTGAATCAGAAAATTATTTAACATTTTATTCACATATGGTCATTCATCTTGTATTTTTTAGAACGTCCAACAATAACGACACACGCACAATTATCACAGTCAACGCAACAAACACAACAGTTGATGATGGGAACGAAAAGAGGTCGTTTTCTTATGCGTCAGCCGAGGATTAAACGAGAAAGTGATTCCTGTCAACATGCAGAATCTGACCCTCTATCGCCGCATTTCTTGACCGTTCCCCATCTCAGAGTCGAAAGGCAGTGCTCGGATCCCCTACCAACCATATCGCCACCTCCAGGTAACTTACTGTCTGTTCCGGGAAATGTTCTTGTCAAACAGCACTCTCATCCTCTACTGCCTAGTCAAATGCATCAGGTACATATCATTTGAACAGTGTGAAGTATTTAAGATAGCATCTAACGTTCTAACAGTATATATTGCAGCATCAATCATCGACACCACCCATGGGTTTACACATACAACTCTTACCGCAAAGTCATAGTAATGAAGGTGAAAGATCAAGCAGCCCTATACTTGTTGCAAGTGATCCTCTGGCTGTAGGTCCTCATGATATTTCTACGTCTAGTAGAACGGAGAGAGTTCAGTCCGAAACATTACTTCGAGTGCGAACAGACGAGTTAAGGCGGAGTTCTTCTTCTCCTCAGGTAGGTAAATTACTATTAGGCAAAATTAAGAAACCCATTAAATTAAAAAAAAAAGTACCTTGAAAATGTCTAACTGAAAATCAAAAAAGAAATTTATTTGTAACTCATCAAAAGTATCTACATTTTTAGGGCCAAAATGTAGTTAACTTTGTTTATCCTATACGGATTTACGTAAATACCACAATTGAAAAGATTTTCTCTGGCGATGTTTTTTTTTTGTGAATAGCACGCCTTTATGTTGTAAAGGTCTACAACCTCGGTTCAATACCATGTTTATTTTTCGTTAAATAAATAATAAAAAATTATTGTTTGTATATTAACTACGACAGGCTCGGACTCGAGGAAAGAAAAATCAATTTCTCGTCACTGCGTGCACAATGGACCGCGATTTTTTATGTACTCATATTTTCTCTCACCCCCTTTTTTAATGACGCTATTTAAAACTAACCCTGTATATCAGTTTAAAAAATGGACTAATAATAACATTGGAAGGCTATCTAGAAAAAAAATTAAATTAGAAAAGCAAATTTATGAAAATATTTAAATGGATTGTATACTAATCAGAGGAAAAGCATATCTAGGTGATTGTCAAAAGTCAAATGATTTCGTAACTCATTGTCTACTGTGGCGGACGCTATATTTTTACAATTTATTTAATAGTTAATGCCACATAATTTTCGAAAGCTAACTTATTATTGTTTCTCATCAAATGTTTAAGTAGTCATTAGTTTACCTTTAGAGCTATTTACAAAATTAAAGCAATAATGTTGATCCATTATTTCAAGACCAGAAAAGGGAAAGGTTAAACAGTATCTTTAGATATTAGAAAAGCTATTATTTGCTGATGATATTAAGCTTTTTAGAGGTATGAATAGTCCAGATTGCTTTATTCTTCAACGCCATTTGTAAATGTCCTGATATGATCCATCACCAAAATAACCTAATATTGAATACCACTAACTGCGACGTTCTCTCTTTTAGTCGAAAAAATAATCTTGTCCCATATACTTGCAACTTGGTTTCTGTGGACTTGTATCGCTGACAGCCCATAAAGAATCTCGATATATTGTTTGTCTTGTCTGTCAGCATTTGTTCATTGTTCAAACTTGTACATGGGGAGATTGAGAATTTCCTTGCCGAGGGGGGGGGGGGGCACTCCATCTTCTTGCTTTATGGCTGTCTTTTCCCAGAACTAATGTTTTAATGGCCTCCATTATATATCACAATAAATAACTTTAATGGGATACATATATTTTTGTTGTAAAATGGGAGTATTGTTGAAATAATAATTAAGGATAATTTTACTTCGACTGCAATGTGTTGAGCTTCTGATTAATTTAATTCTGTACTTCTTTTCGTTTATTTAATTTCATTCATATTTCGCATATTACCTAGTAGGGACATAAATACTGTTACAAACACTTTACGTAATAAAATAAAAAGTACAAGTTAATTTATGCTTAAATTTTATTAGTTTATTAGCAGACATAAATAATAAATAAAAAATAAAAGATCATTCAAAATGACCGCCTTTAGGCTTAATGCAGGCCTTAAGTCGCAAAGGCCAAGCATCAGTCTCTGCACGCACCTCGTTAGTCGGAAAGGTAGCCACAGCTCGGATCAAGGCCTGTTTTAAGGAGACAATATTACTGTATCTTTTGTGGCATACCATGTCCTCCAAAACGGACCATGATTTGTAATCTAAAGGGTTCAGGTCCGGGCTACCCGTCCTCCAATCTTTGGTGCTTATGAAATCCGGTAAATTGTTTTGGAGATAAGTCTGGGGGCTTTGGCCATATGAGCCGGTTCAGAATCTTGCTGGAAAGTTCACGGCTGATTTTGGGAGAAGGATCAGTTTAATGCCTTCACACCGATTTCCAGGACGGATTCCTGATACACTTTGGCAGATGTTTTGACGCTTTTTTTTTTACAGAAATGCAAATTGGTAACCCCATCATGGGAATTGTTCCTGGACGGTAAAGATTTTTTCATCGGTAAAAAGACTTTTTGGGCCGATCATTCGCGTACTTCGCTAAGAGCCGTTTTAATTTTATGACCCCGTCGTTTGAAGGCCCCCAAGGCCCAAGTCTTTTTTGGTAATATGACTCATTGACTTTCGAGACATATTCATGTCACGAGCCATAATTTTTTCCTTTCGGAGCGGATTCCGCTCTGTAACACACTGGCGCTTGCCCACCACCCAAATAATTTCTAAAGAATTTTAAGGTTATATCCTACATACGTTGAATAAAGTTATGCCAGGCGACAAATCATGGGTTTGACCCAAAAACAAAGGCATAGCCATCGCAGTTGGAAAGTCCAAGGTTCGCCTCCACCTAAAAAGGGCGTCAAAAGTTGGATTCTATGGTAATAGTGCATCGTGGATATGGTCTGCAAACTTGCGATATGAGATTTGGATTCTACAACACGTTGTACGTTCTCAATTAGAGAATTTTTGACAAAATTCAAAATCCTTGTACTTCAACAACCCCGCTATTCTCCTGATCTAGCGCCCCATCGACTTCTATCTGTTTCTAACATTGACAACTTTGCTGAAAGTGGAGCGATTTGTCTTCATCGAAGATTCAGGTAAATATGGAGAAGGGTCTCAACACTAAGAAAGAAAATTTCCAGGAATTGTTCCAAAAGTTAAAACGCCATTGGTGTGTTTTGTCAAAGGGGGCTATTTTGAATGATATCCATCGCGATAGTCTGTCTTGCCATTTTAAAATTACAAGCCCAGTTTAAAACTTTCCAATTACACCTTGTATATTGTATTATATTTTTCCTATGATTGGAATAATTTTATGTTGCACAATAATTAAATAAATAAACTTGCTTTTTAAAATATTGGAGAATTAGTTTTCAAAATAAACGCACTTTGGAATTATAGTAAGATACTGAATTACTTAAAAATTGTTTATTTCTGATGTTCATTTAGCCATTTCTGACATTTAAGCTTTGAATCATATACAACTTGCTGAGATATTTCCGGTCTTTGTAACCAATGTGGATGAGGTTGATTGTACATATCAAAATTCATAGGACTAACAGTGAATTTATTAGTTTTGCAATGAGCATCCAACATATTCCAAATTCCAGACATGTAATCATAGCTGAGCTCGCTGGATTTAGATGAGGTAGGGACTTCATCAGGAGGTTTAACGGCGGATTCCGAAAGTAATTGACTGAGTTTTTCTTTTAGCTCCGCAGGTAAATCTTTCTTTTCTCTGGGAGCTTTAATTATCTTCTCTATAGTTTCAGTATTTTCATTCATCATGTCCTGGTTCAGCTAAAAAGAAATGTTATTTTCAGTATTACCTCTATTACAATCGTTTCGATAATACCTATATTATATTTTTCAATGAATAGTAATAACATTAGAACACGTATTTTGGAAAAACATATATAATATAATATAAATATCGAAACGTCATTGAAAGCTGCTAAACCAAGAAAAGGAATTATTAAATTAAATGAATCAAATAAATATTCATTGAATAAGTCGATTTACATTATAGGAAACAAGTTAATTGACTTTAACATAGCATTATTTTGACTATAGTATCTGTTTATAGATTGTTGATACATTTTAATTACATTCATGTCAATTTTCGGTATATACCGTATGTGTCAATTTTCATTAGGTATAGGATTCAATCTTTACGTGCGATTTATACGTATACAAATAATACATGGCAACGTGTGTCACCTCTACCGTCCGTTACCAATCCCGGCAACAATCGACATTACATCGAGTTTCTCCGATCTCCCCACCAGATTTTACATTCAATCTTTAGCTGCGAACACGTTGCGATCTAGTCTGCAATAAAACCCGTCTTATTACTGGAACGGGAAACATCAAATGGCCGCCGCGATCTCCGGATCTAGTAGTTTATTATTATTTTCAGAATCCTTTTTTATTTACCGTATTTTTAATTTTATTAGAATTACGCTTTTGTTTGTGTCATGCAGCGTGAACGCAACTTAATAATTCTCTGCATTTATTGAAAGGAAAAAGAAAAACAAAACCTTGCAACGCGTAAATATTATTTCTGAACGCATTACAAACATCCAAATCAGTGGTCCAACAGTTACTGCTATAACTTGAGCTTGTATCGGTCGCGCTCGCATTGGAGAGGAAAGTAGGGGTGCCATGTTGTCACGTATTGCATGAATTAATCGCCTATGGCTAATGAAAATTGACACATGCTGTAGACTCCTGGTATGTTTAAGAGATATCCAAACCGATGGTTAATGTGGAAAAAATAGTTCAATGATATTTTTCTGTCTCAATAATAATTACAAGACAAAGAACTCCATCTGTTTTGAAGTTTGTAGTATTGCCAAGTGTAAAAAATATATGTTTTACTAAAATAAATGAGAAAGTTGCTATCATTAACTTGTATCTCCGATGTCAGCGAATCCTACTAGAAAATACTGTGTCAATAGTTTGACACAGTATTTTTGTATTACTTGATTAAGACTATTTCTGTCATTAATAGACTGTTGATAAAAAAAGTCTATTCACCAAATCTAACACCCGGAGTTGTTTTTCGTGGCTTGTACTTTTAAGGAAATGATAATTGGAAGGCTGCAAAAGGGTATTAACCTAACTTGAAAATTGCATATATATTTTCAAAACTATCTGTAATATGCTATAAGACCCCATACTAACACTGGCTTTGTAATTTCAAGTACCGCACCTTATATATTGTGCTATCTTCCTATCTACCTCTCTTGAATGAGACTTTTTCGCCATTCATACCTAATTTATTACTGGCTATCCGTTCCGTTATACTTCACTTCTTCTCCACAAACACTTCTGCATCATCACGGCCAATAATATAATATTATCATCTGCGTAATACAGTCATTCCTACGACATACCATAGATTGTTAACATAATACTAAGCGTATTGGTCCCAATACAGATCCCTATGGAACACCCTCACAAGCCTCTATATTATCCTATACTATTCCATTAACTTCAAAACATTGTCTTCTCTTTGAAAGACAGAATTTATTAACAAATATTTTGAAAAGCTTCACAAGGCATTGAGTGAGTATTGTTTTAGTTTTCAAATGTTAAAGTTTCCTTCACTGTACCCAATTGTCTACATACGTCTGCTTGATGTTTTGTTAAGTCTAAATTAATTTTTTTGTTAAATTGCATATTTTTGATTACTATTGCTTATTTTGATTATTATATTATTAGCATATCATTTAATATTTACTGCATTTGATTGTAATTTGTGTCTTGTAATTGGAACTTGTTTTGTTAGAAAATAAAGAATATTATTATTATAATTAATGGCTGATGTTGACGCAAAGAAAAAGTAAATATGGGAATTAATTTCTGCTGATGTTTTCACCGTGCACGGGTTCGAAATTCGTGTAATATAGAATGTAATTTACTTACACTATAATGCACTTAAAACTTGTACATAAAGTGGTATGTAAAGGTAAATGAAGAACTATCTTGTTGATTTAAATGACATATCAGAACTGTTTATTTATTTCTGAATATTTCTCTAAGAAAACTTCTTTTCCTGCTTAATTTTGAAGCATAGAAGGGATAGCAAAAATGTGCTCTTATTAACAAAATGGTCTTGGTACAGGAATTTTGTATGGAAATATTTTATGGTGTGTACTTCTCAGAAGGATCGTGAATTCAACAGTCCAAAACAACTTTGATAAATTTACATTGTGTTATATTAACAATAGCAAAGAGAAATTATGAAATACGTGGCAACAAGATAGTACATATAAAATAGATATTAAAAAACTGTCGTAGATTGCGATCTCATAATGGAAACAACACTTTTTATAATTAAATAAGAAATATAAAATACTTGTGTGATGAAAGTGCAAGTAATTACATAAAATCAAATCTTGGCTACAGATCTAAAATACTCATTAAACCTAAGACATCTTATTGTTACGATACTATGTATGTGTATTGTTTTTGATTTAAAAATGTGCTATTAAGAATTGCCGTTATGCGTTCTGTAAAAACAGATTGTATATAGTTAGATATTTATTCGTGTACCAGTGGAATAGAATATATACAATTATAATGGATATCTTGGAAAACTGTCATTAACGATAAACATTCGCCTGATAATGATACCATTTTCAGGCAATGATTGCCATTAATAACAATTTTACGGTACATACTCTAAGAAAATGTTTTCCTTAAACATACTATAAACCCTTGCTAATATGTATTTGCGTACCAATTGAAACATTTAATTATTAAATCAATCACTTACTGTCAATTCATCTTTAACTGTTTCCATTGTATTTTTAAAATCATCTGTGAACTGATCCATAGTAAGCTGGTCGACTTGATATTTACTCAAATTCTTTTGGCCAGATTTCTTCGTGTTGAAAAAGCTTTCAGTGTGGCACTCTTCGAACACGTCCGAGATCTCACTTCCCGAAGAATCCATTTCAAATTCTAAATTCTGCTTCGGTTCTAGCAGCTTTCGAATTGCTTCCGGTGTTACAGGGCGATTTTGTAATCGTTTGGGACACATTTTCATAAGTACCGGCCATCCACGCCGTCTTTGACGCGGCATTGTTCAAATATTGATCAAACTTTAATGGTAGTGGATTCATGTCTCAGGTGGTAATATATACAGGATGCACCCATGAATATAAAGTTTTTGGCTAGGATATGTTTTCATTGGACTCACTTGTTTGGAATTGCATTTTTATTATCACTCAATAGATTATTTTAGGGTAAGAATCTATAATTTCGTGAAAAATTATGGCATCAACACATTATTCTTCACTAAATCTGTAATAAAGAGAATTTTTTTTACCAGTCGCGTAAGATTATCCACTTTCTTACAATGTTCGTTGATTAAGTGATCGTATATAGAAATTAAATATGATACAATACCTAAAATATAAAAAACTTGAAATGTTAAGCTAACAATATATAGAGCAGCAATACGTCTTTTCAATAACCTATGCATCAAAACCATATCACTCTTGTACAAGGACAAATAAGCTGCAAGAATAGCAGAGAGAAATTCTCAGGAAAATATTAATATTAAAGCGTTTTCGGGGTCGAAATAATCAACTCGTGCAAATGTTTTGAAACAGTCTGTATATTTACACACTTAAAACTAATCACAATATAAAAATATATAATAAATGTATCGCACTTAAAACTACTACAAACAAATTAACACACGTATTTATATCTATCACTACTATTTATGTCTGTAATATTTATTTACTTCTTGAACTGCACTACTCACTTTATTTATGTTTATTTGGACTGTACGAATACTATTCAATGAATTTATTCTTTCTGGGCACCGGCCGGTTTTATATCGGCATATAAGACTCTAGAAATATACGCGAAACCTCTCGCTTCATTCTCGATAGCCCGAGAAAAGAACCAGACTTTCTGTCGCTTACGCATTACATATGTGTGGATGATTTATGACTTATTTACGGTGCGTCGCGCCGATGTTTACTTTTCTTTTGTGGACTTATTTCATTACAATATAATACTAGCATCAATCAACTTACTTTATATGCACGTATTTTGCATTTTTTTCCTTTTTTGCAGGCATGTACACGGTCCAGCCATTGTCCAATGATCAGATCCGGACCGGCATTGGGTTGTAACTATTGTTGGAATACCGTTGATACGCACGGTCGAATCCTGCGCAGAAAAACGAAATATCATTGTCCGGAGTGTCAGACGAACTTGTGCATAGTGCCCTGTTTTCAGGAGTACCATGAGAGACACGTCTCCTCTGGCCAAGCCGATCCGATTACCCTTACGACGTCGGTAATGAAAGTTTTTCCTAAGACATCGTCAATATGAGATCTAGGAATTACGTGAAGAGTATTGCGCCAACCTTGATCTGTGGTAATTTTGTGATCGGTCCTTGTCGAATGCTATATCTCTTCGTCGGATAAAAAATATATTTTGTATAAGATTTAGTCGTGTAAGTTTGATCGTTCAGTTGTTTCTTATAGAATACGGCTTCAAATCGCAAATCGATATTTACTTTTACTGAAAGTACCTGTATGTCGCATTTTTAAATGATTAATAAATAAGTTGGTCTCAAATTTTTTAATGAAAATTATAAATGACAATTATTGAAACTAATTCCTGGATTAGCACAAGAATAAAATTGACTTCTATGGATAACTCTTGTCTAAGAAAGTACGAGGGTATATTAAATTTAAAAGGGACTGATTTTTCTTTTCAACTCAGAGCTTTATTCTACATTATTTACAAAATTTATTTTTCCATATAATCTCCCGCTCTGGAAACGCATTTTTCCTAGCCGATTGGTAGTTTTATAATTCCTACGTCGTAGAATGTTTTCGCTTGCGCGCGCAGCCATTGGAGCACAAACTCCTCTACTGCTTGGTCATTGTTTAAAGTGCTTCTTTCAAGGGTCCAAAAAGATGAAATCACAATGCGAAAAGTCTGGACTGTAGGACGGATGCTCCAACGCTTGTGACGTTTGCTGAATGAGACTTGACATGGACAGCTTTCGTCTTCCTTTTTGTCGAAGAGACAGTTTTGCTGCAACCAGAGGCTCGCAGTAATATTGCACATTAATTGTGCGTCGATTATGGAGAAAATCCACGTGAACAGCGCCAAGCCCACAAAAAAAAAACTATAAGTTTTCCCGCTGACAACCTAGTCTTCGCTTTTACTGGAACCCTGTCACCGCTCTTTCTCCACTCCACACTCGCCTGCTTTGTTTCGGGAGTGTAATGATACACCCAAGTTTCGTCGCACGTTACGATTTGAAAGTTTTTACCGGAATCGATTCGTCTAGCCGATGCAGTTTCTGTTCATCCGACAACAGCCGCGGAACCCATCTTGCAGACACCTTGCGGAATCCCAAGTCCACTGTTACGATGTGCTCAGCACTCTCGTAGCTAATGCTAAGTTCCTCGGCAATATTCTAAAGCATTATACGCCTATCGTCCTCTATGAGTTGTTGAACGCCTCGGTATTGGCTTTGGTAGCGCTTGTGTTCGGGCGGCGATTGCGGCTCTGGTTCTCAAAGTTTCCACGCCCCTCAACACATTCCTTGTGCTGTGGATAAAACATGGGTTCATTACAAAGTGTTGTCGCCAACTGTGCCTGTAATCTCAGCAAAATTTCCCTTGGTTTTACACCCTCCTAAGGTTGACCTGAGAGAATTCAAGTCGTTTCTATCCCCTAGCTAAACTCCTACCTTAGTTGAAAATTAACCGATCCCAGGTCAACAACTTGTGTATCATTTAAAAAAATCAGTCCCGTTTAAATTTGATGCCCTCATACTTCGAAGAGTGCTTCAATGTCTTTTTTATCAATTTTATTAAAAATATGTATACCATGTGCTTGCAGGCGACCTGCGTATAGGGCTTACTGTAAGATAAAACGACGACACCGAGAGTTTGTATGAGTTAGTACGAGAAAGCAATATACAAACTGCAGTACAGCTGCGCTATCTATCCTCGTTGCCCTGCTTAAACGGAGAGTCAGCCTAGCCCGTTCTAGCCTCAGCGTAAATCTACTCGAATCCCCTCTTTTCCAACACTACACTCGACCAAGGAGCAGTTTGTATATTGCTTTTTCGTACTAACTCATACAAACTCTCGGTGTCGTCGTTTTATCTCACAGTAAGCCCTATACGCAGGTCGTCGGTATATTAAGAAGAAAAATTGTCCAGTAATTATTTGTCAGTGTTCCGATCTTATAGTTCCTATAAGTATCAATATATAATAATAATAAAAGGATATCACAATCGCTTGATGAGTATATCAACACTATTCTTCTTTGCGCATATTTCAGTGCTGGTAGTACGTGTTTCGCGATCGGTTTATGTTTGATTAAATTCAAATTTTATTTGATTGCCATTCAATTTACTTCAGTTTGACAGCTGAAGATAGCTTCTAACACCAATGATCTGGCAAATTTGTAGCAGTGTAATTCAACTAATATTTCAATATATTAAAATATATTTTTTAAATTTAACTCAAACCAGGAAATGTCTCATTTTTCAGATGTCTTCTGCCTGTCATAAGACACAGCGCGAATTTAGAAGTGATTAAAATCTTATTCCCCAGACAAACTTACATAAAAATATTTTTATTATAACGATAAATTATTACTGTTTTTTTGTGCATTTTCTTTAGACGAAAATTTATTAATAAGAAATAATAATTTATCTTTATAGTAAATACAAAATAATGTTAAATTTCATTCAAGTTTATATTCTCCTATACTAAACAAGCCACTGGTTTTATTTAATACATAAATTGAAATAGTATGTATTGTTATATGAGCTTATAGTTAAATACGTTATTAAGGAAATTATTTAAAAAATGTTGAATCAAGATTGAAACAATTTTTTTTGCATTGGTTCATTAAATTATAGGAGTTAAGTAATAAGTTTACTTGTAAACAAAAGACAGATTCATGTAGAATAGTACAAATTTATTTAATTTCTAGAACAAAATATGTATACAATACTATACTAATTAAAGATAAATACATATGAAAAACAATAGAAAGCAAAAAAACAAAGCAAGGCACAATTAACAGTTGATCGAACAAACAATAATTGCATATAAACTGTACAAAAATAGCGATAGGAAAAAAGGAACTGCCTAACGCAGATGCGAATAACCCAAAGTTTGGAAGGCTGAAAACACAAACCTAATATAAATATTTGAAAAATAGACTCATCAAAAAATAATAAATATAACCGCTGCGCCACCTGACCATAGTGAAAAATAAAACGTGCATAAGGTTTACGTATTTGAAGCTGTCATTCTTTGTATATCTACTCGTAAAACTTAAGGCCTACGATATTTCTTTAACAGGGTGAAATTTTATCATAATAAAGTATAAAAACGCAGGGTTTCATCTCGCTTCATACCCATATACTAACTACTTAATACGGAGATGTAAGTACGATATATCACCCTGTACGATATTCATAAGTATTACCTTATTGTTTTTATCGGTTCTAAGGAACCGATAAGTGTCTGTTAAGAAATAGTTTGTATATAATTGAAAAATTTTGTAAACATGACAATTTCTTCGCATTTCTTTTTGCGAAAAATACGACACTAAGATTGTTATAATGAATGAATAAATAATGTGTATTTTACCGAAAACAGGTAGTCTCTAAATGTGAATATACCTCTTTGGCAGGCGGTAAATCTTTACAAAATGCGACAGTGTGCAGTAAGACATTGTAATGATCTCAGAGTAGAAAATAAGTATAAATTTCACTTGATTTTTTAAATCCAGGTAAGTAGTAATAATAATTCATGTGTTAGTATCTCCCAACACCGTTAAACCAATTACAGGAGACTTGGGCAACCAAGAATTATTATCACTGCAGTGCCTATGGTTCGTTTTATTGGTGACTCTTGGCATTACATGAGGAGTGTGAAAACCCAAAGAAAGCCGAAAACTTACCGTGTGAAATTTATATTTTAACATAAAATTAAAATTCTATATACTTGGCGGCGAATGGACTAATAGTGCACAATCATTAATTCTAACACTTGTTTCATCACTAACTGTCAATATGTAATCGAGTAAGTGATCGTATAAAAATCATAACAAATGTCTATAATATCATTTCCGAAATATGGATTCATATTTCGACAAGGAAGCTGCGCAAGTAAAAACATATTAACACAAATAGGGCAAGTGAAATTGCTGTTTATCCTCTACTCTGTGTTGTTTTAACTCTTGTAAATCCCGTAGCATTCTCAATGTTGGACACTGCCTGATAAAAGCAAAACATGAAATTATTGGCTAATTTAAGAGACTATTTATATTGTATGTGACAGTTACGCCAATATTTACAACTTTAATATATGTATATCTATGTTTATATATAATTGTGACAAGCGAAAGTTTATGTCCTATCAAAATTTAAGGCGTCTCCTAAATAATTCTTGGCATTTACGTTGTTTTCAAATGTAGGGAATATGCCACTTTATGTTTAGCGAAGGATTTAGAGTTGTATCCATGGCAGTAATCTATAGAAGTAGTTATGCACTTTCAACTGAAATCAGCTAAGAAATTAAGAATGTCCAAAAGGTATACATTCTCTTTCTCTATCAGCTGATACATTTTTAATGTAATAAATCAATTCCTAATGCCCTTACTTTATATTCAGTTTAATTTTATGAAGAATGTTTGTAATTTAATAAAATTATTACTTTGAATGGTGCAGTAACTGAGTTTATATTTTCATTGCCTTATTCAACTTATACATACATATACGAGGGTCATTTTTAAAGTAAGAACCGTTTTTAAGTGGAGAAACAGCAACTTTATTCATGAACATAAATTGTATCAAAAACTGAAGTATGAACATATTTTTACTTTTCTACATAGTCATCAAGAATATATAAGCATTTTTTAAGTTGTGGCACTAGCTTTTGGATCCCCTCACCATAGAACTCTGCCGCCTGAGCATTTAACCAGTTAGTAAGAGTTTCTTTCAACACGTCATCATTTTCAAATCGCTTTCCACCAAGATATTCTTTGAGTTTAGGAAAAACATGAAAGTCTGATGCTGCCAGGTCAGGGCTGTAGGGGGGATGGTTCCGTAATTCCCATCGAAATTTGTCCAGTTGCGTCTTTGTCATTGCTGCAGTGTGGGACCGAGCCTTATCGTGAAGCAGCACGGCGCCGCTAGACGGAAGTCCCCGCCGGCGGTTTTGAATAGCGCGCCTAAGCTTGGTTAATGTATCGCAATATCTCTCAGCTTTTATGGTCACTCCTCTTGGCAGAAAGTCAATCAGAAGAACGCCTTTCCGATCGCAAAAGACCACATGATTTTCCGTGTTGAAGGTTCTTGTTTGAATTTTCGTAGTTTCGTCGGTGAATTTGATTGATGCCATTCACTGGATTGATGTTTAGTCTCTGGAGTGTAGTACGCTACCCACGTTTCACCACCGATAACAATATGATTCAAGAACTCATCACCACTCTTATCGTAGCGCTCCAAAAATGACAAAGAATGTGCCAAACGCTTCTTTTTGTGTTCTTCTGTCAATATTTTTGGCACCCATCTCGCACACATTTTTTTGTAATGAAGTTTGTCGGAAACAATGTGATAAACAACCGATCCTGAAACTTGTAGAAATTTTCCATGAAACTCGTTAATTGTAAAGTGCCGGTTTTGGCGAATTTCCTCATCAACTTTTTTTTTCAAGTCTTCATCAATGACAATTGGTCGCCCAGACCGTTCTTCATCATGAACATTTGTTCTTCCTTTACGGAAAAGCCTACATCATTTACACACATTACTCTCATTCAATACACCTTGACCATAAATTTCAACAAGCTGCCGGGAAATTTCGCCGGGACGAACTTGTTTTGCGTTTAAAAACCGAATAACAGAGCGCACTTCACAATCGGCGGGTTTGTTGATTGACATGGCGACAAACAAAGCAGTGTTACGATAGAACCAACAGTGACAGAGACATGAAATCAACTGACTGCGTAGTTGGGGACTAGGCAAGAGTGGCTGACATTGAACGGGCGTCACGTGACAGCCTGCGCGGTTGCTATGCGCAAACGGTTCTTACTTTAAAAATGAGCCTCGTATATACAATATTAGACGTTTTGTCTCCTGAAAAAACCATGGCGGCTGGTTGTAGGCAACCAGTCGTGGGTGCCTGGTTGCTTAGTTTTTCGTTCACCGAAGAAACCAGTTCGAAGGATGTCGTCCTTCGATGAGAATGTTAGTACTGTGTACCTTTACTAAAGGACGCAAAGAAATAGGCGCAAAAGATGTTGGGTTCAAAATTACAAGTGAGTTCAAATATCCGGTTACGTTTAAACAAACTTACAGAATGAGTAAAAACGGTTTTCGCGAACTTGAAAGACTTGATGGTATAATGTCCTAACGTGTAATTATATAGACACGGGTATTTTTCAAACTCCTGCACAAACCTTATGTTTGCACTTTCTTCAGCTTTTGATAGCGATCACGGCATGTTATTGCGTTAAAAACTAAAAACTAGCATAGCAAATTGAACTGTATCGGTCGAAAACTTATAAGCAACTAAAGGCTTGGCGACCAGTCGGTATAATCGTGCGCGGTAGGTTGCCTTTCACAGTAGGTCGATGTTACCGCGGTGAACGAATATGTACAGTTTTTAATATGTTAGTCATCGGCGCGACTGGTTGCTTAGTTGTAAGCGATTGGTTGCCTCGTTTTGGTTTTCTCGGTGGACGAACGGCCTTAGAGTTTATGTATATTCAAAGAAGTCGTTAATAAGTACAATAAATTTACTTACTATAGATCCTTGAGGAACCCTACTTGAAATGTCAAGGAATATTTAGAAGTATGTGAATGAAATTATTTATTAATAAACCTGTAAAATGCATACATTACAAAAACGTAAGTACGAATTAGAGGCTTATAAAAATGTTGTCTTTTACATATAGTTAGTTTTGTTTATGTATATATGGTTAAGTTTGATTCTAAGTTATATAAATAAGAACATGACACTATTATATTACATTAGTATAGAGTTTTATGAATGAATATTGTAAAAAAATCCAACAACTTTCAACTACGAAATCTTTGAAATTGAAAAACTAAATTACCCAAAAATATATCAACGAGTAAGATTTTTAATAAAACTGTTTTTACTTGTAAAAGTACCGAAATAAATGCGACAATCTCTAGCTATAAAAAGGTTTCTGCGATTATTATCTTTCTTAATTTCTTTCTATCTATCTAATTTGCTGTTGAATAGCTTTGAAATTGTTGAATATTTGAAGTCTATGTTCTTCCTTGACAATTACTTATACTTGTGACTCAGCTATATGTTACTAAAAATATATTATTTTGTATGATTTGAGTCGTTAGTAGAAGAGGGTTTTGGTTTAGAAGAAATCAAGATGAGAGTGAATTTGTATTATTTTTTTTTGTAATTAAATAAACATATAAAAATGAAGTATTAAAAGTTTTATATACTAACTGATATGATTTTATTGCTATTTGTCTTGTCATGTTCGCTAATTGTGGACGTACACTTCCGCTGAAGAGTTTTATGGAGGTATTTTTTTATAGTTAATTTCAACTTAGTGTTTCTGCAATCACATAATTTATTGGAGTTTATGGCTGTGATAGTTTAGTAATATCAAATTGTTATACCTACAGAAAACGTTTTCTATGAAGAGAAATGCATTAAAATTAATTCTAAAATTAAGACGTGTAAATACTTTTTAGTAATAATATTTAAGTTTTTATACAGATTTTAAACGCCTGTAACTGTCAAATACAATTGTATATTAATGCAAATCTAGAATATTATTGATGAAGATTGTTAATACACATATATACACGCATTTCATTTTACAAGAATGGATTGTTGTAAACCTGCTTGAATGCTATGCTGAACATATAGCATTTATTATTAGAAGGTTTCTAAAACATGATGCACATGAAAAATGGAATGCCGTTGTATATATCGGTACATTTTTAGGATAATGGATAGTATACTTTGTTTGTCAATTTTAAGTACAGTTGAGCATCAACACTTTGTTGACAATACTGTATTTGATTTATATATCATACATATATCATATTAGAATGTAAGTTATTTGCTCTAAAAAAGAAAATTAACGTGAACCCTGAGGCAGACATATACATACATATTTTCTAGAATAACAGAAATGCGAATATCATATTACCTTCAGGTATTTAACAGAACATTGAAATAAAAACGTATATGTGTTTCTATAAAGTTGTGATGTTCTATATGTGAGATATCTTTGGATGGCAGACAAATTGAACCTTTTAGCATTTAAAACATGACACTTACCCTCCCTAGACATGTACCAACCACGTATAATTTAATACATTACCTCATGATAAAAATGAAATCATACGGTATATATATTTACTTCAGGTATTTAATAAAAATTGTACGTGGGTTATTCAAAACAAGCAAAAAAAATCATTAATTAAAAAACTACTTGGAACTACAACAAATAATTTTGTGAAACACTTCTTACATTAATGCACTCACGTATTTAAATACCGTCTGCATGAAAATATACCTTTATGGAATTTAATCCCCATCATCTCTTTTTATGGATGTATAGGTAAACCGACGATTTTCGCAAACGTGCTGTGTAACCAAAAAAGGAATTATCGCGGCAACATAAAATAAAACAAGACTCTCTCTTTCATTTCATCAAACAAGAAATAGAGAATATTGGGCAAATTCCGCTGTATAGCAACCGTAGACACGTGTTTCTGACTCATTGATCGTCATCAGTACGGTATAGCCAAGGAATAAGGTGGGATAACCTTGGAGATGTAAGCATACACATACTGGGCTAATTCCGGAATTTGCCCAATGGTCTCTATTTCTTGTTTTATTTTATGTATCAGCGATAATTCCTCTTGATTATTATTCCTGGGTTCGTGTGGCACGTAGGTTGACAATGTCTTTCTCGTGGCAATGTTAGTTGTTTAGCGGTTTATCACCTGATGGTCTTCCGTGTATGCTTACATCTCCAAGGTTATTCCACCTTATTCCTTGACTACACCGTACTAATGACGACCAGTGAGTCAGAAACACATGTCTGCGGTTGCTCTACAGCGGAATTTGCCCAATAATTTCTATTTTTTGTTTTATGTTCTGTGTAACTCTTTTTGAATGAATTCATCATTGGCAACCGGATATCGGTCTATTACAACACCCCTCGCAGGGAAAGTTTGTTCATGATGAAAGTACACTTCGCATAATATCTTTAAAAAATTTAATATAAAAAATGCTAGACTAAAGTCTCATAATTTTCTGCAAAACAGTAGGTTTAGCAATTTCACACACCACTAGCTCAGTTTTAAAATTATTAAAGAAATTCTTACTCAGGGGCAGAAAATAATAACAATGTTCCTTCTCCAATATGAATGCTCTCAAGTTGTCTCCAGGTCAGATAAAATAAATAAAAATACGAAAGAAACCTTATAATATAATTTATTAATAGTATATCAAATATTTAAAAAAATAACGAGCATATACAACGTTATATATATTTATAATCTAGGTATTTATAAAAATTCTCACATGTTATGATAAAAGTAAATTTAATGAAGTAATTAATTATAATAAGAAATAATATATATAAATATAATAAAAAAAAATATATTCCACTAAACATTCATTATCTACGAATTCATGAGTATTTATGAATTTCTAAAACAATCAACACATTGCAAATTTACAGACGTCGTGATCTATACTGGATTATATTCACATATAAATTATGTTGAAAATTTTCCGACTCGAATAATACACAACATTAACACATGGACTCTGTCCTGACGTATATATTGCCCCGCGCCTTTGCTCGCTGCCAGACAATATCGCCAAAAATTAAACAGTACACGCAAAATCGATAAACTAGGGCTCCATTCTATGAGTACATCCTTCGACTCATAGCACACATACCCAATGTATACGACTACGTGTCCAGCCTTAATGCAATATATATATCAAAATATTACCAGGTGCTTAAATGTTTCATTGACTTTATTCTGATTAGTTCTGCTTAATGCCCTTGCTCGCTGTCAAACAGAACCACCAAAACCAATTCGTGTTTACAGGATTAATTAAGGCTCCATGCTATGAATCAATCATTTACTTAATTCATAGCACACATCCCTGACCAATTACCCAACACGTCAAATTTTAATACACAAGCACAAAATAAAAAAAAAACTATAATATTAATTGTGAAACCATATACAGCTTGAGCGCGCGGGGTATGATCACCCGATACCAGTCGATATTCTTCGGACGTATATTCGGAAAATTGATCTCCGCCAGCTGTGTTCGCCAGATATAGATATTTAGATCAGTTGCGTACTGGCTGCAAAGAGGAATGCACGTAGGTTTTTGTGTTATTTTATGGTATTTCTGTTATACTTATTTATAGTTTTTTTTTACCATGAAATTTCTATTTATTTATTTTTCTCTAGACATCTTAGTTTATTCTGCAGATGTTTCAGGCGGGTTGTTTTTATTTCATTCTAAAACCCAGTTGTACTGCTATAACTTTTTACACAACTACATTATTATTTAATTTCATAAGGATAATCATAATTACGTTATAAGTATTACAATCTTCGCGTTATTATCGACTTAGTTATCTAAGCAATCGTCATCACTTAAAGAGAAAATTTAATTTGTTCTTTTTGTCAATCTGCGAAAAAATAATTAGATCACTATGAGTTCGAATATGAGCAGGCAATGCTAGTATGTTGTGCCGTAACTCTAATATGTATTATCGGACCACGTTTAGATGCGAGTTTACGTATACCATCGGGTGATCATACCTCGCGCGCTCTTGCTGTATAATAATAATAATAAAATTACCAACCTCGTACAAAATTCCAGCTATTTCCGGTCTATATTATTATAGATACATAATTATCATAATTTTTATAACACGAACTAATTACCTTAGTTCCTCATGAAGGTTTTCAAACTCCTCCATTTCTCAAAAGTAAATTTAATTCGTCCTCCAAATAACACAATATACTGCAAGCAAATAATGTTTAAACTAAATAAAGAAAATATCGTCAACTGTAAAAGAAAAGAAAATTGAAATAAATCCTTTCACAAAAATTTTAAAATTAATTTAATATAATTACTAAGAATGTTTCACCATAACGCTTGGTACGAAACCACCACGTGTAAGAGTAAAACATCCTAGTTCAAAAGAAATAATTATTGTAAGCTCAAGATAAAATAAATTTATTTAAAATATTGACAAAACCTAATTCATAGCAAAATCTCATAAAATATTCTAAGTTCAGAATATAAAGTTAATTCTTGAAAATATTTCTAAGTATAAACACCCTGTGTTTAAGAAGAAGAGATTTCCACCTACTTTTGGAAGTTTACTTTAGAGAGCGGTTTCCACCAGCCATCTAGTCTCAAAATTTACATGTTCTCGCTTATACATATTAATCTTTTCTTAACAAAAAACGTACGGTTATCCTCGGCACGATACCGATTCCACCTCTTCAATTACATTATTACAGTGCTGCACCACTCGGTAAAGTGGTGTTACTAGCCTTTCAAAAACGTAAACAAACATCCATCTCGATGTCGATTTGTTTACATCCGTGATTGTTAATCGCATGTAGCGGAGAATATTATTTCGCCTGGCCGATTTGTCAATCGTTCTTGGTCATAATACTTTTCTTGCGCTAAAGCTTGCGGGAAACACTTTGTTGTGAATATTCACTTGATATACCAGGCTTTTTTTAATATTAGCTTCTTGAATAAAATTACAATAGCATTCTTATATTATTTTACTTAAATTAATTTAAATTTTCCAAAATACTAACTTAATAAATATTTATATACAATGATCATTATAAAATAAATAAAATAGTTATTAACTAAATTAAATCTAGAAGTGATCTTGATTATGCTTATTTACAATTCAATACCAGACTCAAGATCACTGCAATATGTTTATATGCAGCAACAATCTACTCTTACTACATATTCGTGAATAATGAAGACGCACTATCTTTAATTATTTCTTTGTTATATATTCTGTATTCCTTATACAGGTGCCTAGTATCTTGCTGTTCATTTTATATTAAGAAGTTACGTTTATTTTTCTAGATGGTATTTTAATATGTTAAGTTTCAGATTTTAATATAGTTCAGCGCCATGTTGTTGGTACATTGTCAGTCATCCAAGTAATTTACAATTTTAATGCGAATAATATTTTAACAAATGCTTCCAAATTGCCTTACTCTTTATGCCTAGCTAACATTTGGACGTATCTGTCAGATAGGAAATTAAGAGTTGTATATATTTAAGTATTACTGTTAACAATTTGTCTGTCATATCAAGCACGGCACATCACTTAATTGATATTCAATAGTTCATGATAGTACAATCATAAATACTTCCTGCTATAGTACATTATTAATATTTATCATTCCTGTCCTTTATAAGCTTTATAAGAAATTGTGCAATGATAACGTTCTATTGTAGGATGGCGAAATAATTTTAATATTTTCGCGAAAAACTTCTTAAAAACAATTTTCAAAATGTATCCAATATGGTAAGTGGTTTCCACGTAAACGTAAAATTAAGAAACAATTTGTGTAATTATTAAAGGAAGAAGCTTGCGCAGTTCATAGTAGAAATACTAAATATGATTTGAAACGCTGAATGAGATTACGAAAGTATTCCTGTCTAAATTACATTTTTCAGATAGTTTCAAGAATTCTTTTATGCGAGGAATATTACTTTGGGATATTACTCTCTTATGGCGTTGCCTAATATTAATTATGACAAACATAATAAGGAGTTAATGTTATTGCCAGTGGCGTAACAATCATAGGGTAAAATGGTACAGCGCACCTAGGTCACACAGCCGTTTCCTTTAGTACTTGCGAATTATTTTGATACATTTACTTTTGGCACAGAATCAGAAAATATTCAAACCATTTTTTTCCTATTGTGTAAGTTATGATGGAGCCAGTGTAATGAGTGGTACCCATGTATAATGGTATAGAAAAATGGATTAACAATTAACTCCTCCTCTTATGTTTAGAAACCAAAGTCACAAGTTAATTCCAATAATATAATAATGATTACATACACACTCTGTACTCTTACACTGTACGTACTTCTTTCTCTACTCTTGTTCTCTACCAACCTTTTTGAAATACAGGTCCCTAACACGATATTCAACCAAATGACAAGTATTGTGCATTGCGCAAGTCATAACTTAAATTTGGTGATCAACGATGGCGTTCGCTATTGTGTGGAAAAACAAATCTTTTTCGCAATTTTGTATAACTTTTTTGGAAATAATGGGTCTTTTGCGGCTTATTAGCAAAATTCACTGGAGAGTTAGAAGTATTCTTAAAAAAATAATCGACAAAATAGTTATGTAGACCCTGTTGGACATTTGCAGTGAACTTTATTTTTGCGACGGCATTAGCCTGAAATAACCCTTAAGATTTTCAACAGTGAGGAATGTGTTGGGGCAATTATGAAAACAAAAGTGTTCTATTTCTAGTTTATGTTGCTCTGTGAATTTATACACCGTGTATTGAACGGGATCAACTTTGTAGAGCGTGATATCGATTTGAAGGAGGCTAAAATCAAGTTGAAATTGTACAGAAATAAGTAAATAGCGAATTATTCAAGCGTATATATAGTGAAACTGCAAGAATGTATATTGATTCTTATTTTAAAGTAAAATAGCAAACAAAAATGAAAAAGCATTTTGATGAATTAGCTTCTGGCTGCCGATTCGAAAACAGCGAAGAGATCTTTAAAATGACAATTTTCACTAATGCACACTTGGCGTAATAACATCTCAATTGGAGACTCGTTTTAAAGATGTAAGTGAAGTCTATAAAAACGTTATAGAGTTTCGAATTCTAAATAATTTACTAAGTACGGATGAAGCAAAAAATTCAACCAATTCAAAACAAATATATATGATATAATAGTACCCAATATTTTTCACTTCAGTTTCTTAATATTTGACATTTTACTCTATTATGTGGGGTTAGAAATAGTTGTTTATATAACGAAGCGGCGAGGGAGTAACTGGGCTCGAGGGTATAATAGTCACTATTGCGAGTTAGTATACACTACTTTATCTACGACTAAGTGAAGATTACTAAAAAAAATATAAATAATTAAACAAAAATGTTACATTACGTTTGACGGTTTGACAGTTAGTAAAATGGCCGGACTTGCCTGTCGTTACTACCACAACGTTATGTTTTTATTGGCAAAATGCAGGGAATAATGGTAACGTTATATCTCATTATTCCCTGGTTGCATTGCATTATTCCATCTGGGTATTATGAGTCCTATTATTAAGCAATAGTGATTAATATCTTATCTACTTTATCGATGACTAAACAATAAACTAGGTATTATATTAATCACTATTGGTTAACAGTAACACTCACAATACCCGGAGGGAATAATGAAATGCAACCGGGGAATAATAGGTTTGTTCCAACAAAGAAATCACTGATCAGTCTTGGATCGATCTATGACTGTTGCAATTGCGCATGTTTTATCAGAAACCAGTACCCGAACAAACTGCAATTAAAGTGTGTTGGAACACTATTTTAGCCTTTTAGTTAACATATTTGTGGGTAGATGGTACTTGTTCAGTGATTGACTAGTATTTGATGAATTGTATGATTACATAAAACATTATTAGTCTTAATTCAAGTAAACTATTATTAAAATTAGTATTACATACGTAGAAAAATTGAGAAAGTAAAGAATAATCATTGTGTCGAAACTAATGTCACTATTACTCATGTTTATTGTTCATTCAAAACATTCAAATAATGCAGTAGATACATACCTAAAGTAATAAATTATTTTACCAATAGAATAGCGTTAGAGATATCGTAGTACAATTGGCATTGGTGCGCATGCGCTAAGTATCCATAAATTTCAGTTTGTAAAAGATCAGCAAACTGCTCGGACTATGTTTTGACAGTCCTCAAACTAGATCATGTTATGTTGGAACAGATTGCAATTGATCCCGGATTTGTCAGTTCGCGTTGTTGGAACAGTGATTATTCACTGCGCTTGCTCCGTACAATCACGGATCCATCCAAACGTATGTTGGAACAAACCTAATGAGACATAACGTTACCATTATTCCCTGCATCCCGCCAATAAGAACATAACGTTCCCAAAGTTGTCGTAGTAACGATAGACAAGTCCGGACATTTTCGTTTAATTATTATTTTGATTTTTTTAGTAATCGTCAGTTAGTCGTGGATAAAGTAGTGTAAACTAACTCGCAATAATGACTATTATTCCCTCGAGCCATCATTATTGACTCGTTGTATAAACTACTATTATTGTTTAGTCGTCGATAAAGTACCTATATTATTAATTTATTTGCAGATATTATTTCACACTACTACCGTAATTTCGGCAACAGCTAACAGATCTTACAGCGAATAAAATCAAAAAAAGATGTCTCAGAAAAACTAGGATACATGATGAACTCATAAATGCGCGTAAAATATTCTGAATTTGCAACTATAATAAACTATTTTTACCTTTACGTCTTTCCTAATTTATTACTTTTACATCTATCACAAAACACTAAAGTCCTTTTAATCCCTTTCTTGTCGCACAAGTGAATCAAAATCACAGAATCCTAAGAGTGTAAAGAAAATGATACGCCTATTATTACCATTGACTTATTGGTACCTAACCGTGGTAACAATTTGCGGCAACTACTCAGAAAGTGTCATCAGAAGCTTCGATAGTCTTCAAGCGAGTAATTATATATAAAAACTATATGTACTTACTAATGTTTATTTAACAGAAATAATACAAAGTAGGATTTTTTTGCGCCTTGCCACTTAGTTACGCCACTGGTTATTGCTGGAGTCTATAAACAGGCTAAACCTACTTCACTGTACTGTGAAGAGTATAGTGCTAATGTTTAAATAAGGCATATCCATTAATCAACTGTGTAAAGGTCTAAACGTACCATAAATTTCATATTTATTGAAGACAATATTTTCTTATTATATAGGTACATATGTTGTTTATTAAAAGAAACTTCCATCACTTTATAATTGACGATTTAGTCTCGTATTATAGATATGGGCAGTTTAAATCAACCAATTAACTTTAAATTATCGAAATGTGTAATTAGACCAGGAAACTTAAGGTAGGTTTTCGATAACGCGAGCCAGCGAGCAACGAAGACACTCCACCAATGACGAACATGTATCCGCACGCGATTTCGCCGCGCCAAAAGTATACTTGTTCGTGATTGGTGGAGTGTCTTCGTCGCTCGCATAATTGAAAATCTTCCTTTATGCACTTGGTCACTTGCCTCTGAAAATGTTATTAATAATAATCGCTTGATACTACAAATGACTTCTTTAAACTTATCAAGACCAAGTGAATAAATAGTTTCGAATATGTTTGATATCCAGTAATTCCATTTTAATTCTTCTTAATTAGTGCGAAGGTTAAATTGGTGTAAGTATATACCTATATAAGAGAAATACAAAAATACACTTCATACTGGGTAAGTTCCACTTATATCTTCCAACACTAAATATAATTGCATAAATGATACAAAAGACTAGACACTAACTACAAATTAACGCCAGTTAAGTACTCTTAATTCTCTTTTAAAGTTCTCTGGCATCTTTAAATTTAAAAACTCTAAATTACTAAAATAAAAATGCGGGTGCAAAAGGGGATATATACCTACAATTATTGAAATAACGTATACAAATGTAATTTTATGAAATACTAATTAAGTTCTCATAACTCATTCGATTACAGTCATTCTCACAAACTCAAGCACAGTTCTTTATTTGCATCGTTCATCTTCAATAAAACTCCAAAAGGAGAGATATCGATGGTCATTCTCTTGATTCCATTAGTGTGACGTCACAAGAAATATAATACATATTTGGCAACATGATTATTTTTTTTTTCCAAACAAAAAGCCCACGTATTATTATTATGCACTTGCAATGTATGTGTCAATGCCAAACTGGATCTTTTATTTTATAATTTAAATATATACTTGGAATGAAATCACAATTTCAAAGCTTTTGTATAGAACTAATATTACAGTTTAATGTATTTATTCTTGTGTCGCATTTGGAAAACTTTTACTCTGTTGTAATTTTGTCATCACTTAATGAGGTTCTTGACATTCGCGGACCTATCTGCCTCTTGGGAAATCTAAGTCGAGGCGCGCACCGAAATGGTACGTACATGGCGTGGTGGCATGTGGCAAATTTTTAACTAGTGAAATCAGTTGCCACAGCGCCATATCGATGCGCGCTGTCGCATCTGATTTGACTCGTTTAAAAATTGCCACATGCCACGTTGTCAACACGCCATCGCCACACCACTTTGGTGTGCGCCTCGACTAACGCAGCTAGGTGGCTCGACGCTTTATCTTGCTAAGTGCTACTCCTATAATTACGATTTACAACATGCATAACTTTTTCAGAATAAAACCTGAACAGCTAGTAAAAGGGATCAGATTTTTTCAAACTGCCCGTTGTGAGATTCGGAACTACTGATACCTAGGAATGACCCTCTTACCTACGAGGCCATCACATGTTAAAATTACTTGTAATTTGTATATTTTATGGTAGCTGTATTCTTTTGTTTTATTTGTAATTTCTTTGCCCTGTTACCATTTTGCATATCATTAGTATAATGGACTCAATTGCGTTTATTGTCTATTGATGTTAACCGTTAGATAAATTGTGGCTAAATTATTATCATTAATAAGACAGTCCACCATAAATTTAAAAAATGTATACCTACATATAATAGAGAGCGGTATACCTACTTTCGCATTTTTCTAGAAAGTAGATAATATCTAACTGACAAGATTCGTAGGCAAATTTGCATAATACGTATTATAAACATTCTAAAATTGTTGCAGCGACATGAAAACAAACATACAAATAATATATATTTTCAATATCCACATTGTTTTAATAAAAATAAATTGTGTCACTGTTTCACCACACAAAAGCAATTAATTACTCATCGTTTGCGCATTTAAAGTTTAGTTCGGAAGCCGATTGAAGAATGACGCATACATGTCATTATTGTGTGTTTCGATAAATAGAAGAATTTGTACAAAATTCGTATTTTGGATTAATTTCTAGATTTCTCACAGTAGATTATAAACTTTATGCTCATTGAATATTATAATTAATGCTTTTATTAATCATTTTCAACTGTATTTTTATGCTTATACTAATTGGCTTCCTAGACTATTACGAAAATTTATTTCTGACATATTTAACAGAACCTTTACGAGTAAAAGTGCGATTCATTTTAATTAAGGTATATACATCTAACAGAAATAGTTAATTCCATAAAAAAGAGTTTATCATTTCATAGTTTTCTGATATCAAAAAAAATCATATACGGTACCTAAACATAAAAATTTGGCGCAAAGTTTAAAAGCGTTAGTTCTTGTCCCAATATATATATACCCATTTTAGGGTACATTTAATCACTACCCTATTTTATATAAAATAAGTATAAACATTTTTGATTTTACAATCTTGGAAAATAAACTGAAACAATTAATATCATATTGCGGTACGATATGAAAAATTAAGAATAATTAAAATTACTATTGGATTCAAACAAATAAGTAACACACAGCCCTATACTTTAATGAATTGAATATGCTTCTTATCAAAGGTGAGTTTCGAATTTTATGAAATTTTGACTGGGCTTGAAAATCTAGAATGTATATGTGATACTTTATATTGTTGGGTCGATGACGGAAGCTGATTTGTTGTATTGTTTCTTACGTACATTTTACGTTTTCGTTGTTTGTTGAAAAAAACTGTGTATATACACATACTACAAGCGGTAAGTAACTTCGCGAGCAGTGAGAATGCGTACTGAATGAGTGTTAATAAATTCCCTAGTTAAGTCTAGTTCCAACCAATGGAACACTTTCACCGAGATATGTCTTACTCTCTCTCCCTATGCAAAGTTACTCCCGCCGCTCGACAAGTTAAATACCGATTGCTGTACATATACTTATAGAAAGGTTAATTAGTCTAATAAACATATTTAATGTGCTCACCTTAAAAAGGGAAAAAAGCTTTAAGTGGTTATAGAGAAACGAATGAACTAAAATGAATATTTTAAAATGATAACACTATTTTTTATGAGGCACATACAATACATAATATATATTTTTGAGGATTGTAAATTATTTTTTCATATTTAACTCTCTATATATTATATTTATATATAGAAATTATATATCGACGATATTTTTCATGTGATGTGTTGTACATTTTGCGATACCGTTTTTCTGCAATCGTTTATAGATGTTTTCAACGATTGTCTTGTTCATATTGTGAAATGTACAATACTATCCGTGTATATAAAAATGTTAATGTTCAAGTTACCATTGATGTTAGAACAGTGTGATAGCTGGTACCTGTAAATGTGAGTTTTTGTAGTATTAAAAACAAAAACAAATTGGAACTACATACCTACATAGAAATCTTGTTCAGATGTATATTTCAGAGATTATTTCCTATAAAAAAAAACAATGAAACCTAAAAGATTATCATTGAATATGTGTTAATGATAACGTGAGAAATATTTTGATATACTAAATGAATGAACCTTCTTTTTGACCATATCAATGCATGGACTTGAAAAGTAAGTGTAATTGGAACATGAATCATATGTTCCAATGCGCTCTGTTTTGTAATATTGTTTAAATTTTATACAGTTCCCGTATTATTGTGGTTTTCTTTCGTCTGTTGTGCTTTTTGACGAAGGATCACCGAAATTGTATTATAAACACATTGTTTAATTTATTTAATATATTTTGTTAAAGTATGGTTAATGTATCAATAAAATTATCTAAATTACGAAAACCTTTTATTTCAAATAAAATAAGCGTAACTCTATCAGAGTGGTGTTTCACAGCATGTTTTCTGAATTCATGCTTTCACTGTCGTAATTTAATTCTATAGCTACTATATGTATATTCGTGTTAAAAAAGTGATACAAATAGAATATTTAAAAGTAAACAAAACACAAGTCCTTAAACAGGAGTCACATATGCAAAGCCTGATTCAAACTCTACAAACTCCAAATTCTTATGTTGTAGATTAGGTTTATTATAATAATTGTAATGAATGCATTCATGATGAGAAAACGACAATTACTCGATGGTTTTCCAACTCGATTAAAATACTCTGTTAACTCCAATATTATTTACATTTATTTCTGCACAATACCTTTAATTTGCTTACCTTATTTTTCTAGTAATTTTCTTCAAAATTGTGTGTTACGTTGGTGTTGGAGTGCGTTAATGGCGCTTGCGGACAGAAAACTCTCACTAAGTAAGCGTAGAATTTTCCCATCGCAAAAATGGCGACCGCTCCACCGCATGTTCGGAGTGAGCGTACATCCCACGAGGCAAAATCACTATATGCTCAGTTGTTCTACATTAGCATGTAACGAACTGCGTCGTTAATCCAAAAGAAAACGCCTTGATTATGCTAATCCGTAATTAATACAAATATTTTGCCGTATTTAGCAAGGCATTTTCTTTTTCATAAACGTTTTAACTTTGTAAAATTGTAAATAATTCAAATTCATTATTTAAATGTATGTACATATTTTCATAGTTCCAGTAATTTGTCGCAATATTTGCATTTGAAATAAGTATATAAATTTTATGGAAAATTTTATTGATAATACGTCACACGGGGCTACGTGACGAACGGCTGGTCCGCGCTAGTAAGGTGGGGTTTGTACGCACGAACTTTTGGTCGCTGGCGCGCAGATCGGTTGTTATAAAAGGCGAAAATTTAAATATCAAAAGGCAGTCCTTCTCCGGCTTTGGTTCTAGTTTTATACTCTGACAAAGCAGACCTTCTCCGGCTTTGGATCTAGTTTTATACTCTGACAAAGCAATCCGTCCCCGGCTTTGGTTCTAGTTTTATACTCTGACAAAGCAATCCGTCTCCGGCTTTGTTTCTAGTTTTATACTCTGACAAAGCAGTCCGCCTCCGACTTTGTTTCTAGTTTTATACTCTGACAAAGTAGTCCTTAACCGGTCTCGTTTCTAGTTTTAAACTCTGTCGAGACCATTCTTTACCAAGTTCTTTTCTAGCTTAACATGCTCTGTGGAACTTGGCTCCAGAATTATTTCCGCTAAACCGTTTTCGACCTGCACATATCAATTAATTAATCTAACTTCAGGTTCTGAGTAATTAATTGATCCTGTCTTTCTATTTTGTTTAATTTAGAGTCAATCCGCTAAAACGTTGTCAAAACCGCGCATATCAATTAATTAATCTAACTTCAGGTTCTGAATAATTAACTGATCACGCGGAGCTAATTTGTTTGAAGTAACACTTAAATTCCTAGTCATTCGAAATACCAGAGTCGTGTTATATTTTTCAGTTTAAATACACACCTCCGTTTGTGTCACGTACGAATGCAACGAATTGTGAATAAATAAACCAATCTTTTATTTTACATTGATTATCGTAAATAAAAGCCATTTATTTTAAATAAGAAATGAAGTTCTAGGTCACATTCATTCGGAAATACCTCACTGAAAATTTAAATGTTTATTTACATCAAACGTCAGATATCGAATTTACACTGTATTACCGACTAGCGATGTCCGTAAATTTTGACAAGTACTTTGTATTTCACGCCGAACAATTAGAGTAGATATTTGTATGCGATATAAACTATAGTAGAAATAATTGTGTTGTATTGTAAAAAGGACCTAGCATATTTCATTTGTCATGAAACTGTAAATATATAATATATTTAATTAAGCAAGTCTGATCAATTTGTTTAGAAGCATGTATTAATGCGCACGCCTATTCGCATTACGAATGTCAGATAATTTGTGATATGGGAAACTCGACGTTAACGACAAAATTTCTTTTTATTTGATACGACTGTTATTTCTTTTCTTTGTAACATATTTCACTGTAAATTTATTGTATATATTCTCGTGTATATATATGTGTGGGACAATAAAATATACTATGCAAGTTTGCGAATAAAGTTAGATGAATTTATCCGAAAGCATTTGTTTATTTTTTGTTCGTTATCTGTTTCTTGCGACATCCTTTAGTAAAGCACAATAATTAAAGCAGAATAGATTACGTACCGTTTAATAATGAATCCAAACTCCGATGTTGTTAGCCGTAGGTAACTTAAACTCACTTTTCTTTCACATTTTCACTATATTTAACTACCGAGAAGAAAGTGAGAAGTGTAGGTGTTTCGACATTGACAGATTGAATAGCGCCGACGCGCTCGGCCAGGTTAAGTTATGCATGAGCGCGTTCACCGACTAGGAGCAGAATTGCAGTACCTGATCGTCCAGCCGTAGGCGACCGTTCGGACGGTATCTTTGAGCAGTCGTTCGTCGGTGCTAGTTTTATCCTAGGCGCACAGGAGCGTCGCGACGAAGCACCGTCACAATTTGGCGCCCAACGTGGGGCCATAATTAGCTGGTTAATTAATTAATTATGGCCCAAAATAATTTTAAAATTTTTACAGCCGTTCAATTCCGCAAATGTAAAAATTAGTTCAGCCGAGAATTTTCAAGTGTAATTCAGCTGCCGTGACTGAATTCCGTTCGGGTTTTTGAATTGTTTTAAAACTAAAGGATTCAAGATTCAGAATTAGCAAGTGCTTTAAGATAATGTAAGAGAATAAGTGTCAATAATTTGTCCATAATTTTTAATACATTCTTGTAATCTTTTTACGGCAATATTAACGCATTGGTACAAGTAATTAAAAGCAGATAAACCAATTACAAGTTTTATTTTATTGTTCCACTTTGTCTACAAAGTAAAATATATACAATATGACAGACGTCGACCAAATAGGGAATCCAGGTACCCTAGGGTGGATATACACCCTCAAAAAGGAGGATCTAAACGCGATAGCAAGATCACTAGACCTCGATGACACCGGTACCGTTCCAGACGTTCGTGAGCGTGTCAGCACGTTTCTCAAAGGACGTAGATCTGGCTCTTCGAACAAAGGCAGCAATACAGAAGGCTCGAAGCCTAGTGGCAGTGAAGATGACGTCTCCAGTGCTACGATCTGCCAACAAGTTCGCAAATGGGGCCTGAATTTCAGTGGCAGCTCAGACGCAGTTTTCTTCCTGGAAAGAATAAGTGAGTTACAGTCATGCTACGATATTAAAGACGATCATATGTTGATGGCATTGCCTGAATTGTTCAAAGACAAGGCCTTGCTCTGGCTTAGAAACAATAGGTCGTACTGGAAAACGTGGACCGATTTCTTGGACGATTTTAAGCTGCAGTTCCTTCCGTCCCGATATCATTACCTGGTGGAAGAGGAAATACGGTCAAGGCTGCAAAGACCGAACGAGTCGTTCAAAGATTTCCTGACAGCGTTATTGACCCTGATGAGGCGCGGCAAACCCATGACTGATGACGAACAGTTGGAACGCGTGTATAGCAACATGTCCCCTGAAATGAAACTTTATATACGCCGAGACGCGGTGTCGACGCTCAGACAACTATCGAAACTCGCCGCGGAGTATGAGCTCATAAAAGAAGAGCAGATTCGCTTCGCTAGAGGAAAGAATGACCCACAGACGCCGCAGAGCTCTTGCCGCGACGAACCGAAAGTGCCTTCGACAGCGCATCGCGCGCCCCATTCATCTTACGCGGTGCAGGACATTAGGCCTCGTCAGACGTCACCATCGCCGAAGAGGGTTCAAAAGCTGTCTAATCCCGAGGGACGCTGTTGGAGGTGTGCCCAGGAGGGGCACGGCAGGCGTAGTTGTCGTAACCCACCCAGATTGTTCTGCTCGCGGTGTGGAAAAGTGGACGTCCGCTCCATAGATTGCAGGTGCCCGGGAAACCACAAAGAGGGTGGCGTGGATGTCCAGGTCACCCGCACGAAGTAAAATCCGGACCCGAGCTCCCGAACGAATCTGAGAACGAACGAACGACCCCCGATAACCGCGTGTGGGTACCAATAAGTATTCATGGAGTGAATTTAAAAGCTCTAATAGATTGTGGTGCCACGTCGTCGTTCGTATCCGGGAATTTAATCGATCGTTTGGGAGCAGAGAGTACGCGAGACGTGCGTACCTATAAATCACGTATCCGACTGGCCAATGGAGAGATTATCGAATCACCAGGCAGAATCTCCTTGCCAATGAAGATGAAACACAGAACAATAGACATAAATTTTCTGATTTTGCCGACGAGCATGTGTTCGGTGATCTTCGGAGTAAACGTGCTTCGAGCACTGGGAGCCGTCCTCGATTTTCCGAAGAAAAAGGTATATTTTAAGAGCAACGACGATGCACCGCCCGTCGAGAGTTGCTTAGTTGCCGAAGAAGAGGATAGGCTCGGCAGGTGGGCCATAGACCTACAGCAATTCGATTTTACGGTACGGTACCGCCGAGGATCGATGAATAACCTGGCTGATTCCCTCTCAAGATCACCGCTCCCCCGTAAGTCCGAGCCCGAAGACGAGACATGTGCGTTGATTGACGATGTACAATGTCCGTGGTACAACAGGAAAATTGCCGATGTTAAAGCACAACCAGACCGAAACGGCGATTTTCGAATTAAAGATGGTAACCTATATAAGTACATTCCCGATACGCGGAACGTCGACGGCATTCGAACATGGAAATTATGCATTCCGAGGCCCAAAAGAGCACAAGTTTTAATGGAGATACACGACGCACCCGAAGCCGGACATCTAGGCGTCGCTAAAAGCATTTCGCGTGCATCAGCCTTATACTATTGGCCAGGGATGTTTAGAGATATCAGAAATTACGTGAACAAATGTCAGTCTTGTAAGAGATATAAGTTTAACCAAGGAAAGCCGCTAGGGCAGATGCAGTACTCACCTGTTGATTTTCCGTGGGAGCAGGTGAGTGTGGATCTACTTGGACCGTTTCCCCGCTCCAAACAGGGCTTCACGTCGTTACTGGTATTTCAAGACAGGTTTACGAAGTGGGTAGAGTGCCAGCCGCTGCGCTCTGCCACGTCGAAGACGATCATCCGTGCCTTAAAGGAAAAACTGATATATCGCTTCGGGTGCCCCAAGTTGCTACTGGCAGATAATGGTCCGCAGTTCGCCAGTCACCACTTCCAGGACTATATTAGAGGTGTTGGCATCCAGATAAAGTACACAGCGCCGTATGCTCCGCAATCGAACCTGGTGGAAAGGACAAACAGAGTGATTGGTCCTATGATAGCTCAATACATAGAAAGAGATCATAGGGAGTGGGACCAATACTTACCACAATTCGTCTTCGCCGTGAATTCTGCCAAACATGAGTCCACGGGATACACACCGGCTTTCTTGAACTTTGGAAGGGAACTCATCCCGCCACGATCCCTCCGCCGGACCGTCGAGGACCCAACCAATGATTCCAGTGAGCCGGATACCGGAGAATTGGCAACAGAAATGGCAAAACTAGATGACTTCTTCCAGATTGTGAGGGTAAAATTGGCTGAAGCGTTTCAGCGTCAGAGCAGGCCCTACAATCTCCGTCACCGTCCTTTCCGTCCGCAGGTAGGACAATGGGTGTACCACAAATGCCATTATCTGTCCGACGCCGCCAAGAAGTTTTCTGCGAAGTTAGCACCGAAGTTCGAAGGTCCCTCGAAAATAATTAAAATTTTGTCCCCTTCTATTGTTTTGTTGCAGATACCAGGTCACCGCAAATCCGCCAAAGTCCACGTGAAGGACATCAAACTGTCCACCACCGCCGGCCCGTAATCCCTACTCCGCCTCCCACTCAAGATCCCCCTCTAGAGAAGCAGTGGGGAACATCCGAGACGGGCATATAAGTCGATGGATCGTGTATTACCGTCCTGTTCAACCATGTCTTCGACAAAGTCTCCCAGACGTCAAGTAAACTCCAGGCATTGGATATCTCCGACTAGTGGTGTGGTGAGATTCGTGGCCTCTCCAAAAACACCAGAGCGGCCAATAACGCCACAATTTATAATATCACCGGAGACGATAGCCATCTTGGAGGAAAAATATAAAGTGTACTGCTGCAATACGCCTCCGAAACCGCAGCCGCAGGCGTCCGTTACCAAGGTACCTGAAGTAGAAGTAGGCCCGGCGTTAACGAGTCCAGGTGCCGAGGCATATTTGGAATTCCGGTACCTACAGTTATTTGGCGTGTCACCGGTTCCAGATCTGTTATCGCCGCTGCCACCGACACCAGAAACAGTTAAACCACCAACAAATGTAACCGCATCCGCTCCAGAGAGTATCACCCTTCCCGTTTTCGTTCCTCTCACTCCAAGCCGTCCTCTAGACATGCCTTTCCTCGTAGCCGATCCTCTTCCTCCATCAGATACACGTCCTATGGTTAAAAAGCCTGCCGTCCACAATCCAGGGGCGTGGATCCGCCGTGACGATCGTCCTGGCAAGAAAGTCCGGAGGAGACGTCGTCTGAACCAGAGGGTCAGCGTGAGGATCGACGGGAAGAGCGTGTCCATGACGCGTCGAGAGGCGGAAGCCTACTACGACGCCCTACACAAAAAAGACATAGTGAAATTAGTGCCAGTGCGAGAAAAAGTGTAGAGACGTTTTAAGTAATACGAATTTAGTTGTAAGACTTGCATTTACATTTTTAATTTTGTTTCATTTCTTTAACATGTTTTTTCTTTTTTTTTGAGATGGGGGTTGTAACGAACTGCGTCGTTAATCCAAAAGAAAACGCCTTGATTATGCTAATCCGTAATTAATACAAATATTTTGCCGTATTTAGCAAGGCATTTTCTTTTTCATAAACGTTTTAACTTTGTAAAATTGTAAATAATTCAAATTCATTATTTAAATGTATGTACATATTTTCATAGTTCCAGTAATTTGTCGCAATATTTGCATTTGAAATAAGTATATAAATTTTATGGAAAATTTTATTGATAATACGTCACACGGGGCTACGTGACGAACGGCTGGTCCGCGCTAGTAAGGTGGGGTTTGTACGCACGAACTTTTGGTCGCTGGCGCGCAGATCGGTTGTTATAAAAGGCGAAAATTTAAATATCAAAAGGCAGTCCTTCTCCGGCTTTGGTTCTAGTTTTATACTCTGACAAAGCAGACCTTCTCCGGCTTTGGATCTAGTTTTATACTCTGACAAAGCAATCCGTCCCCGGCTTTGGTTCTAGTTTTATACTCTGACAAAGCAATCCGTCTCCGGCTTTGTTTCTAGTTTTATACTCTGACAAAGCAGTCCGCCTCCGACTTTGTTTCTAGTTTTATACTCTGACAAAGTAGTCCTTAACCGGTCTCGTTTCTAGTTTTAAACTCTGTCGAGACCATTCTTTACCAAGTTCTTTTCTAGCTTAACATGCTCTGTGGAACTTGGCTCCAGAATTATTTCCGCTAAACCGTTTTCGACCTGCACATATCAATTAATTAATCTAACTTCAGGTTCTGAGTAATTAATTGATCCTGTCTTTCTATTTTGTTTAATTTAGAGTCAATCCGCTAAAACGTTGTCAAAACCGCGCATATCAATTAATTAATCTAACTTCAGGTTCTGAATAATTAACTGATCACGCGGAGCTAATTTGTTTGAAGTAACACTTAAATTCCTAGTCATTCGAAATACCAGAGTCGTGTTATATTTTTCAGTTTAAATACACACCTCCGTTTGTGTCACGTACGAATGCAACGAATTGTGAATAAATAAACCAATCTTTTATTTTACATTGATTATCGTAAATAAAAGCCATTTATTTTAAATAAGAAATGAAGTTCTAGGTCACATTCATTCGGAAATACCTCACTGAAAATTTAAATGTTTATTTACATCAAACGTCAGATATCGAATTTACACTGTATTACCGACTAGCGATGTCCGTAAATTTTGACAAGTACTTTGTATTTCACGCCGAACAATTAGAGTAGATATTTGTATGCGATATAAACTATAGTAGAAATAATTGTGTTGTATTGTAAAAAGGACCTAGCATATTTCATTTGTCATGAAACTGTAAATATATAATATATTTAATTAAGCAAGTCTGATCAATTTGTTTAGAAGCATGTATTAATGCGCACGCCTATTCGCATTACGAATGTCAGATAATTTGTGATATGGGAAACTCGACGTTAACGACAAAATTTCTTTTTATTTGATACGACTGTTATTTCTTTTCTTTGTAACATATTTCACTGTAAATTTATTGTATATATTCTCGTGTATATATATGTGTGGGACAATAAAATATACTATGCAAGTTTGCGAATAAAGTTAGATGAATTTATCCGAAAGCATTTGTTTATTTTTTGTTCGTTATCTGTTTCTTGCGACATCCTTTAGTAAAGCACAATAATTAAAGCAGAATAGATTACGTACCGTTTAATAATGAATCCAAACTCCGATGTTGTTAGCCGTAGGTAACTTAAACTCACTTTTCTTTCACATTTTCACTATATTTAACTACCGAGAAGAAAGTGAGAAGTGTAGGTGTTTCGACATTGACAGATTGAATAGCGCCGACGCGCTCGGCCAGGTTAAGTTATGCATGAGCGCGTTCACCGACTAGGAGCAGAATTGCAGTACCTGATCGTCCAGCCGTAGGCGACCGTTCGGACGGTATCTTTGAGCAGTCGTTCGTCGGTGCTAGTTTTATCCTAGGCGCACAGGAGCGTCGCGACGAAGCACCGTCACAAGCAAATACGTATTTTCATCCTTCTCTAATATTGTGATTTTGCCAAGTGGGCATAATCTGAATCCGATCACTGAATAGTTGCGCAAATGTTGTGTCTGCTGAATGCGACAAATTCTACGCTCACATAGTGAGCGTATTCTGATCCGCATTCCAACACCAACGTAACACAAAATTATTACAAAGTTACTCGAAAAGTAAGATAAGCAAATTAAAGGTATTGTGCAAAAATAAATGTATTATAATATTGGAGTTAACCGAGTATTCTAATCGGGGTAGAAAAGCCGGTCCCTTAAACTAAGAACTACGCCGAAACTGAATGCAGAAAAGTAATTTATTATTATTGTTATTCGGTTTAATCTGTACAATTCTAACTTATGGCAGCAGTGAAAAGTTCCAAATCGAAGGTGATCACATAAAGGTGAACGGTCCTGTCCGGCGAACACTCAACTGTTGTCAAGTGAACAGTTGGAGCGGGATCGGTTCCTGGTCCGTCTGCTGAATGCGACCATTGTTAGAAATAAATGTATTATAATATTTATTGTTTATTTGGTTTAATCTGTATAATTCTCTAACATATGGCAGCAGTGAGAAGTACCAAATGGAAGGTAATCATATAAACGTTGACTATTGAGTGTTGGCTGGACAGGACGTCCAGCCAACACTCAACTGTTAAGTGAGCAGTTGTAGCGGCTTATCTGTATGGAGCGTGCACTGTTTTCCTATGCTGTTTCCAATCCGTCTGTTGAATGTGACCAACGACAATCGACCCTAAATTGAGTATATTAACACACGTAACATGCTCAGGGAGTCCCTAGAAGACTCTGAAACCAGATAGACATCCACAGCAACCCCCAGTATGGCACACCAAAGAGCGTGACATCAGTAGAAGTGATTTCTACAGCCAGGAGATGCAGACTTCGAAGATATTACCGCGTAGTGTTATATCAAGATTCAAGACGTAGTACAATATTGGTACAATAAAATTGTCTATCCCGCTATGTAATACATTTGACATATTACACATTTAGGTATCTGTCGCATTTTTAGATAATGTTCAAGATTTGTGGGTAAACAAGATGTTTAGAAATTCTTACACATGGATCACAATATGTTGTGAAACTAAACTTAAATAATAAGAATTAAAAGTAAATATTAGGTATGTTATATTGAATTAAATTTTATTACAATTTCAAAATTACATTTTGAAATATTGGTTCTTGTATATTTACCTATATAAATGTGGAACAATAACTTCGTTTGATGTGACGTGAATGTACTTGCCGTACGATGTAGGTCTATAAGAACGGGGTTTTGGACGGAAACTGGATTTTGATTCGTGTAATCAAATGAAAAAAAAGTTAACATCGAATAAATAATATCACTAGTTATACGTACTATATATCTTTTCCCGGCATGAACCGATAAGGGCTTGGCAGCCTCCACAGTATAAGTTGGCGATCAGTGGGGATGTGCCGTAAACGTATTTAGGAAATGTACCACCCACCTCTCTGATTCAGTTACTGCATAGCAGTTACCAGTGTCGTATTCAAAACGTAAGTTAGCTTTTTAAATATAAATAAAAAAATTCAGGCACGCCACTGAAACGGGAACTTTATATTTAAGAACGAATGAAACGCAATCTACCATTCCTCTATCTGCGCGAACTCATTCCACCGTTCGCCAAGATATATTACGAGGCCTGTACCTGCGTGAATAAACAGAAGTTTTCAAATGCAATTTGATAATCTATTTGAAATGCACTTTAATTTAATAAGACATTTTATAAATGAAAGGTACTTTGTTTATAAAAAGAATATTCTTTTATTAAAAAAGTAAATATATATACCTACATAATTTATTAATTGTACATATAATGTAATAATTATTGATTATATTTGTTGACGGATTGTTATTGGCGCGTAAATATTAGGTATTATTGATCTCTTGACATGAGAATATCAGTGGCGGCTCGTGAGTTATGAAAGGTATAAATGGGTATAAATATTACTCAAACTATTGTTCATCAAAGATTTTCTATACGGTAGTCTAAAAAGGTCTTTTCCAGTGTACTATTTTTTCTTTTTACTATACCTATAGCATCAATACACCTGTTCTGCAGTAAATGCAAATTTCCACTAATTGCTGCAGTTTAAGTTAGCTTTTATTGTAGAATTATTAATTTATAGAAATGCATACTGGAACAAACTCAAATAAGAATTGACCTTTTCAGAATTTCAGCTGTTCCAAATGTTAACTTCAATTGCTCTTAATCAACAACTCATTAGATCCATTTGATTACACCCTTTGGTTTAGTTATACTTTATATTTGATAAGGAAATATATTTCACTTCATCAAAGAAAAAGTTTTGTAAAACAATAGAAATTATACAACTATTATCATGTAGTACATGTATTTACAAATAAACACAACAAGGTAATATATAATTTCGCCTATTTTTTCTTTTCCTTTGCAATAGGAACTTCCTCAGCCACTGGATTAGCATTTCGAAAGTTCGGAAATTGCTCCCAAGGTGCAGATAACTCAAATCTACGAAATTCTTGGGCTAGTTCCAAAGGTTCACACACTACACGTTTACATTCATCATCATAACGTAACTGCAACAATTTTTCTTTAATAAGTTAGATATGTAAATAATACATTTACGAACTTCAACATATCCACTCAAAGGAAAATCTTTCCTAAACGGATGTCCTTGAAATCCATAATCAGTTAAAATACGTCTTAAATCAGGGTGATTTGCAAAGAATACACCATACATATCCCAGACCTCACGTTCATACCAATTTGCTCCGGCATAGATCTCACAGCATGAATCTATAGGTGTCAATTCATCTGTGTATGTTTTTACTCTAATTCTTGAATTAAAACGTAATGACAAAATATTATATACAATCTGCAAGATTTCAAATACTGTAATATTGCATATATACACACATGAGAATCAATTACTTCAAATCGATATTGCCTACTAGGTACATCAATTGCTGTTATATCACTCAAATTGGAAAATTGAGCATTATGATGGTCCTTCAAGAATTGTAGAACAGCTAATATACCTTCTGGAACAACTAACAATTCTAATTCATCTCCAGCAGTAATTTGGACTTTTTGTATAAATTTGGGCAAACATTCTGCTGAATATTTACCAAATTCTTTTAACTGACTTCTTTGCACAAGACTAGGTTTTCGCACAGTTGCTATGAAGGAGATTATGTTATTATAATTAATAAAATGGATTTACAAAATTGAACTTACGTCTTGTTTCTTCCTTGTCTTCAGATTTTGAAACTTGACTGTTTGTATCTGACATAAATCTTAAACCATTACCACAAACTAAATCAAAGATATATGAAGAACATAAAATATAATATCTAAATAAATACCTCTGGTTTGAACAATAGGTTTTCTAACTGCTCTTGTTAATTGCCTGAGTAATGATGCCATTATATTTTGATCAAATATTGTAAATTGTACTGCAATTATTGATATGAATTACCTAACTGCTGTCTACTGTCAACTGTCAAAGTCACTCACTCAAAAGCCTAATTTCCCAAGCCAACTCTGGGTGGGGTGAGCATTTCTTGCTTCAATTAGAGGTGGGCAAAACGGTTCATTTCATTGACCCGGCTCACTCGGTTCAGCTCCTCATTGTGAGCCGGGTCCCGGAACCGGCTCATTTGAACCGTGTCGATCCGTAATAGCATACCGTTCCAGGAACGTGTAGGACATGTAATACTCGGCGCCGCCGCCGTCGCGTCGGCGTCGGTCCAAATGAACCGGGATTATTTAGGCTACGCGCACACCAATTTACAAAATGTTTGACAAACAATTTATTTGAAGCTATAATGCACACAAATTTGACAAATTATCAGATTGTTGTATACAAATTAAGTAACGACCCGAGTGAGCCGAGATCCGTTCGCGAACGACTCACCTCTAGCTTCAATTACAGGTTGCAAACATGTTCCAAATCAATTCCAAAATTTTTGATAAACCAACCTTCAAATAGTGTTATTTCTATTATTTTTTAAAAATAAAAATACATCAAATATCTGTTAAAAAAGGTTAATTTGTAGGAAGATTAAAAGCATAAATTTTCTTAAAATTAATTGATATATAAAATCATAGTTCAGTAAAAATTGTTTATTATTCATTTAAACGAATTATTTTCCTTGCAGTATATACCTATAAATTAAAATGCATGTGATTTTCTTATGCACAAATCAGCATCAAACCCAATACGCGTACGGTGTGAAGTTTGCCTTGTGTAGTTATTTATTCAAATATTTTATTTTTTCAGTTTGCTTTTGATTACTTTTAGGTATTTAAATATATAATATTTCCTAGTTTACGTTATTTTATACTATCATTTACATCATTTTTACAAGAGTAGTATAATTTTCATAAAAAATATCTTATGCCATAAAAACAAACGCACCATCAATAATAGTTTCTATTCTAACCGTTAAATTTATTTGTGTTGGTTGCTTCTTGCTTCCTAGGAGAGGTTAATAGTAGTATCTGTCAAAATTATTGCGTTTTGTATATAAGTGCGTGTGATGCTTATATATATTTTGATTATTAGATAATGGGAAAAATCAACACATATAAGGAAGTAGAAGTTATACCTTTAGATACAAATTCAAATCTTAATCAGTCGACTTCGCGCTCAAAACCAGGCTTGCTTCCTACACCAAGAATGCACAGAATTCCGTATATTTCGGACCACACTTTAGTACCTCGCGTGCAGAAGGTAATGTGGAAAATATAGTCAATCTTTCTTGTGAATATATATAATATGAATTGCAGTATTTGGAAGCAAATGTTGATAAAACATATATTGACATTAATGTTATGGCCGATGAACTGCAAAGGACATATAAAGAATATTCAAAACGAAAACGCAGTGCGTTTAGAGGTTCAGTTAAGAAAGCCTATTCTATTGTAATGCATAGTTATGGTCACAATGAGCCACAAAATAGTTCCTCTGAGGACCTAAGTGAGGATAGTCAAGGAGAAGATGAAGCTCGATATGTAATTTATAAAATATATTATACAATTTATTATTCTTTTATCAAACTTCTTATAGCATGATAACTCCTTAAATAATCAGTTGATGGAAATGTATGGACGAAATCTTCAAAAGGGTGCTGTTGATGCAAGTGAATTAATTGATATAAGCAGTGATGATTCAAATGATGCTTCAGGTCATAAAAAATCAACTAATGGACCTTCAACATCACAAAAAGATGAATTAGCAGCATTGTTACCTCAACATTTATGTGAAGCAGAACTTAAAGAAAAAACTAAGCTAGAACAGAGACTATTAAATGCAACAGCAAATGTTCGTGGTAAAAAACGTAAATTTGAAGGTCAAGTATATGCTACAAATAAAAAGAAGAAAAACGTGGCAAATTTTGAAGAGTCTCTAATAACATTTAAGGATATAGGTGGTATTGATAGTGTGTTAGAAGAAGTGTGTAAACTATTAGTGCACATGAAACATCCACTAATTTATAAACAAATAGGAATATCTCCTCCAAGAGGATTTTTATTACATGGTCCACCAGGATGTGGGAAAACTTTACTTGCCAATGCTATAGCTGGGGTACATTTAATTCTTTTTTCTTAGTTTTAAGTTCCCTGTACCTGACCATGTTTTGATCAGTATAAAGGTTTTATTTTTTGAATTTCCTTGATTACATTCTTTTAATTTTTCAGTTACTTGTTTTTATTGCTTTTAATTCTATAATGCAATTTAATTTTTGTGTTCTGTAAAGTATTATGAATTTTAGGAACTAGAAGTTCCATTGCTTAAAGTTTCCGCTCCTGAACTAGTTGCTGGGGTATCAGGCGAAAGTGAGGAACGTATTAGAGAATTGTTTGAAAAAGCGATGCTTTCAGCTCCCTGTGTGCTGTTTATTGATGAAATAGATGCGATTACTCCTAATCGACAAAATGCTCAGAAAGAAATGGAGAGAAGAATTGTTGCCCAGTTACTTAGCTGCCTGGATGGTAAATATCAAATTTTTATATACATATGTAGCAAACACTGTATAGAAAATTTTGTTATATGAATTTGAAATATAATTGTTTTATGTAAATTATATATGGATACACATAATTTTTAGAAAATTTTAAGAAGGAAATTATGTTTGCTGTTGGTTTTGAGCACTTCCATTAAGCATGGTCACTCTCTGTACTCATACGCAGGTGCAATAATTTTATATATAATTTTACATGGAAGTAGACATTTTTTTATATAGTTTTCTCTTTTAATGCAAACTATAAGGTTATAAATTTCTATATAATTTTTTATATAAGTTTTTTATTTCTTTAGCGACATATCTAATTGGCTGTATGTTCTTAATTTCAGATTTAAATAAGAGCGATTTATGCGACCAGGTTATGGTTATAGGAGCTACAAACAGACCTGATTCCTTAGACCCAGCATTAAGAAGGGCTGGTCGCTTTGATAGAGAAGTTTGTCTTGGTATTCCTGATGTTAAAGGTCGCTTGCACATATTAAAAGTGTTAACTTCAAAGTTGAAACTTGCCGATTCATTTGATTTTGAAACAATAGCCAAGTATACTCCTGGATTTGTTGGTGCTGATCTTTTGGCGGCAACAAGAGAAGCAGCTATGGCTGCGGTAAATAGAGTGTTCAATGAATTAAAAGAGAAGAAACGTATGAATGAAATACTAAAGATGCAGAAAAAGCAAGAAGAGGATAAGAAAGTGGAAGAAAAGGAAGTAATTGATCCAGATGATAAGAGCGAAGTGGATATAGTTGATGTGGAAACCAATACTAAACCAGAAGAGGAAAAAGACAAAAATATTCCCAATAATTCGGGTGATAATGCTGTGGTTATAATTGATGATGATGTGAAAGATAAAGCTAATTCTCATGTAAATAGTGTACCACCCACAAAAACTGTCAATAATCTTGAAGAATTTAAACCTAAGACTGTTCTTGAAGAATTAGTCTCGTGGTTACATGGAGATATACCTTTGAAACTAGAACAGTTGACAGATTTATGCATTACTATGGAAGACTTTGGAGCAGCATTAAAAAATGTACAACCTTCTGCGAAGCGAGAAGGCTTTGCTACTGTGCCCGATACCACTTGGGATGATGTTGGGTCGTTAGGAGATGTCAGGCAGGAATTGCAAATGGCTATATTGGTAAGTAATATAAAGTTTAACGTACAAACATTATAGGAAGTATTAAAAACAGTCTTCCAATTATCTTAGGAATTTCAAATATTTGCGTAGACTAGTTAAGTGTCAGGTGAAGAGAGCGTAATGCGGCATATCGATAGAGTTGAGCGTTCTATTAGCCTTAACTCGAGTAAAATTTGGCCTTTTGTAAGTTCACGCAAAAAAAAAAGACTCGGATACCCGGACAGATGCACAGGAATGGTTTTTATTTTAACAGCCCTCGATCAATAGTGGAAGTGAAAGTATATCTCCCTTTGACTTCGTTTTCCTCTGCTAATATGGCTGAACATCATCCATATACTGGCACTTAAAAGCTTTTTGAGTTTTGGTTATGAGCAGGCACCTAGTTTCCTGCTGAAGAATTTTCTGCAGTACTTCTAACAACTTTGTTGGTTATTTTTTATTTAATACTAAAAACATTTATTTTTCCCCAAGTATGGAAACTGGCTAGAATATGTCCAATGTTTAATAATGGCGCCAAATCCGATATGTCCAATTATTGGGCCATATAAATATTATTTAATATTGCTAAAGTTTTTGAATTGATTATCTATCGGATTATCTACCATCAAGTTAGTAGGCTTATACTTTTGGAACAACATGGATTCGTTGGCAGACAATCCAGTGTCACTATTATGTGTACATTTCAAAATGTAAAGCTGTCTCATACACTTGGTAACTATCACCGCTATTTTTTAATTACAGTGTCAACTCTAGTCGTATCTATTTCGTGATGGTATCTGCGACTTACGCCCGGTTTCATAATACATGTGCCAAAGTCCCTTTGAGTTAAAGCTGACTTCAAGGTGGACTTAAAGTAAAAGCGTTTCATAATGGTATGGGGATGTCACTTTAACCACAGTATAGTAACTATACAGTACCGCGACTCTACCGCGGTCCCTTTGATGTTCGTGTTCGAGTTTTATTTTTTTAGGGGAAGTGAATATACAGGGATCGGCGAAAAAGTTATAAATATACAATCGTAATGAAATAATAAATAATTCGATTAGTTATATGAATAATAAATATTAGATATTCTGAACACTATATTAGATAACAAAAAATATATGGTAGGTGGTTTTTAATATTCCACATTCTAAAAATTACATAACACTCCTATAAAAATATAAAATAATACAATTATACTACTTTTAGTGATTCTATTGATAAAATTGGTTAACTGTAAGCGGGGTCATAAACAATGATTTAAAAAATCTGTGCCATACAAATATAATGTGAAAGACATCAACGGTGTTTTCTGTTGTGTTGTCTAGAATTTTCAAATCAACCATCATTCCAAGTGGAAATGAACTTGCCATTTATCAACAAAATTCAAGAGAATAATGTGTGTAATGTGTTTACTGAAAATGTAGTTATTTATTGTATTTTTTAAAGTTTACTTTACTTATTACCACTTAGTAAAGGTGGCAAATAAACAAATGCTCTATCTCACTTTCAATGTCCTTTTTTTAAGTAAGAAACATAAGCACAGGAACAAAATCTATCATAATAAACGAATATTATTTTATTAGTTCATGGGTTAATGTACACATATACAAGGTTACAGGTAATAAAACATGATATTAGTAGAAATAATTATTTATTGATAATAATATAATTTAATAATTAAAAACATGAACATAATAACAACAGCATGATTGGCAATATCTGTTGAACGACTATTAAAAACATCATGGAATCCAACAATTTCATCAATGCTGACATTATAAAACAAATGTGATTTCAAAGACAGTTCATCTATGCAAAGGAAACATTCTCGATTTTTTTCATCTAACGTATTCGCTTTCAATTTTATAGCTGAAAATAAGAATTCGTTAAATCCGCTGCTTATTTCCGAATTATATTTGATAGATATTTATAGGCATTGGAACTATGTATATATAATGTTAAAGAAAACTGTTTTAATTCATTGGTGTATCGAATACCTCTGGAAGACTTTCCAGCCACATAAATTTCAAATTCAAGAAAATTAGCAAACTCACCAGTAAAATACTTACCTAAGTTCTTCTTAATATCCATACTTACATCTTCCTGTTCCTTTAATATTTTTTCATATCTTCCTTGTGCTTTTCGATAAGGTCCTGATCTGTTTCCTTAACGCCTGCTTCCTTGGTGATGCAGCTGATAAAGCTTGTGAAGTTTATGTTGCTGCATCTTAAAGTAAATAATGTTTGGTACAGCTTAACACACAAATAGCTATATATACATACATACACACATACATACATAAAATACCTTTCATACTCTTTCTTGATTTAGCATCTTTTACTGAACTTGAAGAAAATCACTTATTAAAATGTATCAGTAAGTGATTTTAACAAAATTCAATAAATGCCACTAAATCACAGTAATGCTAATATAATAACTTAGTATGTGTAATTGGGATATATATCTCAGTGATCTGTTAATTACATTTCAGGCTTGCGACAATATTTAGTGTTTAATTCTAACCTTTTCACAATATTTACTGTGGAACTGCATATCCCAATGACACATTCACACTATATTGTGTAAATTCATATATACTACATCTTTGTACTAATTAAATATGATGAAGTGTTAAATTTAATAGAAAATGATACCTGTAAAAATTTCATCTTGAGACACATCAAAACTTGTGGAAGGTACTTTACCAATACAAACGACATTGGACATATCTCCTCGATTGTCTAGAGAAGGTTCGCAAAAAGACAGACTCTCCTGATGTCTTGCAGTACTTCTTATTTCTTGAATTTTATATTCTGAAATAGTATTTCAATACGTACACACTTAATATCAATTAAAATATATTAACATACGATGTTTGAATAATGTTGGTACGACACCCTTCCTTAGTTTATTCTTCTAAGTAGTGTAGAAACAATCATCTTCAAAATGCTTATTACATAATCTCAAATAATCATGACATTTTTTCGATGAGAAATTTCCATATTTGTGGTTTTCATTAAAACCAACCCTATTCGTCCATTCAAAACATCTAAAAAATACATTACATAACTAAAATAAATTATAAAATATACCTATTTAGTATTATTACTGAGATTCATCAAGTGAAAATCGAAAAAAGGATATTCCTGGACATTGATTATATATAAGGAGATATATCAACGAGCACTTTTTCACAAAAATTGTAAATATTCTCAATAGGTGTCGGAGCAAACCAGAAATTACCATCTTATGCAGTTTTTCCCACAATTTGGGAATTGTAGATTTAGCGCTTTCTGGTATTTATTGGACGTACTAAAACTTGGTTCACAGCCTGCTTTGTAAATATGTAATAAATCCTACTGATTTGACACTTTGTTTACATTTGTATAAATCGACATAATATAGGGCCAAAAAATCATCCTCTATTTTTTTTTCTAAATGCTCCTTTGTATTATTACGGAAAATGAATATAAATAGGGAAGTTGCTTGAAATAAATGAAAGAAACAGTATTTCCTGCTTTTCTCACCTCACATAATTGTTTTAGATATATATTGTGATATTTTTATTATTTGTTTTGACTTGTCATGCTTTCTAAATATATATATATACGTCTGTATGTGCAATATATTGAAGACCAAAATTCTTATTTTCCTACCTTTAGTGACTTAATAAGTTCCTACACAAGCCCCATAAGGTATTTTAAGTTTCAATAAAAACATATTAAGATTTCGATGACCCTGCAAATGCACAATATTTTTTCTCAGTTTTTGTTCAATGTGTGTGTATATGATCCCTGTTTTTATAATATACTTATATAAACAAGGATATGATGAATGTTATTAAAATAGATAATGAATGTATCTATAATGATGTGTCCTATCAAAACAATTATTGAAGAAATGTAAACGAAATGTTTTAATTAGGATCGCTAATATAATCGCAGGAATAAGATAATCTCTGTGTATTGGAATTGAGCCAGTGAATTCTAAGTTAGCCGTTTGTAAAGTGTAAGTAGGTTGGCTATTGTTGGACAACTCAGTATATTTATCTATCTGAATCTGAACTATCTTTGTTTTATTTGTTATTTAATTCCTGCCTTACTTTCTTATTTTCTGGCCATAATTAAAACTATTCGTGTGCTTACTGTATAGGGGTGATTTACTCTATTATTCATTAAGTATATCGCGTTCGCTATTTAGAGGGATGCTTTCTGTCTGTATGTATTAGGAAGTGAAAATATTTATTACAGTTAATAGAAAATCTGTTTGACATAGGTGTTACATGACATACATAGGTACTCAGGTACTTTCCAATGTTTTACAAAAATTGATTTATTCCAAATGTATAATTTTACATATTATTAAGGATAAAACAAGAGACATGCTTGAAATTACTTTATTTGATTTTTTACATAGATTTTTTTATAATAAATAGCACAGAAATCAATAGAAATAACAAATAATTTATAGATTCTTCACCTTTTTTAATTTCAAGCTTTCTTTGCCAATTACATGCTTAGAAGAAGTAAATTTACATCTCTTAAAAATGACACATGTTATGCAACGTTCTAATAGTTGCACCTTATGTTGTTTACAAGGTTCGTCAGTTAAAAACGATGTTCTTTCCAGATTTCTTGTAACTTTGTTTAATATCCTTTTGCGTAGTTTCTTCTTATGTTTTGTACAATCAAAATATTTTTCAAATGTATCTAAAGTCAATTTAATTGCTTCACATAGCTGATCTGTTGGTGCTAATAAACTAAATGCACCTTCTTCAATATATCCATACATTTTATTTAATATGAGTAATTCATTTTTATTGGAAAGTGTAGAGGTAGTATCAACAAAAGAGTGGTAGCAAATTTTACATTTTGATTGCTCAAACGATGTTCTAGCCAGGTAGCCGGCGAAATATGTAATACTGCATTCTTGTAATGTAGTTTCGGTTTTTGTAGGTGTTTCAACAGTCCCTCCTGATAAAATATCACAAGAAGATGTGGAGAAGCTACTGGAAGAGTGCAGTATTTCTTGCGCTGTAGAATCTAAAGAAATTGGCTCCAATAGATCTATTTCAGTCTCTATTTCTCTTGATTGATGTTCACAGTTTGATGCCTCCGAAGGTGTTAAAAGAGAATTTATTGCATATGAACGGAAAGTGGTTCTGAATGTTCGCGCGCTTGGATTAGGGTTGTATCCTCCTTTTTGACGGAAAATGGAAAATAAATTCTCAATAACATCCTGGTTGGTTTTTCTAGTAAGAATATATGCATCAGGATGTTTGGTTGTTTCACTGTCATACAACATTAATATTCCTCGAATTGTTTGTAGGAGTCCATCAAAACATGGTGGTCTTGATGGTGCTCTTGTTTGGTTATTTTTTTTTAAATTTTGAATAAAGACTAAACTTTCTTCTAATGTTGTTCTTACTAGCGGATGGCTATGATGTAAACTACATTTGTATGGGTTAGGATCATGAAATGTGCTGCTATTGAGTGTATCAAAAAGATTATTTATCGTAGATATAAAATTTGCAGTGTGTAAAGATGTATTTGATCTTAGTTCTCCTGTTGCTACACAAGTCCGAATACAACTTGCCACGGAGTGACTGAAAATTTGTGTAGCTAACTTCACTGACATTTTTTGAAATCCTTTAGGATTTATATGTTTTTCCGTGATTTTTGGCATTGCTCTGCAAGGTTTTGTGCTGTCAATATCATAGGCTTTACGTATATCTTGAAAACTAATAACGGTGTTATTTGAAATAATAAAATCGGCCTTTAGTAGATTATTGCGAAAATTCTTTATTAGATGTGGCACATCATAGACAGCTACAATGGGGTGATTTTGAATATTAAAGAAGGGCTTTTTCTCAGTCACTCCCAATTTTTTGTAAGTGCTTTGATTCGAAGCACCTTGATCGCAAACTGTTGCATAAGGGAGTAATCCATTCTCTAAACATCTTTCTATTATATCTTGCAGTAGTACTACAAGCTTGTTTGCAGGCACGCCAGAATGACTAAGGAAGTATGCCAGTGACAACTTCCATCTTGAAAACAACCCTCTAGCAAGAAAGACTAACGCATACCTTGCTGGTCGGCTAGTTCTTCCAAGATGTCCCAAATCCTCAAAACCTTCTATAAGATCCAGATGTTTGTTGTATTCACTTATTTCCTTAAGTGACATTTCATCGAAGCTTATCACGCAAGCTCCCTCTACAATGCTCCAACTTTCTATCTTTCTGCTAATTTGCCAAAAGAGCTTTTGGCTAAGTCCTGGTAAAAAGCTAGACCCACTAATCCATCGTTTTATTGTACTAGGTGCTGGTAGTACAATTTTTTCAAACAAGAACTTATACGCTGTGGGTGATTTATAATATAATGCCAACGCAAAATTTTTCTGATCTAATGGCCACTTTCTTACACTATTTTGTCCTAATTGCATATTCACTAATGTTTTGCTACATTGTTTTTTAAATAAATATGTATTCAGTTGATGATGTAAATTTGATAATCTCACTTTTTTTTTTAATTTGGATATTTGTGCTCGTTTTCGTAAAAGCAATTTACTTTGACTCTTAATATTGCTCTTTAATTTTTTTTCACGAGATGTATTTCTTCCAGATATAGTTGAAACTTCTGCAACAGGAAGATTTGTGATATCACGCAGCCAATCCATATCCGCTGATTCATCCATTAATTCTACCTCTTCTTCCCCTTCGTCTTCTTCCAAAGTTATATTTTCATCGCTTCGTATTTTTCTTTCATACGTTGTTATAATTTTAGACGGGCCTGGTTGCGGCTCAGATATTTCCCGTTTTCTTTTAGAATCGTATGGTTGGGGAACTGCTGATTTTGTTAAACGATTCTTCAGTATTTGATTAACAAAACTGTCACTCTCGAAATGTCTTTGGCAAATTTGATACCTTTTTAGGTCTTCCAGGGGTGTGGTGGCTAAGGAAGAGTTTCCTATAAACCAAAGAAATTTACATTTATAGATTTGGAGATGAATTAATACCAATTTTCACTTAAATAGTATTTTATTACTTTATTAACTATAATTATTAATTAAAATGTTTATTATGTGAAAAATCCGTACTCTATCATCATTAATACTTGTTTGTTTAACACCTTTTGCTTTACAAAATAATGTAATTTATTAATTAACTTGATCTTATACCAACATTTTTTTGAAAGTCTTGTTGTGTTAGTATTGGTAATTTTTTATACAATGATAAACACAATATTCAGAAACCTTGCAAATTAGCACAGAAAGTTGAGGGTTGCGATTTTTAATTTTATCTCAAATAACTAGTACTTTACTCTTGATATAATTTTACGTTTCCTTAATTTTTAAACATCCTTTACGTTATACCGACATTCTGGTTATAGCTATCGACTTTTCAGAACAAGCGAAACTCTTTATTAAGAATGACTTTCTCAAAAAATAAGAAATAAAAGATTTTAGGGGTATAGTTAGGTCAATCCGGGACACACTGTATATATAGGTCTAAGTTAATATAATAATCCTGAATAAAAAATTGTTTAAACTCTGTCATTTAAATGTAAAAGATATTTGAAATTATATATGTATGTACTACCTATAAATAAAAATTTATGGCTTAGTGAGTTAACATATGTATGTCAACATACATATATCCTTATTATCTGCATATAGAGATACCTACCTATGTGTAAAATACTGTTCTTAAAATTAGGGCAATATAAAGGAGAACTTTAAATATTTAAATATAAGTACATCATAATTCGAGCTGAGGGATTTTGCGGGGTGCCAGGATAGTATTCAGGTAAACGCACGAATATAATGACCTTGTTTCGATCGGTGATGCATGCGCGATTTTATTGCTTTACATGCATTCGCTATTTATATCACTTAGGTATGTCAGTTATGTCGTTATAAAGTTTATATTTAGAGAAATACTAAGCAAAAAAAATTAAATTCTTAACATACATAACATAATTTTTTACAAAAAAAAAGACAATTTCTCGGTAGTACGTATATTTTAGTAACTATGTGTACATTTTAAAAAAGAAGTCTATGCCTACATGTTTATACAAAAAATAAATAAAATTTGAGTTTATAATTAAATAATATATTCAGGTGAACGTATTTTCTACATAATTTAAATTGCACTGAAAAATAAAACAATCCTTATATTCAGCAGAAACACACATAATGTATTATGTTTACATAATACATTATGTACTAGAGCGGCATCGAGTTTATGTATAAATGTATGAATAGGCGACATTGTGCTTTGTCGATAGATCTTTTTATGGTGTTTCTACTTAATATAAGGATTGTTTTATTTTTCAGTGCAATTTAAATTATGTAGAAAATACGTTCACCTGAATATATTATTTAATTATAAACTCAAATTTTATTTATTTTTTGTATAAACATGTAGGCATAGACTTCTTTTTTAAAATGTACACATAGTTACTAAAATATACGTACGACCGAGAAATTGTCTTTTTTGTAGAAAATTATGTTATGTATGTTAAGAATTTAATTTTTTTTGCTTAGTATTTCTCTAAATATAAACTTTATAACGACATAACTGACATACCTAAGTGATATAAATAGGGAATGCATGTAAAGCAATAAAATCACGCATGCATCACCGATCGAAACAAGGTCATTATATTCGTGCGTTTACCTGAATACTATCCTGGCACCCCGCAAAATCCCTCAGCTCTTCATAATTATTAGGGTAATAAATAATGAAAATATTAACGCAAAATTCCAGTTCTGTTATCTCTTTCTAACCTTAAAGAGACAAGGTAGGTATTTCATGGATGTTAAAAATTAGAGGCCCTTAACTGATATATTATGTAAACACACTTATCAATAGCTGTTTCTGTTCTAGCCCATCTGGTTTCAAATATGCTTAGGCTTTTTCCTTGAATTCTGATATGGATGTATCTCTAATACATAATTTCAAATAATTTTATTTCTGGGAATATATCTATTTTGTAATGACAGCAGTTAACAGATTTCGGAATATATTTTATAATTCAAATTAGTAAATAATAGAGTAATAGACAATGAAGAAAATATATGTACTTATATATTTAAAATAAGGACAATTATGGTTATTATTATTGTTAGTGTTATTTCTGTGTCTGTCTAATTTCCGCTGTCTATAAAGGGTAAAATTTCTTCCTGCAGTAAGATGAGTATATTTATTATTAAACCCAAAAGGTAAATATTTGATATTAAATATGAAACTTACCTGAATTTAATATCCATTGCTTTACACGTTCCAAATCTTGCACAGGAAATGAGAACATACTTAGATTCGGAACAGTTCTTCGGTTGTTCTCACATTTAAAATACTGACACTTATTACCAGCCATATTTTTCGTTTGAAAAGAAAATATGCAAATTCAACTACACTGGCTTCGTTGGCGCCCAGAAAATTAAAAAAATATTTTTCTATTATACCTACTTACGATAGTTCTGTCATCTAGCGTTGAAAAGTATAATTATAGGCAGCATTTTACTGGATGTTCTACCTTTTCAATTTGATATACATATATATATTGGGATGTAGGAACACTAGCGACTTTAAGCGGCCTCATCCCGAAACTGAGTTTTAAGCGTAGCCGATTTTCTTATTGCGTTGATATATCTCCTTATATATAATCAATGTTCCTGGATCACCTATAATACTTCCACAACCATTAGCAACACATTTCTTAACCATATTGTAAATGATTACAGAATGTAAACCTAGATAAATTCTAAATGAAGTACCTAAACACTTAAAAAACAGTAATAGAATCAATGAATTATTAAAAAATGCTATTTATATAACATGTACACAAATCAAAAAGTAAAACAAACAGAATGTAATAAAATCACTTCTTTTTAAATATATTTCAAATTTAGGGTTATATAAATATAAACAAACACTCGTTACCGAACCAGAGAAGTATACTGTGCTACAGAGTGGTGAACTATGCGCATGTATTTTATGGAGGGGATCGAAACGGGATTTTTAAGGGAGACGTTTTACTGTATTGGTACTATACTGTGCTTTAACTAAAGTTATTTTCATTGTAATGTTTCTGTGTTGGTTGCATTGTATTATGGTTCCTTTTCCAATTTTACGAGTTTATGTTGGCATTCCTGACAGTTTTACGCGCCTTTTATATTTGACAATATAGCTTGAATTCGCTTTCGATATTGATAGTGACAGTTTATTATTAAATATATTGTGCAAAATGTGTGACCACAAAGAAAAGGGAAAGAAGAAGAATAGAGGAACTAATTTTAGCAAGAAGGAAGAGTTGTTGCTCGTGCAGGAAGTAGAAAAAGAAAAACTTTATATAGAGTGCAAACCAATAAACAAGATTTCAAAATGTTGTTTACTTTATAGGAAAGAGCATGGGAGAGGATAACTGCAAAGTACAACAATAAAACTTTCCAATGCCGAAGCTGTGACCAGCTTAAGTCAAAGTATAGCACTTTGATATATAACTTTGGTATATGTGGAGTAACTCCTTAAGAGAGCAGTTAATTAACTGTGTTCAATTTTTTGTCAGTTGTTTATGAAATTTGTTTTGTATGATACAACTATCAGATGTACAAAAATAAAACAATGAAAACATTTAAATTTACTTTTATTAAATAAATATAAGACTAGAAAGCAGAAATAAATAATTTACAATATTAATATATTTTTGTACTTGCACTCGTAAAGAATACAGACATAAATGAAGTAAATTTCTTTTCAAAAAATTGAATATGACTTGTCATTATACTACTTATGCATACTAAGTTTCATGCTATGGATTTAGCAAACAACTTTTTGAAATATTCTAGTGAGACAGAAATGTCAATTTCATATAAATTATGAGTAGTATGAAGAAGAAAATATTATATGTACATATTACAAGTTATTAAAAAGGTCATCATGAACAAATGCCTCATTCCCGGCCTTCCATTATCATTATTAACTACTGCCTTTATGTTATCTGCTTCGTGCACATTTAAATCAACCTCCCATTAATCTGGTATTTCCTCTTGCATCTCAATTGCAATATTGTATAGTATGACTGTATGCATTCTCCACTAAAATATATCATTTATTAGTATTGATACTGTAAGGAAATGAGTGTACGACGACAAAAAGCAGGGACCATAAATCATCTCGGCGCGGCGTATAAAAACGATATGTAAATAGCTCGTAAATATGTCATCTCACAGATGTACGACGTAAGCAAGGAAGAGCCCAGATTTCCACTGGTATATTACCAAACTTACTGGTACATTTCGAGAACATTTCATGCAGGTGTATATAGGGCGACTGGATCACCGATGGATGATTCATTGCGGGATTCATTGCTCGATGAGTAATTGCGAAGTTTCGGGAAAGTAAGTCCTTAAGTAGTCTCGAGTGCGTAGAAATAAATAGTGGCAGCCGAAGAATTAATTCGGGATTAAGAAAGTCCGTAAGAAATAGCCGACGCGCCTAGAAATAAATATAAGAAAATAAATATAAGTCGTTCGGTAAAAATAAATATATTAGTGCCGTGTGATATAAATAGAAGTGTTATGTAAATAAATACGGACATATTAGTAATAGAAATAAATACAAGTGTTAATGTTAAATTTATTAATAGTAGTTTAAGTGTGATACTTTAGTTATATATTTTTATATTGTTATATAATTTTAAGTACATAAATATACAGACTGTTTTAAATAAATAATTGCACGAGTTGTTTATTGCGAACCCGAAAACGCAACAATTTGATGTCAGTGTGGGATAAACATAAGTGCAAATAAATAAATAAATAAATGGCTACCAAACGTTTGGAAGAACTAAAGGTCTCCGAGTTAAGGACAGAATTGGAAGAAAGGGACGCAGATACGTCTGGAAAAAAAAACAATTCTCCAGGATCGGCTTCGTGACCTTTTAATAAATGAAGGTGAGGATCCCGAGAAATATTTGTTTCAAGTACAGCCTGATCTAAGCTTAATAGCGGAAGAAATTGTTAAACAATTTGAGACTCTAAAAGATGCAGTTGCAAAACAATTCGAGACTGATATGAAGACTATAAAAGATGTTGTAAAACATTTCAAGACTATAAATGATGAAATTGCAAATAATTCAAAAGCTTTGAAAGATGAAATTGCAAATAATTCAAAAGCTTTAAGAAATGAAATTGCAAGTAATTCAAAACAACTCGAGACTACTTTTAAGGAAGACATTCAAAAGAATTCATCGAATGGGAGACAGGAATTTTCTGGGGCCATCGAAGCCGTGGAACAGAAAGTTGAGGAGCACGTGTTCGGAATGGGGGACGAGTTTGGGGTTCAGCTTCAGTTGCCAGCGATAAACGACTGCGGTCCCCATGACATCTCAAGCGGAAGCCTGGAAATTTTTCGAACAGCGAAGGCAAAGGTAAAACCTCCCATCTTCGATGGAAATCCGTCGTGGATGACGTACCGGAATCAATTCGAAGCCGCTGCAGGAGCAAATGGGTGGACGTCCCCGAAGAAAGCTACTGGTCTGATTGTATCATTAAGAGGACAGGCCAGTGATGTTCTGCAGACCTTACTTCCGGAAGAGTGTCAGGACTACCTTAAATCAATCAAGCGTCTTGAGATGAAGTATGGGCATGCACACCTGGGACAGGTAGTCCGACGATTAGTGAATAAAGTGCAACCTAAGAGAAGAACGCTCCGATGCTGGAATTGGAAATGGGCCATGCGCATAGTAAATGCGGGAAGAAGCCCAAGAAAACCATAGCGGAGCAGCGAAAAATGAAACGGGTCGATGAGAAGAGGCAATCGTCGACCCAGTATCGTGGAGCCTCAACACCAAAACGCTGATGCTGTTGCAAGCAGAAAACGTCCAGAAGACTGCAGGCATGGTAACTGACTAGAAGAAAAATCGGCGAACACATTCTGAACTGCCGTGGTTGACGATCAGTGGCATCCTGACAATTTGCGGATCGGTCAAGAAGCTGATGAAGACCTTGGTTCATTGATGGTTTGAAAAGCTACTGGTCGCGGACCGGCTTGTCAAGAAGTGGCTCCTCGCTCACAGGGACTGGAATCCTACTGGGCTCAATGGGACTCTCCGAAGGTAGAGGATGATCTATTCAAGTGTGTTGTGGAGAACCCAAATGGAGAAGACTACGTCAGCGGATCCAGACGAAGGTTGGAGGATGCTCACTAGCGAGTACGCCATCACACTCAGGATGCCAGCGACAGGACGAAGAATTGTTACCACGTGCAAGACGAGAGAGAGATGGTTACCGAGAAGAGGACCTTGTTTGGTTATATGACCCTCAGCGTCGCCGAGGCCTGTCCCCAAAGCTCCAACAATACTGGGAGGGACCATACGAAATACTAGAGCAAATAGATGACGTCGTTTATCGCATGAGACTAACACCCCATAGTGAGCCAGAGATGGTGTGTTTCAACCAATTGCCCCATACCATGGACGTGACAGCGGTGAAGTGGCGGATGTGCGACAAATTGCTGGAAAACCTAGGGAGCCAGCTTGTGGGAATCCCTTGTCGATTTACGAGGACGTGCGCTCGAGCAAAATGTGGGGAGGCTGGCAATTCCGAGGCTGGGCTGCGGATTAGACCGTTTGGAGTGGAAAATCGCAGGAAACATGCTGGAGGTGATGTTTCGGCGTGCTGGTATGGAAATGGTCGTGTGTGGCTGTCGGCCCAATCAGCTCGTTGTGCAGCCTGGGACGGTGGATTGCCATTTCCACAAGACGGCTGGGTGCACCCGTGGGTCCCGGTGTGGATTTCGTCATCCGCCAGCGACAAGAACATGGAATAGTGTGTTTCGGGACGAAACGCAGTTTTTAAGAAGGGGGCAATGTAACGAAATGAGTGTACGACGACAAAAAGCAGGGACCATAAATCATCTCGGCGCGGCGTATAAAAACGATATGTAAACAGCTCGTAAATATGTCATCTCACAGATGTACGACGTAAGCAAGGAAGAGTCCAGATTTCCACTGGTATATTACCGAACTTACTGGTACATTTCGAGAACATTTCATGCAGGTGTATATAAGGCGACTGGGTCACCGATGGATGATTCATTGCGGGATTCATTGCGCGATGAGTAATTGCGGAGTTTCGGGAAAGTAAGTCCTAAAGTAGTCTCGAGTGCGTAGAAATAAATAGTGGTAGCCGAAGAATTAATTCGGGATTAAGAAAGTCCGTAAGAAATAGCCGACGCGCCTAGAAATAAATATAAGAAAATAAATATGTCGTTCGGTAAAAATAAATATAGTAGTGCCGTGTGATATAAATAGAAGTGTTATGTAAATAAATACGGACATATTAGTAATAGAAATAAATACAAGTGTTAATGTTAAATTTATTAATAGTAGTTTAAGTGTGATACTTTAGTTATATATTTTTATATTGTTATATAATTTTAAGTATATAAATATACAGACTGTTTTAAATAAATAATTGCACGAGTTGTTTATCGCGAACCCGAAAACGCAACAATACAATAACTTCATGATAATACCTACCAATTTGTAAGAAGTGAAATTAAATGTTCGATTCTTAGTTAGTCTGAATCTATTGAAAAATTCATTGTCATTGATTTTATTCACACCGTTCTCTCTATTTCTATAAACTTTACGTCGGTCATCTTACGACTACCTCAACCTCATCTTCTGATGAGGAACTAGAACATGTTTGCAATATGTATTAGTTTATTTTATTAGATAGTATTCGAAATAAATACCAGTGTATATCTGTTTCCAAATTTAACAAGGTATTCGTCAACAACACAAGTAGATATATTATGATTATTATGTGAGGTTATACCGTACTTGTTAAAGTAAAGTTGGTTAAAGCGGGAAAATCGTTACTTTGGCTTAAAGTGACTTTGTCGTTCACATTAAAGTTAAAGTGAAATTATGAAACCGAAATTCAGATCTAAAGTCAACTTTGAAATTTAAAATCACTTTAACTTGATTATGAAACCGGCCGTTACGTGTTTATTTTGAGTCTTCTTCGACCTTTAATAATTGTTCAGGATGTAGTGGCTGCAGCTATTGTAGGGTGTTGGGTTTTGTGTTCTGCAATACTAGACCTTTTACTAGTCTGTCAATGCTCAAGGCTTTATATGTCACTATGGTGTGCTCTAAAATGGAATTAGCTATACGTATATAGATTTTTTTATATATTTTTTTTCTGGTAAGGGATTTTTCCTATTGCATTTTATTTCTACTTCTCTTGAAGCTTGACATAACAACATAGGCATCACCTTTTTATAGAAATTGTCACATATAATATAGACTTTAGTCATCTTACTTCAAAACCTAACGAAACCTAACTTTCATATACCTCGTCTATCTTCTCGTAATTCTGATACATTTTATATCGACTAGGGCAGAAGTAACTTTTTCTCGCTCACCGATTTCTTTTATATGATCAATGTATAACGATATTAGTTTGGAAGGCGATATTTGATGTTCCCTTAAGGAGCTTTACGGCTATTTTACATTTCTTTCATGGTGTTCTTGCGTTTTATTTAATTACTAATTTTGCATTTAGGTTTGTTTCTAAAGTATTTTATTGTACTGTTCTGTTATTTAAGTATTGTTATCTGTTATGTAATCACTTGCCTTATTATTGAGTTAAACTGTTTATTTATTTATTTATTTAATGGTTCTTGAGTTATTTTCATCAAGAAAATATTGAAACTTTTCACATACTTAATTTTATATAATTTCTTTGTCATATATTCTTGTATTTTGAATTCTAAACAGGCTCCAGTCAGACACGCTGATCAATTCAGGGCCTTAGGTTTAACAACACCAACAGGAGTCTTATTATGTGGCCCCCCTGGTTGTGGTAAAACACTTCTTGCGAAGGCTATAGCCAATGAAGCTGGCATAAATTTTTTGTCCGTTAAGGGACCAGAACTTTTAAATATGGTAAAGTATTTCTCTTAAATATCATTTTCATCGTAAAAAAACTGTCACTATAATTTTCAGTATGTAGGCGAGAGTGAAAGAGCTGTTCGCGTTTGCTTCCAAAGGGCGCGAAATTCAGCTCCTTGCGTTATATTCTTCGACGAATTAGACGCTTTATGTCCAAAGAGATCTGATATTGGAGAGGTAAACGTAGAAGATAGTATTTGTGGAACCGTACCTAGAGGTTTTTCTGTTTATTTTTATAGGGTGGTGCCAGCATGAGAGTCGTTAATCAAATGCTTACGGAAATGGATGGAGTAGAAGATAGACAGGGTGTTTTCTTATTGGCTGCAAGTAACCGACCGGATATAATAGATCCTGCAGTGTTACGACCTGGTCGTTTGGACAAAATATTATACGTAGGTCTACCATCAGCTAGTGATCGCGTTGATATTTTACGAACGATTACAAAGGTATACTATCTTTTCTTTTTTTCAGTATAGGTTATTCTGGTAACGCGTAACCGCTTATATCTCAGAAACTATACCCTATCTCAAAATAAGAAAGAGTGATTTAAATATCCCGCCAAAACCGGGAACACAGCTTAAAATGTACTAAACAATTTGATATACAGCATGTATCTATTTTCATTAGCCATAGGCGTGGCAACATAGTACCCCTTCTTTCCTTTCGAATGCCAGCACGATCGATGCATGTTCGTAAATACAAATTAGCGTGGTTAGCAGTAACTATTCGACCACCGGCTTGGGTGTTTGTAATGCGTTCAGAAATAATATTTGCGAGTTGCAAGGATTTGTTTTTCTTTTTCCTTTCAGTAAATGCAGAGAATTATTAAGCTGCGTTCACGCTGCATGACACAAACAAAAGCGTAATTCTAATAAAATTAAAAATAAAGTAAACAAAAAAAGATTCTGAAAGTAATAATAAACTACTAGATCAGGAGATCGCGGCGGCCATTTGATGTTTCCCGTTCCAGTAATAAGACGGCCTTTACTGCGGACTACAGCGTGTTCGCAGCTAAACATTGAATGTAAAATCTGTTGGAGAGAAGTGGGAAGATCGGAGAAAATCGTTGTGATGTCGATTGTTGCCGGGATTGGTGACGGATAGTAGGGGTGCCACGTTGCCACGTATTACTTGTATACGTATAAATCGCACGTAAACATTGAATCCCTACTCCTAATGAAAATTGACACATACGGTATATATAAAGAGTTGAGGATATAATAATGTGTCAACAATTTTCAATTTTATTATCTTTTCTAATACATACGTGTAAAGAATTTGTGTTAATAAAATGATTTTACAAAAGCGACTATTTTGATAATTATATAAAATCTATTCAAAATTAGGATTGCATCGATATTTGACATAACCTGTTCTGGTAAACTTGAGCATATATTTCATGAAATTTTCTCTTCACTGTGGAAGTAATATGTGAATACATTGTAAATTATTCATACTTACTTATATCAAATTTGATAGTTTAAGATAAAATGTTAACTACTTTTAAAATTTATGAAAGTATAGAAAAAATACAACAATTATTACAGAAGGTTTTTTTTTAGATTTTAACAAATGCTACTACATGTTTAGGTCTTGTAAAATGAAAAGTAAATGTAACAGGTGTCTGTAATTAATTTACAACTTGCGATTTAGAAATTTTCATTTAAGTTGGCAACTTGGAAACGTCTTCCCTTACTTTGTTCCACCACCAGAGTCCTGCTTAAATATTTAATTTACAAAATAAGCATCGTTTTAAAAGCATATGATCATGCTTACAAACTATAACATTTTCAATAAGATAAAATAGCATTAATAAGATGTAATTTTGAATTCATACTCTGTTGAAGTTTATTAATTATGTTGATAATAGGATTATAATGTCAAATTAGGTGTTACGCCATCGTATATTAGTCAAAAATTGATTTATGTGCATGAAACGCATAAATATAATACAAGAATCATCAATGATTTCTTTATAGAAAAAGTAAATAGATCATCAACGGCTAATAATGTTTTTGTTAATGGTCTAAAAATGTTTAACAGCCTGCCGTATGACATAAAACATTGTAATAATATAAATAGGTTTAAGAGACAACTGTCATTATATATTTTAGAGAAATGTATATAAATAATCTAAGTGTGTGTAAATAGCGTATTGCTAATAAAGATATATTATTACTATTATTATTATAATTTTTAAATTGTAGGGCGGAAAGAGGCCGTTACTGGCTCCAGATGTAGATATAGAAATTATAGGAAAATCTGATGAATGTGAGGGATATACGGGTGCAGATTTAGCTGCTCTTGTCAGAGAAGCCGGAGTTGAAGCTCTAAAAGAATATATGTTACTGGGTGACCCACAGAAAACATTAATGGTGTCCACTGAGCACTTTAAAAGGGCCGTGGTTAGAGTTAGACCATCAGTTACAGAAAAGGTAAATATAATTTACTCATTTCATCTTTGTTGAAGCATTACGAAAGCAAGTATTGTGATATGTGAAACTTGTGAATTAATGACAAATAAGCTACGATTAATCGGTATATGTATTCTGACAAAGGAAGAAGTTTGTGTCCTATGTTTATCTCAATTTTTATTAGTTGTGTAATTTTTAGTATATTCATCAACAAGAATCAATGCTAATATTTTTCGTGTGTAAAATTATATAATCACCTACCTTGAATGTAAACAAATGCACAGAATCAGTTGATCCATTTTCAATATGAACTTAATTTCCTTAAATTTGAACACTCAATTCTTGTAAACACAAGATCGTAACCAAGTGATGCATATACCTTCATGTCAAACACCTTCTTAAGTTTGCTTGAGTTTTTTCTTTGTTGCTGGTTCTCTGTGTTATTAAAAGACAAACTGTGCATTTAGTTTACCTTTTGATTGCTAACTGGTAGTTTCTGGCTAGTGATTCTAATTGCTAAATATAACTGGTTATTAATGATTATTAACTGGTAAGGGTTACTGAATGTTTTAAGTAAGAAATTTTTAGCAAAATTTGTCTATATTTTAAAATTGTAATGTTTATTGATAGTATATAAATTGCCACTCAAGTAAGGTTGTCATTGATTGAGATCAATTTAATCAGTTTCTAAATGTCATGTGTGTGTTAAATGGATTTGTGGATTACCATTTAGATATTTTTATGTTAGTTAATTAGATACTTTAAGACAGTGGTGCTCAACAAATATTGATCCAAGAGCTATTTTCATAATCCTGATATTCCACGCGGGCACCATCGTGTTAATAGAATATTATAAGTTAAAATGAAACTACATTGTAAATACAATTACACTTTTTATTCATTGTGGTAATATAACACAGTTCTAACAACTAGCAAAAACCTAATGTGATATTTGACTGTTCACATTTTCAGATAGTTTCTTAAAATCTGGTTGGTAATTATCTGTGCAACCCAAAATCATGCAGTTTTCAACATGTTCGTTAGTTAGCATACTTCTGTACTTAGTTTTAATAACTTTTAGTTGCGAAAAAGCACGTTCACATAAATATGTTGACCCAAAAAATGCTTTAACGATGAGCGCACAGTTACGTACGTTTTTGTATTTAACTGGGTCCATGAGCTTAAAAACTTCCTCACTTTTATTAACTGTGCTTTTAAGTATTATATCACTGCGAAGTGTTATAATTTCTTCTTCCGCTTCCACTTTATTTACGAAGCAATGCGTTTCCATCAACGAAGCTAGCAGTGCAACATCGCTATCGATGAATGGATTTTGTACGAAAATTAAAAGAGGTTCCATACAGAAAATGTTGTCAAAACGCCTTTTGAAATCTGATTGTAATTCGTGAAGCAGCTCGACGTGTTTAGCTGGGTTATACTCCGCAAGATATTCAGCGTCCAAAAGGAGAGTAAACGAGGGAAAATGATGAAAATTTTTCTCGTCCAACTGCCTCTTCCATAGATCAATTTTATTTACGAAAGCTAAAATTGCGCTCATCATGTCTGATATGTGTTTATCTTTGCCTTGTAGTGTTTCGTTGAGTTTATTTAGTTTTGCAGTTACATCAGTTAGAAATGCCAAGTCAACCAACCAAGCTTTATCATCAAGTTTCTCATCATAGCTATCTTTAGATTCCAAAAATTGTTTTATTTCCTTCATCAAACCAACAAATCTTGTCAGTACTTTACCACGACTGAGCCACCTTACTTCAGCAAAGTAGATCAAGTCACCATGTGTACTGTCCAATTCATCCAGCAATTCCTTGAACAAACGATGATTTAACGCTCGTCCCCGAATAAAATTCACAATCCGTACTACTACACTCATAACATGGCCAAGGTTAAGTTTTTTGGCAATCAAATTTTCCTGGTGTATAACACAATGATAGGAATTAAATTTAGGAAAATCTTTATCCTTTTCACAGAGACCAATAAATCCAACATTTCTGCCGATCATAGCAGGTGCTCCGTCGGTAGTCATGGCCACTAGTTTCTGTATTGGTATGTTCTGTTCGGTGACCATTTTTTTTATTGCGTCAAAAATGTCTTGACCTCGTGTATAAGTTGCCAACGTCAAATTGGCAAGCAAACCTTCTTTTACAGAAATGTCAGAAAACACCATTCTGATGAACACTAAAAGCTGTGGCGAGTCAGTAACATCCGTCGACTCGTCCATTTGCCATGAGAAATACTCGCATTTTGCCAAGTCATTTTTCATCTGATCAAAGACGTCATTTGCTATTTCATCAACTCGTCGTGTTACCGTATTCCTCGATAGCGGCACTTCTTTTATCGCCGAAATTATGTCGTTTTTGTTTTTAAAATCATGAAATAAAGATTCTGCCATGCCCAACATAGCTTCTTTTATTATAACTCCGTCAGAGTAGGGTTTTTTATGAGATGCCAGAATGTAACTTACTGTCAAGGATGCTTCTGTGTGAGCCTTTGATTTATTTTTAGCAGTAAAAAAGGTATTTTGTTGAGCGCGTAGAGCAGCTTGCAAGGCTTGAACTTTATTCTTACGCAAAGCAGACTGCAGCGGATATTTATCTGAAATAATAAAAAACAAATGTTATGTAAAAAATGTAATATTATGTTTAATAAAAAGCTCTCCCGGCGCACGCGCACGAATGCTTTCTCGGAAGGGAGCAGGACGACGCGATGACGCACGAGTCGCACCCTCTTGCTTGCTCGTTTTCACGCTGCGCTGAGAGCGGCCGGCTGATGGGTGCCTTCTATGCTTATTATTACTTACGCATACATTTATTTCGTGCACATTTTCTTTTAACTAACAACTGATACCTACCTATTTATCGGTATTGTCGGCGGGCACCTAGAAACAGGCCGCGGGCTACCGGGTGCCCGCGAGCTACCGGTTGGGCACTACTGCTTTAAGATATCTACCTTCATTTGTTCTACCACAAGTGTAGCGCCTAAATTTTTAAGTTATTAAGTATACATAACTGTATAACCATATGGTTATACATGTACATGCCACTATAATTTTGCCAATATGATTAATACTTGTAATTTTAAATTAATATTATGTTGAAGTTGATTATTTAATGTCACATTTGATAATTATGTTGACTCCAAGTAGAGAGAGAAATTGTAAAATATATAATTCTCTAAAATGTAATTGGCTAATAGGTAATAATTAAATATACCCATTATGAGTCGTTTAACTATTATTATATACTAGTGAGACATTGTCATTAATCGACAGCCCAGTTTTTTTTTTAAAATTTTGCTAGATATTTACTTACTGGAACATCATTACTATTATTCAGTATTAATTAGGTCTTCGTAATGTCAATGTATATGTTACGGTTATAATAATAAATCTAGTTATTATTAATAATGATCGCCTCCTGTGGTGAATGTGATAAATATTACATGGTAATCACATTTGCCAGTTAATATTAATAATTATCAATGAAACTTGATCAGTGTGATTAATTAAGTAATCTTTAATGCAATGTCGCGTAACTGGCTTCAAATTAAAACTAGTGATATATACAGTTTTATACCGGGCATTTAGGCCCATACCTTTGTGATCTGTTTCCATTCCTCCCTGTTTTTGGCTTTGTATTTTCACTTTTTTTTTTCTCTTAAGTCTGCTATAACTGCTTATCGCCATCGTTTCCTTGGTATACCTCTCTTTCTCTCATTATTTGTTTTCCAAGCTATTCGTTTTGGTTATTTAAATAAAAGAAAATATTTAATTAAAACAAGCACCTTAAGGCAACAAAAAATTGCAAACACATTACAAATATAACATTATTACATTTTCAAAAAATTATCTGTTTTGGCAGGAAGTGCTTCTGTGGCATTTAGTGTTACAAGAGGGTCTTTGACTTTTTAGAATTGATGCGATTTAAGTTAAAATTGCTTATATCGATGCATGTTGAAATTCTCGACCACCAAATTATACTTCTTAGTAGCACATTATCTTAGTGTTACTTCAGTATCTAAAAATTGACTGAAATAAGAGCATGCACAATCATTTTTTGAGTTGGTAAAAAAGTCTTGTCTTTATCTACTTTATATACGTTTTTATTTTCCTTAAATTATAACAGCTAGAATGCGCCGGATATCAACTATAACTCTATCTACCTCTGATATTCTTATCCTAATGGTTTCTCCTACATTTGTAATTGAAAATTTTAAGTTTATTTTTGGGGTTGTGTTTGTTGTGTCTGTTTAGCATTTCTACACCAAAGAAAGTTTTTGCTTTTCTTTTTCCATGATCGATCTTTTCCATTTCAGAATTATTATTTGCCCAACTATTATTTTTGTTCATGATTGTATCTGCATCAGTTATTACCTTCTAAGTTTTCACTAAAATCACCAGTTCTCACTTCCATATTGCCATCATTATTTGCATCTATATTCTCATCTTTGCTTAAATTATTTATAACAAGGGGTTTGGATGACGTGATGAAGTCTTATAAAGTATTAACTTTAATTGGTTCAGTTGGTTATTATTAATAATAACCGATTAATCGCATTGACCATAATATATATACAGTACTACTTTTAATTTCGATACATAATAAGTCTATTAAAACGAATAAACACTAGGTTATATTGTTTCACTTAGGACAGATTTATTTTTCTCTGACACGTGTTTCGACCTCTCTGTCATTATCGAAGAGTTTACAGACTTAAACTAAACTAAGAAAGTTACCAATACCTACTTATATGTATGTGCTAGTGCCTTAAGTACAGTGTCAATAATATTCACTGTAAAAAAAATGTATAAGGATCTTTTTGAAGTGTAAACTTCTTTGGGCGCGTTGCGCTGATTGTAGGCACTGAACAAGACTGACCGTCATGCTCGGATATGTAACACTCGTTCGGGTAATGTCCGCTCGAGTCGACTAAGGGAACAAGATAAATATATCATATAGAGGTATTTAATTTCAATTAAATTGAAATTTAAATGAATAAATAAATTCATGTCTCCGAGCAGATTCGATCTCGAGCCGCACAGGTATGACCAATGTATGACGGCGGCACGTTGCATCAGACCAAGCGCGGGACACGTTATCGAGTATTCATATCGTCTATTTATACATATACATACGTCCGAACCGACCCAACGAAACGGCCGCTCACGTCACTGCTATACTCGTCCGGCGACCGTTACATGGGAGAGCATGACGCAGCAGTCGTATAATACGTTGCTGAATATTATACGTGTGTGTACATGTGTAAATGTAATAAATGTGCGAATACGTTTTATTTAATACGTTACTGAATATTATACGCGTGTATTTCGTATTATTAAACTCGCCTTGATGAAGTTTACACTTCTGCTGTGTGGTTTTAAGCACACCCATTTTCTTGTTTTGTTTCTTTTCAATCATTCTATCAATGAGTTGTGTGCTATAACCATTATTTAATGCTATAGTTTTTAAAATATCTCTTTCTTTTTTGTAGTTATCTGTGTTTAACGGAAAGTTGAGTAATCTATGGATTAAACTGTAAAAGGCTGCAATTTTTATATTCCAAGATTGGTTTGAATTAGCGGGAATGATAGTATCTGTGGTAGTTGTTTTCCTAAATATATCAAATTCTAATCTTTGTTCTATTCTATACTCTGTTCACTGAACATATAGAGTAATCACGAGCTGTTCACGACTATATCACGTGCACAGCTCAATTTACAATAGAGTACTCATATTAACAATAAAGTTTTATAAAATCTTTTGATTACATGTTTAAATTTTCGAAAACAACAATTTATTAGTTTATATAAAATACTGAACCGATTTAAATTTACAGAAAATGCATGTTTTGTCTTTTTAGATAACTAAAATACGTAAATCTCAAACATAACCTATATCAACAAAACATTCGTAAATTACTTAAAATCCATCACTTAATAAGTGGATAAATATTAATTGACTTAACAAAAAAATACACAAATGCGGATTTTGTAAACAATTTAAGATAAATTTAATATGCATTTGTCAAAATCAATATCAGGCATTTTAACAAATAATACAAAAGCAATATAGGTATTCAAAAATTAAGCAAATATATTAAAGACTTTATTCACATGTGTATATAATATAAATTACAAGTTAAAATAGGGCATAGGTAGTTACTTTATTATGAATTTATAAGGTATTTTATACGTGTATAAATAGAGTACATGCATAGTAAACATATATAAATAAAATGCATACACAATATACTTTATTTTTAAAAAATATATAGAAGAAAGAGCGAAAGAAACTATGAATGTAAACATATATTTTAAATTTTTCTGTGTTGATAATTAAAATTATTCCTGAATGTCACTGTCACATTTACTACTTTCAGAACTTTCCAAATTAATTATGAAACTCTCTTGTAAATTTTCAACAATTACGTCTAACTCCCACATATTCTTCTGTAGTTCTTTAACATGTTTGATGGCATGTTTGGTCCTTTAACTTGGGCCCATATTAATTCAATCGGCTTCAATTCGCAATGATGTGGTAGTAGTCTTTCACATTTTTCCTTTAAAAAACTATTACGAGCTCTTTTTTTGAAAGAGAAATTCATTTCTTTCAACAACTTCCACACTATTGTACGTTTGAGGTTTGGCAAGTTCTCATCTTCATTTACTTTAAACAAAATCTTGGCTACTGTTGGCACCTCATTTTTATAGAAAAATGAGTGTACTATACGTCTAATAATATTGGGCATATCATCATCAATATTATCCAGGACAGATCATGCTCTTGTATACGTCTTTGAAGGTTTCGCATCTTGTGCATTGTGTTCTCGCAAAATATTAAAAACACTTGCAGAGCAGATACCTGCAGCTTCGGCTGTAAAGTCAATAATTCGTGTCTTAGAGTCAGCTGGGCATTCTTGTTGACGTTTGGTAAATATATTCAGTACAGTCTCTTTTTCTAGCACTGTAAAATGTCTCTTTACTCGTTTCTTCAGTTCTGGGTGCATTTTGCACAGTACTGTACAAACAGGTAAAAACTGACTTAAATTCAACACTTCTGGAAAGCTGAAACATAATTAACCTATAAACCATTTGCTTTGTTTACGATTTATAGATCTTACCTTCAATAAACCTTTAATCATTAATAGAGTCTAAAAAGACTGAGAATAATAATAATAACAACTTAAACAAATACAAACAGCGCAAATACAAGGAACAATACAATTAATACACAATACTATATAGCAAAGGCAAAAAGCAAAAAGTATACATATATAACATATATTTCAAAATAACAGTATATGCTCACTTGTTCTACATTAGCAAATACATGTTTTCATCCTTCTCTAAAATTGTGATTTTGCTGCGTGGTATAGTCACAATCATGTGACAAAATCACAGAAAGCAGATGATTTATATCGTGTGTTTTAGGATTTGTATGTAGCTCTCAGAGCCAATAGAAAGGCAGTATTAAAAATCATGCATTAATCACGCGTTTTTTGCTATTCTATACGTTCAGTGAACAGAGTATAGTGATTTGTATGTCTGAAAAGTTTAGAATTTTTCCACCTCTTTTTCTAGTGTAAATTGTATATTATTGTTAACTGAATTTAAATGACTGAAAAATTGAGCTAATTGTCTGCCAGTGCCTGACCAAATACATAATATGTCATCTACATATCTAGCCCAAAAGAAAATGAGTTTTAAAACAAGGTTGTTACTATTCTTTATGTATCTATCTTCAAAATCTCTCATATATATCTCGGCAAGTAATGAGCTTAACGGACTACCCATGGGTAAACCACTAGTTTGTTTCTGTCGGCCGTGGACTTTTTGGTGCCAACGTATGCAATGCGTTCGACCGATACGTTTTTAGTTGCCAGAGCTCGAACGAATGTGATGGTTACAGCACCGTTAACTCACATGACAAGAAACGCGAATATTTTATATTCTGATCCCTTCCATATTTGATCCTTGCCTGCTGCCATGAAAATGCCAGTTACTGCACCCAGTTATTGTCAAAGAGCCCGACAAGATAAATACAATACTGTGTAATGTATTTTGATATACACGTTGGACAACCCAGGTTCTCGGCATGATCTAAATAGGAAATAGTCGTGCGGTGTTGCCATCGCAGTTTTTATATTCACCCGTCCCGTGTTTAATATTTCTAATATTTCAGTACGGATCGAGACGCTGTGGAGTATGTTGTTGCCGATTAAGTAAATATTACGTAAATGCTAATCAATAATAATGCATGAAGCGATATTTCTCATATTAATAAAATATTGCTGTAGATATTTACAATATGTAATACTTACAAAGTGTTGTCATATTTTAAAAATTTAAAGAGCGTTTTGTCATATAATAAAATGTATTCTAAAGAAAATAAATACAAGCTAAATTCTAAACAGTAAACAAAAGAAATGGATTCTAAATAATGTGAAAAATTAATAAAAAATAATTATTATTATTATTTAATGAAGCACTAAAAAATCCCTCCATTTTCCGCTTCACAGTAACCTAGCCTATCATAAAATTCTCGACGTACATTATTTAGAGTTTGAGCTGGAATGCTGTCGCATATTTGTTTAATTCGCATTCGTAACTCTGGTAATGTTTTAGGCCTTTCGTGTTGATGTCCGTAGATCATTTGTTTAAAAAATCCCCACAGAAAAAAATCGTTGGGTGTTAAGTCAGGAGATCTAGGTGGCCAGCGTATATTGCCCCTGGTGCAAATGAGGCGTTGAGGAAAATTTAAATTAAGAAATTCCAATACTATTCTGGCGTTATGGGCCGGACACCCATCTTGTTGCAACCAAATTTCCTCAAGATTACCAGTCACATTGCGTACAGCAGGTATAATATCATGATGCAGTAATTGCAAGTATGTCTGGGCGTTTAAAGTGCTATTTATGAAAAGTGGTCCTATAATATGGTTACCCAGAATTTCTGCCCAGACATTTAGCTTCTGTGGGTACTGCGTTTTTGCTGTTAAATTGATATGTTTATTTTCCCGAGACCAATATCGGACGATGGACGGATTGTGGCGACCATAAAGCGAAAAAGAGGATTCATCCGTGAACAAAATATTTCGGACAAAATTATCATCCTCGTCGCATTTTTCCCTCATAGCCTCACAAAAGTCAAGGCGATTATCTTGATCATGTTGGAAAGTTTCCTGCTGGTTTGTGTCTTAAAGCACTTATATTTATGTCGCTTCAAAATATTCCTAATTGTAGTTCTTGGAATGTTCACGTTTTCGGATATTTGGCGGCTCGAACACGGTTCATTTGCTTCAACAAATGCACATACTTGCACCTCCCGCTCCAATCTTTCGTCAGAAAAAGGACGTTCCTGCCGATCGCTATTGTTGCATTTAGAACAGCCAGTAATACAACCTTTTCGAAACGATGGACGATATTTAAAACTGTTTGACGGTTTGGAACTGGTCGATCGGGATACGAAAACACAAAACACCTAACGACTGCTTCTGCACTTGGAGAAGAATAATACCATTTAATGATACTTATTCGCTCCTCTGTTGTATAAGTAGGCATCACAAAGAAATGTGAAACTCAATTTTTAAATTGTTACGTGTAATAGCCCGTCTGACACGATCATTTTTAATGTACATTTATCTGTCAATTATTGAAGTAATGACAAATTGACAGAAAAATGTACATAAACACTTTGTCAGTATTACACATTCTAAATATCTACACCAATATTTTATTAATATGAGAAATATCGTTTCATGCATTATTATTGACTAGCATTTACGTAATATTTACTTAATCGGCAACAACATACTCCACAGCGTCTCGATCCGTACTGAAATATTAGAAATTAGAAATATTAAACACGGGACGGGTGAATTAAGAACAGCGACGGCAACACCGCACGACTATTTCCTATACCATTTCATATACAATATTTAGATCATGCCGAGAACCTGGGTTGTCCAACGTGTATATACTAATATAATACTTTGTTTTTTTTTTTAATGGAAATATGCCGATATTTTTGTTTGCATTGTACTAATTAATTTTTGTCCTGTAAATGGATTTTGTCTGTTGGACAATAAAGTTTATTATTATTATTATAAAATTTATTGCAAAATTTGGTCAGGCACTGACAGACAATTAGATAAATTTTTCAGTCATTTAAATTCAATTAACAATAATATACAATTTACAATAGAAAAAGAGGTGGAAAAAACTTTTTAGACATAAAAATCACTAGAATAGAACAAAGATTAGAATTTGATATATGTATTTAGGAAAACAACTACCACATATACCGCGCGATCATTTAAATTCTAAATTAGAGTAGGTTGTGAAATTTAAATTAAGTTGGTATAAAAGTACTAATTTACAATTTGAATTGTCAAAGTGACGTTTCAAAATGTTTGATTTAGAACATAAGATTTTTCTTACTGAAAGTTATTTTAAAAACGCCGAACGACAAGAGAATGGTGAATGGACATATTCAGTACCGCACTGCATCAATGATTTTCAAAATGCCTTCCCTAATTTTCCTGCGGATTATCAAAAATTAGTCCAAGAAATTTACACATGTGTGGCGAAATTTCGTAATGTTGAAACTGTAGGTAGGAAAGCTGGTAGTGGCGCGCCCAAAAAAGGACTCCTGAGATTGTGGTAGATGTTGCAGAAAGAATGGAACAGTCTCCCAAAAAATCTTCGCAGATTAGCCCAAGAAATAAACCTTTCATATGGAACTTGTCAAAAAATTTTAAAAGAAAATTTAAATCTTTATCCCTATAAGATTAACGTCGTTCAAGAGCTATTCCCTCGAGATTTTCCTGTACGAATAGAATACTGTCAGTGGTTTTTGAATAATTTAAATAACAACAACACTTTGGATTTAACATTTTTTTCTGACGAAGAATGGTTTCACCTATCCGGCTATATAAACAAACAAAATATGCGTATTTGGTCTTCGGAGAATCCTCATGAGTTTATTCAATCGCCTCTCCATCCGCAGAAAATTGGTGTTTGGCTAGCGGTTTCTAGAAGGCGTATATTTGGACATGTGTTTTTTGAAGGAACGATAAATGCTGAGAGATATCGAAATAATTTATTTACAAAATCTTCATGATGACGAACTTTTACATGGGTATTTCCAACAGGACAATGCAACAGCTCACAAAACATGGGAAAGTATGGCTCGAATTCGCGAGTTTTATGATAATCGAGTCATTGAATTTCCGCCTCGCAGTCCGGACTTAACGATTCTTGATTATTTCATTTATCCGTATCTGAAAACCACATTTTACAAAAATAACCCACAAAATCTTGAAGAATTACAACAGGCAATTTCTAATGCATGTAACGCTATAACCGTTCAGATGTTGGCAAATGCTTTTGAAAATATGAAACGGAGGGTTAACAGTTGCATTGCAACAGGGGGAGAACACTTTGAACACCTTTTGTAATTCATAATAAAACTAATTTATCTTGTAATGCTTTCATTTCCATTAAATTTAAATCGATTACACATAAGATTCACAAATGTCACAAAGTATAACATAACCGCAAATTTCAATTAATCAATAATTGACATTCTGGAGAACCTAATAAAAAAAATCCCGTCTGCTATAATTTAGAATTTAAATGATCGCGTGGTACTATTATTCCCGCTAATTCAAAGCAATCTTGGAATATAAAAATGGCACCCTTTCACAGTTTAATCCATAGATTACTCAACTTTCCGTTAAACACTGACAACTACAAAAAAGAAAGAGATATTTTAAAAACTATAGCATTAAATAATGGTTATAGCACACAACTCATTGATAGAATGATTGAAAAGAAACAAAAAAAGATCCTTATAAAATTTGTTGACAGTGAACAAACTCAACATCCAAATAACAAGCGGTATCATTCTCTTAACTATACAGGCTGTCCCGGAAATAAAAAGATGGAGTAGCAGAAATCGGAAGCTAGATTGTGTAAAAACGTACCCTCGAAATATCAAGTCTTTATTCGTGCGCAGACGGCAGAAAAAAAATAATAAAGAATTCAATTGGCCTTACGCTGACTCTGGTCGACTTGCGGTATAAAATTGCACACATGCATGCATTAGCGGCTGGTCGGTAATAAAATCGCGCGGCACACGACAAAAACGTATGTATTTTTGTAAATAACATCCATTGTCAAACAGCACAATGGATGTTATTTAAAAAAATACATAAGTTTTTGTTGTGTGACCCGCGATTTTATTACCGACCAGCCGCAAATGCATGCATGTGCAAGGGCGATAGATACACAGATGTTCAGTTTGTTATTAGCCGCCGATGTGAGTTGACACATAGTTATCGACATGGCTTTTACGACGCAAGAATTATGGGATATGGTGTATCTGTACGGTGAAGTAGGTGGAAATGGAAGAGCTGTTGAACGTTTATACGCCGAACGTTTTCCTAATCGCAGGCGTCCGTCGTATCAATCGTCGTATGGACACGGTGTTTAGGTTACGCGAACAAGGCACACTACACCCACGCTACGAAGGCAGGGGTCATGAAAGAACACGGAGAGTTTTACATGCGGAAGAGCATCTCCTGGATGTGGTAGATAGGGATCCAGGTATAAGCACGCGATCTGCAGCAAGACAAGTCCGCAATAAAGTGAGTCAGTCGCCCATCTGCGTCAACAATCGAATACATAGCTGCGTTATTTAGACGCTTCCCGCAAAAAATATGTTTTATTACCAATGAGTATGATTTAATATTTTTTTCCCGTATTATACAAATAAAAGCGAATTTTTCTTTGAATGCGTGTTCGTTTCTATTTACAAATGAGCATTCTTACGTGTGCCAGGTCCGTAATGCAATTTTTTATTTAAAAAAATAACAGAAAATTAAATTTTTAATTTCTTCGTTATTGCGGCATATTTGGGCCTGTTTCTGTTCGGACTTTACATACCTGCTACTCCGTCTTTTTATTTCTGGGACACCTGTATACCGGGACTTAGCAGCAGAGTTTCTAATGAATTAAAAAAGCTAGGTTTAAATATTATCCAAGTAAACAAAGTAAATTTAGGAAAAATCTTAGCCAATAATAAAGATAAAACAAAATTGTGTGACAAATCAGGTGTTTATGAGACAGGTTGCTGTGATTGTGACGCAATCTACATTGGTCAAACAGGCAGACCTGTACAAGATCGTATTAATGAACATATGAAATCCATTTTAAACAATAACTAAAATACAGGCTTCGCTGAACATTGCATAGACCTTATGCATGTATTCGATACTAATAATTATACATTATTACATAATAGTTATAAAGGAATAAAATTAGTTTTATTATAAATCCTTGAAATTAAAAAAGCGACAACAGCTAATAAACATGTCACAAATACACAATTGGATTTCATAAACACTCCCATTATTGACACTGTACTTAAGGCACTAGCACATACATATAAATAGGTATTAGTAACTTTCTTAGTTTAGTTTAAGTCTGTAAACTCTTCGATAATGACCTAGAGGTCGAAACACGTGTCTGAGAAAAATAAATGTGTCCTAAGTGAAACAATATAACCTAGTGTTTATTCGTTTTAATATTCATAATGTTTCACCAAGAACCAACCGTAGATTCTATTAATTTTATTACCAAAATAACTCCTAATTTTATTAAATTTTAATAAAAAGAATGTCAGAATTTCAATGATCTATAATAATTTCAGGACCAAAAACATTACGAGAAGCTAAAAAAGCAGTATGGGGCAAAATCTCTGGAAAGTGAAGTGGAGGAAATGGAATATCCTTAAAAAGGAGAGAGAAAGCAAATATTTTAATATAAATTTTGTAGACGATGTGTATAATCATTTTAATTATTACGATTTTAATTTTCTTTTTATATTTCATAAATTGTTATCATCAATGTATCACACAGTACAACTTTCAAATTTTACCACAGACTCTTAACTAATTGTTCTTTAATTGTATTAATTACTGACGAGGAGAATAAAGTATGTTTTGTGGAATTATGTTCTTGTTATAGACTGTAAATCTTCAATTTTTAAATAAATAGCATTGTATTTACATGAAAAAAATTCATTTGTTTTATTTTCTTATATATTGCATAAGTACATAAGTAACTTTGATATTTTAACAGATCACTACATTTTGGGGTTCTCTAATAATGGCTTTTCGAATGATGTTTCTCTTTCTGCATAAGTAATTTAGGTGCAGTAGTTGCCCCATACACACATCTGCGCCACAATTGCGCCTAAATTACTAAAACTAATGACACCGTGTCCTAAACTTAATCTTCTATTCAAAGGGGCTGGTCGTTGATTAAAATGACTGTTAGCGCAATTGTTGATTGAAATATCATTTATTAAGAATTTGCCTTTTTTCAACACCACTAATCAATGGAATAACGTTAACCAGAGAATATTTATCACGTGTTACAGCTACATGATTAAATATTAAACTGTGTTGAAATGAAGATTGTAATTAAAGATATAAATAACGTAATATTCATATGCCATGAATGCATGTAATTTTTAGCGTACTACAGGACGTATAATTAATTGGTAACTGCAAATATATCTTCTTTAATAAAGATTTTTGTAAGTCCACTATAATTCTGGAAATTTGTCTCAATGCTTGAGGATTCTAAATATTCTATGGCAATTTATGCCTGAATTTGGTCTTTTCTTATTTCTAATTGTATTTAATTAAAACATAATTTTAGTCGAGCATATATTGGATGAAGAAAAAAGGCACCAATATTATTGAAACAAATACATTTGCAATATGTAATTTAGAACAAATACACTAGCATGTATTTAGCCCATTTTATACAATAAATCCTTAAACACTGTTTAGATAATCGACGTACTTCTAAATATCGCACATTTGACTTATATTTAGTGTGCGGCCGGCTATTGACGTTGTGCTTACTTAAGCTTGCCAACACCACTGAAACTAGTTGCTGTGCAGTTTGTATGTAAAATGTTCCATTACTTCTGTAAAATCGTCCAAATTTGTAAATTAGATATATATTCAATATTATATAGCAGTGGCGGGTCGTGAGTTAAGAAAGAGGGTGGGCACAAAAAAGAAGAACTATTTTTTGTACATAAAATCTATCATCCTATTTTCGGTACTGGAAAAGACGTCTATGACTTTGTTGTCATAATCCGAGATAGACTGGATGAACTTCTTTTCTATTGGTAGGACCGCCAATGCGTTCAGTCGACCTTCTGACATTGTGCTTCTCAGAAAAGTTTTAATGCCTTTGAGGGTGGAAAAACATCGTTCACATTCTTCTGTCGACGTGGGCGTTATACAAATAATATCCAACAGTTTGTATGTTTCCGTCAAAACCCTTTTTAGGTTGTTGTTTGTTATGAACACTATTATTGTTTTATTATACTTAACATATGATTTGTGTTTTTTTTTTGCTAGCTGAATACGGCAACAACTACGACAAATAAATATAATAAGTGCCAACCGAACATAATAAGTGCCACCCAATATAATAAGTGGCGCCCAACGTGGGGCTATTTATTTGATTAAGAGCAATCAACGAACTCACGCCGACTACGATGGTGAACACGAGAGGAAACCCAGAAGTTACGATTTAGGACGAAACACGGAACTCTCCTGATTTCGGGAATGAGAACCCGATGGCGCCCGCCCATACTTAACGATTACATTAGCACAGGCATTAACTAGATTTTGTGATATGATCATACCTGCAATGGACACCGCCCGGTTAGACAAAGTGCCAATCGAACAGAGACAGACGATGCAGCAGACAATATCCGACATCAAGGCGTTATTCATCCCAGATAAGCGGCTTAACAGAACAACGGCCGCTCCACAGACAATTAGGTTACGGGATAATAAGCCAGTACGAGTGCCTCCTTATCGTTACACTCCGGAGAAGAAACGTCTAATTGCCGAACATGTAGAAGAATTGCTAGCGAACCAGTTAATCCGACCGAGTACACGTATGTACAATTCCCCTATTGTCTTAGTTAAGAAAAGGACGGAGGCACACGTTTTTGCATTGATTACCGCAAATTAAAGCAATAATAACACTAAAAGTGGAAAAACATCACCTACGTTACACATGTCAAGTGAAAGTTTACTTTTCAAATTTTACACTGTCTAACATAGGATAAGATTTCACAGTTTCATCAAAATGTTTTTGTGGAAATGAATGACTAATAAGTTTTAAAATTTTGAGAATCAAATAATTTTCCTGCATTTAAGTGATCCCTAAAATCAAATCGGTCGCTAATTTAGCTTAAAATAGTGTCACATACTTCCTTTGCTATAACGTATCTGTTATCTCCAGCTGTCGTTTTTTTTGTCTTTTCCTTGCTGGTTATTCATTATTGCGTGCTTGATTGTCATTGTCAGTAGAAATTCTTAAATTTCTAATATGAGTAATTTGCTGTTGGAATTGTTCAATTGCCTTTTGCAGTTGAGCACTGTCAATCCCGCGCATTTGAGTCATTAAATAATATTTCAACATGTGGCATGATAAAGTGAAATATTTTCAACCAGTAGAGAAATTCCGGGCAATTCAAATGTTTCAATAAACCATTTGCTTCGTCAATAATTTTGTCTAAACATTCTTTGGTGTTCAACTAATGTGTTCACAGTTCGACTTTTGAAAATCCAGCGTTTATTCGTTTTGGCGATCGAGAAAAGAAGCTTGAAAATGACTGCAAATTTGCAAAGAAAATGTTTGCATTTTTATTGCACTGTGCCGCTCGTTCAATAATTAAATTAAATTGATGCGCGTAGCAGTGAATATAATGTGCATGTGGAAATGTTCTCTTGATAATAGCTTGGACACCATATGTCTTACTACTCATCACGGACGCCCCATCGTAACTTTGAAGGATTAGTTTATTATTATAAGACCCAGAAGGAGAATTTAAAATTATTTGCAATACATTCAGCAATGTGTTTGTTAATACTTCAGCATTAGGTCCACCCGGCGACCAAAAGCGTTCAAAAATTTGTCCATTAAATACTTATCGAATAATAACAACCATTTGCTGATTATTAGAGGTGTCTGTAGTTTCATCGGCCTCCAAAGCAATGAAATTTGCAGATGTAATTTCTTCTAATATTACCTGCTTGTAAATTTGCAACATTTCATCTAGCATTTCATTCTGAATAGTTTTTCAGGCGCCTCTTAACACTTGTGAACCTTTCATATGTATTGCAAACACAGCGTCTAATCCAGCTGCAAAGTTGATTAATCCTACATAAATACCTGGATTTTCCGACGTCAATGTCTCATCATGGCCTCGTAACGCCAATTCAAAAGCTCCGCAAAATTTTAAACACATAATTAACCGGAGCAAAATACTTAATTTCATGTCGCAAATAAGCACTGTCTAACTGTTCACGTATGTCCACTTTGCTTAGAACACTAAAATCCGCGCTTCCATTCATGTGCGAAACGGAATTTTCGTGTTTCTTTGCACTCTCTGCGATATGCTTTGAATCATTCAACCCTTTATTATTCCACGCACTAACCTCTTTCGTAAAAATTAAGCAGATAAAACAAAATAGTTTATTTATTAGTGAACATCCGCACATCCACTCATATTTTCCACATGTATTTTTGTTGAATACTCTATTGTAAGTTCGAGCTTTACTTGTAGAAGTATAGTTTATTTGAAGTTCTGGAATAGGCCTTCCTTTCTTAATCAAAATTTTTTCCTCAAATGATAGCGGGTTTTTAATAAATCTTGCACACAATTAACTTCCATCATTAATAATAAATGTCATTTCAAGGCTTTGAAATCACACACGCAAGGTAACGCAACTAAAACATGCACTCGCAATGAATGCAAGACGTTAATTGGAGTCTCGCAAATTTATGCCCCAAACCGAAGTTATAAGCGCATATGGCGAAGATAAGTGGAGCGAGCCGATTCATAATCGAAAGAGGTACATTTGAAATCGTGCCCCGGAAAATAGTTTTGAGCGTTGGCATATGCTAGTGTGTGTGGTGTGGAAGAGAAATTGAGGAGTTTAATCGACACTTCCTGCAGTTGAGAAATTTAATTTACTTCCTACCTCTAATTTCAAATATCTAACTAGATATTGTGGATATTACACTAAGAAAGATGATTCAATATAATTATTTCTATCAAAAGAATTTGACAAATTTTTTGCGTGAAAGTAATAGGGTAGTTGCCCCAGTAATGGACACTGCACCAGTAATGGACACCTCGATGGAAAATGACCATTAATTTTTAAAATAAGCGCCAAAAAGTTTTGTTTTGGTCTACGCTTCAGCCTTGTATGAGTAGGGGAAATTTTTTAAAATGGCCGTCCTGTAAACAGGTGTTCGAAGTCATCCGAACGTTCGTGCACCGTGGTGTTAAATATTGCAAAAAGTCGTTTGTACTTCAATACAATAAGTCAAAAATATATGTATATGTTACCGTAAATACCCGAAATCCGTTTTTACGCGAACTTACTAGTAAGAATGCGAAGTAACTACGAGCATTTGTAATTTCGCGTTCTGACTAGGAAAGACACGAATAAAAATTTTAATTCGGCTATTTACTGCAGCTCTCAGTTAGAACCCGTTCTAACTACACTTATAATACTAACTAACCGAAATGCACATCTCTTAACAGCGGGCATACTTATGAAGTTATACCAAATACGATCTTTCTTCTCTTTCTTATAATAAAACACAATTGGTTTCAAGATTATTTAATGCGTTGCGAAGTAAACTGACTTTATTATTACATGGGCTATTATAGTGACATTTTGAATTGTATGCGTGTAGTTAGAACGGGTTCTAACTGAAAGCTACAGTAAATAGCCGAATTAAAATTTTAATTCGTGTCTTTCCTAGTCAGAACGCGAAATTACAAATGCTCGTAGTTACTTCGCATTCTTACTAGTAAGTTCGCGTAAAAACGGATTTCGGGTATTTACGGTAACATATATAATTAATACCATATAATCGCAACAATGGAGGACTTGTTAGGGGGGTGACCATTACTCAATCAAGAATTTCAACACTGTCTCAGTAATAGACCCGGCGGGTGTCCATTACTGAGCTAATGATATTTAGTAATCGAGACCCACTTAATTTGATGGTAAACGTTGATTATAGATTTTTGATTTGTAGAGCAATAGGAAAAACAAAAAAAGCACGCCAATTCTACAAAGAAGTAAACTAAAAGATATTTTTTTCATATTCTTATGAGAATATGCAAAAAGCCGTGCAAACGGTGAAAGAAAGCAGCAAAGTTTGGTGTTCCCCGAAGTACAGTAATCAGGAAATTGTCAAGTGTTGTTCCTCTTAAGTGAAAAATGGGTCCTCAATCAGAATTATTTGCAAAAGAAGAAAATATGTTAGTTGCATGGATTCTTGCAATGGCGAAGAAAGGATTTCTAGTACATAAGGAGAATTCTTTTATCAATCAAGAAATTTCTAGAAGACAATGGAAGGTTTTCTAAAACGCCATCCCCAAATAAAAGTGAAACATATCAATTCTTCTGGACCCTAGTCGCATATTCAATGGCGACAAATCAGAATATGTTGTGTGCCCAATAAACTGGAAAAGTTTTAAGACCAGTCAAAACGACAGAAGATCTTTATGAAGAAGTCAGTTCTGAAAAAGAACAGATTACTCATGGCCACATTTTCAGCTAAAATCCCAATTTTCTGGAACAGATTCAACTATAGTTTTTCACATCTTTTTATATGAAAAGATTAGCATTGGTGGTACTACAGTTCCATGTAGTACTACCAATGCTAATCTTTCCATATAAAATGATGCCAAAAGCTATAATTGAATCTATGCCAGAAAATTGGGCGCTTGGCAGGTCAGGTTCTGGATGGATTCATTCAGAAGTGTTCTATGAATATCTAACAAATCATTTTATACCGTTTGTGAAATCATCAAATATTGTTCTGCCGGTTGTACTTTTTGTTGATGCACATCGTTCACACCTAACTCAACAAGCAATCCAACTTTGTGACGATAATGGTATCATTTTAATATTCCTATTGCCAAATACCACTTACATTATGCAACCGGCAGATGTATCTGTATTCACGTCTCTTAAATCGGAATGGAAATCTGCAGTCAGGACCTGGGAATTTAAAAATTTTAAAGGTGTCCATTACTCACCCAAAATATGTCCATTATTGATGATAGTATGTCCACTACTGGCACATTTGACAATATTTCATAAATTATTAAAAAACAAATTTTTGCATATTAAGTTGTAAGCTTAAACATATACTAAAAAATGAGGTGTGGCCACCACACGACTTTCTTATACGTATGGGCGTTTCAAATTATAGAATTTTAAGATTTTTTTTTACAAAAATTGTTCAAAATCCTAATCTAAGTACTTCTATTCTCTTAATAAATCTCTATAGAATGCATACTTTCCAAGATATTATCAAAAACGTGCTCCTCGCTAAGAGTAAAAGTGCTACTTCCGGTCCGAATTTTGAAATTTCATATATAGAAAAAATATTGCAAATCTAGTTCTAAATACTTTTGTACTCTTGATAAATATATATAGAATGCATAACTTACGACTTACACTTAGATATATGACATTATACATGAAATATATTTAGAATTTCACGTAGAATCTAAAAACCTGACAATATACAAGGTATTCTATTTAAAATTAGGAAGTTGATGCCTACTTCCGGCATAGCCCGAAGTGCCGCCATCTTGAAAATATTTTAGGCGAATGGCCCCCATCGACTTTAGTATAGTATCAAAATTTCAGATCATTCCTAGTTTTTCCGCAATCGATCGATTCAGTTCCCGGTGAACTACCCTGTATAGAATACATTAATTACGATATATTTGCAAAAAAATCGCTATTCGATAAGGGTAAAAGTGTTACTTCCGGTCTGAATTTTGAAATTTTTTTTATACGAAAGATATTTAAAAGTACGTTCTAAATACTTTTATACTCGTAATGTAACTGCCTAGAAAGCATGACTTGCGAGATATTCGCAACAAACTGATTTTCGATAAGAGTAAAAGACCTACTTCCGGTAAGAATTTCGAAAAACTTTATTAATACAATTTTTCTCAAATTTAATTTTGAGTACATTTGAGTTCTCCATAAATTTGTTTAAACTTAGTACTTGACGAAATATTTGCAAAATTCGATTTTTCACTGAAGTAAACTACTACTTCCGGTCTGCCGATTTTGCTCAAAATCTAATCAGTTCTCAAGAGGGAGATTATATTCGTAAATACAAAATTTGGAATTGATATCTACAGCGGTTTGACCGCTATCGTGGTCACACACACACACAGAGAGAGAGACAGACAGACACACAGACATTTTTTAAAAACCACTTTTTCGGTATCAGGGGACTTCAAAACGTGGACATCTGCAAAAATCTCGCGGTCGAAAATTTTCATCATCACAATACTTCCTTATACTACGTATAAGAAAGTAAAATGAATCACATAAAATTTACTACATTTCAGCATATTTCATATTTGTCTCAATAAAATATTATAGTTTTCGAGAATTTTTGAAATTGAGTTACGATCTTGGGTTTCCATTACTGGAGCAACTACCCTATATATTTTTATTATTAGATGAACCACGGTTTGTGACAACCTTTCACAGTACTACTTAGCATCATGTTCTGACTTGTAACTGAACGGTATTTCCAATTTATCATGGAAGTAATTGATTTAAATTTTTTAATGGCGTTTCTCTGCTGACTTTGAGGCAGTAATGTGGTACATGTGCAAAGAGACCCAATTTACGATTTCTTATTAGCATACCTAATATAATTGTACAAAGGTTCAATAAAAGTATTTGGAAGTTCTAAAATATTTTCTAAAAAATTGAAGCGAATTATATTTATCTATTTTTATATAACATTCAAATTTGATTAAACTAAATAAGAGAATTTACTTCTTATGATAATTTTATTATTAAAAATATAAAATAGGTATTACAATTCAACTTTTTCGGTTTTGATGATTGGTGAAGTAACAAATTCATTTTTCACAAAATCATAGAATATATCCAATCCGATCATAAACTCTGCAACCACTTGCTGAAGTCTGTGAACTGGAAAATCAAACCCTAAATATCCAGGAGACGATAACTCTATGGCGTACACATAGGGAATTCCTGCCTTTTCTAACGCCCAATCAATCGAACTACCAGAAAACTGGTATTGCTTAGACGAGGAACTCTTTACTTTATAAGGTATATTGTTAGCTTGTAGCGCTTCTGCTACCATTTCGGCAACAATTTTTAATGATTCAAAAGTGTTCGGCGGCTCTTCACTGTATCCATATGGATATAGAATGTTTGGACCCAGACTGTGTAAGCTCAAATATAATTTAATTTGGGAAGAGTTATCTTCGATAAATTTCTTTAACGCCCGGGTTTCAGGTTCGGAAAAAGGATTGGGTCCATGAAAATTCCAAGCATCTTCGCTTGAGCTGCTTAGTTTTTGTCCGAAATCGATGTCAAAATTTCTATTTAAATTAACTCCGTAATGATTACCATTCTTGGAGCGATTTTTCTTCCATAATCTTTCCTAGAAACGCAATAAACATATAAAGAAATGAATATCTTGACCCAAAGATACTGAAAGGTTCTTTTTGCTCGAATTTTACGAAACATTACAAAGATAACGTTACTTTCAGATATTTATTTCTAACAGCCTGAGTTGAGGCTCGAGTTGTGGTAGGAAATTACTTAAAATATTATTCTCTTTTAATTGGTTACTATTACTATTATTACAAGAAGAAAAGGAAAAGTAAAATTACTTACTCTAGTATGCGTGTATTCATAGCCATCAGGGTTTATTAACGGTATAATGTACCAATCAACATTTTCCACCATTTCTCTATTATTTACGTTTTCCACAAGTTCTTGAGCGATGTACAGTGCTTGTGCGGGACCGATCCACTCTCTTGGTGACAATCCAGCTTCAATTACTATTGCAGGTTTGCTATTATTACTTGATCCAGAAATCTTGATTACTTTTAATTCTCTCTCCTCAATTGACTTTCCAATAGTTTCCACTTTTACCATATTTTTGTATTTTTCTGACAAATTTGTCAAATAATCCATAATCTAAGGAATTTTATGTAATACGTACAAAACGTAATAAAAGGTGTCCCATTAAGACCGCATATTAAGAAATTTGAAAAAAAAACGCAGTTTATCTATTTGCAAAGTGCCGATATTTTTATTGTAATAATGAGTGTAGACATGGAGGTTATGTATGGAACACTGTCCGATAAATAGCCGTCTAGTGACCGATGGCCCTCGTTGGTTCTTTTGACGAAATTTTTGATGACATTTTGGCATAGTGCCGGCTGAATTTAATCAATGACGCGTCGAATCTCGCCATTCTATTCACGAATTGTTCTTGGGTTATTGGTAATACACTTTTCCTTTCAAAAAACCCCAAAGAAAGAAATCCAACGTCGTCAAATAGCATGATCTTGGTAGTCAGTTGACATCGTTGCAACGCGAGATAACTCTTCCTTCAAATTTCATATTCAACAATTTCATTGTTACGTTCGCTGTGTGGCAAGTTGCGCCATCCTGTAACAAAAGTCGTTGACGGTGACCGCATTGCGAGTCGCATTCTCGAAGAAGAACGGTCCAATTATTCCGCGAGGCCAAAATACGTACCAAACAGTGGCTAGTGGTGGATGCATGGGATATTGAAGGATCACTCTTAAATTCTCAGCTTCCTAAATGCGACAATTCTGTTTGTTGACATAGTCATCAAGTCGGAAATGCGCCTCATCAAAGAAGATGATTTTCATTAAAAAATCACAATTCACTGTTGTTGCTGTAAGATTCATTATGTGGACGTTCGCCGCTGCGCATGGTTTTCTGGCTTCAAATGTTGATTAACTGAATCTTGTAAGCATGCAAACGCAAATCTTTAGTCAAGATTTGCTGTAAACTGCTTTGTGAAAGTTTCAATTGCTATGAACGTTGGCGAATCGAGGTGGACGGATTCTGGTCAGCACTCTTACCAAGTGCTGGAATGTTTTCGAATACGTATAGGTCTTTTCTGGGTTTGAACTGACCCAACCGCTTCAAATTTCTCTATTATTAGACCACTGTGCGGGGACGTGCGGTATGGTGACCGAAAAATCCACATTTTGAAACGTCTCTTTAAAACTCTCACCATTTAGGTAGTGAATTTTCACAATGTCATGCGTTGTGCGGCTGTGTAATTCTCCATGACTAAACCTCAATGTTCACACATGACAGCTTCAAACATCAACGCTGTACGATCTACGCAAAGAAAATGGCGTTAAATTCAAAATAGGCGGTCTTAATGGGACCCAATTACTAGGATTGATTTTTTGTACTGCGTTTGACTTCTGTCGTCTGATTGATAATATATTTTAATATTCACTTAGACCAGGGCAGTAATTTGTCAGTTTTTTGATTTTTATTCAAACTTTATTCTGTTTCTGAGAAAGCCATGAGAAAGTAATAAACATGTATTTTCCAGGCATAGTAATAAATATCAGGGAATATAGGTATACGGTCTGCTATATTTATTGGAAGAAAGTTTTACGAAATTTAACATGATAGAGGTACGTTTGTTAGAACTTTGTTTATTAAATGATTAATACTATAGTTCTAGCCACCACTGTGAATTAATCGCTAGCCGTGGCAGACTCTGAGGCACTTTTTCCACATAATATTTTGTAAAATGTCGATAAGAGGAAATTCTCTTTGGGTATGCAGAAGAATAGTTTTAGCAACCGACACGAACTATAGATCACGATTTAATACAACTAAAAATTTGACACCAATCAGAACAATTTCTGAACAAAGAAATTAAATTAATTTATAATTAAAGGAACATACATAGCTTCTATTATACTGATACTACTACATGAAAGCCATATACAAAAATTGAGTATCATAAATAAACTTCTTAAGTATTACTTTTCTGTACCTGTATACTTGTATTTTATTAAATACTTGGCTATTCCGCTTAATAGGCAAGCATTTTTGACAACTTTGCATTGTTTGGATGACAACTATAACAAAAGGCAAAAGGTAATTATATCAAAAGCTGTATGATTATTATTATTATTATGACAGTTCTGCAATGGCTTTTTGCTAAAACGATTCTACTACAGCCACATATCAAAAATGTGTACTAGAAAAGTAAAATAACCAAGTTAAAGATATTGTGCAGAAATAAATGTATTATAACATTGGAGTATTTTAATTGGGATTGGAAAAACCGGCCCTTACACTAAAAACTACGCCGAAACTTAATGCAGAAAAACAATTTATTATTATTGTTTATCCGGTTTAATTTGTATAATTCTAATATATGGCAGCAGTGAAAAGTACCAAATAGAAGGTGATTACATAAACGAGAAGGGTCCTGTCCAGCCGACACTTAACTATTGTCAAGTGAACAGTAGGAGCGGGAATGCTTCCCAATCCGTTTGCTGAATGCGACCAATATTATTGATGCATTGGAGGCTTGGTCAACAGATGGCGGAACATTGATTTGAAATTGAATATCAAACTATTGCAAACTATGAAAACACTTATTTTTTTAATCACTTAAATTATTTTTTTTCCATAATAGCACTTAGTGCTATTTATTACTATTTTTATTAAAATATTACTTTCATCATAATATGTTTATTTAATAGTGCTACACAGTACTCACCACGTTATATCTGTGATATTTAAGAAAGTTAATATTTCCTTTTTCAGGATTTGGTGCTGCCTTCATTTCTTTAATTTCTCTGTTTAGCGCTCTGAAAGTAAATTAATTTTTATTTATTAAGCGAATTGCTAACAAAATTAGGAAATTACTTTTCAATATATTCTATTTGTACTTCATCAGTCACATTTAATTTCATCAGGAGATTTTCGAAAGATGGATGAGCTGTTTCTCTAACAGCTACATCTACGGGTTCGTTCGGGTCACGAATCGGTGTCCAGAAATCGAAGTTTTCCGTATTTTCATATAACAATGCGAAAACGTCTACTAAGTCCTCTGTTGGAGGCCAAAATCTGTAGAGTTTCCACCTACGATAGACGTGTGATTTAAAATTAAGAGGCTCCCTGTCTAATCTTTTATTAATTACCCTTCATATGTATTCCGGGGCACTGCCACCGTTATTGAGAAAAATATTGTATAAATCAGTACACGCTTCATTTTCAAGTAAATACTTAATTTCATAGTATTGTGTGTGTATTACTAATTTTTATTTTATCAAAAGATAAGAGACACAGATGTGTTTATCATATATACCTACCTATGATAATGTTTGATCTTAAACTGATATTAGTATATATTCCGTAAGAGAAATACAATATTGTGCAAATGAATGGCAACACTAACTACAATTTTCTATATTACAAATTATGTATGTACTGACGAGTTGTATAGCAGGAAAGCCGTGGTCTGGCAGGGACGGATGTAGTCTCTCTGGCGCCCGGGGCAACAATGAATTTTATTTACAACCATACGCGTAATGTTGGCATTTCTAACTTTTTAAAAGTTTGGAAGTGTGACTTTGTTCACGTTTACTTCCCGTCCGCTATTACTGGCCTCATTTCCGAACCTCAATGTCAATCACAAAACTGTCAACTCCATATGTCAAAACCTTATCGGAATTTTTATCACAAATAATTATTAATTGTATGGTTGTAAATAAAATTAATTCTTACATTAGAATTATTGGAAGCTTGAATCCATGTAGATAAGCCGCCCTGCTATTGCTGATATTATGAAATAGTGATTTCGTGTCCTCCACCCGAGCCAAGATATCTGGATTGCTATTACGGGGGGGACAGTTTCCCTCAGTTCAAGTGGAGTGCAGTCCTTGAAGGTTTTACTACTCAACATTTCTTTTATAAGCTATTCACCGAAAAAAACTGACGTATATTTATTTGACGTTTACGCTAGAACATCACAAATCTGACAACTCAATATGTCAAAACTTTTACCGGAATTTTTATAACAAATAATAGTTATTTATTATACAAGGGAAAAAAGTATTAGATTTTAGCTCGAGGTAAGGTTTACCTCGATAAATAACCGAGATAAATTACCGAGAAGAAGAAGGCTTGAAAAAAGAGTCTTTAAATGAAATTACAATGAAGTTTCATTATTTCAGACTGGTTTTGAATCATTCCTATATTTGCGAATATTTATCATCAAAGGCAGAAAATTTGATTTAAAAATTCGAAAAATACTATGAATTATTGTAGTAAATGAATAACTATAGGTATATACATGGTATTAGCCAATATTTTAAACAAAATTAACGCTGAACTCCACTAAAATGGAAAATTTTGAACATCTAGTAAAAAACCAAATTTAAGCACAAGAAAAACTGAATACAGCTAAAATTTCTTAAATGTCTGGATAATTTAAAGTAAAATTAAAAATCCCAAATTTTAACAATTTCTTTATTGTCATAAAATTACAATGTGTTAATTCTTGCGCGCAAAGTTTTCTTCAACGTAGCGTTGGAAAACCTTAATTCCTTCGAATGTTTCTACGCAGACTTCCAAAATTCTCGAAGCAGGTAAGTCAAAGCCAGAAGAACCGCCCCCGGGAAGTTCAAATGTATAACTGAGATCGATATCAGCGACACCTTTCGCCCAATCATCACTGCCTCCAGCAGCAATGTACAAAACATTTGTAGTACTGCCAATTGTGTATGTAGTACCGTACACCGATCCAATGGCATTACTTACTTGTGTAGCCAAATCATGTAATTCCTCAACGTTTTCGGGTAGGTCGGACGTGTAGCCCCACGGGTATAAGAGGTAATTTCCGTAACTGTGAATGCTAAGGTACAATTCTATTTGATCTTGATATTTGCCCACAATATCTCTCAAACCAGCAGTTTCGGATTCGCTGAATGGCGTAGGTCCTGCGTATGTTTCGGAGCATTCTAAAGCACTTGCTCCTCCTTCCATCCAGTGAAAGTCAAAGTTGCGGTTCCCATCTACACCTCTGCACAGAAGAGAGCTGTATGAACGGGTCTTCCTCCATAGGCGTTGCTGAAAAAGACATCTAATTTAGTTTTGATAATTCTTTTACTGAGATATAGGTAAGTGTAAGAAGAAGTTTTGTTGTGTGTATTAATTCAAAAATATACGTTGGGAATTTCATAGAATCACTAAGATATCTAAATATTTAGTTAAACATAATGCTGTCATAGAGTATTTCTATACGGCTGGTGAATTCGGTAACATACGCGATTAACTTATAATAAAAAGACTGGTAGAAGTTAGGAAAAAATTTTTGTTAGCGTTCTACGCAAAATTGTTAAATGTATTTGCTATTAAAAAAGAAGCAGCTTATTTATTTTAAAATTATATTTTCATACTCATATTATAAGCTAGTAAAATAGCAGGTATACTAAACACTATAGTACAGATAGCAATATCCAAGGAAAAAAATCAAGTCTGTTATGTATTTTTTAAGTGTTGTTTATATACCACGTCCGTCGAACAATAATTCATTTGCGGTATTTGAAATCCCACAAACTTGAATTAATAGTTCACTGATTCTCAAACAGGTGTCGCCGCTGGAAATACATGCAAGAAATGGAAATTATTCTACTGCATGTCTGCACAGTATACAGCATATGTCAATTTTCATTAGCCATAGGCGATCAATTCCTGCAATACGTGACAACGTGGCACCCCTACTTTCCTCTCCAATGCCAGCGCGACCGATACATGCTCGAAAATACAAGTTAGCTTAGCAGTAACTATTGGACCACTGACTTAGGTGTTTCTAATGCGTTCAGAAATAATATTTACGAGTTGCAAGGATTTGTTTTTCTTTTTCTTTTCAGTAAATGCAGAGAATTATTAACTGCGTTCACGCTGCATGACACAAACAAAAGCGTAATTCTAATAAAATTAAAAAATAACCCTAATAAGGTAAATAAAAAAGGATTCTGAAAATAATAATAAACTACTAGATCAGAAGATCGCCGCGGCCATTTGATGTTTCCCGTCCCAGTAATAAGACGGCTTTTATTGCAGACTAGATCGCAACGTGTTCGCAGCTAAACATTGAATGTAAAATCTGGTGGAGAGAAGTGGGAAGATCGGAGAAAATCGTTGTGATGTCGATTGTTGCCGGGATTGGTGACGATTGGTGCCACATGTTACTTGTATACGTATAAATCGCACGTAAACATTGAATCCCAATACCTAATGAAAATTGACACATGCGGTATAGCTATGTACTTAATAGAAAAGTTTTTTCTCGAAGGAAATAATTGTCCACCGGCAAACCGACGCGTGCGTGAGTGCGCAGTAGTCAGCCATCAGCTGTTGAGTTGGCGGGATTATTTGATGCGACTGCTCGGCATGCGGTTTGTGAATGGCCGTTAATATAAGTTATGCTGGGTGTACATCAATTATACAAAATGTTTGACAAACAATTTATTATGAACACTAATTTTACAAATTAATGGGTAGTTGTACACAAATTAAACAAGGCATATGTAACTAAATTATACATTGTTTTGGCATTTATAATTAACGTCAAATAAATTTATTACCACATTATTAATTTAGAATTTGTGTTTAAAATGTGTCAAAAAATTTTGTTTGATTATTGTGCATTTCCTTGAAACATTTCCATATAATTTAATGGATGCTGACGTACTTCCAACATTTTTGACAAACAAATTGTTTTTATAATTAGTGTGCACGCAGCATAACGTTTTATCAATAATTGTAGTGTTTCGTTTCGCGAATACTTGGAACAAAAATGCCCCATTATTGTTGTGCACCTCGGTGCAAGAATAGTTCGAACAATTCTAAATTAAGCTTTTTCAGGTTTCCGAAAGAACCAATGCGGTAAGATCCCCACGTGCATTAAAATGTCCTCAACTGTTAAAATGTGCATATTGTTTATTGTAGTTGTGAATAATTACTCAAACTTCATGACAAATCCACCACCACCAACGCAAAATTTAATTTTCGAAAATTGATTACTCACAATGGGAAAATATAACTGAACAAAATGCCATCACTTATTTTGTAGGTTATTTGGGACACAAATGTTTTGAAAAGCGTAGTTTTCCAACAATTATACGTTTAAAACACAAAAATGAATGAATTGAAATTTTACACTTATTTTAAGGCATGTCCTAACTTTGTGAAACAGGTTGACTAATTTGGCAACGTCCGACCATAATTTCAGTATATATATAAATACCGCATTAGGAAAAAGCCATCTGTGAATTTTTTTCTTCATTTTCCTTGGAAGCAAATGTTAGCTTTAAATTAAAACAGAAGTTGGAGGAAATATCATATAAACATCCCTACTGAATTTTTGATAAAGCTATTTATTCGTGTAAGAATTTTTTATACTTTGAGATTTTGCAATAGAAATTTCAAAGTTAGTGGTAATTCAAATAAAATAACAATTTTACAACACCATTCATGAATTGTGTCAAGAAACTCTTTAAGTTAAAGGTTTGTGTTGTACGTATAATGTATTACATTTTAAATGTATTTAATATGTACTTAATAAAAAGCAGTGTTTTATCCTCGTTTTTTGTATTATTGATATACTTAGCTTTTTCATAATTTTAAAAATAGATTAACATAATTATCTCATAAACGATTTGGTTCTACGCCACTGGTTTATTCCTGAATAGAAAAATTGACCACGCCTCTGGTTGCGCGTGCGTGAGGTGCGCAGTACCATTTTGGGACACCAACATCAAAGGTGCCGAAAGCGAGTGACACTACTGTGCCTATACAGCTGTATACTGTGATATCTGCTGTTCAGTGGCGGCCCGTGATTTTGTGGGAAGGGAGGGCACCGGGGGGGGGGGGGTCTGAGTATTTAATATCAAAAATTAAGTACAGACAAAAAAATAAACTCAATATGTTATTTATTTAACTTGTTTGAAAATAAAATCCATCCGCCGTTCCTTACGATCAGCAAAATGATTAATAGCTAATTCATTGATGTTTAGTGTTGATGTCAGTAATTGTTTTTCAATGGAACACATTGAAAAACAATTACTGTTACACATGTCCGTAGTATCAGGAAAGCAGAAAAGCGAGGAGGTATATCAAATGTATTAGGAGTAGATACTACTGTGAATATAGAATTCTATATTCACGATATAGTGTGGCTACTACTTTGAAGATGGCGCCACATTTATTGTCTTTTACTCCTAATACATTTGATATACCTCCTCGCTCTTCTGCTACCCTGATACTACGGCCGAAATTTCAAATGAATGTGCAGTGAGTGTTTCGGTTTCAGTTACTTGAAATCTTCTTTCTTGACAGAGTAAAAAAGTCTGTCTAGACAGAATTTATGACATTATCTGCCGCCCCGATTCCGTTTATAATTTAAAATTACCTTAAATGCAGAGAATAATTTTTTTAAATTTAATTCTTTTAAATTTATCTGGGTAAGTCTACATTTGAAATTTCTTCCGTAGTATCAGGGAAGCAGAAAAGCGAGTAGGTATATCAAATGTATCAGGAGTAAAATAAAATATATTATCTCCTGGCTCCTCTGATTTCCTGGATAATACGGACAAAATTTCATATGTGCAGTTTTGCTAATTGATCATGCTTAATGACCATTATTATACTAATAAAGAGTTAATTATATACCGTATGTGTCAATTTTCATCTCTATTTTGCATCCTTATGCGTTTTCATCTGCGTATACTTACAATCAGTTCATAATAATGTCAAGCTTAATTTCGAACAGGTACGTTTTAAATATGAAGTTCAAGGATACGCTCTTTGTATTTAAAATTAACTTCAGGATTTGTCAGATGTTGGACGAGTAGGTATTGTGGTATACACTCGTCTACTGCACAAAAAATATATTATGTATGTATGAATAATGTACCTTGCCGGCGTCGTTTGTTTGCATTACGTTGACAGCACTGCCGTATATATATGTTAATATGGATTATGTTTTCGGAGATATTACCTGTGAATTACGATTCTAAGTTTGCTTTATGGAAGTCGGTGAGAATCACGGAAACCCAGAGCGGCGTTCATACCATTGCGTTTTAAATTCAAAAGAATGTGTCAAGATCTATTCAAACTTTCTTCATTGCCGAGCTGATTGTGTCCACAAGAAATTTCTTTTCTTTCAACTTCTTGTGCACGTGATTAAAATAAGAACAATGTATGTAAAAAGGATATTAGGTGATATATAAATTTTTTGAAATTAAATCATGTTAAACGAAGGTCAATTGTTACATACAGATATTATATCTTTGCATATACAATGAGTATAAATAAAATGTATCTATATAAGTAAGACATGTTGGTACATGCATAATTAAAATTGCAAAGACAATAAACATACTAAGTATATTTACTAGTAGCAAACAAATCAGGATATTCAGGCTTGACTAAATGATCAACAAAGTATTCCTCACGTGTCTATAAAATATTATTTTGAATGCTGTTAATTGCATTCAAAAAGTCGCACAATTCGTAGGCTGGAATGAGGGCGGTATAACATTACCGCAGCACAGTGGCGTAGCGTAGTGGGGCGGCAGGGGCGGCACTTTTACGGAGCGGCAAAATTTCACAATAAATAATAATATCTTGTAAAGATTTCAACCATTTCATTTTATCTGATGGATTTAATACTTGGTGGAAATTAAAACTTAAGGTTTCAAGTCACGAGTCAAGTACACTATACAACCAAAATTATTGTAAATGGAAGAAGTTGGAGACCAGACTTTAAAAAAGGACAGACTATTGACAAGATAGAGCAAAATTTAGTGGCAGAGGAAACAAAAAATGGCAAGAAATTCTTATCGGAATGTTTGATATTATAAAATTCCTTGCCAAACAAAATTTGGCTCTGCGTGGCCATACAGAAAACGACGCCAGTACTAAAAGAGGAAACTTTTTTGAATTGGTGCAAATAATTGCAAATACGATCCTGTACTTCGTGAACATCTTTTAAGATCTAAAATATGTGGCAATAATTTCAATATCGTATATGTCACCAGAATCCAAAACGTATTTATAGCAATTTTGGGAAATAAAGTTCGCTAACATATCATCGGACAAACAAAAAGGCCAAGAATTATTCGATTATATTCGACAGCATTTTAGACATTATATATAATAAAAGCCGAGTAGCCAATGGCAACCAAACCCGGTCAAAATCGACGAAAATTGGGTACGCGGGGGGAAGAACTCGTCTCTGGATACGCGAAATTGAAAGCTGCCCTTTGGCGTGAATTTACCGACGACCTTGAATTGTTCCTCGACGGAGAGTTTTTCCTTCTAAGTGGAGCGTGTGCAGAGATATGGGCTTTTAAAGAGGAGCGTGCATACGGTGTTTTAATAGAAAAATGGATTACGTCATGACCGATTCCCAGGACAACCGATTAAAATCGTAAAAATGTCAGGTATGACAGGCACGCGCGAAAGAATTGTAAAAGTTTCACATTGACGAAGAAATTTCAGGCCGTCGAGGTTTAGAGTGCGGAAAGAGGGTTGGAAACCAAAAGAGTGGACTCTTCCGCGACGATTGAGTGCACTGTCCACGTGCCAAATCTGTCGCTGTCGAAGGTGCGATTCATTTAAGGCTTTTCTGCAGGGTAAAAAAATCTCGCGATGACGAGTTTGCGTGTCTTTAATGACTATATATATTCACGTTCATCCATCGGTTGTCAAGTTTAAATGTCAGAAGGCCGACAAATATTACGAAGAAGAAGTGTATTTTTAATTGAAACGTGGTACCTTTCAGATACGTATTAGTGTTATTATTATGAATCATTACTATTTCTTTTCTATATGAATATATGAACAAAATGCCGACGGATATGATAAAATAAACTTAAAGTGTATTATCGCACGTAAGTACAGTAATAAATATAACGATTTTTCTATATTTTATTAAGATATATTAATAAATACAATGACACTCTATTCATTATATATGTCATCGAAATGTAAGTTTCATACAACGAAGAACTTGAAGCAAGCTTAAATAAAGAAGAACCATCTGAGTTTTGCCATTTGGGCCTGTCAAATTACGTTAGATGCACACGAATTATACAAAACCTAAATGTCAACAGAATGTTGGAAATGTAAAAAGCAAGTATTTAAAGTGTGCGACTGCTGGTTGGCACCAACTAATCAGAAGTACATTTTTGGTTAAATGGTACGACAGTGTCTAGCATCAACCGTATAGGAGCTAGCAAGATTTTCGATTGCGTTTCAGAAAGTATATTATTAAAGCGTAGTATGAAAATGAATTAATTCTCTCAATGACCTGTAAGTTTAAAACATGTTTTATTAAGTTAGTCTGACATTTCGTTCTCGCAAGTTCATGTGTGAACAAATACAGTTCAACGAACTATTGTCACGATGACAGGTGGAACGACAATTTTGGTTAAACATTTTGATGTCAGCTGTCTGACTTTTCATTGTCATAGGTATGTGTCATCGAAATATCGTTACGATGACAGTCTGTCAGAAAATTTGAGTTATACACTATTTCAATCGTAAACTTGACACAAAGCGTAGTACCCATTTTATAGAACTAATAACGTGAAACAACATTCAATTAATTTTTTTTTTTTCATCTGTCGACGTTCACCTTGGACTAGATGTACACAACTGATACAAAACCTGAATGTCAATAAAAAAATTTTAAATATCAGCGTTCATTAAATTATATAGGAATATTGTTCGCTTTGTGGGCAAAGTCTTAATAAATAAATTCATTTGCCACCATAATGTATAATCCATTTCGAGAGATATTTCTTTAAATTTAATCTTCATTAATTACAATAGCAAAGTTAACTACATAATTATCCTCCACTGTCATTCATTCATATAGAAATTAAAATACCGTAAATAGTATAGGTAATAGTGAATACAACCTAACCAACTAAAAAGAAGAAGCGTATGCGGTATCATAAAAATTAAATTAACATTATGAATGACATAGGTACTCCGACAATTTTATGTATTATGGTTAGAGTTGTTGCCGATATGCCATACGATTTTTTAACGCATACACATAATCTGACATTACGTCAAACCAGTGAGCTGTAGCAGTGAAATCAACTGTTCACAGGGACAAATATTATACGGATCTAAATTCTAATTAGCTCCCTTATTTTCAGAAATAGCGTACCGAAAATAGTTATACCGTATGTTTTTAGTTGTTTTTTAATGAAATCTGCCTTATGAATACAGGGTCACTAACTACATATGAATATATACCGTATAACATTTACAAATTACAGTTTTAAACGTTTGCAAGTTTTGTCATTAAATACTGGAAAAATCTAAGGCAAGTAAATTTCTAAAACAAACGACCCCTGTCGTAAATTAAGGTGGAAATAATTGACAATACAGGGTCACTAACTACATATGAATATATACCGTATAACATTTACAAATTACAGTTTTAAACGTTTGCAAGTTTTGTCATTAAATACTGGAAAAATCTAAGGCAAGTAAATATCTAGATCGAGGGAATCAAATACGTAAGCACTAAAGAATATACTAAACGGCATTAATTTAATCAAACATGAATTTACCTTTTATTTGAGAATATATACGGGAACATCCGAAGGAAATGATACAGAAGTAGTTTCTCGATTTTTTGGTATGGCTGTAAATTAAAGTTGAAAGAATTGAAGCCCACAAGGTCAGTAACTACATATGAATATGTTTATACACTTAGAAATGACAGTCTTAAAAGTTTGCAGGTTTCATTCATTAAATACTGGAAATATCCAAATAGAATTAAAGAATTTGAAGAGTATATATTATACTAAATTACATTAAATTCATCGATCACTAATTTAGCATCTTTTCTAAGAAAAGTGTATACTTAAAAGCAGGAAATGAAACAGAAGTGCTCCGTATTTTTAATTTTTCAGTACGCAATCCTATAATTTGACATGTTGATATGTAATTAAGTTTAAGTGTAAGAATATCCTTTAAAGTAACAGGAAACTTTAACACTTATATACAAAAAATCCATCTAACGTTTGACTTGCGATGAAACTTCAATTCGAGTTATGAACCATCAAGACGATCAATAGGCGATAACACTTACTGGGAAACGTCAGAATTCACTGCAATAATAGTCTCGGTGGTGCAATCGACTTGGTATGTCATCTCAAAAATACTGTGACCTGACCGGACTAAATACTGAAAACACCAAAGATGTGACGATAAAGAGATGTGCTATCGAAAAAATATCGAGGAAGAACAGTCACTATCATCGACGTGTTGTGAAACTTTAAAGCCATAACGTCGGCAAATGTTGGACAGTTTGGTAATGAAAAGTGAATTTATTTGGCTAATCACCTGAGAACATACGCGAAGCGAAAAGAAGGGAACAATATTTTCTTTCTTTTTTCTTTTTGACGGCTAGAGACTCTAAATTTACAAGTTCAATATCTTCTATCAGACATTTACATGGGCGCTATGAGCAGACACGATGTGAATATGTAATGGTAAGGAAATGAAAAAATGCAAAGTTCAAGAGTAGTTTTTGATTGATGAAATGTGAAACCTATTAGATATGTATTATTATTATTACCAACACATAATAAAATATCTCCATCCTTTCCGCTATATTACTATAAATTGTCAATAAAATTAAAATGTTAATCACAATAAAATTGATCTTTAATGCAGAAAATATTAAATCCAATTGCCACATTTACATATTTCAACAATGATATTCAATTTGACAATTAGGTCTCGCAGATTTGAAGTTTATAGGAGGAACTTATATAAACATCAATTAACCCCTGACGCAGTGACGGTTTTCGAAAAAGTTTAAAGTTAATCCTTAAAGTGGCCAATCAATTTTAAATCACAATTACACTTGCCGGAAAACTTCAAAATTGACAAACCCAATAACACCGATTCTTATATAGTCTATTGTCTATTTTGAACGAACGTCATAGAAATTTATTTCGGCACTGCTCTCAACATCAAGATGTCCGACGAATGCGGTACAGGAACTCCAAACGCACCTAGACAACACGATAAAATGGTTCAAACAATGGAGGACAACAATAAACGAAGACAAATCCCAAGTAATAATCTTTCAAAAGGAATCGGAAAACATCAGACAACGAAATAACCATCAACAACAACACTACACCATGGAGTAGAGAAATTAAATACCTGGGAATATACCTGGATATAAAGCTCAATTATAACACACACATAGCAAAAACGATAACCAAAACCAAACAAACAAGATGTCAACTATGGCCTCTTATAGGCAGAAAAAGCCAGCTGAACACGAACAACAAAATTCTACTTTACAAACAAGTATTACGTCCAATAAATCAGATGGAAAACCACTCAAATCAAAATCTTAAAAGAGCACTTGCATATGATGGAAATGAAAATTTCAAACACAAAAGACCTAAAATGGTTCTACGTTAATTCTTAATCAAAATAAAGATAAACAATAGCTAATCAAATTCAACTCCAACATTCCAAGATTCACCGCTCTCAGATGAAGAGTAAAAGACTAAATAGTCTAACTCAAAGCCACAATAAAGAAGAAGAAGAAATTTATTTCTGTTGCCTATTGTCGTGAAAATCAATGTTAATTGTAACACTTTACTTTTCATAAATGCATAATACATACATATCACATTTAATTTAACGATTTAAAGAGTAAAATGGGCAATTACTATTTTAGTAATGGAACTATTACTACATATAAAGACAATACGATACAGAAACATCATATATGGTAATTTAATAATTATTAGTTACTCTAAGATCGCAAAGTACTTTAATACACAATAACATCACTTCTTCAGAAAAAAATGAAGTAAGCATTACTATCCAGCTGATTTTTATATGTGCTGATCAGAATTAAGAATAATTGACGGGCACATCCATGTCACCAAGTTCATTTTTCTATTACCGTTTCTAACACCGATAAATTTAACTAGGGTCTTCGCAAAATGTCTGTATTAAATATTAAAGTACGTCGGCATAGCTGACAATGACAACTTAACATCCACATTAGGTTGACTTAAATATTATAGGAAACGTCACAATTGACAGGCAAAAATCCGTCTAACATTTAATTAACGTTGGCAGTCGCACGAAAATTCAATTGCAGGCTATCAAACGTCCAAACGATCGGTCAATTTCAGTTCGTGATGACATCTGAACTGCTTTCATGATGACAATTATAACGCAAACATATATGTATATATAGGGGTTCGTCAAAAGTTTATGATAACGGACACTAGAAAAACCATCATGGCAGTGCTCGCGTTTTACAGGAAATTGGAAGAAAGATGTAACCGGATGTTATTTTGTTTAATAATAATTCTGTTATAAAAACAAGCACTTAAGGGATGCGACTGCTGGTTGTCATCAACCGATCAGAGGCACATTTTCTGTTAAATGGTACGACATAGCAGGATTTTCCATTGCTTGGAAAATTGGATAGATGTGGCTTTTACTTGGTGAAGATCTATTGAAATCAACGTAAAATAAAACAACAAATTTGTTTATATCTTCACTATATCTATTTATTTACAAAAATGTAAATGCTGTAACGCGTTTCGCTAACACTGTAGCTTTCTCAAACAGCGGTGGTATAATAACATTCCATTGCGTTTGAAAAATATAAGAGCGACAGTACCTATTTTTAAATGTTAGCAAATTTAAAAACACATTCTGTTCATCATGTTTTGTTAATTTCATACGACAATTGGAAAGATAATTTGGTTAAGCACTCTCACTGTGACATTTCGTTCTCGCATGTTATTATGAACGAACACACTTCAACGAACTGCTGTCACGATGACAAGTGGAATGACAATAATTTACCTAAGCATCTTAACTTCAGTCTGACTTGACTATGACAGTCTTACGCTAATTGCACACGATTTATACAAAACCTGACTCAACGAAATGTTCTAAATGTCAACTCAACGTTCAGTAAATTATATAGAAATATTATATATTTTATGGGCAAATTCTTAATAAATAAATTCATTTGCCACAAATTATAAATGTCAAATAATGTATAATTCATTATTAGACATATATTGTTTAAATTCAATCTTTATTCATAAACGAAAGCAAAGTGAACTACAGTTGCAATTACTCTCCATTAACAGTACCTCAGATACAGATTCCAATATCATTGTTATATAAAATAAGGCAAAGGAGTCAAAAGCAATTAATAACATTTTACTTACATTAAAAAAATATATAAGTGTTAATATTCATGTACCCTTGCGTCTGGCAGTGATCACATTTCCAAAGAGGCACATTTATAGAACAACTTATAGAGAAGAAGTGGACGCGAAGAAGCAATTCTAATTCGAAGAGTTTAATGAAACACTATAATAACAATAAGAGCGAGTGTTCAATAGAATAATTGTGTCTTAAATTAAAAAAAAATAAAAACAAAATGAGTAATCTACATTACTTATACCAATATCGTATGACAAACATTATAGATCACCTATGATTTATGATGATCGTGTACCAGGTTGGTGTCGCGATCTTATTTCGATCGATTCAATTATTATTTGTAGTTTGGTTTTAATCATGAAATCTCCCCTTTTGTATTATTTTTTATAAAATATTTCATAAGAATCGCAAAATAACCCAACAAATATGAATTATAGAGGACTTTTTTGCAATGTATGTAAGCAAAATGTTAACACAGATATTTCCACGTCAGTCTGTATGAATGTTTTAGTGTCAAGTATTAGCTTTACGCTAAATAAAGCCCAAACTTAAAACTTCAACAATGAACAGTCAAACTGATGTAAATATGCTTAATTATATTGTCGTTCGTCCTGTCATCGTGACAGCAAAAAGTATGCGTCTATACAAGGTGTGTCAAAAGTTTAGAAAATAAGATTTTTTTTAGTGTTTTACAGGAATCTGTAATAAACTGTAAGCGGACGCGAAAGGCGATTCAAGCTCGAAGAGATTGATGGACAGCTAGTATATTTTAATATTCACTTAGACCAGGGCAGTAATTTGTCAGTTTTTTGATTTTTATTCAAACTTTATTCTGTTTCTGAGAAAGCCATGAGAAAGTAATAAACATGTATTTTCCAGGCATAGTAATAAATATCAGGGAATATAGGTATACGGTCTGCTATATTTATTGGAAGAAAGTTTTACGAAATTTAACATGATAGAGGTACGTTTGTTAGAACTTTGTTTATTAAATGATTAATACTATAGTTCTAGCCACCACTGTGAATTAATCGCTAGCCGTGGCAGACTCTGAGGCACTTTTTCCACATAATATTTTGTAAAATGTCGATAAGAGGAAATTCTCTTTGGGTATGCAGAAGAATAGTTTTAGCAACCGACACGAACTATAGATCACGATTTAATACAACTAAAAATTTGACACCAATCAGAACAATTTCTGAACAAAGAAATTAAATTAATTTATAATTAAAGGAACATACATAGCTTCTATTATACTGATACTACTACATGAAAGCCATATACAAAAATTGAGTATCATAAATAAACTTCTTAAGTATTACTTTTCTGTACCTGTATACTTGTATTTTATTAAATACTTGGCTATTCCGCTTAATAGGCAAGCATTTTTGACAACTTTGCATTGTTTGGATGACAACTATAACAAAAGGCAAAAGGTAATTATATCAAAAGCTGTATGATTATTATTATTATTATGACAGTTCTGCAATGGCTTTTTGCTAAAACGATTCTACTACAGCCACATATCAAAAATGTGTACTAGAAAAGTAAAATAACCAAGTTAAAGATATTGTGCAGAAATAAATGTATTATAACATTGGAGTATTTTAATTGGGATTGGAAAAACCGGCCCTTACACTAAAAACTACGCCGAAACTTAATGCAGAAAAACAATTTATTATTATTGTTTATCCGGTTTAATTTGTATAATTCTAATATATGGCAGCAGTGAAAAGTACCAAATAGAAGGTGATTACATAAACGAGAAGGGTCCTGTCCAGCCGACACTTAACTATTGTCAAGTGAACAGTAGGAGCGGGAATGCTTCCCAATCCGTTTGCTGAATGCGACCAATATTATTGATGCATTGGAGGCTTGGTCAACAGATGGCGGAACATTGATTTGAAATTGAATATCAAACTATTGCAAACTATGAAAACACTTATTTTTTTAATCACTTAAATTATTTTTTTTCCATAATAGCACTTAGTGCTATTTATTACTATTTTTATTAAAATATTACTTTCATCATAATATGTTTATTTAATAGTGCTACACAGTACTCACCACGTTATATCTGTGATATTTAAGAAAGTTAATATTTCCTTTTTCAGGATTTGGTGCTGCCTTCATTTCTTTAATTTCTCTGTTTAGCGCTCTGAAAGTAAATTAATTTTTATTTATTAAGCGAATTGCTAACAAAATTAGGAAATTACTTTTCAATATATTCTATTTGTACTTCATCAGTCACATTTAATTTCATCAGGAGATTTTCGAAAGATGGATGAGCTGTTTCTCTAACAGCTACATCTACGGGTTCGTTCGGGTCACGAATCGGTGTCCAGAAATCGAAGTTTTCCGTATTTTCATATAACAATGCGAAAACGTCTACTAAGTCCTCTGTTGGAGGCCAAAATCTGTAGAGTTTCCACCTACGATAGACGTGTGATTTAAAATTAAGAGGCTCCCTGTCTAATCTTTTATTAATTACCCTTCATATGTATTCCGGGGCACTGCCACCGTTATTGAGAAAAATATTGTATAAATCAGTACACGCTTCATTTTCAAGTAAATACTTAATTTCATAGTATTGTGTGTGTATTACTAATTTTTATTTTATCAAAAGATAAGAGACACAGATGTGTTTATCATATATACCTACCTATGATAATGTTTGATCTTAAACTGATATTAGTATATATTCCGTAAGAGAAATACAATATTGTGCAAATGAATGGCAACACTAACTACAATTTTCTATATTACAAATTATGTATGTACTGACGAGTTGTATAGCAGGAAAGCCGTGGTCTGGCAGGGACGGATGTAGTCTCTCTGGCGCCCGGGGCAACAATGAATTTTATTTACAACCATACGCGTAATGTTGGCATTTCTAACTTTTTAAAAGTTTGGAAGTGTGACTTTGTTCACGTTTACTTCCCGTCCGCTATTACTGGCCTCATTTCCGAACCTCAATGTCAATCACAAAACTGTCAACTCCATATGTCAAAACCTTATCGGAATTTTTATCACAAATAATTATTAATTGTATGGTTGTAAATAAAATTAATTCTTACATTAGAATTATTGGAAGCTTGAATCCATGTAGATAAGCCGCCCTGCTATTGCTGATATTATGAAATAGTGATTTCGTGTCCTCCACCCGAGCCAAGATATCTGGATTGCTATTACGGGGGGGACAGTTTCCCTCAGTTCAAGTGGAGTGCAGTCCTTGAAGGTTTTACTACTCAACATTTCTTTTATAAGCTATTCACCGAAAAAAACTGACGTATATTTATTTGACGTTTACGCTAGAACATCACAAATCTGACAACTCAATATGTCAAAACTTTTACCGGAATTTTTATAACAAATAATAGTTATTTATTATACAAGGGAAAAAAGTATTAGATTTTAGCTCGAGGTAAGGTTTACCTCGATAAATAACCGAGATAAATTACCGAGAAGAAGAAGGCTTGAAAAAAGAGTCTTTAAATGAAATTACAATGAAGTTTCATTATTTCAGACTGGTTTTGAATCATTCCTATATTTGCGAATATTTATCATCAAAGGCAGAAAATTTGATTTAAAAATTCGAAAAATACTATGAATTATTGTAGTAAATGAATAACTATAGGTATATACATGGTATTAGCCAATATTTTAAACAAAATTAACGCTGAACTCCACTAAAATGGAAAATTTTGAACATCTAGTAAAAAACCAAATTTAAGCACAAGAAAAACTGAATACAGCTAAAATTTCTTAAATGTCTGGATAATTTAAAGTAAAATTAAAAATCCCAAATTTTAACAATTTCTTTATTGTCATAAAATTACAATGTGTTAATTCTTGCGCGCAAAGTTTTCTTCAACGTAGCGTTGGAAAACCTTAATTCCTTCGAATGTTTCTACGCAGACTTCCAAAATTCTCGAAGCAGGTAAGTCAAAGCCAGAAGAACCGCCCCCGGGAAGTTCAAATGTATAACTGAGATCGATATCAGCGACACCTTTCGCCCAATCATCACTGCCTCCAGCAGCAATGTACAAAACATTTGTAGTACTGCCAATTGTGTATGTAGTACCGTACACCGATCCAATGGCATTACTTACTTGTGTAGCCAAATCATGTAATTCCTCAACGTTTTCGGGTAGGTCGGACGTGTAGCCCCACGGGTATAAGAGGTAATTTCCGTAACTGTGAATGCTAAGGTACAATTCTATTTGATCTTGATATTTGCCCACAATATCTCTCAAACCAGCAGTTTCGGATTCGCTGAATGGCGTAGGTCCTGCGTATGTTTCGGAGCATTCTAAAGCACTTGCTCCTCCTTCCATCCAGTGAAAGTCAAAGTTGCGGTTCCCATCTACACCTCTGCACAGAAGAGAGCTGTATGAACGGGTCTTCCTCCATAGGCGTTGCTGAAAAAGACATCTAATTTAGTTTTGATAATTCTTTTACTGAGATATAGGTAAGTGTAAGAAGAAGTTTTGTTGTGTGTATTAATTCAAAAATATACGTTGGGAATTTCATAGAATCACTAAGATATCTAAATATTTAGTTAAACATAATGCTGTCATAGAGTATTTCTATACGGCTGGTGAATTCGGTAACATACGCGATTAACTTATAATAAAAAGACTGGTAGAAGTTAGGAAAAAATTTTTGTTAGCGTTCTACGCAAAATTGTTAAATGTATTTGCTATTAAAAAAGAAGCAGCTTATTTATTTTAAAATTATATTTTCATACTCATATTATAAGCTAGTAAAATAGCAGGTATACTAAACACTATAGTACAGATAGCAATATCCAAGGAAAAAAATCAAGTCTGTTATGTATTTTTTAAGTGTTGTTTATATACCACGTCCGTCGAACAATAATTCATTTGCGGTATTTGAAATCCCACAAACTTGAATTAATAGTTCACTGATTCTCAAACAGGTGTCGCCGCTGGAAATACATGCAAGAAATGGAAATTATTCTACTGCATGTCTGCACAGTATACAGCATATGTCAATTTTCATTAGCCATAGGCGATCAATTCCTGCAATACGTGACAACGTGGCACCCCTACTTTCCTCTCCAATGCCAGCGCGACCGATACATGCTCGAAAATACAAGTTAGCTTAGCAGTAACTATTGGACCACTGACTTAGGTGTTTCTAATGCGTTCAGAAATAATATTTACGAGTTGCAAGGATTTGTTTTTCTTTTTCTTTTCAGTAAATGCAGAGAATTATTAACTGCGTTCACGCTGCATGACACAAACAAAAGCGTAATTCTAATAAAATTAAAAAATAACCCTAATAAGGTAAATAAAAAAGGATTCTGAAAATAATAATAAACTACTAGATCAGAAGATCGCCGCGGCCATTTGATGTTTCCCGTCCCAGTAATAAGACGGCTTTTATTGCAGACTAGATCGCAACGTGTTCGCAGCTAAACATTGAATGTAAAATCTGGTGGAGAGAAGTGGGAAGATCGGAGAAAATCGTTGTGATGTCGATTGTTGCCGGGATTGGTGACGATTGGTGCCACATGTTACTTGTATACGTATAAATCGCACGTAAACATTGAATCCCAATACCTAATGAAAATTGACACATGCGGTATAGCTATGTACTTAATAGAAAAGTTTTTTCTCGAGGGAAATAATTGTCCACCGGCAAACCGACGCGTGCGTGAGTGCGCAGTAGTCAGCCATCAGCTGTTGAGTTGGCGGGATTATTTGATGCGACTGCTCGGCATGCGGTTTGTGAATGGCCGTTAATATAAGTTATGCTGGGTGTACATCAATTATACAAAATGTTTGACAAACAATTTATTATGAACACTAATTTTACAAATTAATGGGTAGTTGTACACAAATTAAACAAGGCATATGTAACTAAATTATACATTGTTTTGGCATTTATAATTAACGTCAAATAAATTTATTACCACATTATTAATTTAGAATTTGTGTTTAAAATGTGTCAAAAAATTTTGTTTGATTATTGTGCATTTCCTTGAAACATTTCCATATAATTTAATGGATGCTGACGTACTTCCAACATTTTTGACAAACAAATTGTTTTTATAATTAGTGTGCACGCAGCATAACGTTTTATCAATAATTGTAGTGTTTCGTTTCGCGAATACTTGGAACAAAAATGCCCCATTATTGTTGTGCACCTCGGTGCAAGAATAGTTCGAACAATTCTAAATTAAGCTTTTTCAGGTTTCCGAAAGAACCAATGCGGTAAGATCCCCACGTGCATTAAAATGTCCTCAACTGTTAAAATGTGCATATTGTTTATTGTAGTTGTGAATAATTACTCAAACTTCATGACAAATCCACCACCACCAACGCAAAATTTAATTTTCGAAAATTGATTACTCACAATGGGAAAATATAACTGAACAAAATGCCATCACTTATTTTGTAGGTTATTTGGGACACAAATGTTTTGAAAAGCGTAGTTTTCCAACAATTATACGTTTAAAACACAAAAATGAATGAATTGAAATTTTACACTTATTTTAAGGCATGTCCTAACTTTGTGAAACAGGTTGACTAATTTGGCAACGTCCGACCATAATTTCAGTATATATATAAATACCGCATTAGGAAAAAGCCATCTGTGAATTTTTTTCTTCATTTTCCTTGGAAGCAAATGTTAGCTTTAAATTAAAACAGAAGTTGGAGGAAATATCATATAAACATCCCTACTGAATTTTTGATAAAGCTATTTATTCGTGTAAGAATTTTTTATACTTTGAGATTTTGCAATAGAAATTTCAAAGTTAGTGGTAATTCAAATAAAATAACAATTTTACAACACCATTCATGAATTGTGTCAAGAAACTCTTTAAGTTAAAGGTTTGTGTTGTACGTATAATGTATTACATTTTAAATGTATTTAATATGTACTTAATAAAAAGCAGTGTTTTATCCTCGTTTTTTGTATTATTGATATACTTAGCTTTTTCATAATTTTAAAAATAGATTAACATAATTATCTCATAAACGATTTGGTTCTACGCCACTGGTTTATTCCTGAATAGAAAAATTGACCACGCCTCTGGTTGCGCGTGCGTGAGGTGCGCAGTACCATTTTGGGACACCAACATCAAAGGTGCCGAAAGCGAGTGACACTACTGTGCCTATACAGCTGTATACTGTGATATCTGCTGTTCAGTGGCGGCCCGTGATTTTGTGGGAAGGGAGGGCACCGGGGGGGGGGGGTCTGAGTATTTAATATCAAAAATTAAGTACAGACAAAAAAATAAACTCAATATGTTATTTATTTAACTTGTTTGAAAATAAAATCCATCCGCCGTTCCTTACGATCAGCAAAATGATTAATAGCTAATTCATTGATGTTTAGTGTTGATGTCAGTAATTGTTTTTCAATGGAACACATTGAAAAACAATTACTGTTACACATGTCCGTAGTATCAGGAAAGCAGAAAAGCGAGGAGGTATATCAAATGTATTAGGAGTAGATACTACTGTGAATATAGAATTCTATATTCACGATATAGTGTGGCTACTACTTTGAAGATGGCGCCACATTTATTGTCTTTTACTCCTAATACATTTGATATACCTCCTCGCTCTTCTGCTACCCTGATACTACGGCCGAAATTTCAAATGAATGTGCAGTGAGTGTTTCGGTTTCAGTTACTTGAAATCTTCTTTCTTGACAGAGTAAAAAAGTCTGTCTAGACAGAATTTATGACATTATCTGCCGCCCCGATTCCGTTTATAATTTAAAATTACCTTAAATGCAGAGAATAATTTTTTTAAATTTAATTCTTTTAAATTTATCTGGGTAAGTCTACATTTGAAATTTCTTCCGTAGTATCAGGGAAGCAGAAAAGCGAGTAGGTATATCAAATGTATCAGGAGTAAAATAAAATATATTATCTCCTGGCTCCTCTGATTTCCTGGATAATACGGACAAAATTTCATATGTGCAGTTTTGCTAATTGATCATGCTTAATGACCATTATTATACTAATAAAGAGTTAATTATATACCGTATGTGTCAATTTTCATTAGGTATAGGGATTCAATGTTTACGTGCGATTTATACGTATACAAGTAATGTGTGGCAACATGGCACCCCTACTGTCCGTCACCAATCCCGGCAACAATCGACTTCGCAACGATTTTCTCCGATCTTCCCACTCCTGCCGACCAGATTTTACATTCAATGTTTAGCTGCGAACACGTTGCGATCTAGTCTGCAATAAAAGCCGTCTTATTACTGGAACGGGAAACATCAAATGGCCGCCGCGATCCCCTGATCTAGTAGTTTATTATTATTTTCAGAATCCTTTTTTATTTACCTTATCTTTAATTTTAGTAGAATTACGCTTTTGTTTGTGTCATGCAGCGTAAACGCAGCTTAATAATTCTCTGCATTTACTGAAAGGAAAAAGAAAAACAAATCCTTGCAACTCGTAAATATTATTTCTGAACGCATTACAAACACCCAAGCCGGTGGTCGAATAGTTACTGCTAACCACGCTAACTTGTGCATCGGTCGTGCTGGCATTGGAAAGGAAAGAAGGGCTACTATGTTGCCACGTACTGTATGGATTAATCGCCTATGGCTAATAAAAATTGACACATGCTGTATACGTTTTATCAGTGCTTCATTTAATCCCAATACAATTATAAATTACTATGACTATTTTCATAAATTACATTTTCTTAAGAGAATGTGAATTTGAAAAACAATTATGCTCGACATTTAAAGTAATTTTAAATTATAAACTGAATCGCCAGTGATAATATGTCTTAATTCTGTGTAGACAGACATTTTTTAATCTGTCAAGATAAAAATGCAAGCGGACATCCTTTGTATTTGAAATTTCGTCCGTAGTACCAGGGCAGCAGAAAAGCGAGGAGGTTTATCAAATATATCAAGAATAAAATTAAATATATTGGCGCCATCTGCACAATAGTAGCTGGACTATATCCTAAATATAGCTACTATTGTGAATATAGAATTCTATATTCACGATATAGTGTGGTTACTATTTTGAAGATGGCGCCACATTTATTTTGTTTTACTCCTAATACATTTGATATACCTCCTCGCTTTTCTGCTACCCTGATACTACGAACGAAATTTCAAATGAATGTGCAGTGTTTCGGTTTCAGCTACTTGAAATAATATTCTTTCTTGACAGACTAAAAAAAGTCTGTCTAGACAGAATTTAAGACATTATCTGTCTCCCGGATTTCGTTTATAATTTAAAATTACCTTAAACGCAGAGAATCATTTTTTTAAATTTAATTCTTTTAAGGGAAGTAATTTACGATAATTAATACTCTCTGTTAATACTTTAACAATATATGTATAATTGTATTAAAAATAAAAATATTTTAAAGTTACTATAACCACCTGGTGTGATATCTCAACATTTAACAGGTGAAATTTCGTCCCTAGTATCAGGTAAGCTGAAAAACGAGGTGGTATATCAAATGTATCAGGGGTAAAATAAAATATATTATCTCCTCGCTCTTTTTTTTTTGCTAAATAAAGTCTGTCTAAACCTAATTAAGGAAGGCATTATAAGCCGCGATTCCGTTCATAATTAAAAATTACCTTAGTGCAGAGAATAATTATTTCTCAAATTTAAATTCTTTTATGAAACTGTAATTTACGAAATTTATCTCGGTAATTAGCTTACATTTGAAATTTCGTCTGTAGTATCAGGGAAGCAGAAAAGCGAGGAGGTACATCAAAAGTATTAGGAGTAAAATAAAATATATTATTTCCTAGCTGCTCTGCTTTCCTTGATAATACGGACGAAATTTCATATGTGCAGCTTTGCTAATTGGTCGTGCTTAATGACCATTATAATAATAATAAAGAGTTAATTATATATACGTTTTATCACTGCTTCATTTAATCCCAATACAATTATAAATTACTACGACTATTTTCATAAATTACGCTTTCTTAAAAGAAGGTGAATTTGAAAAATAATAATGCTCGACATTTAAAGTAATTTCAAATTATAAACTGAATCGCCAGTGATAATATGTCTTAATTCTGTGTAGACAGACATTTTTTAATCTGTCATGATAAAAATGCAAGCGAACATCATATTTGAAATTTCGTCCGTTCGTATCAGGACAGCAGAAAAGCGAGGAGGTATATTAAATATATCAGGAGTAAAATTAAATATATTGGCGCCATCTGCACAATAGTAGCTGGACTATATCCTAAATACAGCTACTATTGTGAATATAGAATTCTATATTGTTTCACTCCTAATACATGTGAATATAGAATTCTATATTCACGATATAGTGTGGCTACTACTTTGAAGATGGCGCCACATTTATTTTGTTTTGCTTTTAATACATTTGATATACCTCCTCGCTTTTCTGCTACCCTGATACTACGGACGAAATTTCAAATGAATGTGCAGTTTGGGCTTCAGTTACTTAAAATATTCTTTCTTGAAAGACTAAAAAAAGTCTGTCTAGACAGAATTTAAGACATTATCTACCGACCCGATTCCGTTTATAATTAAAATTACCTTAAATGCAGAAAATAACTTTTTTTAAATTTAATTCTTTTAAGGGAAGTAATTTACGAAAATACTCTCAGTTAATACTTTAACAATATATGTATAATTGTAATAAAAATAAAAATATTTTAAAGTTACTATAACCACCTGGTATGATATCTCAGCATTTAACAGGTGAAATTTCGTCCCTAGTATCAGGTAAGCTGAAAACGAGGTGGTATATCAAATGTATCAGGGGTAAAATAAAATATATTATCTCCTCGCTCTTTTCTTGCTAAATAAAGTCTGTCTAAACCTAATTAAGGTAGGCATTATCAGCCGCCATTCCATTCATAATTCAAAATTACCTTAAGTGCAGAGAATAATTATTTCTCAAATTTTACGAAATTTATCTCAATTTGAAATTTCGTCCGTAGCATCAGGGCAGCAGAAAAGCGAGGAGGTATATCAAATGTATTAGGAGTAGATACTACTATGAATATAGAATTGGCTACTTTGAAGATGGAGCCACATTTATTTTGTTTTACTCCTAATACATTTGTTCAGTGGCAACCCGTGATTTTTTTTGACGGGAGGGCACCGGGGGTCTGAGTGTTTAATATCAAAAATTAAGTACAGACAAAAAATAAACTCAATATGCTATTTAATTAACTTGTTTGAAAATAAAATCCATCAGCCGTTCCGATCAGCAAAATGATTAATAACTCATTCATTGAAGTTTGGTGTTGATGTCAGTAATTGTTTTTCAATGGAACACATTGCTAAGGCACATAGTCTGCTTTCCCGCATGGTATTTCTAGAAAATGTTTTTATTCTCTTCAAAGTAGAAAACCACCGTTCACTTGATTTTTTCTATTTTGCACGCCCCCAGAGATTTGCAAAATAGCAGAAGACAATTTACAAAATCTTTCGCCAACATAGTCTCGACATATTATCAATAACAAACTTTTATAACAGTTGTACTATTCAACCTTGGAAATAAATTACAATAGTAGCATCAGGAAACTTATCATCCAACTCTGCTTAACAATTTATATTGGTAATTAGTAAATAAAATGTTAGCATGTGTGCTTTTTATTCTTTGTACAACTTCTATTGCACATGTTTGTTACATTAAAGGCTTACATTTTGTCATTTAAATATAATTTGGTTCCATTTTTTTTTGTTACCAACGTCAAAACAACAAAATTAGCGTGCGATAAAGAAATACTTTTGCAACCAAAACGGATGTCGTAAAGCGAACTTTATAGCACCGAAATAGAAAAAAGCATTTTGCACATTACACCCACACAACCAGTCTGATAAACTGTAAAAGCTTCTGTTGAATTTTCTCGTCACGGTTTTATTAGTTTTCAAATTGTGATCTTCTAGTTTAATCAATAAATCTGGTCTAGGCAGACCTAGATTTTTCAATTCTGTCTTAATGTTACTAACGCAATTCATAGTTGCGTTTGCACCGATAGAAATTACAACATACACTCACCGCTGTATATTACATACTGGACGGTCACCCGGACCCGGCACCATAGAGTAGTGCCCGCCGCCTACATATATACGCGCGCTACCCGCGCCAGTTTCATCGCTCGATTTTTAATACAGACGGGGCAGTCGCGCGTGATGCCCCGGAGCCTACGTCAGACTGCGAATTTTAAACGCGCTGAAAAGACGGACTGTTACTTTTGAAAACATATTATTTGTCATCAAACAAATCAGAAAAATTACATACAAATTAGGTATTTATAATTAATTTATCTGTTAAAAGAAATTTGTCACGGGGGGGGGGGGGGCAGTGCCCCGTTGCCCTCCCTGCAGCAGCCGCCACTGCTGCTGTCATAAATGCATATACCGTCGAAGACACAACATAACCATTTCCTTCTTGAACGTATATTGTATTTATATGAATACAAGTAGAATTTGAAGAACTTCTTTTCGTGATAATGTAAAGTAAATAGGACGAAACTGCCATAGCAAATATACTTTACTTTACTCGAATCTAATAATGAAGAAAGTTTTTAATACAAACATTTCAATAATTAATTATGAACTGTACAATTTAAAAATATTTTCATGTATATAGAGTGTTCGAATACGACGAATAAACACCAATTTATATTTTCTTAAATGGAACACTATACATGTTATACCATTTTATGATAGACTTATAAAAGATTATTAAAATAACATGAATTTGTATTACCCGATTTTTAACTGTTTCTGAGATGTTTTGGTTTACCTTCGAAAAGTATAACTTATGATAAACTATAGTCTTGATTAGTAAAAAGTAAATATATCATTCCACTGCTTGAACTAATTTTCGTTATTTCATGTTCTTTAAAATTATATGCCACTTACTGAACGTAACAATTCTTATAAAAAATAAATAGAACACATGGTAATGGAAAGTACTAAACATTGACTATTTAAGAACACTAACTTTCTTGCATATGTAGGCGATATTGCAAAAGTTATATACTGTTATATCTGAAAAAACCCCATTACAATTTATTAATTTAAAAGCATGCATACCTTAAAGTAGTCGAAAAAAGTTATTTATTATATTTTCTATTTAAAAATACATAACTTTTATCAACATTTTTAAATGTATAAAGTTACAAGGTTGAAAATTCACGAATTAGCAACATATTGAAAACATAGGAGTTGCATTATGTCAAACATAGATAAAACTTGAAATATTTATTAGGAAGAAAAATCGTCATTACAAGCACAAGAATTTGCTTTACGGCAAAAAATTAAGTATTTAAAATTGGAATTAATAAATATGATCTATGTTTGGCTGGAAAGGGATTAAATTAAATTATTACTGGCATAAGGAATATACAGGCATATAGTGTTTCCACTATTAATCAAGTAGAAATTGTAGCAAATGTTATAGGTCATTTGAAATTCGACTCAAATTTATACAGAAGTTCTTAAGTTTTAAAAATTTATTGAAAATTACTTATTTGTAGAAAGAAAAATTGGAAATTGGAAATAACTTTTCTTAACTATATTATTGGATTAACTATATTAATAGTGTGTAATGAAAGTTATAGCAAGTCATTTTTATTACAATAATATATTATAATAAATCGTTATCTTGTTTATCCAGATATAAAATAGGGACTACAGCTTTTACAACATTGCCGGTAGATGCAAGAAGGTAGGTACTTTCAAATATAGTATAATTTTAGTATTTTCACTGCCACGTAAATATAAAGTCCCATTTATTTTTTTTTTTAATGTGCTTTTTGTAATGTCCAAACAAACATTAAATTTATGTAGTCGAATAATACATTTACTAATTGAACCCATAATAGTTCTTTAATCGTTACTTCGTATTTCATAACATTTTTTCGAAAGTTGTACTGCCTTCGAAGAAAAATCATTATGTCTCAGAAACAGCTGCATATTGGCTATGTTGGCATGTTCCTTTAATAAACTTTTAAAGGTCTATCATAAAATGTATGAAGAATCATACAGTTCTATTTAAAAAAATATATCTTGCATAAATTAACGGAAAAATTTTAATGAGAAACTGGACGAACAATAATTAGTTTGCAATTACATCTTAATTTATATTGAAAAGACAAAAAATGTTATACCTGGAGTTACATAGAAACTTTGGAATAATTAAATTTCCAGCTTTGATATTTTATTGTATAAATAGTTCTTCTTCCGAAAGAAATCAAAATATCAAAAATATTTCAATTTATTTTCGAAATAAGGAATTCTAATTATTTAACAATATTTCGTTATTAGGCTCTTACTTATTTTAATACTTTATATAAAATTAGAGAAATACCTCGAAAGTGTTATTTTAGATTCAGTATTCAGTTTACTATATACTTACCATACAAAACGTATATTTTTGAATAGTTGGATTATAAATACACTTCTAAATCATACAAATAAATTAAAACCAATAATCAAACGAGTTTTAAATTCGTTTACAAAATACAGTAAACGACTCACGCCAATATGTGAAATCAGAACAATTTACGTAATGAGAAAAGTATCTGTTATCATCCATCAGTCAATGCGTACCTACTTCATATGTTGGTCTTGTCAACTTTGTTATAGCCATTGAATGTAAATATCTCAGGAAGGACTCTTGCCCTCTGTTAGCTATACCAGCACGTACAACGGAAGTCGCCATTTTGAAACACGAAATGTGACGCATTGCTTTGTAGGTGTTTGGAGTATTGGTACGTGGTTTTTGCATTTTTGTTGAAATAAAGTAATTCCCAAGTTTTGTTCGGGTATTTTAGTGTTATGGACAACAAGGTGGATGGCATTAGAGTGATATTGTAGGTGTAAATAGTGTAAATTGATGTAAATATTGTGTTTTGTGTGTAAAGACAAAAACAAACTAATTATGTTTAGTTGTGCAGCTTGTGGTTGCTCTCAGAGCAAGAAAAACAAGAGTTTGAAAAATACATTTTACACGTGATCATTTCTTTTCGTTCATGTCACATAAATGTTGTTTTTTTCAATATTTAGTGGCAAACCGGCAAACATCAAACTTGAAGGTTGTGTTCATAGGCGTACGTCGTAATGTTGTGGGGGAATGTTGGGGGCCTGGACTTTTTAAATGTAAAATTTGTGCAGAATGCTTTTTTGACTATGCATTTAAAAAGTAATGGGATGAAAAAATTAGTCAACTATTTATCACTAATATAATTTTTCAATCAGTTTTCCATCAAGTCCCATATGAGAGACGTCTGGGTGGACCTCATGAAAAAACCAGAATGGATACCAAAGGGCAAGCGTTTTCTGTGTTCACTGCACTTTGCTGAAAAATGCTTTGATCGATCATCACAATTAAAAGTTAGACTGCATCCAAATGTTATCCCTACGATTGAAGTGAGCCGATTAAAATATGTAAGTATTGTTATGAACGTTATGGCGGCACACATGTGAGTATTATGTTTTAATTTTTAGGTAAGAACATTCAATCCCATTGTGACAAAGCCTATCACGCCTGTTGATGATGTAATGACCGAAATAACAAACTCCACTGTGCATCATGATTCATTGACTGCAGCAGGCCCTTTAGCTCGTCGTACTCCTTCACCTAGGTTAACTCCAGCTTCTGTTTGTTCTAATGAGTTACCACAAGACACTTCTCGCAAAAATTTCTTGAAGAAGAAAATTAAAGAATCAAGTGATAAAGATAAATTGAAGAGTATAAAAATCCGACAATTGCAACAGGTAACATGGAGACAAAGGAAACAAATTGCTTCACTGAAGTCTCTGACAACGCATTTGATGAATTTTAAGAATTTAAGAATTCATTATACTTATCTGCAAAAACGTTGTAAATAATGATAGGATTAGGAATATGTACACAAAATTAGTATTATTTAAAGGACAGTAAAAATTATTTTTGAATGTGTATTATTCATTTAACACCTACCATCATAGTTATATTTTACAACTATCTAAAAATCATTTCATAAATCAGAGGAAGTATCGCTTTGGGACGATACGCCACTGACAACCTGAAACATCCTTTGAATGTAAGATATTTTACATTCAACGGAAACATTTATCCGTCATATTCAAACACTGTCCCGGTCAACGCTTGCGTCTATACATGTTCCTTCCTGAGATATTTTACATTCAACGGTTATAGCTAATAGATTCAATGCTCAAAATCTAGTTTCATAAACAAGTTTGGTCGAAAATCACTAAAACCTAGAAGGAAGGATTCTATGGTTTGAGATATGTAATGGACTATGGAAAGAGATTTGGAATGGTACTATTTGAAATACTCTTGAAAACAGTGATAAAAGAAGTAAATATTAATTGTGATGACAAACGGTGTACAATGACTGGACGTCGTTCAGGTAATAAAGGAAAATGGCGCTATAAAGCTAGAAATTTCAAACTACCAATACTAATCGTAGGGTAGAACAAAATATCACAATAGAGGATACTAACATCGAAGCTGTAAATCAATTTAATTGCGTGGATTACAATTTAGGGTCGGATGCGACATGGGTGAAGAAATATCTTGGGTCATTTAGGAACATATTGATATTTAAGCTAGTTAAGTGAAAGTCTATATTAAGAGTTTACAAAAAGATAATGAAGTGGTTAGAGAATATCCCAACGGAAAAAAGATGATATACTGTGTATTAAGAACTGGAATGTGTCTGCCAAAACAGAGACGTGTGGAAGAGACAATTATGGTTGGAAGAAAAGGCAACCCCATTGGAAATATCATACCAATATATACAAATATACTTACATTTGTATGTGTGTATTCATAACCGTCCGGATTCAAAACCGGTACTATATACCAATCGACGTTTTCAATTAAGTTACGATTATTTTCGTTTTCTACTAATTCTTGAATAATATATGTAACGAACGCTGGTGATATCCATTCTCGAGCGTGTATTCCTCCTTCTACAAATATTACTGGTTTATCATTACCACCTGAACCTATCTTGACCAAGGTCAGCGTACGACCTTCGTACGAAATAGCGAAATCTTCTAAACTCACGATGTTTGGATAGTTTTCAGCTAGTTCCAGAAGATATTCTTGAATCTAAAATTGGAGTAATTTTTATGATCATAATGCCGGTCATATGTGCGTGTATTACTTACTTGATTGTGTCGCTGGTATTCGGTAAAACTTATTCTGCCTTTATCAACTTTGGGATTGGTACTTTGACGAATACGTTCTTGTTCAAATGCACTAGAAGTTTGATATTTGATATATACTGGGACTTTTGTAGATTTAATATTATATGTAATAAAGACTGCGTAACTTGACTTGCTTTTGAATAGATATTATTTTCGCTGTATTACATACTCAGGCTGTTTGATAAAAAAATTCGTACCTAAGTCGTAACTTCATTATTTATTATCGGATTTTATAAGTTAAAAAAAAGGAAGAAAGGAATTACAAATACTGTAAAGTGTTTCTAATCTTGATTTTCTTTAGCGTCATCTTGAATGCGCATTTAACTTTTTTTTTAAATGAACATCTCTAACAGATCACCCAACATTTCCATTAATATTTTCTGTAAGTTTTTTTGTGAATTTGCCATTTATTACCTATTTGTCTCCATTTTTTATGTTCTTCGTCTTCATTCTCCAGTTTGTTATTCCTATTTTGTTCAGGTCCTCTGTCACTTATTACTTTCATTTAATTCTTGTATTTTTGCTTTTGGGTCTGCTTTGATGATGTGCCCATACTATCTTATTCTTTGGATTTTATATGTCTCACTATATCAGTGCCTTTCACGAGTTAGTCGATTTAGTAATTCATTAGTTTTTGCATTCCTTCTCGTTTTAAGCCATATATTGTTCTTATTACTTATTCCAATATATGGCAGTCACAAAAAGAGAGAACAAAAAAGTAAGACTATTTTACTTTCTCGTCCTCTCTTTTGTAACTGTCATTCTCTGCCGCGTACGTTAAATATTTAATCAACTGGTCCCGGAGATTCGTTTCATTTCCGCTTCATTATTATTGTTTTGATTTCTTCTATTGTGGGTGCGTTAATTTCTATTTGGCTTGGTCCCTTGTTCACTTCGTTCCACTTCGGCGCGTTTTCTTTGTCTTGACTCTTATTGTCGCGTCGTTCAGCAGTTCTGTGAAGTGTTTTTATCATTTCTCTTTCTCAATTCTCTTGTACTTGTTGCTTCTTCACCATATTGAAGAATTTTTTACTATCTTTGTTGTTTTTCTCCATTTTCTTCATTATATAGTCGTATCCTTTTTTATTCTGAATATTTTGTTACTTTCTGCTTGTATTTCCTTATATTTCTGTAGGTCGTTTTCTTGTATCCGTTTAAGTTTAGTTACTACCTTCTTTTTCATACTGTTTTTTTTTAATTCCTTTCCTTTGATCCTCCATGTTCTTTGCTGTTCTCTTTTCTGCAGCTTTGTTGTAATTTTCTCTAGTATTTGGGTCCCTATTTTTTCCGATGTCAACTTTTCAGCATTATTATCTTCTTGTTTGATGCTTCACTTTTTTGGTCATCGTATTTAAATGGGTTTTGTTATTACTAAGTAGTGGTCTGTGTCTACAGTTGTATCTTATCTGATCTTACACCTTGAATTAGTTTTAGTCTATTTTTGTCTTTGGTTTCCCGCTTGTGAATCAGGTATTCTCCAAGTTATGTTATACTCTTTCTATACTTTGTGCTCTTGATAAGTATGTAGGTTGACTCTGCGAAGTTACATATTCTCATTCCAATATTATTCCTTATGTCGTTGATCGCGTACTTTTCTGCTACTTCTTTGTAGTAGGTACTATTTTTACCGTGTTTTGGCATTAAAACCTCCTATGATCGTGCTTCTATTTTTTTTGGAATTTTATCGTAGAAATTCTCCATTTTGTCATAGAATTCGTGTTTTCCTCTTCACTACTTTTTTTCTGTTTGTGCATATATATACCTATGTGTGTAACTGAGATGATCTCGTAGTTGTTTCTAAATCTAATATAGGAAATTCTTCCGTTCACTGGTTGAAATGTTATTGCTTTTTCTTTCATTTCTCATCTATCATAAATGGGTGCTGTTGATTTCTAGTTTCTGTTCTCTAGGATAGTATAACCTACATTTTTCATTCTCTATTTTACCTTCGTCTTCTGAACGGATCTCCTACGGTGCCAGTACTCCGATATCGTATCTTGTCATATTTATGTGGATTTCTTCCATTTTTCCTAGCTCTAACATTATTCTAACACCCAGTTGGGACTTTACTTTTTCCTTAGTTTTTTTCCTATTATATGTTGCTCGTTTTACATACTCTTCGCCGTGTTGTATATCTTGCTTCCCATCGCTCCGGTTTCTTTCAGTTTAATAACTGTTAGGCTATATGGTTTTTCTTCCTTATTTCTTATTTCCACTTTGGGGTGTTTTGTTCTGTATCTTTGTCTGGGGATCTTTCGCTTGCTGTCCTTCCTTTTTTTGGTTCGCTATACACTCTTCTTGTATGGAAGTCCCCCAGTTCATCCGAAGTATACAGGGTGAGTCAACTACGCGGGTAAGGCCGATTGTGCCTTTACGAGTAAAGATATTTCGAAGCGGTTTTTTTTCTTGTGGTAGCTGTTCAATAGGGGCACATTTTAAAAATATTTTATATTATACAGAGTGTGCCATAACTTGGTGGCTAACCATAGTTATAGTTTTTTAAATGGAACACCCTATATATTATTGCATTCTTGAATTTCCCGTATAATTTTTAGTCAAAAAGTTATAAGATAGTATAGGCCTAAAATGTAAAGTTTTTGACTTATTCCCATTTTTCTGAAAAATTCAATGTTTCTATAAAATTATGTTTCTCGAAAACGACGTATTAGATGGACAAAATTTTTTGCAATATTGTTTACAATAAGAGGTCCTAATAGAAGCATGTTTTATTTTTTTACAGTAACTAACTGCATGTCCAGGAAACTGGATTAAAATTAGATGACACGTTTTTGTATAAAAGTCAATTTTTTTTAATGGAACATCCTGTATATCGGTTCATTTTTGAATTGTTTATTAAATTTCATGTTAGAAACACGTGAAAAGTGACTATTACAGAGTTATTGTCGTTTTTCGATATGCTTTTGTTAGTTTTTTCAAAAAAGTCTATTTTTTCAAATGTCACACCCTGTATATTATTTCATTTTTCAATTTCTTATTAAATTTCACATCAAAAACATGTTACGTTAATACTTTAAAAGTGACTATTACTGAGCTATTGTCTCCTTTTGATATAATCTTGTCAGTTTTGAGGTTTTAATTAATATAGTATAGTACTGACAAAATTGTATCAAGAAGAGGCAATAGCTCAGTAATAGTCAGGTTTAAAGTATTAACGTCTTATATGTTTTTGATGTGAAATTTAATAAGATTGAAAAATGAAATAATATACAGGATGTTCCATTTGAAAAATTGACTTTTTTGCAAAAACTAACAAAAGTATATCTAAAAACGACAATAACTCTGTAATAGTTACTTTTACTGTATTAACGTGTTACATGTTTCTGACACGAAATTTAATAAACAATTCAAAAATGAACTGATATACAGGGTGTTCCATTAAAAAAAATGGCTTTTATACAAAAATGTGTCATCTAATTTTAATCCAGTTCCCTGCACATGCAGTTAGTAACTGTAAAAAAATAAAACATGCTTCTATTAGGACCTCTTATTGTAAATAATACTGCAAAAAACTTTGTCCATCTAATACGTCGTTTTCGAGAAATATAATTTTATACAAACATTAAATTTTTCAGAAAAATGGGAATAAGTCAAAAACTTTTCACTTTAGGCCTATAGTATCTAATAAGTTTTTGACTAAAAATTATACGGGGAATTCAAAAATGCAATAATATAAAATTATTATATAATATATATTATTATAATTAGGGTGTTCCATTTAAAAAACTATAACCATGATTAGCCACCAAGTTATGGAACACTCTCTATAATACCAAATATTTTTAAAATGTGCCCCTAATGAACAGCTAACACAAAAAAAAAACCGCTTCGAAATATCTTTACTCCTAAAGGCACAATCGGCCTTACCCGCATAGTTAACTCACCCTGTATATTTTAATGTTTATATTAGATAAAGAGGGATAAATGACGTAATTTAATAGCTGTGTTCTCCCCAAATTTTACACCACTTGATATTCATGTATATAAATGATTTATGGCTGTTTTGTTCTGTAGTATATTTGTTTTTTCTTATTGTTGTTTTTAATTTGCCCTTATTTTGAATGTAATTACAAATTTTATTTTATTTATGACATTAAATCTAAATGATTTTCGTTTTTAACTTATGAAAGAAGATAAGTAATATTTTTTTAAAATTATTATCCACTAAATGATAATTAGATAAACATCAGAAAATTTAGAAAAAAGTGCTTATTATGTATATTAAAGAAGAAAAAAGATTTAGGTGTCTAATATAAAAAGTCGACTAGTGTTACATATTCAAGATGGTGCTGAAAAAATCAAAATAATCACAATTTTGCAGTGTTTGAATAGCCATTTATTCCAATTGTTATTTTCTGATAAATCGAATAACAATTAACGAAGTTACGGGTTAAGAATAGCCTGTCAAATACACAGTGGATAATAAACTGATTATTATTATTATTACTATTATAAAACACAGTATCTAAAAACCACTAAAAATAATAATTGTGCATTAAGAAAAAGAAGATAAGACGATACTAATAAAACCGAGAAATGTAAATGACTAAAAATACACTGCTCAAAAGAATTAGGGGAACACTTTCTTCAAAACCTGTAACTTTTTAAATAATTGTTCTAGGCAAATCAAATTTGGTATGTTTCAACGTCATATATTTAACTTTAAAAAAATACTAAAACAACTTTACAACTCTAAGTTACACTTAAAAATGTAAAATAATAACGCAAAAAAAAATGGAAAAAAGTATGCTTTGAATTGACGTATGGAAGCCTACTAAAGATGACAGATGAATTCAGTTGTCAGTCATCATTCATTAAAAGTAAAATAAGGCATCTTAATGATGTGCAAGTTGCTCGTGCTGTCGCCCTTATTCAGCACGGCCACTCTATTCGACATGTTAGCAGGGACCTTGGAGTTTCCTCTTCTGTTATTCAGCGTTTATGGAATCGGTTCCGGAAGACTGGCCAATATGTCAAGAGCTGGACAAGGTCGAAATCGAAAAACTACTCAAAATCAAGACAGATTACTGGTCCTTTCCTCTCTACGTAAGCGTATTGCCACAGCAAGAGACCTTCTACAGGACCTAAGACGAGCACATGGAATAGAAATTTCTGATCAAACTGTTAGAAACAGAGTAAAAGAAGCGAATTTGAAACCAAGAAGACCTGTTCGCGCATCACGCCTTACGCAGGATCACAAAGCAGCGCGAATGAGGTTTGTTCTGGATCACATAGATTGACAATTTCGTCACTGGACGCCTGTACTATTTACAGGCGAGTCCAGATTTCTTTTAACTCGTTGCGGAGGTCAAGTACGTGTATATAGACGTCCTGGTGAACGGTACTGGAATTGGTGCAGACAACAGAACAGAGGACCATGTGGTGCCTGCTGCATATGGCGTCGGTCCTAATTTCACCTAATACAGGACAATGCAAAGCCACATACCGCTGTCATTACCAGAAATTTTTTTCAAGAACGTGGAATTCAAGTCATGGAATGGCCGGCACTAAGTCCTGACCTGAATCCTATTGCACACGTATGGGATCTGCTTCACCGATGTGTTCGCGAGCGCTCTAATACACCACTAACCATACAGGAACTGACACAAGCCCTGATTGAGGAATATCATCTACATAGTTTGCTAATTCGGTTAATTTCTCACGAAGATCTTTAGCCGACTCTTCTCTATCTACCGCAAAATTATCATGTTCACATTCATCTAGAGTGTTTTCAGCAATTTCAGCAAGTGACTTTTCCATCAATTTCTCATTGATGATCTTTATTCGCCCTCTTAATTACTTTATTTCTGCATCCAATTGTTTACACTTCTTACAGTTAGAGGTACTTACAGCATATGATTCTGCCTTCCTCATCTACGAAGATGCCTTTTATTCTTAATATACAGGACGGATGGTATGACTTCTTGCATTCTGCATAACCCACATAGTTTTTAACTGCTACTGAGCACCTACTACAGACAATTTCCTGAGAGCTTCTTGGTTTTGACGCCATTATACTATACTCGTAATACTATCACTCTGGAAAGCATACCCCAAGAATATCTTCGCAGGCTACTGCGAAGCATACCACGAAGGTGTGAGGAAGAGGTTCATGCTCGTGGAGGGCATACACGCTATTAAACCTCACCAATTTTCTTTAGTTAAATATATGCCGTCTTATTTAAAAAGTGACAGGTTTTGAAAAAAGTATTCTCCTAATTTTGAGCAGTGTACATTTAGCCAATGGAAAAATATAAAATAGGAAATGTTTTACTATCAATATTGTGATTGCTGCATGCCATTTTTAGTAAATGGATTTTTTTAAATTGTTGTCTTTGAGAGAGTATAAGAATGTCGTCTTAAAAAGCACTGTTCTTAGGTTAAAATCCATTAATTTTACATGAATTTAATTAGTGTTAGTGACCAAAAAAATCGAGTGGCTCGCGGGTTGTATTTAATTTGTTTTTTCAGACGAAAGTTTGATACCTTTTACTCACTTGCTCTAAATATTTGAATTCTGTGAAACGTAAAGTTTCTATTTATACAAATATACAGCCTGTTCCAAATTAACTCGGCACTATTGCTAACTTTGTTATTATTGGAGCTATGACTTTGGTCAAATTAGCAAAGTAGCAGTGTTTTTATTGCTGTTTACGACGGCGAACTTTAAAAAATAATTGAACATCGCATTTTCGTGATATTTGAAAAAACATTATTTTTTTAAATGGAACATCCTATATATTTTTACTTCAAATGAAAGAAAAACTAATTCTAGACAAAAGTCATTATACACTCTTATATCAACATACTTGAAATAACGCAGATATTAAGGATTTTGCCATTTAATCAATGTAGTAGTAGTTTTTAATTTATTTTGTGAAATTTACATGTAATACACTAAATTTAGTTGAAATGGACATTTTCACAATTATACCTTTTTTACTGTAATAATGATTTGTTTCTTTAATGCAATTTTTATTTCCCGCACTCAAAGACAAGCGCGAAATGACATGTTTTGACAAGCGAGTACAAAACATCATTGATGTCAGTTTGTGAATTTCGGCCATTCATTAAATCACAAAATGGTTAATATCTGTGTTATTTCAAATATTTTCATATAAGAGTGTTTAATGACTTTTGTCTAGAATTAGTTTTTCTTTCATTTGAAGTAAAGATATACAGGCTGTTCCATTAAAATAAATAATGTTTTTTGAAATATCACTAAAGAGCGATGGTCAATTATTTTTTAAAGTTCACCATCGTAAACTGCAATGAAAACACTGCTACTTTGCTAATTTAACCGAAGTCATAGCTCCAATAATAACAAAGTTAGCAATAGTCCCAACTTAATTTGGAACAGGCTGTATATACTTACATCACATTATTCAATTTTTTTTTGTATACTATAACTTTAAACCTTAGCCTTTTGTTTATTCCCATTTTTAATACATTCATTATTAATATTAAGTTTTTCAGAATGTTCAAATGACTGACTGACGACACTCATGCAGCTTGTTTAATTAATGATATGTTAATAGGACTTGAAACTATTATAGCCAACAAAAATTAACATATTATATTAACAAAATATTTGTGCGGAGAAGTAATACAATTCCGTATAAATAAATTATCTTACTGAGTTTTAATTTCTCTGACAAAACAAATATTCACTGAGACTTTACCTTTCAATATTTTCCACTATTATTTCAAAGCTGATACCAGATAAATCCAAAGTCTTCGTGAATGTTGTTAAAGCTTCTGGCGCAACCATCACTGTTGTTGGTAAACCGAGATTTCTGGGTTCTGTCCAAAAATCGTACGCAGGATTTATGTTGAAGCTATGGATAATTTGAAGCTGTTCTTCAGTTGTTGGATAAATTTTGAATACTTTGTACCTAAGCAAAAAATGTAGTAGTGTACATACATTGAAAAAATTTTGGCACTAAATTGTGTGTCTTAACATCTATCACCTATGGCTATTATCAAATAATTATTAAGTAATTAATTAAATTAAGTATTAATATTACATGGACTTACCCATCATAAGAAAACTGTTCTGCTGCAATGGCAGCACACAAAGCGCCTAATATTAATGTGGCTCTCATGATTTATAAATAATGATTATAGATCTTACCTATGGCTCTTATATACAAATTTGTTATCGCAGAGGTATCCGCAATAACTACTTAAATAATTTTCTTTTAAAAATAATGCTGATTTAGTTTGATAATATTTAATTTTGAATTTCGAAATGTATTGAGATATCAGACGATTTTACACGTAAATCATTATAGATTATATTCACTGTTCTTGTTAAAAATATAGAATTTTTATTGATTAGTTTGAGATATTATAGAGTGTTGATATTTCAGGAATATCTACGTTCCAGAATATACGATGTCTATCAAAAGATATAATGATGTGTCAGGAAGGAATATCAGGAATATGTAATATGGAGGAATATTTTAGTATTATCTAAGGCATTATTTCTGGATTAAATTTCATTCCATCTAAATTGATACCTAATTCACTACTACTGCTAGTACTGCAGCTGCTTTTCTCATTCGGTAAGATTACAGTGGATGACATGGCTAGATTTATTTATGGGATAAAATGTAATAGATAGGTTATGGTATTACGACCATTACAATGTTTAAATTCTACTGTGCTGTTGTACTGCCGTATCTTACATACACCTTAAGTATGTGTTTCACGTCAGGTGCCATTCCTACTGAGTGGACAATGAAATTGAAGTTTCGGTCCCAAAATAATAGCTCTAATGAACTTAAAAATTTGCGTCCAATAAGCTTATTGCCTACAATGTTAAACTTGATGGAAAAGGCTATGAGTCTGCAGCATAGAAACTATTTGAACTAGAATAACGTTATTTTTATATGTGAATCTGGTTTTAGACTTTTGCTAAGATTTGGATTTTTGTTACCGCCATCTTCACCATGTATTCAACTTTTTTTTAAATGGACAGCTGCAGCTTTCTTTACTTTAACGAATGTTCATTTAAATTAAAATATATAAATTAAATTCATTATAAGCTATTTTTTTGTAGACTAAGTATATAAATACCTACATCGCATTTCAAACAAGATTAAACTGCTCCGCGTAACATCAAGGGAAACATCATTGGTTTAAATAACAAATTTGGTGTTAGGTGGAGAAGGATAGATGGATGAATTCAATGGCTGCGCTCTCCTCAGATCTTACACCACTTGATTTTCATGTAGGTAAAAATATAAATGCTTATGGCAGCTTTGCTCAGTAGTAGATTTGTTTTTCGTTAGTTGTTTCTAATTTGTTTTTATTTTGATTATCATTGTTAATTCAGTATTATTTATGCCAATAAATCTTACTGAATCTTGTATTTGACGTGAAAAAAATAAAATAGTAAATAAAAACTTCTTTTAAATTAAATTTTGTTACGCTTAAAAAGCAGCGCGAACATTGAATTCATTTGTCCCTGTATATTACTAGTTAAATATTTCTAGATCAGTCTAATTTAAATTAATTCCAAATTATTTTCAAGTTATAAATAAATTACGTTTTAAACTTATAATTAAATTTCATTTCAAAATTAGAATCTGCGTCGTTATTTAGAATTTTCAATTTAAAATACGTAGTTCATTGTTTAAATTTTAGAGACGCAATATTCGCATTTTGTCCACTAAGGTCTCCTTATCTGAATAGTTCTGACAGTTTCTTGTTGCATGGAATTGCGTATTTCGCATTTTCTAGTAGCGTCATATAAACAAGGGAAATACCCATTGAAAACTAACAGTGTCTCATCGATGCCTAGATTTTCTAGAATATTCTTGTCTGGTCCCTCCACACCTCCGAGTCTTTAAAAGGGCGAAGCTCGTCTAAAATCATTCACTATTACAGCACTATAACATCACTATTACATTCAGTACAGTACAGTAATATATAATTAGATAGTGAGTGGTAGTTGAATAAATCTTTAACTTCGGTTCCGGCGTCTCTGAGCTCGCGAGCCCTGCGGTGAAAATGTCTATGGGAACGAGGTGTTAATATCCACAGTATGGATACACCGGTTAGGGTGATTTAAATCTCGATTTCCAAATAACAAATTGTTGGAGTATTTATGGTCCTTCAATTTACGGCATTGGTCAGGATCTAGAGGATATTTTCACCGACACCATCAACTCAGGGCCCCGTTAATTAACATCGAATGGCGGTAGAGCGGTAGAAATAGGTGTAAGGGAACAATCTTCAGTGGCGTACTGGGACATGAAATTTCCAGATATTTGAGCTTTTATTTATTGTACTTCGTTTGGCAAGATTACTGTACAACTACCAAGCTGTCAGAAATTTTAGAAGTTGGATATTTGTTTAATAATGTTAAATATTATTGTGCGTAAGACACGATCATCAAGAGTCTTTGTGTTTGTCTAAATCTGTATCTGTCCATTAAATCTTTGTGTTGTAATAGTCACTATTATTTTCTTTTTTTCTGTTGTACACATGGTCAAATTATTTTGAATATTAAATATTAGTAAAGTTTTGATATTTGTAATAATGAGTTCATAGAAATTTTAAGGTAAGTGGTGCACCATATCTGATCAATTAGTTTTACCAAATTTGACCGACTAATTTTAATAGATTGTTTATTTGTTGAGTCTGTTCCTATTATTTTGCTTTTCTGTATGTACCGTCTCTCTAGAATTTAGTTTTCTTTGTAACTAATTTCTAATTGTTAAACTCATATGAATTTAGTGTACATTGTGTAATTTTTAACAACCAAAAGTTAAGTCATACTTATTATTTCAATATCATTTATATTTTAACTTCAATATTTTGTGTAATTCGTACTTCAACTATTATTATCATTTATGTACTAAATTTTCCATTTCAAATTTCTCTTGTTTTTGATTTATTACTTTGTTTTCTTGAGGTAGGACTTAGTGCAATTTCCCATTTTAATTGTGCAATACTTTAACAACAGTGACCCCGCCTTTATTATAATAAAATGGGTACCGCAACGGGCATTAGTTAACATCTTTGAGTAATCTGAAGCTCTTGTTAAGTAAACTGAGTTAGATATACAGGCTGGGTCATAGATTTAACATCAACGGTTCTACTTCAAAGTCAACATCCGGAAAGTGCATGCTCTGATTCACACAATTATCTTGCACCCTGACTGTGTAGATCTCGTTAATTGGTGACGCCGCGACGAGCATAGTCACTAATTAATTCAGTGTTTTTGGGGAAAATATTGATTGATTTGAGACGCCGCGACGAGCATAGTCTCGGTGCTACCCTCTTGCGTTAAAAATATGAAATATGCAAGAGGACAGAAGGTATGACGCCACCACGATAACTAACCTTCTATCATTAAAATCAAATTAACAGTCTACTTAAATATACTGAAAGACGCTTGTCTATTAAATAATCAGCAACTTATAAAACACTTAGGCCTTACCTTCTTTCTTCCCAAGGGTCGATGTTAAATATGGGAATCAGCACCGCCTCCAGCTACAGTCGGATTAGGGCGAGTTCGAAATACAGAACAAAGTCGAAGGTTATGATGTCAGGGCGCCAGTCCGTTAAAATATGCTAACTACCAACGGATACTTAGACTCCAGACAAGGTATAATATTAAAACCCCAGGTGTAAAGAAAAATAAGACCAAACACACTCATTCAAATTTAACAACAGGTTTATTGACTCATTGGCACATCTAGCACCTGTAGTCATCTAACACATGAAGAAAAATTCGTACAATCCAATATCAGGAAAAATAAAACAATAAAAATGAAACACATAAGTGCAATCCAGTTGCAAACGTTACAATACTGTAAGTATATCTATAGACCAATAAGGTTGTGTCACCAAAAGCAAGCACAACAATTAAAATATGCAATAGTCACACTTGATTATATAATTCCAAAATAAAATGTTTTATCTACTATGAGGACTAACCTCGAGTTTAATTAAATACAAAAGGAAAATGTTTAAATCAAAAGATATGAATACAAAGTCAATATATGCCGGATAGTTCATCAAATAGTATCGAACAGTTTGGTCGCTTTCGGTAACACAAAACAATAAATGAAACACGCTGTATATTGTATACTGTATAGTAGAGACCAACGCCGAACTGGTCGACACCAAAATTGATACACTAGATGGTAACTAATACTAACAGCGCAAGATATCTTTTGCTTTACAAAAAGAAAGCGTGAAATTAATTCACTTAGTTAAATATCGTACAAATTACACACTCTTAAATTTAAATTCTTAATTAAAGATACTAAAATCAAAGCAATAAATTAACACAATACAAGTTGGGATACTACAATGCAAAATACGCATCCAAAATATCAATTAAATTTAACACAAGAAAATAAATGGCTATATAGCAGGCCAATTCGACACGTAACCTCAAATTAAAGGCCACAACTACTATTTAAACTATACGTTAAATGAAAATATTTAAATCTCAGTGACTCATATGCCACTACAAGACAAATCTAGTAATTACGTTGACTCTAATGATCAGTTAGACCGAAAAATAAAGTTAGACAACATGGTAGTGCTCAAAAACTGAACGTAAACTTACACAAATTTGATTGTGGCTGATTGCACCACGTGACTGTGCAATATACTGACAGTATTTATCAAACAGCAATTAACAAAGTCACAATACCTGGTTTCTCCACACACAGTTACGACTCACAAATTCTTTCTACGATGCCACACTAAGTTACGGGAAAAAGTCTTCCTAAGATATCCTTTGTTACTAACAATCGTCAGGAACTAATGCAGGAAGCTGCGGCAGTAAATGCGACTGCACAATAAAAATTTGTCTTCACCAAAGGGTATAACGTTCTCAGACTTCCGAAATTCCCAAAGGCCACCTCACAAGTCAATCACGTGGTCTAAAATTTCCACAAATGGAACGGCTTTGTCTAAAGTTCTATCATGCGTTAAACGCAAACTAAAAATCGAACAGGGAACAAGAATACAATTAGGACCAATCAGGCACGAGATATGAATACTTACAACAGCAAAAAGATCCCTTCAGCCAGTAGGAAAAATGAGGTGTAGCCACCACACGACTTTCTTATACGTATGAAAGTGTTACTTCCGGTCCGAATTTTGAAATTTCATTTATACAAAAAATATTCCAAATCCAACTCTAAATACTTTTGTACTCTTCATAAATATATATAGAATGCATAATTTACGACATATTTACAAAAAATCGTTATTCGGTAAGAGTAAAAGTGTTACTTCCGGTCCGAATTTTGAAATTTTTTTTATACCAGAGATATTTATAAGTACGTTCTAAATACTTTTGTACTGGTAATGTACCTGCCTAGAAAGCATGACTTGCGAGATATTCGCAAAAAACTGATTTTCGATAAGAGTAAAAGACCTACTTCCGGTCGGAATTTCGAAAAACTTAATCAATACAGTTTTTCTCAAATTTAATTTTAAGTACATATGAATTCTTTATAAATTTGTTTAAACTTAGTAATTGACGAAATATTTTCAAAATTCGATTTTTTCACTGAAGTAAACTACTACTTCCGGTATGCCGATTTTGCTCAAAATCTAATCAGTTCTCAAGAGGGAGATTATATTCATAAATATAAAATTTGGAATTGATATCTATAGCGGTTTGAGCGCTATCGTGGTCACACACACACACACAGACAGACAGACACACAGAGAGACATTGTTTAAAAACCACTTTTTTGGTATGAGGGGACCTCAAAACGTGGACATCTGCAAAAATCTCGAGGTCGAAAATTTTCATCATCACAATACTTCCTTATACTACGTATATGAAAGTAAAAATGTCCTCGTAAAGAGTTTCTTTAATAACGACAAATTCCAATTAAGCTTGAGAAATTTATTATTCCATCTACACTATAGTGATTTAGCACGATAAAAATTCAATATTCAAATTAATTACTCAAGAACTGGCCAAAACCATGCGGCTTTTGCGTTGTTAGGTACTTCTCGTACGAAGGTTGAAACAAAAGAGACAGTGTCAAAATTTCAATTAACGACGTTCGGAAGATACGACAAAGGCGACCGCTAAGCGGACACGGAGAAAACACCATCACAGTATTTAAAATAATTCTTAGGCTCTCAACGGTAATTTCAAGCGGAACATAAATATAATAAATTACGAAGCCCAATAAAATAAATAATTCACCAAGTATAATTATTTATAAAACTTAAAATAATGCGACAGAGGTAAATGCAAAGACTATATAGAAAATTCAAGATTTAACCCATCACGCACCATCTACTCGAGACTAGACCGCACTACTACCTCGAGAGATACTGATCGTATTACCGACAAGATCGATGAACATACCCGCAAGATCAATTGACTACGACGAGAGGGCGGTAAAAGGTTCAATCATTAATAAAATCACTAAAAGATAACAGTTAATACATTCTACCTAATGTAATTGAATATTCAAAAGGTAAAAATTAAGATCCTCAAACAAGAATTAAAAATGCAGCAAAAATATCGGATCAATTAATTTATCTCTATTAAGGGTTTTCTGTAGTAATAATTTTCACTAAATGCTGACTAAATAAATGTCCATTAAAAAAAAGTTGACTGTCGTTATGTATTTAAGATGAAGTTGAAAAAATATTAGCACAATTTCAGTGTTGGAGTAACCATTGCTTCCATTTTTTAATTATTTAAAATCGAATAACAAAGCACGGGATTGATAATTCAGGTCCAAAAAATAATAGCCCTAATGAACTTAAAGATTGGTGTTCAATAAATTTAATATTCCTAACGCTAAATTTGATAGAAAAGGCTATGTGTTTGCAGCTTAAAAGCCATTTCAACAAAAGTAGTACACTTTAGTTTTAGACTTTTGCATAGCTTTAATACTCTTACATGGTATCGATGATTGGTAAAGATAGAGGTGCGATTTGTCTTTTGGCGATTTTGGATATCAGCAAAGCCTTTTTTTATACGATTGATCATGATAAGCTCCTATCTATTCGGCAATAAGTTGGCCTTTTTTTGTCAGCACTTGAACTAATAAAATCTTATATTTTAGATTTTACTCTTTAGACCCTGAAAGCAAAATTTGACGAATTATTATCAGATGTTAAATTTTTAAATTGTGGCATACCTCAATATGTTGTAAATGTTTTTTTTTTAAATAATTAAAAAATATGAATTTGAATTAACTGTATAGTTATTATAAACAGTTGCAATTTAAATGGTCTTCAAAAGTATCAATCGTTAAACTGTTTCATTACTTCTCCATACGCTGATGTGGTCATATCTTATTTTTGGTTTGTGGGTAAACCTTTTCAACAAGGAAATTAAATTAATGGCTTTTTCATTATTTTTGAACAAATGTTCATCGATTTATGACCTACGAATATAAGGTCAAAAAAACCCTTAATAGACATGTAAAAATCACAAAGTACTAATTTATCTGCAGATAAAATAATTTTTTTTCACTGACATAAATGCTGTTAAGTCTGATTTCTTTTATCAATAAACAAAAGTTATCTAAAAAGATAAATATGTGCCACAATTTATACACCATTATTGTCTTATACAACGAAACGTATTAAACAATAGACCGAACAGCCATATTCAACCAACCAACAAAAAAGTATTATAAGAAGCATGAATATTATGAAAGACTATGGGCACTGTCTACAACTTTGTCTCCAATGAACTTCTTTGTGGCCTGTAATGGTACAGCCTATTTCCCTATATTAATTTTATAATTTTATTATTTTAAAGAATTTAATTAAATATATTTTTTATTATTAATATTTTATAAAGAAGTATTTAAAATCAATGAATGTATTATTGTAATATTAAGTCGCAATTAGTCATAAGTTTAGTTTGTATTTATGAATAAGAATTGTGGCGTCAAAAGTTTACATTAAGGCGATAAACGCTCCGATAGTGGTAAACATTCTCAGAGTTAAAAGAATGTGTGCGTGTTAAATGTGAATGGAAACTCCCAGACTATGTAGAAAGCGGGGATTCAGAGACAATTTAATATAAAAAGAAAATACGCTTTAAAAAGTCAAGAGTCGAAGGCGAGATACGTTAAACGTTGTATCGAAAGGCGAACTCCAAACAATAAGATTACTGAGATAGTCGATCATAAGAATCATTATCAATATAATCTAAATAAATAATCGACTACTGGGTTAGTCGGCCACGGTCATAAGAATTGTGGTTATTTGTAAAAAGTAATAAAATAGTGTTTAAAGTTGCACATAAATATTAAATGTGCAAAGTGTTATATTCTTATAATAAAGAAATTGTGTTCCGAATGGCAGAGTAAGCCGAATTCCGTTGAAGACAACGTAGAACAAAGAAGTTCCCGTTGAAAGCAGTACAGATGAAAGAAGAGAGAAGAAAAAGAAGAGTTAAAATAAGGTATTATTTAAATGATTATTGTATGATAAATGTATTTTTTATAATAAAATAAAATTTCAAACAGAGAGGAACTGAATAAACATCGTCTCCAAAATATAAAGTATAATGTAACTTGAGATGTTTCGCAATTGTCGTATATGTATATAAACATACACAAGTCGTATGTAGCCTGCGTAGTAAATTCTTGCTTTATTGTTTACGTTTTAATATAACCAAAGAATATACATAAATATGTCTGTTCATTTAATATTGGCAAAAGTGTATTGAACATGTCCATTAATGTGTTTTGATTCTTTTTATTTTAAGAGCAGTATATTGTGTGAGATTCTATTTTTGTTGTTGTTGTCTGTAAATATACAGGGTGAGTTTTTTTGAATGTTTAGCATTGGGATCTCAGAAACTACTGGAGATAGAAAAACGCTTAAATGGGGAAAGATGCGCAGTTTTACGAATTTGATTTAAAACTGCTTTTGTTTCTCCGATAACTTTCATGGCTTATTAGATATTCAAAGAAAACTAAATTTTACGTTTTTCTTTAAACATGCTTAGCATCGTTAATAGTAATTTTAGAGAAAAAGTGTTCAGACAAAAGTTTTAGATAATTTTACGCCAAATAAAACTATGTAGCTAATATTTTTTTTTCGTTCGCCATTATCGAGTTATGACACAAACTTGTGTTTTTTTTAATGGAAACCATAGTTGGTTTTGACATCATTAAAAAGCTTATTTTTTGCTGATTACAATGATATAAGGTTTGATATGGTTATTTTAAAAAATAAAGAGGATATAGACATTTTTATGGTTTTTATGGAAAACAATTGAATTTCGAACTGATAAAATACAAACCAAACGAAAACTTATTTTGAAATCTTATGTAGTAATAAAATGAAAACTATAAGAACTTTTATTAAGGGCACACAACATTATTAATGTTCAAAGATACCTCCATTATTATTAATACACAAATTGCATCTCTTCACAACAGAATTTGTAGCATTGCGTACTTTACGCCTACCAATGTTATTAAAAGCAACTAAGACAGCTTCTCTTAAATCGTCGATTGTTTCATATGTTCTTTTGTATACTGTGTCCTTTAGTACACCCCACAAGAAAAAATCCAAAACTGATAAATCAGGGGATCTAGCCGGCCATTCAATGGGTGCATTTCGTACTATCCATTGATTACGGAAGTTCAAATTTAAATAATTTATAACATTCAGTTGATTGTGCGGAGGCGCTCCGTTATGTTGAAACCATTGCATTGCTCGGGTTCTTAAATTTAAATTATCTAACATTTCCTCGAAATCTTGTAAAAAATTAAGATAACGATTGCCAGTTAGTGATCCATCAAAAATAAAAGGAGGAAGAACAGTTGATCCTATAACACCACCCCAAACATTAAACCCAAATTTAATTTGTGGTCTCCTATGTTCAACGTGAAGCGGATTTGTTTGAGACCATATTATGTGCTCATTGTGCCTATTAAACATTCCACAATTTGTGAAACGAAATTCATCAGTCCATAATATTTTCATTGAGCAGTGTGGATCGTTTTGACACTGATCTTTAAACCATCTACAAAAAGCTATTCGTCTGATGTTATCACCTTCATGTAAAGTTTGTGATACTGATAATTTGTAGGGACGAAATTTATGCTTCTTCAACACTCTGACAATAGTGCGTTGAGAGGAGCCCATTTCTGTTAAAATTTGTCGGGTCGATATAGATGGATTCTGAGCGACACATGCTAATATGTTTATTTCTCTATCTTCATCCATCCCTTTTTTTGATTTTGGTTTAACGAACGAACCATAATCTGCTAAATTATCCCATAATCTCTTAAAAGTAGGTAGCCACGGCTGACATCGATCAAAATAATTTTTAAAATAAACTTCAGCAGCTCTAGTAGAATTTCTCTGGCACTGAATGTAACAGTTACAATTAAATTAATTAATAGTTAATTGTCAAACATTGACAATTAACTATTAATTAATTTAATTGTAACCTAACTATAAGCGGTGTAAACGGCCGTTAATCATAAGTTTGCATTGGCTATGGAATTTTCTAACGTAGAAAAGCGTGATATGGTTGAATGTTACATTCAGTGCCAGAGAAATTCTACTAGAGCTGCTGAAGTTTATTTTAAAAATTATTTTGATCGATGTCAGCCGTGGCTACCTACTTTTAAGAGATTATGGGATAATTTAGCAGATTATGGTTCGTTCGTTAAACCAAAATCAAAAAAAGGGATGGATGAAGATAGAGAAATAAACATATTAGCATGTGTCGCTCAGAATCCATCTATATCGACCCGACAAATTTTAACAGAAATGGGCTCCTCTCAACGCACTATTGTCAGAGTGTTGAAGAAGCATAAATTTCGTCCCTACAAATTATCAGTATCACAAACTTTACATGAAGGTGATAACATCAGACGAATAGCTTTTTGTAGATGGTTTAAAGATCAGTGTCAAAACGATCCACACTGCTCAATGAAAATATTATGGACTGATGAATTTCGTTTCACAAATTGTGGAATGTTTAATAGGCACAATGAGCACATAATATGGTCTCAAACAAATCCGCTTCACGTTGAACATAGGAGACCACAAATTAAATTTGGGTTTAATGTTTGGGGTGGTGTTATAGGATCAACTGTTCTTCCTCCTTTTATTTTTGATGGATCACTAACTGGCAATCGTTATCTTAATTTTTTACAAGATTTCGAGGAAATGTTAGATAATTTAAATTTAAGAACCCGAGCAATGCAATGGTTTCAACATAACGGAGCGCCTCCGCACAATCAACTGAATGTTATAAATTATTTAAATTTGAACTTCCGTAATCAATGGATAGTACGAAATGCACCCATTGAATGGCCGGCTAGATCCCCTGATTTATCAGTTTTGGATTTTTTCTTGTGGGGTGTACTAAAGGACACAGTATACAAAAGAACATATGAAACAATCGACGATTTAAGAGAAGCTGTCTTAGTTGCTTTTAATAACATTGGTAGGCGTAAAGTACGCAATGCTACAAATTCTGTTGTGAAGAGATGCAATTTGTGTATTAATAATAATGGAGGTATCTTTGAACATTAATAATGTTGTGTGCCCTTAATAAAAGTTCTTATAGTTTTCATTTTATTACTACATAAGATTTCAAAATAAGTTTTCGTTTGGTTTGTATTTTATCAGTTCGAAATTCAATTGTTTTCCATAAAAACCATAAAAATGTCTATATCCTCTTTATTTTTTAAAATAACCATATCAAACCTTATATCATTGTAATCAGCAAAAAATAAGCTTTTTAATGATGTCAAAACCAACTATGGTTTCCATTTAAAAAAACACAAGTTTGTGTCATAACTCGATAATGGCGAACGAAAAAAAAATATTAGCTACATAGTTTTATGTGGCGTAAAATTATCTAAAACTTTTGTCTGAACACTTTTTCTCTAAAATTACTATTAACGATGCTAAGCATGTTTAAAGAAAAACGTAAAATTTAGTTTTCTTTGAATATCTAATAAGCCATGAAAGTTATCGGAGAAACAAAAGCAGTTTTAAATCAAATTCGTAAAACTGCGCATCTTTCCCCATTTAAGCGTTTTTCTATCTCCAGTAGTTTCTGAGATCCCAATGCTAAACATTCAAAAAAACTCACCCTGTATATAAAATTCATTGATTTTGAATATAAGTATTATTAAAATTTTAAATGGTATTCTTTTTTTTATAAATGATCTAGGAACCTTTTTTTAAGTAATCATTTCTAGTAATCCGAATCGCCCTGAGAGGCGACATAATGAACAGCAACCTCTATATCTAAATTGATATATTTAAAATAAAGTAAAATTTGAAAAATAAAATTCAAATAATTGTTTATTTGCCTGCATTATGTCGCCCAACTTTGGGGCATTTTAATTGCACTTTAAGTATCCAATAAAGGGTTCCTTCACAGGCCCTAGGCTAGGTTTTTGAATTAGTGGGATATTAAATGTAGGTAAGTGTTTATAGGAACAACAGGAGATGATTACACTAGGTTTTTTGCACAACAAAGAAGTAGTACAAAATATTATTAATTACACTTTATTCTTAGAACTGTATATTTGTGAAACATGTATGATTAATACATATTAGGGCCTTTCACTTGTATTACGTTCAATGCAAACTTTGGGGAACTTCTTTTCAATATAACTGTGAAATACTTTAACGCCTTCAAAAGTTTCTCTACAGACATCTAATATTTCTGAGGCGGGCAAGTCAAATCCGTTGTTACCGCCTCCAGTAAGCTCTACTGTATAAGCGAGTTGAACACCACCGACACCTTTTACCCAATCATCGCTGCCTCCAGCAGCAGCGTATAAAACATTCGTTGAACTACCGATTGAATATCTCGTCCCAGATACCGCAGCTATGGCATCGTCAGCACTAGTCGCCAAGGAATGAAGTTCATCAGCATCCTCTGGTAGATCTTCCGTAAAACCCCATGGATACAGGAAATAATTACCATAGCTATGGAAGGTAAGATATAACTTAATCCGCTTCTTGTACCGGTTTACCACATCTCTTAGAGCAGCTGTTTCAGGCTCACTGAACGCTGATGGTCCAGCATAGATGTCGCTACATTCTTGCGAACTAGCTCCTACTTCCATCCAATGATAACCAAAATTGCGATTTCCATCGACTCCTCTACATTCATCACCATGACCTGAACGAGTTTTACGCCATAAGCGCTCCTAGAAGAAAATTTTATATATAATGTTTCTTTTAGATATTTTTTAATATTATATTAAGCATCCAGAACATTGTAGGTGTTTTACCGGTCGATAGACAATATTGCCTAAGACCAGTATAAGCATTAACATTCGAGACGCCTAGAGATAATTTACGTTGGTGACACAATAAAAATACGATTTTGACAGAATAAAATATATTTCAAATGGGGCACAACACACTAACATACAACGATTTCTTTTCGGTACCGATTTCATGATTATTTTAATGATGTTTCTGAAATAAAGATGTAGTATTGCTATTGTTATTATTCAATTTTACGATTTGTTAATTTTTAACTGTAATATTTTTGGGCAATGTTTAATAGACAACTAAAATACGACAAAAATAATTTGGTGTTGTAACAGTAACAGTGTCTGTTGTTCTTATACACAATTTATATTCTCTAGTAGTATAAATATTCCAGACCACCAGTGTAGATTTCGGGGAAAAACACTCGACCATCCAACAATGTGATAGAATTGTCCATAGGATGTGCAGCAGCCTTCTCAGACACCAGTAGGCGTTCGATAAAATATGGCACGACGGCCTATTCTAGTAGTAAGTGTTACCGGTGTGATAATTCAGACTCCGATTCACAATTAAAGAGAGGAGATGGCTTTAATTATAATTTACTCTTTATTGAAATAAAATGAATCTTTTTAAACACCGTAGATAATGTGTGTCAATTTTGTCAAAATTGACACAACTCGACTAACCGTCTCTGTTTTTTTTCATGTCATGTCAAAAATGACAGAACTAAAAAAAAAACATGACAGTAATTTTAACATGAACTTCAAACACCTGCAAACGCGTCGTAGTGATATGTATTGGTAACATAAGTTAAAGCAGAAGCTACCAGATTAACTATATTTAATAATAAAATCGTACCTCTATGGAAGATACTTTCAGGTTAAAGTCTCTCATTCTCAACATATCAATTTACACAATCAGGAGTACCACAGGGTATTGTGCTGGCACCATACTTGTATCTATTATACACCGGTGATGTGCCAGTTACTGCAGAAACCCATATTGTAACCTTTGCTGACGACACAGTTTTCCCAGCAACAGATGAAAACCCTATAGAGGCTACCAACAAATTTGAACATTATATAAACGAACTAGAGCTCAGAATGAACAAATGCAGAATCAAAGCTAATAATAACAAGTCAACCCAAATCACATTAACCTCCAGGCAAACCTTATGCCAACATGTAATTGTTATACAACCAGTGAAAACTGACGTGAAGTACTTTGGTATTCATCTTGACCAGAGATTAACTTGACATTAAGGCATTGAAATCCAGGTAAATGAACTGGCTATTGGGTAGAAGATATCAATTAGCCATTGAGAACAAGATTCTTGTCTACAAAACTCTACTGGTACCAATATAGAGCTATCCGTCAAACATCAAAATTGGCATCATGATCACATGATGGCTAACACACCTTGGTACGTGACAAACCTAACATGAGGACCCAGAAATACCATTTGTGAAGGATGTTATCAAGGCTTATGCCAGACGTTATAGAGAAAGAAACTTATTTCAAACAAATCCAATTAGTTAAACAACCCCCAAACACGCAGAGGGAAGACTTAAAAGCAATTAGGCAGTAGACCTGCGTGAATAATCCTGGTAACGGTCAGTCACTTGCATATTCAAGTAGATTGTAAGTATGCAATTAAACTTATAAGAGAAATAATCTCTAGTAAGAGATTACTGAATATTATATTTTTTTTAGCCGACATTAATAGTGTCAATTAGCAAAATCAAATTTTAAAAATATGGTCGCAGGGGAGAGAAATGTATCTAAAAATAGCATTTTTACTTCAAGTTTTTCGGCGTTAGAAAGGGAAATATATAAAATTGATGTTTGGAGCGAAAAGATAAGGTTATCGAAGTGTTCGAGTATACTATTTTTCAAATTAAGATAATATATAAGTAGTAATATACATTTTACAAATCAGTTTTTGTACCTAGATAAAAGCCTAATACCTGTTTTATAATTATTATATTATTAATTTAATTGTCGAGAATAATACACTTGGCTATATTTCACACAGTTTTATTATGCCATTATCAAAGAGTTACTTATCTAAACTCACAATTTAGATAACTAATAAGGTGTACCTTTAAAAAACAATTAAAAAATTATGAAAAATACAGTTTATGATGTAACTCAAAAAAATAGCCGAAAAATAAATCAAGTATTCTCAAATGGAGTTCAAAATTACTTAAACACTTTTTTATTGACCATTATTACTGACGATAAATCACCGTCCAGATATTTTTAAAAATTAAATTCTGTATTGTTTTTAAGAACATTTTTAATTATCCTCATGATCGATATTACAAGAAACGTACAGAACGATAAATAAAGAGCAAACCTAGGAAAAATAATTAAAATTGTTTCAAATATTTTACTTAAATTTCCTGGAATAAATATTATATCAATACAAGCAGCAAGTATTCAAGAATAATTTCGTTTGTTTTGAACATCGATAAGGATATCGATTTCCTATTGATTACAGACTGTCAGATATGGTTCGCTGCATTATTCCGCTTTGATAATTTGTTTATAAAGAAATTGCAAATCTCTGGATTATATTATATACGTTAGTATAGACTTTTTAATAATAAGAAATAATTGGAAAACTCATCTTGACAAGTTAACAAAATTTTAATAAAATAATAACTCATTATCGGCGTTTGGCAGACAAAAAATAAATTGTTAAAACATGTTTTGAGCATAAAAAACATTTAAAATGCGAACTGCTACAAAACAAAACATAGCCCACTAAAATTAAGTGTTGGTCTTAGTACCGGTGAGGTAATTCCAAAAATAACTGGCTTTTTTTGTAGCAGCCCTAGTTTATGAGATACAAAACTGAAATATTGTGCTTAAAATTAGGACCTAACTAGAAGACGAATATTATCAAAGATATTTGCATCTCTGCATTTATGATTAATTGTGTGATAATATTCATGCGTCTACTTTATTAGAAGTTCTATTTTGTTGTTCCACAATATTCCTTTCGCTTTTAATTTATTTTTCAACGGCGAGAATGAAAATACCTGCTCAATGGGATTTGTGATTATTTTAAACATATTTAATTTAATTTTTGCGACTTTTGGCGGGGAAATTGACAATATTGTGGCATACGGCATTCAGGTAACCCCTTCCCCAAATTATTTGGTAGTACCCATTACAGTGAAACTCGAACATTGAGTATGAAGAACATCTATGAGTAATATGTGTCGGTCTGGAAATGGAAAGTTTTGTCTTTGAACAGTGAAGTGAATAAACAAAACATTCTTGTTTTTTATGTCACTGGGGAAGAAGAGGTAAAAATCAGCATTGAGTTAACAGAATTTGCCTCTTAAATACTAGGAAAATTTATCAACGAAACTCTGGTTTGGGTTTTGATTATTAATTGGAGTCTGTTTCAAGTAAGCGTTATGCTAGAAAATCATATAACTGCAAATTATTAAGTGATAATTAATAAATGTATATTTATCTATTGCCTGAAATAAATACCTTACTTAGTATTTTATAATAGCCTATCTTAAAAACTAGATCTGATAGAAAAAATTTGGCACCTATTTTTGATAGTACGCCCAACATTTACCTGTAAAGTTAAAACATGGACGTCATCAAAATGTCGGTGGGAATGTGTAACAGAAGAGCAACAGCAATAAAAATATGGGAAAGAACGCATTAACTAAATATAATGGAATTAATTGAAAGAAGCAACCCGCTAAAAATACACAAACCAAAAACAAAACATTACAGTTAATACAACGCAATCTTTCAAAAGAACGGATAAATTTGATTGTAATTGACTCAAAAAATAATCCATAGCACAATATGACAAAATACCAAAAATATTTTTTTTCTGGTGTAAACGTAATGTTGGAATTAATAGAATTAATGAACTCAAAGAAATTGTTCAATTATTTTTTTGTACCTGTATATCCTACCAGAACGTCATTAACATATCTGTACCAAAACAATAGGTATTTAGTTAATATACTATTCTCAAAAATCCTACTTTCTAAATTCTCCAAGAATATATCTGTCAAGGTGATAGAGGATTTCCCATTATCAAATTTGTTTATTATTAATTGAAAAGTACCTACTTTTGTTCTAATGATATTGTTGTGGGATATACTTACACAAACTACTGAACAATTTCTTTGAGTTCATTAATTCTATTAATTCCCTCATTATGTTTACACTAGACAAAGAAGTGACTAACAGTATCAATTTCTTAGGACGTTAAAAAGAGTCAATATAACCTAGTGCAATTTTCAATTTACCACAAAGAGTCACATACGGACATAACCATCCACACAACAAATCAAACCGTCAATTCGAATACAAATTAGCAGCTTACGATCAATAGATTGATGATTACAATGTCTACTGAAGACTATAATAAAAAATGAGGTGTGGCCACCGCACGACTTTCTTATACGTATGAGCGTTTTAAATTATACTATTTAAAGAATTTTTATACAAAAATTATTCAAAATCCTATTCTAAGTACTTCTATTCTCTTAATAAATCTCTGTAGAATGTACACCTTGCGAGATATTCGAAAGAAAGTGCTACTCGCTAAAAGTAAGAGTGTTACTTCCGGTCGGAATTTTGAAATTTCATATAAACAAAAAAAATTGCAAATCTAGCACTAAATATTTTTGTACTCTTGATAAATCCATCTCTAAATACTTTTGTACTTTTGATAAATATATATAGAATGCATAATTAACGACATATTTACAAAAAACCGATATTCGATATGAGTAAAAGTGGTACTTCCGGTCCGAATTTTGAATCCTTTTTTATACAAAAGATATTGAAAATGTCTCTGTGTGTGTCTGGCTGTGTGCGTGTGCACAAATTTTGCATTTACGGGTATAATCTCCCTCTTGTGATCTGATTAGATTTTCAGTAAAATCGACAGACCGGAAGTAGTAGTTTACTTCATTGAAAAAATCGAATTTTGCCAATATTTCGCCAACTACTAAGTTTAAACAAATTTATAAAGAATTTATATGTACTTAAAATTAAGATTGACAACAATTTCATTTAAAAAGTTCTTCAAAATTCCTACCGGGTCTTTTACTCTTATCGAAAATCAGTTTTTTGCGAATATCTCGCAAGTCATGCTTTCTAGGCAGCTACATTACGAGTATAAAAGTATTTAAATTATAATTTTAAATATCTTTTGTATAAAAAAATTCAAAATTCGGACCGAAAGTACCACTTTTACTCTAGCCGAATAGCGATTTTTTGCAAATATGTCGTAAATTATGCATTCTATATGTATATATTTATTAAGAGTACAAAAGTATTTGGAGTTCGTTTTGCAATATTTTTTGTATACATGAAATTTTAAAATTCCGACCGGAAGTAACACTTTTACTCTTAGCGAGTAGCACTTTTTTTCGAATATCTTGCAAAGTGTGCATTCTATAGCGATTTATTAAGAGAATAAAAGTACTTAGAATAGGATTTTGAATAAGTTTTGTATAAAAAAATTCTTAAAATTGTATAGTTTGAAACGCTCATACGTATAAGAAAGTCGTGTGGTGGCCACACCTCATTTTTTTTCACTGAAGTAGACTACTACTTCCAGTCTACCGATTTTACTGAAAAACTAATCAGATCTCAAGAGGGAGATTATACATGTAAATACAAAATTTGGAATTGATATCTACAGCGGTTTGACCGATCGTGGTCACACACAGAGAGACACAGACATTTTTTAAAAACCATTTTTTGTTATCAGGGGGACTTCAAAACGTGGATATCTGCAAAAATCTCGAGGTCGAAAATTTTCGTCATCACAATACTTCCTTATACTACTTATAAGAGAGTAAAAATATCATTAAATAAATTGCTTATAACAATGGAGACGACCCTCAGTTAATAGATAAATTAATATCAAAATGAGTGTTATTTAAAAAAATGAGGTGTGGCCACCACACGACTTTCTTATACGTATGAGCGTTTCAAACTATACAATTTTAAGAATTTTTTTATACAAAACTTATTCAAAATCCTATTCTAGGTACTTTCATTCGCTTAATAAATCGCTATAGAATGCATACTTTGCAAGATATTATCAAAAAAGTGCTCCTCGCTAAGAGTAAAAGTGCTACTTCCGGTCCGAATTTTGAAATTTCATATGTACAAAAAATATTACAAATCCAGTTCTAAATACTTTTGTACTCTTGATAAATATATATAGAATGCATAACATACGACATATTTGCAAAAAATCGCTATTCGATAAGAGTAACAGTGGTACTTCCGGTCTGAATTTTGAAATTTTTTTATACAAAAGGTATTGAAAATTATGTTCTAAATACTTTTATACCCGTAACGTACTTGTCTAAAAAGCATGACTTGCGAAATATTCGCAAAAAACTGATTTTCGATAAGAGTAAAAGACCTACTTCCGGTAGGAATTTCGAAAAACTTTTTAAATAAAATTATTCTCAATTTTAATTTTAAGTATATATGAATTCTTTATAAATTTGTTTAAACTTAGTAGTTGACGAAATATTCGCAAAATTCGATTTTTTCGCTGAAGTAAACTGCTACTTCGGGTCTACCGATTTTACTGAAAACCTAATCAGATCTCAAGAGGGAGATTGTACACGCAAATACAAAATTTGGAATTGATATCTCCAGCGGTTTGACCGCTATCGTGGTCACAGACAGACAGACAGACAGACAGACAGACAGACAGACACAGAGACATTTTTTAAAAACCACTTTTTTGGTATCAGGGGACCTCAAAACGTGGACATCTGCAAAAATCTCGAGGTCGAAAATTTTCATCATCACAATACTTCCTTATACTACGTATAAGAAAGTAAAAAATGAGGTGTGGCCACCACACGACTTTCTTATACGTATGAGCGTTTCAAACTATGCAATTTTAAGCATTTTTTTATACAAAAATCATTCAAAATCCTATTCTAAGTACTTTCATTCTCTTAATAAATCGCTATAGAATGCATACTTTGCAAGATATTCGAAAAAAAGTGCTACTCGCTAAGAGTAAAAGTGCTACTTCCGGTCCGAATTTTGAAATTTCATGTATACCAAAAATATTGAAAATCCACCTCTAAATACTTTTGTACTCTTAATAAATATATATAGAATACATAATTTACGACATATTTGCAAAAAATCGCTATTCGGTAAGAGTAAAAGTGGTACTTCCGGTCCGAATTTTGAATTTTTTTTTTATACAAAAGATATTTAGAATTATCATTTAAACACTTTCATACTCGTAATGTACCTGCCTAGAAAGCATGACTTGCGAGATATTCGCAAAAAACTGATTTTCGATAAGAGTAAAAGACCTACTTCCGGTAGGAATTTCAAAAAACTTTTTTAAGAAAATTTGTCTCAAATTTAATTCTGAGTACATTTGAATTCTTCGTAAATTTGTGTAAACTTAGTAATTGACGAAATATTTGTAAAATTCGATTTTTTCACTGAAGTAAACTACTACTTCCGGTCTGCCGATTTTTCTCAAAATCTAATCAGTTCTCAAGAGGGGATTATACACGTAAATACAAAATTTGGAATTGATATCTAAAGCGGTTTGACCGCTATCGTGGTCACACACAGACACACAGACACACAGACACACAGACACACACACAGACACACAGACATTTTTTAAAAACCACTTTTTTGGTATCAGGGGACCTCAAAACGTGGACATCTGCAAAAATCTCGAGGTCGAAAATTTTCATCATCACAATACTTCCTTATACTACGTATAAGAAAGTAAAAATACTAGGAATATACCCAATTACCAATAATAATACAGTTAAAGTATAGATCATGTGTTAAGAGATGTACTTATATGTTAGTTTTCAGTTTAAACGCCATTTTACTAGGAAAAGCTAGTTTTTACTGACCATCTTTGTTACAACTCGTGCTTCCTAGGAAAAACTAGAATTTACTGATAAACAAAATTAAATGTTAGATAAAACTAGTTTTTACTAGGAAAAACTGTTTGGGAGAAATTTATTAGTTAAAAGCAATCCAAGATGTTGATTGTGAATTAAAAGTATGTGTATTATCTAGTATTTATTCAGGACACATCATATAATATTTGGTGACACATTTTAACATTATTTTGACAAGTCACACGTTAGTCTCGCTCAACAAAATTAGCTAAGACAAATATAAGGAATTACTAAAGTTACACTTGTTATTGCAAGACAAGCTGTCGTGGCATTTTGAGTTGCACAGATTGCTTTTCTTCTTGCAAAAGCACCTAATTGACTTACATGCCTTCTTACATACACAGTGAAAATACCCTTGGCCTGTTCCTAAAGCCGCTTTTGTGGCAACAGTTCTTAAAGACAAATTTATCTCCGGCAATTCTTCAAACACGCGACTAGGTTGGCCCGCCACGAGTCATACGACATCGTTTGACCAATAGGAATCGTTCTTGAGCGCCACGTGTAAGCTAGATGAACTTTGACCACTGTTGAAACAGTTTTAACTGAGTCATTTCATTAAAACCCGTTTTAACTGACATTTCTATTGATCATTAGTAAATACTAGTTGTAACAAAGGCGGTCAGTAAAAACTACTTTTTCCTAGTGAAAACGTGTTTAAACTTTAAATGGGTTTTTACTGTAACATATAGGTCAAACAGTACGAGCGTTTAAAAAATGAGGTGTGGCCACCATACGACTTTCTTATACGTATGAAAGTGTTACTTCCGGTCCGAATTTTGAAATTTCATTTATACAAAAAATATTCCAAATCTAACTATAAATACTTTTGTACTCTTCATAAATATATATAGAGTGCATAATTTACGACATATTTGCACAAAATCGTTAATCGGTAAGAGTAAAAGTGTCAGTTCCGGTCCGAATTTTGATTTTTTTTTTTATACAATAGGTATTGAAAATTAAATTTTAAATACTTTTATACTCGTAACGTACCTGTCTTGTAAGATATTTGCAATAAGAGTAAAAGACCTTCGAAAAACTTTTTTAATAAAATTTTTCACAATTTCAATTTTAAGTATATATGAATTCTTTATAAATTTGTCTAAACTTAGTAGTTGATAAAATATTGGCAAAACTCGATTCTTTCACTGAAGTAAACTACAACTTCCGGTCTGCCGATTTTGCTGAAAATCTAATCAGTTCTCAAAAGGGAGATTATACGACTAAATGCAAAATTTCGAATAGATAGCTCTAGCGGTTTGACCGCTATCGTGGTCACAGACAGACAGACAGACACACAGACATTTTTTAAAAACCACTTTTTCTGTATTAGGGGACTTCAAAACGTGGACATCTGCAAAAATATCGAGGTCGAAAATTTTCATCATCACAATACTAAGTAAAGTAAAAAGGATCGTTGATCATCTCTCCGACTTACGCGAATCATTTGATAAATAACTACCATATTTTTAACGAACAATTTGATATTATTGATGTTAATAAAGCTGAACACGCAAGTACCCTAATTTATTAAATGATAAAGGGGACCTTAACTCATCACAATTGTTAACTCTATATTAACACAGGTTTTCCCAATTTTCGTAAGTAACCCTTGCAAGGAATACAGTTTTATTATTTAACGGTTAATGTCGATAAAGATCCTATACATCTATCAGTTCTACGAGTTCTTGATAATTTCACATCATATATAATGTAATATGAAAACCTGAAGAAGCTACTGTGTAGTGAAACAGTTGTAGTGTTTGCTGTAGTTAAATATAGTGTAAATCTAAAAGATATTTGTTTTATTTCACATTGAAAATTAATTTAGTACATCAAGACAATAAAACTTACATCTGTGTGCGTGTATTCATATCCATCAGGATTTAAAACGGGTATTATATACCAATTTACATTTTCAAGCATGTACTTATTTTCAAGTAATTCATGAATTATGTAAGTAACAAATGCAGGAGATACCCATTCACGTGCATGAATGCCACCATCAATTAGTATAATCGGTTTGCTTCTACGATCACTTCCTAATTTTACCATGCGCATGGTACGGTTTTCAGAAGAAGTACCGATATCTTCGACAGATACAATTTCAGGATATACTTTTGCCAGTTTCAACAGATAATCTTCAATCTAAAATGCAAATGTCAGTCAATATGATTTTACTTTAATATAAGTTTGTCTACCGTTTTATAACGATGATATACATCAAAAGAAATTTCGCCTTTCTTTACTGTCCGGCTTGCTCTTTGACGATTTTTCTCCGTTGCGACGGATCTACAAAAATGTAATTATTCAGTAAACATGCAAAGAAAATACGTTTAGTTAGTGATTTTTGATTTTATTGGAATTCTATTCTAAATAAAAGAGTCATTTTAATTTGAACAACTTATTAAAGAACACGTTTCATCATTTACTGAATAGTTATTGAATAGTTAATGCTGTATTCAGATAATTTGCTGGATGATAAATGGTAGAATGGTCTTTGTGGATTTGTCAAAAATTAGATGGCCAACATATTTGTGCATTACTGAAGTGATGCCTAATATGCTATCTACAGCCAATCCATTGTAGTCCTTTTAAGATTGATTTCTCTGGAAAGTTTTAAAAAGAACTACAACGAATGCCAACAGCTATCGCTCATTGGCGTATTTAATAGGAATACCAATGGGGCAATAGTTGAAAGGAGAAGTAAGGGCAATGATTGGAAAATATAACATTATTCATGGAAAGTCATCTTCTGGTACACTGATAGTTTGAAGACACATAAGAGAAAAGCAGAAATAAACTGGGTGAGCCTAAGAAGTAGTATGCTAATGTAATTGGAAGAACAAGTGATGGTATTCCAAGCAGGAATAAGTACAATTGGAGCCTCTGTATTGTAGAGTATTTAGAGACGATACTTAACGTATTGTGATTCTCTCTGATGATACAAATCGACAAGTTCTTTATAGATATAGCGGACATAACGGAACACGATTTACTAGGCAGGTTACTGAAAGCATGTTTTCCTAATACATAATTAAACTAAGCTGAACATCCAAAATACTGTATCTGCTTTTCATGAATGAAGTATATCGAAGAAGATGTGGTAAGTAAATAATCATCGTTGAAATACTGTAAGGAAGCAGGAGTCAGATCGGGGATTGTAGAACATTTGTTAGTAGATAGATACTATACTTTGAGCAGTGCTCGACGAACCACAATAAGATTAGTTTCTTATAGATATAGCGGGCATAACGAAACGCAAATTACTAGGCAGATTACTGCAAGCATGTTCTCCTAATAAATAATTAAACCAAACAGAACATCAAAAATACTGGATCTGCATTTGAGGAATGAAGCATATCGAAGATGTGGTAACTAAGTAATCGTAGTTGAAATACTGTAACGAAGGAGGAGTCATATCGGGAATTTTAGAACATTTGTTATTAGATACTATACCTACTTTAAGAAAATAGATTTACACAACATGCATGGCATTAACTACGTAAAGATACTATTTTCTTGGTCCTGTTAACTTGTAAGGTGAATTATGAGAAATATCTAATCAGCATGCTTTTTGCTCATTTACGACGGAGAAATCTGTTGAAATAAAAGATTGTGGGGCAAATATTAAAGACCAAATGTACTCGATAACTCACATGATTGATCGTTTAATAGAATACGACGAATAACTGTAAAAACATATTGTGGAATTGTTCTAAAAACACTAAATATATCTTAAATTACATTGAGTAGGTACTCCAGCACTGATTCAGTTTGAATTTTAAAAGAGAACGAATTTTGATAGTGTGATCTGTAATTGTCCTTGACCAAGTAAAACCTGACTCCAGATGAAGGTAAGGGTACGTGTCCATTTTTATGATTTAATTGGGTTCACTGACTAAAATTTCAAAATGCATGGCATTAACTACGTAAAGATACTATTTTCTTGGTCCTGTTAACTTGTAAGGTGAATTATGAGAAATATCTAATCAGCATGCTTTTTGCTGATTTACGACGGAGAAATCTGTTGAAATAAAAGATTGTGGGGCAAATATTAAAGACCAAATGTACTCGATAACTCACATGATTGATCGTTTAATAGAATACGACGAATAACTGTAAAAACATATTGTGGAATTGTTCTAAAAACACTAAATATATCTTAAATTACATTGAGTAGGTACTCCAGCACTGATTCAGTTTGAATTTTAAAAGAGAACGAATTTTGATAGTGTGATCTGTAATTGTCCTTGACCAAGTAAAACCTGACTCCAGATGAAGGTAAGGGTACGTGTCCATTTTTATGATTTAATTGGGTTCACTGACTAAAATTTCAAAATGTATATGTAAATAAATGCAAGGAGATAAATATGACTTCCATTTTAGAATGTGTGGTAAAATTTGCAATATAAGTTATTATAAATTAAGAAGTTTTATCTACTACTCTAGGTTAGATGAGAAATGTCCAAAATTAGCAATTATTTTGGACATTTGTGACAAATTAAACTAAACATAATAAATATCAATAAAGCACAAATCTATTTAAAACAATTGAATTTTAATCGGTCAAATGTTGAGCTATAGAAATTTTTTAAATATTTTTCAAATTGAAAATGTATTTAGTATTCATGTTCAAAAGTAATCTCTGATTTATGATGTTAAATTTTGAAACTTCTAATGCAGCCATTTTACGGATAGTGATCGTACACTAAATATTATTTCTTTCCCATTGTTTTAGAGATCTGCAGAAGTGCAAATAAACCTGAACATTGATTTGTTCAATATTTTGCTTGCTCGGCTGAAACAGTTTTTGGGGAACTAATAGAAGTCGACGCTATATATTTATTTTTATATATATTTATCATTTATCTTTTGACTACAATTGCAATTATAAATTTTATTTAGTTTATTTATAAGCGTTACATGCATATTAATTTGATTTATTCTTTTTTTTACGTGTCGGGTAATGAACGATTATTATTATCCTTAATACCAACAATTAATACATAATTAATACATCTCTTAATTCAAATAAAACCTATGAATGAAACTATATGTATAATATTAACAATAGAATGATATTTTCAAATCGGTGATTACTTACTTTTTTACGTTATCTATTAGCACTGAAAAATCTATATTCGCTTTTTTCAAAGTTTGAATCAAAATTTTTCCATGGCCTGGTGCGACCATAACGGTAGTAGGACTTTCAACACTTTTGGGAGCTACCCAATAGTCGTAAAAACGGCTGTCATTAAAGGTATGTAGAACTTTTAATTGCTGTTCATCTTTTGGATAAACTTGGAATACCTTGTATCTGTAAAAATATAAATATTTACTTACTACATCATAAGCTTTCATTAAAAAAAACTGCATTTGGAAATAAATGGCAACTGATAAAATTAAATTTAAATACAAACCAGAAGACACAGGATGAATTAAAACAATACACAAAATATGCGTGTGTTTACACAAACACAACTTGTTTTCCAGCAAGCCGTGTTCCAAAAATAATAAAAAAGAAGAAGACAAATATATTGGCGGCAAATACAGAGTGTCCCAGAAATAAAAAGACGGAGTACCAGAAATCGGAAGCTAGATTGTGTAAAAACGTACCCTCAAAATATCAAGTCTTTATTCGTGCGCAGACGGCAGAAAAAAATAATAAAGAATTCAATTGGCCTTACGCCGACCCTGGACGACTTATTACTGTGTTAAAAAAAGGAGGAGGAATAGATACTTCATAATAAATATAAAACTATTAATTACTTTAATTTTGCACCTGCTAGAAAAAAATAATTACATTCTTGATATTTACTGTAATAAAGGCTAGAAAAACTACGATTTATTGAATATTCTAAAGTAATAATAATCAGCTGTTTCTGACTACAAACACATTAAACAGCAACAACCTTCCTATTTTAAAAATAAAAACAATCTTTTATTGTCTGCAATAAAGTAGGTCGCCCATCTGGGTCAACAACCGCTGCGTTATCTAGACGTATCGGGCAAAGTACGATTTAATTTTTTTCCCGTTTTATACAAATAAAAGCGTATTTTTCTATGAATGCGTGTTCGTTTCTATTTATAAATGAGCATTCTTACGTGTATTTATAAACATACATTCTGTGCCAGGTCCGTAATGTATTTGTTTTATTTAAAAAACAACATAGAAAATTAAATTTTTAATTTCTTCGTTATTGCGGTATATTTGGGCCTGTTTCTGTTCGGACTTTACATACCTGCTACTCCGTCTTTTTATTTCTGGGGCACCTGTATATGGTATACCATATGTATTTGCTTTATAATAAAATATATAAATTAAAATTGAATTCTTAGCTATACCGCACCGATAAAGACTAATAAGTCAGAAATATTTGTTTGAGGATGTACTACACCTAAAGGTTTTATATATTTATGAGAAATTGAATGTAATTAATTCTGATCCTAAAGCAGATTGAATATTCTAATATAGTGAACAAAATTGAATAAAGGTAGTGAAATAGAAAAGTGACAAGAATAATATTTTTACATAGACATACTTACCCTTTATAAGAAGGGTATACTGCCAAGGCTGCAGCATACACAGCAGCTAGCATCAACAAGATCTTCATGATTTCTAGTCTAAGCTTTTCGTTATCGTCCTTTTATAAATTTTCCTTATCTACTCAAAGTTTCAAAGGAACTCGATGAGATAACAATATATGAACGAATTAATTACAAGAATTAGTTAAATATAGCTGCATAATATATCAAATAGCATACCGTAAACGAAAAATGAAAAAAACGTGGAAACAGGTATAAGTTATTTTAGGAGGCACGTGTTTGTGCCAGAGATGCGGAGGTCGGTTAGTTCCTCGTTTATAATAATAATATTTTTCCGAACACATTAAGTTTCTACTACAGCACAATACAATAATATACAGATCCAATAATGGGTGGAGAATGTGGCTAAGAATCTGAAATAAAATGCAAAAGGAAAAATCCCTTACCTAAGTTGCCATCTTCAGTAGAAATCTGTATATAACTGATTTCTACTGAAAATGGCAACTTAGTTGCCGAAATACGTATATAGATTTTTTTATATATTTTTTGTGGTAAGGGATTTTTCCTTTTTCATTTTATTCAAGGATGTACAGGATGTAACACGAGTACTAAATAATAGATATAACTTTTCAGTTTAAAAACTACGAAAACATTTTTGAACAAAAGTTGTTTGGTTTAATATTGTGATTTTTTGTCTGCTTTTGCTTTTTAAATGGCAACCCTATGTTTTGCGATTTTGAAAGAAAGCTTATTTTGCTCTATACAGATTATAAACCACGCTTAAAGTCACTGCATCTTTCGGAATGATTCGGAAAAAGCGTAGCGGGGGGACATACGCGCTAGCTTTAGAATAGCATAGAAGGTAATCACATTTTACGTAACACTGTCAATACAATGTTGCTATTTTATACGTATAAACGTAAGTTTGTTATAAATATTTTGAGTTATTTCTTACGTACATAAATTTCTTTTCTTGAATTTCTTAATAAAGTACGTAAGCAAATGATTTCGATAATCACAGGAAAGGAACTACATTTTTATCAGATTTTGTTAGAACATTTTCCTGTTTTGATAAATTTAAACAGGTAATGAAAATTGTAATTTCAGTGTAGTATTTAAAACAAGTATTTAATAAAAAAAAAGCATAGACATCTAAGTAGTCTTCAGAAGTTGGTTTACTCTAATAAAATGAAAAAAAAAAAACATTACATCCGTACCTAAAGAAGCCAGTAAATACTGGTAATAAAGAAATAACGTAATAGCAGTTCAAATAATCGCAAATATGCCAAAGCGAATATAGAAAGTACCAACGTGTTATATTTACGAAAACATCAACTACTCTACTTCGTCAACAGAATGCAACTGATCTTCTATGGTATTCTGACTACTGTTGCCAACCCACTACAGGCGATTCCCCTGAATGATCTGAATAATGCTTGAAAAACCCCTAAATTACATGACTAAACCCCTAAAAACCAGTAATTCAATTGTTATAAAAAAAGTAACTCCTTTATATTATTGTGACAGTTATTTGTATAGACAAATGCATGTTTCCAGGAAATTCATATACATGTATCTTAATTTGTAAATAGGAAAATTTACAGTTGCTGGTGCTTGCTGCTTATTACTCATGACTACATATTATTATAACATAATAAAAATAAACTTAAATATTTCTTTCTCAATATGCAATACTCAAGTATAACAGTTTTCAATGTCCCCTACAAATACGCCTAAAAATCCGCCTAAGAAATAAAACCCCCCAAATTTCCCCCTTGGCTCAAAAAAACCCATAAATCTAGGCGAAAAACCCCCAAGTTGGCAACGCTGATCGCCCCCCTACTCTTTTTCCGAATCATTCCGATATACGATGCAATGACTTTAGGAGTGGTTTATAATCTGTATATTCATGAATGATATATTGTCATTATGGAAAAAAAGTTAAGCAAAAACTAAATTTTATCGAAAAAATAACAATAAAGATCGAAACATAAAAATATTTTCAATGCAAGAACAACTGAAAGCAGATGTTCATATTGGCATCTAATAACATAATCCGTCTTTGACTTATTTTGCTGTTCTGTGTAACATCTTCACTTTGTTTCTGACTACTTCCGATACTTACGTAAAAGCCAGTAGTGACAAATTTAAATGTGGCATGCCACTAAGTCAGTCCCTTCTACCGATCTATTTTTTTTGTGGAAAACGTTATTTATGTACTCCGTGACACGCCTTGCAAAATATAGAAAAAAATTCTGTTGTTAATACCTTTCTTTTCCTCCGAGCAAAATGCGGTAATCGCAAGTATGTACCAGTTGATTATATCTATTGGCGGTTTTGTATAGAAACATGGATCTTAAGATATTTTATCGTATAATGGTCATCCATACATTGATCTATTGCTGATACCGTCTGGGTTTTCCTTCCCCCAAATGTGGATTTGTTCTCGACCAATACCCACAATTATATAGTACAGTTTCATTTAGTATAAATATTGCCTCACAGAGAATCCAATATCAGAATGGAATTTGTCATCTTCATTGCATCTTTCCATCACCTGTTCACAAATTTCCATTAATAAGTGAAGCTTGTAGTTATGGAGTCTGTCTTTTTTTCTAAGTTCGAAGAAAGGATGATGACTTTCTTTGTTGAAACTTTTGGCGTATTTTCAATTGCGAATGGAAAATTCAAATGTTTATTTTCATTTGTATTTGACTGGTTGTTTGATTTCCTTAACACTACCTGTTTAGCGAATTTCGTAGTGCCGAAACATTGTTCCTTGAGAAACAGGTTTATCATCAAATGCATCCTTCGTATTCAACTGTAAAAAAGTGGGCAAAATGTTTCCGTTTGGGACAAGAATCGCTGGAAGATGCTGATCGGTCGGGTCGACCAATTGAAGTGATAACGCCTCAACAATTTTCAATTATTGAACATTTAGTGCTTGAAGATCGCCGTTAGAAAGTGAAGGAATTAGCAGTGATAACAAACATTTCCGAGACGAGTGTTCGCCGAATTCTCCACGACCATTTGGGTATGAATAAAATTAGTGTTAGATGGGTACCGCGACTTGCTTCTGCTCTCCAACTTGAACGTCGAGTCGAATATGCGCAGTCGTTTTTAAACATGTGTGAAGACGACCCAAACCCGATTCTGGAGTCCATTGTCACAGGGGATGAAATGAGATTGAAAAATAGAAATTCTTGTATTGTTCCAAGTTTCTTTTTTGTATATCAGGCCGAGAATTTATGGCGCCTACCTCGTAGCAACCATTACTTGTATGTTGTTACATTTTAAATGCATTCTTTACTTATATTAATGAAGAAGCTATTTTTTTCTCATTCCTAGTTGTCTCTATTTTTTTTTATTATTTTCATATTAAACTTCAATCTAAAAATTTATATATAGAAATTCAAGAGTAAGTAATATATAACTTAAACAGAATTTTCTTGGTAACAAAGAAAATGTGTTATTTGATTTAGTATCTTGTGTGGAAACTTGGAAATTAGGTCCCGGCAATATATTTGGAGAAGCGTGTACAGAAATCTTAAGTTAATGGATGTCTACCGAGCCCTATAAGTTCGACACTAAATTTAATCAGTAAATTCGTGTGTCTGTAGCCCCGAAAAGAATAGTGTGCCAAAAAAAAAGATGTTTTAGAAATGAAGTCGATTCGAAATTATAACTGACTTGGAAAAGTTATTTGTCTAATTTTTAAATTAACGTTCATCTCGTTTTTAAGATTAGTGGATTACGTTCCGCAAATTGAGTAAATTCGTATATGGATGAATGAATGCACATCTGAACAAATCTCCCAATGCAAACGACAAAGCACACGTGTTTCGATGTTAAATAGGTCTCGTCTGCGCACGATCGTGTCGTTCACGGTGCCGGACAAACTTAGACCGCCCGCATATTGACGATTTGCGTACCAAATGCCATAAAGTAATACTTGGAGAATGAACTCCAACACTATTAAATCACTCAAGACATACATACACGAATTAACTTGTATATGGAGTAATTTAAAAGTTTGTCCATCTAGGCCTATACTATCTTATTACTTTTTGACTAAAAATTATACGGGGAATACAAAAATGCAATAATATATAGGGCGTTCCATTTAAAAAACTATAACTATGGTTAGCCACCAAGTTATGGAACACTTTGTATAATACAAAATATTTTTAAAATGTGCTCCTAATGAACAGCTATCACAAGGAAAAAACCGCTTCGAAATATCTTTACTCATAAAGGCATAATTGGCCTTACCCGCTTAAATGACTCATCCTGTATATATATCGGGTGTCCCAGCGGTAAAGTCCATTATTTGTATCTAATAATGCAGATAGCGAATAATTTTTAATACAAAAATTGTTGGTAATCATAAGCTCTACAATTTAAAAATATTTTCATTTATACAAAGTGTTCGACAACTACGAACCAACACAAACTTATGTTTTTCTAAATAGAATGCTATGCATTTTTTTACATTTTATGATAGCCCTTGAAGAGCTGATTAAAGTGACATAACTTGTATATGTCGATTTTCAACTGGTTCTGAGACATGGCGATTTTTCGTTAAAAATTGTATAACATTTGCAAAGTTGCTATGAAACAACGATTGATGATGAAATACCTATTATGAGCTCAATTAGTAGAGATATCTTTTCAGTACGTGAAATTAATGTTTATTTCGACATATCTACGCAGGTTCTTTAGAATTACATACCGTTCGCTGAAGTTAAAAATTCTAAAATGAATTAAATGGAACACTCTGTATATTTATATGTCATTGAAAAGTATTTAAAATTTACTAATTAAAAATATATATAGTTTCTAATGCCAGTGGGCGATATTGCAAAAGTTATAGGATACTATATCTGAATAAACCCGATTACGATTTAAAATATGCAAGCTATGACTTGCACTACGACTATAAATAAAATTAATCGAAAAGAGTTACTACTATTTATCTTTAACAAATAAGTAATTTTTATTAAAATTTTAAAACTCATGAAAAGTTTGGAAGTTCATGTATTAGTAACAATATAAAAAATTATGAACATAAGTTTTTGTTGGTTCCTCGTTGTCGAACACTCTGTATAAATGAAAGTATTTTTCAATTGTAGAGCTTATGATTATCAACAACTATTGTATTAAAAAATATTTGCTATCTACATTAATAGATATCAGTAGTGGATTTTACTGCTCCGCTGGGACACCCGGTATACAGGGTGTCTCAGCTTTTGCGTTACAGGTATTATCTACTTTCCCTGTATACATATCAGAAAACTTTTCAAATAAAAGTTACTTGATATTATGATGTGTCGAAAATGACAAACAGAGAATTTTATTTGCTCGTGACCTTGAAGGAGATTTCATGGTCAACTTTGTTTTTTTTAATGGATATATGCATTTTTTAATGTTGCATCTTATTTATCAAAAACTAATAAATAACTTTTATTTGATCCATTTTTTATTTTGCCTTGTCAGTTTTGACACAATTCAGATAAACTTGTCAAAAGCAATTTTTATTAACTTAAAGGAATACGATAATTATATGTAAGTAATTCAGTGCAAAAAAAAATAAAAAAATAAAGAGTAAGTATTTCAATAATAAATATCTCAAATTAGTGTATGTAGTTGGATAAGAAAACAAAACAAGAGGCATTAATTTAATAAATGTTCAAATTGGGCTCCATCAGCGTGGACACAAGCTTCCAAACGACGTCTTAATCCTCTGTTGCAAGATGAAAGTATCATTCCGTGAGTCATAATCCGGCATCCCATGCGAATTCGATTTTTCAGATCATCAAGATCTGCCGACCGAACTTGATATACAAATTCCTTTAAATAACCCCACATGAAAAAATCAACAGGCGATAAATCCGGGGAACGAGCAGGCCAAGGGATAGAACCTCTATTTCCAATCCATCCATTGGGGTACAGCGCATTTAAATAATTCGTCACAATTTGCGCATTATGTGGCGGAGCACCATCTTGTTGCCAAATTATGTCTCGTCTTTCATTAAGAGGAATATCTTCCATTAAATCGTTGTCCTGTCAGGGTTCCTTCGTAAAAGTGGGGTCCAATTAAATGCCCATTAAACATTCCACACCATACATTGGTTCCCCACGCTGTTTGAAAGCGTGCTTCCTCCATCCACCGCGGATTTTGGTTGGACCAATAATGCGCATTATGTTTGTTCACAACACCATTATTGTGAAAGCGACTTTCGTCACTCCACAAAATACAATTAAGATAATTTGGATTTTCATCTTCTAGAACTTGCAATCGTGCAATGAAATCCAGGCGTCTTTGTAAATCGTTTAGTCTTAATTCTTGTGATAAATGAACTTTAAATGGATGGTACCGATGCCCTTTTAAAATTCTATGTACTGTAGCTTTACTAACGCCAATTTCTTCTGCCACACGTCGAAGTGAAACATGGGGGTTTACAGCTACATAAGCCAAAATGTTGATTACATTTTCTTTATTTCTAGCAGGAGCATTATGGTTAGCATGTTTTACGGTAGAGGGAAATGAACCAGTTCGTAACTTCGCTTCTACTCTATTAAATGTTGTATGTGATGGATGATGACGTTCCGGAAATCTTTCTCGATACAAATTTGCAGCTTCTCGGGAATTCCTTCTGCATTCTCCGTAGACTATTAACATATCTACATATTCGTTGGAGTTGTATGTAAGTGGCATATTAAAAAGCTGCGGATAACGCAAGTCAAATCTTTGTGTTGACTGACAGAACACAACTTTTTACTTTTGACAAGTTTATCTGAATTGTGTCAAAACACGGCAAAATAAAAAATGCATCAAATAAAAGTTATTTATTAGCTTTTGAAAAATATGATGCAATATTAAAAAATGCATATATCCATTAAAAAGAACAAAGTTCACCTTAAAATCTCCTTCAAGGTCACGAGCAAATAAAATCCTCTATTTGTCATTTTCGACACATCATAATATCAAGTAACTTTTATTTGAAAAGTTTTTTGATAACTATACAGGGAAAGTAGATAATGCCTGTAACGCAAAAGCTGAGACACCCTGTATATATGTATATATAGGTTAGTGGAGATATTTACGTAAATAAATAAACAAGTATTTTTTAATCCACTTTATTCTCTAAACAGTACATATGGGAAGTGTGTATGACTAACTAAAATGGGGAATTTCACTGCTGTAGTGACAGCCTGAGTCTGCGAAGTTTTGTTTAATGAAACTGTAAAATACTTGAATGCCTTTGAAAGTTTCTCTACAAACGGCCAATATTTCTGCGGAGGGCATGTCGTATCCGTTGTTGCCGCCTCCCGGAAGCTCTATTTTGTAAGCGAGTGGGACACCACCAACACCTTTAACCCAGTCAACGCTACTTCCAGCAGCAGCGTATAAAACATTCGCTGAACTACCTATTATATATTTCGTCCCAGATACTGCAGTTATAGCTTTTTCAACACTAGTAGCTAAGGAGTGAAGCTCGTCAACATTGTCTGGTAGAGCATCTGTAAAGCCCCATGGATACAGTAAATTATTACCATAGCTGTGGAAGCTAAGATATAACTTAATCTGCTCCTTGTACTGGTTTACCACATCTCTAAGAGCAGCTGTTTCAGGCTCACTAAAGGCCGATGGTCCAGCGTATTGATCGCTACATTCATCCGAACTAGCTCCTACTTCCATCCAATGATAATCGAAGTTACGATCTATATCCACTCCTTTGCATTCATCATTATTGCCGGAACGAGTTTTACGCCAGTAGCGATCCTAAAAAGTATCAGAGATATTAATGATTTACTTAAATTCTATTAGGAAAATGTCTTTTAGTTTTGACTCAAACACACATATCTCGGTTAGATATCGAAATCCTATTTAGAGGTAAGGATAGCAAGAGAGGATGCAAGCTTAAATTACCTCAGATAGACTGCCATGATAATAGGATCAAGTTCTCCTTAGCGTAAAATAACCACAAGAAGTTATTAATTACATAAGAAGTATGTGATGTTAACAATCTGACATGGATAGAGATAGGAACCGGAGAAAGGCATTTGTTCTGAAAGATTTGTGTAGGTGTGCCACGCTGTAAGGCTTCTAGCTTTAGCAGCTTCTTTCATGTTATATTAATAGTGTTTGTTGTTTTTATTTAGTGTAGTTTGCCTTCCTTTAGTTTTTATATAGGGGAGGGTGGGGCAAAGTGGAATGAGGGGCAAAGTGGCATCACGCCGCCTTTGAACAAAACATGTTGTTACACCCGCAACAACGTCGAAACTTATATTCTATTGACCAGGTGAGTCACGATATGGGAAGATCACAATAGTGTAGAGGTGGGTATTGAGAAACGCAGGGCCGAGCTAACTCAAGTCGCAGATGGCGTGTCGGTTCAGATGACTAAACTCATGCAAAGAGCGTCGGTCGGCGACGACGCAAGCGACGTTGTCCGGGCACCAGGACATTATGCTACCTTACGGTAACCTACCTGCGTTCCCTATTGATCTGCCACTGGCTGTGTCCCTCCAGCGGGTTTCCTACGGATCACCCTGTATAGGTCGGCAGCGCCCAACCTTATTCAAATGCTTGTCACAACAATAGCAAAGGAAAACAAGATACGTTGAGGTAAAAAAAAAAAAGAGAAATTACGATGTGTAGAAAGTTCTATATTTAGTTGTTATTTTTTTTTTGAAAATAAGTTAAACACGTCGGAAAGAAAGTACGAAAATATATTAAACAGACAGAATGAAAATTGAAATTAGATAATTAAAGGTCAGAATGAAAATTGTAAACATATTAAACAGTCGGATTCAGTCATTAGCAAATCTTAAATACAAGGACATAACCTCTGCGCATCGGCAGGGGGATGGTCGGCCGCAGAAACGTTTCGTCGCCTTACAGGCTATTCTACAAAAGGTGTTTTACAAGTGCCACCAACGGCGATGTTCAGTAATATGTGTTTTTTTTTGTTACACAATAAAAGAAACAAGATTTAAGATTAGCACTTAAGACTTAAAAAAAACAATTAAGTGAAAGGTAAGACGTTAAATTTACAAAATTATGGTTTTGATTACAAAATCAAAATTACGAATTAATTAAATAAACTAGTTTACAAATGATAATTTAATAAATGACGCTTGCAAAAGAACATAGGAAAATTTAGTAATTAGCACAAAAGAATCTACTGAGCACTCAAAAGTACAAAATTTAAATTCAAAGGCCCATCAGCATGGGAATTCGTAAATTCCAAAAGAAAAGATAAATGCGGTACAATTTACGATAATTCACCTAACTAAGGTACGACATTCGCTGCTTATTCCATTAAAGCCGCTTACGTGAAATATCTACATAGACAAAATAATAAAAATTACAAAAAAGGAAAATAAGCAGATTGCACTAATGTTCTCACACGAGAAAAGACTACGTAAGTGAAGACGAAAACGTGGTCTTCCTGGATAATCCGATACAGTCCATTAGTACGCACGCTCATAATATAACGCACTCGGAAATGATTTAGAATAAAGGCGGGAGAATTCAAATAAAAGTGACAACCACAGGACTTAATTACAAATGAGAGAGTCGATAACGTGACTTATATAATTAGACACAAACATCCTCGGAATTTAAAGCGACGTGAAAATTTATTAAAACCACACCTATAATGCACGGAAGATTAATGCGTTAGTCAGCACACAGGAAAAGTACGCGCCTAAGGTTGGTCACCTGTTTAACACCACACCAAGTTCGTGTCAACGACGACATAGGGTGACAATCAAAACAAATTCTAAGCTATAGGCAGAATTTATTACGGAAGTAAGACCGGATCTTGCAGATAATTATACAGCGGTTGAAAAACCGACTTTAATCATACATTACAGGGCAAACAACGAAGATATAACCTCAGTAAAAGAGGGGAGATTCTAACAGGTGTTTAGGAAACAACCACGGTAATATCGAGGTCTGGAGTGAACAAACCACGTCACAAGAACAATTAACAGTATGCTCGTTATTCTACGGAATTCCTTATTTAATACCTATAACATTTCAGTGAGACATTTATGATAGAAAACATCAGACGGACGAAACAAGTGTGTTCGTGTCTGGGAGTATGCATAAATACAAGCGACCATATATGCAACAAAGCCGGACTGTTGTCTCGAAGAATTTAATGCAACATAAGCCACAAATAATTCCATAAATGCCACATATTAAATGCACTTCGTAGAGTACGGAAGTTATAATAAAGCAGGTGTTGATAAAGCTTAAACAGAGCATATGAAAGTAACTGCTAATGCAGTAACCGAGTCTACAGGTAAGTTAGAATAAGTTAAAGATAAGATAGATAGTTTATAACAGATTTCCCCGCTCGTAAAGAATGTATTTGACCGAAACTGAGCTAGACACATCTATCAGTGCCTTAATACATAACTCAGAGTTCCGCAAGCAAAATATTAGGTATAGGACACGCTCAGATAAACAACTAACGGTCATTTTCACACAGTGAACCGAAAGATATACAAGGTTTGCTCAAATAGTCACGCGCTCTAGGCAATTCCTTAAGAATTTCTTTAACAACACATAACCTTACGAGACATACATACAAAATGAAATTTAGGGCATAACAATGTGCTTTACTGCCGGCTCATTGTGTTACAGAAAGCTCCGAACGTTGGATGCACGTGTGTTCCTGATATGTGCGAATATACAAAACTGACTCACATTCGTTAAATTTTGCAGGTTGCAAAGAAAACAGAAATGCTATATACTCTCTTCAAGGTAAGACATATATGCATCTACACTAGATCATATAGATGCATCTTACCATTAGTTTTTGAAAAATTACACACTATATAGAAAAATACCAAATGGGGCAAAGTGGAATAACCACTCCACTTTGTAGTGGTTATTCCACTAGTTTATTGAATACACCTATGTGACGGATTAAACATTGTTTTCCATCTTTTTTTTACAGCGAGGACGATATGGTCGATGCTGTAAGAGCAGTAAGAACAAACCGCTTAAGTTATGAGAAGGCCACACTTACTTACAATGTACCTCGTAAACACTGCTATGCCCAGGAGGCTTCAACAAAACGTTTAGGCCGATTTTCTAAATGTTTTACATTACAGCAAGAAAAAGAGCTCGTTAATCATTGCCTTTTCATGGAAAGCAGGTATTTTGGGCTAAGGATTTCAGATTTGAGGCATCCTGCCTATCAATTTGCTATACTAAATGACATAGTTCATCCATTCAATAATGAAAAGGGGAAAGCTGGAAAAGATTGGTCCTATCCTTTTTAAAACGAAACAAAGACCATTCTCTGCGAACTCCAGAAAAGACATCTATCGCTAGGGCTACGGCGTTCAATAGACATAATATTTCTACCTTTTTTGGGTTGTTAATTGAACTATACAATCGCTACAGATTTACGGCAAGCCAAATTTATAATGTGGATGAGACAGGCAAAACTACTGTCCCAAATAAACCTTCAAAAGTAATTGCTACAAAGGGCGAGAAGCAAGTAGGAACTCTAAGTTCTGCAGAAAGAGGGACAACAGTCACTTCGGTTATTTGTTTTAATGTTTAATTTGTTTAAATCATTCCTTCCTTAATGGTATTTCCACGAGACAGAGAAAATTTATAATTACTAGAGGGAACACCGCCTGATACAAAACTTATATGCCATCCGTCGGGTTGGATGAATACAGATATATTCTGCCCAACATGGTTCGAACATTCTTTGAGACATACCCAGCCTACTGCTAATCAACCAATACTCCCTATTCTTGATGGACATGTCAGTCATACAAAAAATATTCTTTTGATTGAAACAGCCTGAAAAAATTATGTGCATATTCTCTGCATACCACCCCACACCTCCCATCGGATCCAACCACTCGAAATTTTGTTTATGTTTCTCCTCAGCACCTTTTACACTCAAGAGTGTGAGCTATGGTTAAGGAATCATCCTGGCAGGGCAATAACGATAAGGCAAGTTGGTCACATTTTCGAATGCCATTAGCGGATTTGAAAAGACAGGGATTTGGCCGCTTAATATTCCCTGGCGAAGCGTTTGCCGCAAGTGAAGTAACTGGTAGGTAGGTGACTGATGTTGTTATTCGAGATTTCTGCAACTGTAAAATTATTGCAGTTTTACTTTAATTTTCTTTTATATTCCTGCTGCCGAAAACAAGGAACTATATGATGATGACATCCCTCTTATAAAATTGAAAGAAACTATTAAAGAATCGAATAAAGAAAACTTTCCCTTCTGCAGCAAAGATGTTCCAGATGCAATTTCATTCTGTTCAACGAAAGTAATAGTGGAAGCAATTCCTAACTGCTATCCGACAGTGGAAGTGGAGGTAACTCTATTGGTTCCAAGTATCAGTGAGAAAGTTCCATCAAGCAGTAACCATCTCGTAAGAGAGGTAAAAGTGCAATGTTGACAACAAGCCCATATTTGAAAGAATTGCAGGAAAAAAATAATGTAGGGCCACAGAAATTAGTTGAAACTGTAAAAAGAACAGTTTTTGAAAGCAAAAATGAAGAGCCTCAAGTTACAGAGGACCATAAACGCAAAAAGTTGAAGCATAAGAAAACTGATGATAATGTTGATACCGTATGGTTTTTGACGGAGGTGAATTCTTAAAATCTAGTTCTGGAGAAATATGGATATTTTGTAATTTGTGCAAAGGATGGGTCCATGAAGAATGAAATTATATCTTATAAAGCCCATGTATGCGACCTTTGTGAATAAATGCTTTATTAATTTTTTTTAACGAGTTTTTCTTTGAAATTTAGCTTTATTCCACTTGCAAAGTGGCAAAACAGAAATCCTCACACTGGAGATTTCAAACTACTGTCATTTTTCGACAACATTCCTATCATTCTACTGCTACCATTGTTTTACTTTAGTTTCAAATAATAAGTTCCATTAAAAATTCCATTCCACTTTGTCCCACCCTAGGGGAGGGTGGGACAAAGTGGTTTCGTTTATCTTCTTTGTTAATTAAAGAGTTTTTAAATTATGTACTTAATGCGCACTAAACGTGCACTGTTCGAAAGGTCACTCACTCTCATTAAAAAAAATACGTAGAGTGTGTGTATGTATAGAAAGAACATGACGTTACTGCGCAGTGTTCCTACCGGTAGTAATATATATACAGGGTGAGTCATCTAAGCGGGTAAGGCCGATTATGCCTTTATGAGTAAAGATATTTCGAAGCGGTTTTTGCTTTGTGATAGCTGTTCATTAGGAGCACATTTTAAAAGTATTTTGTATTATACAGAGTATTCCATAACTTGGTGGCTAACCATAGTTATAGTTTTTTAAATGGAATACCCTATATATTATTGCATTTTCGTATTCCCCGTATAATTTTTAGTTAAAAAGTAATAAGATAGTATAGGCCTAAAATTTAAAATTTTTGATTTATTCGCATTTTTCTGAAAATTTTTTTGCAGTATTGGTTACAATAAGAGGTCCTAATAGAAGCATGTTTTATTTTCTTACAGTTACTAACTGCATGTGCAGGAAACTGGATTAAAATTACATGACACGTTTTTGTATAAAAGTAAATTTTTTTAAATGGAACAGCCTGTATATCAGTACAATTTTGAATTGTTCATTAAATTTCACATCAAAAACATGTAAGACATTAATACTTTAAAAGTGACTATTACTGAGCTATTGTCTCTTTTTGATATGCTTTTGTTAGTTTTTGCAAAAAAGTCAATTTTTTCAAATGGAACACCCTGTATATTATTTCATTTTTGAATTTCTTATTAAATTTCACATCAAAAACATTAACGTTAATACTTTGAAAGTGACTATTACTGAGCTATTGTCTCTTTTTGATACGATTTTATCAGTACTATACTATACATATTAATTAAAATCTCAAAAGTGACAAAATTACATCAAAAAGAGACAATAGCTCAGTAATAGTCACTTTTAAAGTATTAACGTATTACATGTTTTTGATGTGAAATTTAATAAGAAATTCGAAAATGAAATAATATGCAGGGTGTTCTATTTGAAAAAATGATTTTTTTTCCAAAAACTAACAAAAGCATATCAAACAACGACAGTAGCTCAGTAATAGTCACATTTAAAGTATTAACGTCTTACATGTTTCTGACATGAAATTTAATAATCAATTCAAAAATGAACTGATATACAGAGTGTTCCATTTAAAAAAAATTGACTTTTATTCTAAAACGTGTCATGTAATTTTAATCCAGTTTCCTGCACATGCAGTTAGCAACTGTAAAAAAATAAAACATGTTTCTATTAGGACCTCTTATTGTAAACAATACTGCAAAAAATGTTGTCCATCTAATATGTCGTTTTCTAGAAATATAATTTTATACAAACATTGAATGTTTCAGAAAAATGGGAACAAGTCAACACTTTAGGCCTCTACTATCTTATTAGTTTTTGACTAAAAATTATACGGGGAATACAAAAATGCAATAATATATAGAGTGTTCCATTTAAAAAACTATAACTATGGTTAGCCACCAAGTTATGAAACACTCTGTATAATACGAAATATTTTTAAAATGTGCTCCTAATGAACAGCTATCACAAGGAAAAAACCGCTTCGAAATATCTTTACTCATAAAGGCATAATCGGCATTACCCGCTTAGATGACTCACCCTGTATATAAGAATAGTGGTTTGCTCAGTTTTTTTTTTGATTTAGTATCAGACGTGGGACTCTTCATTCAAGGATTAAGAATTACTAAAGCAAGCATTCCCTAGATAATTTAAATAGATTATACAATAACAACGTTCATAATGGAAGTGGTGTGCATACTGAACTGGACAGGAGCAAGAAGCCGAATTGGGAAATATACGAGGTTATTCTAAATATATGTGACAAATTTTATGCGCTGATTCCTAGGGGTATTATGATCATCAAAGTTTATATGAATGTATGTCTTAAACGGCATAGTTTTAAAGTTATGGGATGTTTAATAGTAATTTAATAGTTCATACAATAAAATGAACTAATACAACAAAATTAAATTATAAAAATTTTTCGAAATGACAGCCTTCAACTGCAACACAGCTTCTATCCTCAGTTGCATTGATTGGTGAGCGATCGAGAATACCGGGGGTTGTTTTAAATTGTCTCAAATGCTGCAATAATACGATTTCTCAGTTCATCAACTTTTGCAATGGGAGTCGTACAAACTAGTGCTATAAAGTAACCTCAGAGCAAAAAAAAAAATTAGAGAATTTAAGTCTAGATATCGCCAATACCAGGGTTGCGGACCTCTTAGCCCTCTCCATCGATTTGGATACGCACACTTCGAAAACTCATGAGCGATTAAACTGGAATGTGCTAGAGCACTATCGTGCATAAAATACATGTACAAACTTAATTGTAACGGGACCTCTTACAACAGTAGTGGTAGCTCCTCTTCAAGAAAGTGGCGGTTACTTCTCCGTTTAACCTCATCGGTAAAAAAAATGGACCTAAATGGAACTTCAAAAATTCCGGCCCACACATTAACAGAGAATTTCGTGTGGGTTTCCTTTTACCCAAGTGTGATTATTATGAAAATTATTAATAGCATGTCTGAAGAAATTACCCTCGTCGGTGTATAATACTTGAGCCAAAAACTGAGGATTTAGAGTGATTTTCAGTTGTATTCATTGCAAAAAAACAATCTTTGCTGGAAATCTGCTGGCAAAAGTTCATGTATCCTTTAAAGCTATGCCGTGTAAGACATACATTCACATGAACTGTTATGACTATAATAACACTAGGAATCAGCCCATAAAATTTGTAGCATATATTTAGAATGACCCTGTATAGAGACATACTCCAATACGAAGAGTGACTTACTAGCAAATTAAGGTTTTATTATATGATTATGCACGAATTCTTCTTGGTTGTAGATCCTAATCAATAGAATATCAACAAGAAAGCTGGAATAAACTATTTGAAAGGTTTCATGAAAAGAAATCGTGTCAAAATTAGTTTAATAGAGTCAGAGAATACTTAGCGAGCGTACATGCTTTCGCAAAAAAGGCTTTTTGGATTTTTTTGAAATATGTACTAGGTCTTTAGAAAAGTACAATTTATACCCAAACATGTGTACACTATTGAGGAAACTGGAGTCGTCACTGTCATAACATAAACTAGTTTCATCGAAAGGAAGAAAGATGTGACCTTGGCAGCATACGCAAAATGACGTAAAAAACATATTTTCAGAAAATAATCAACAGCCCAAAGCGATAATCAAGAAGTTGAACAGAAAACGATATACTACTAGCAGTTCTGACACAGCTGGATTGGTTCATTTGTGGTCTGATCAACTTAGCGATGATTTGAGCGAGGAAGAAATAAAACCCAGGTGATGAGGATGAAATAAAACAGGGCAATTTCTTACTGGTGAAATGTGCAAAGAAAACCTCACTTTGAATGAGTGTCAAATTAATAAAATTTAGACATGGTTGGTAATAGATCAACAGTTGATCATAGTGACATAATAATAAAATTACCGACTCCAAACTCTGTAAAAACTGCACGATGATTATCCCTGATGTCATTTGTAATTAATCTTAAGTCGTGCAACCTTTGTTAGAACTTTTTTCCTTCTCTCCTTTCTTTTATTATCACAATTTGATTTATGTTGAGTAGATTTAATAAAATAACGTTTAAAGGTTACAAATATATATTTCTTTTGCAATCTTTTTCCTAGGGATAGTGAACAAATACCACGGTTTCTGCTCTTGGATGAATATGCCCTTTTCATTGGTTGAGCGCGACCCCATCGCAGGACAGAGTGAATCATTTGTAGACTGTTTAAATTACACTAAATTCATGATAACTTCACTTTAAACTGGCTCTAATAATAACACGCTAAGAAAACGACCAAAGCCCAAAAGCGCAACATTTCTTTTCTAAGGTTGTTGTTGAAATTGCCCGTACCCTATTGAACAGACGAAGAAAGACTTACATCAGTTTTAGTGTATTCATAACCATCTGGATTTAAAACTGGTATTATGTACCAGTTCACATCCCTAAGCATGTGCCTATATTTTGTAAACAATGTATCAATTAAGTAAGTAGCGAACGCAGCCGATATCCATTCACGTCCATGAATACCTCCATTAATTAGTATAATTGGATTGCTAAATGTATCATATCCTAGTTTAATCATGCGTATGGTACGGTTTTCATAAGAAGTACCAATATCTTCAACAGATACAATTTCAGGATATTTTTCTGCAAATGTAAATAGATAGTCTTCAATCTGAAATGCAAATGTCAGTTAACTTGAGTTTTATCTTCATTTAAGTTTGTCTACCGTATGATAACTTAATGCATCACCTGTTCTTAGAAAATTTCGCTCCTGTATGACGGATCTAGAACTTTGAAAAAATATACCATTAGAGATTTATGATTCTATTAAGATTCTATTCTACAAGAAAGAATTTTTGATTTGAACAATTTAGGAAACGACATTTCACACCAGAAACTGAATATTTCTTTAAAAGTTTCACTTATTATATATTTTATCAAATGTCATATAAGATAATTTACAAAGTGATATGTGATAAAATACTCTTAGTGGAGCTATCAAAAAGCCAAGAGTATATGCTTTTACATTATTGGAGTTACTAACTGCAGCTATTGAAACTTTTTTAGGATTTCTTTGGCTGGCACTTTCATAAAGTGGGAATAGAACGAGCGCCATAAGGTAATAAATAACATATGTATGCCGACAAAAAATAGTTCTTGATGACTTTCTAAGCAAATACAGCTAATTCTTATGTATTATTATGTGCTGAACATCAGCTTTTTGTGTGTGTCACTCAATTCTGTGGTAATATGGCATCGACTACATGTATCTTACATAGCAAAATAAATAATCTAATAATTTTGCTTAATTACATAATAGTATATTATGCAATGAGCATTTAATGATAGCTATTAAGACACGAGAATAAAAATTACAATACAATATTATGGCAGTAGACCAATTCCTCTTCTTGCTTAGAATAGTCTGCAAATTGCGTCCCCTATTTAGGTAAATAAATGTTTCAAATGCAAACAATCTCTTTTCTTTCATCTTTCGACCAAGCAATTCATCTTTCAAATCCAAATCTCTCTATAATAAATCATTTAACTCTGACTGTGTAAACATATGCCGTGGTATCTTGCATATTAAAAGGATACCTGTTGTTTGCAATGTTTTTCCAATATTGCCGAGAGCTAGAAAAAGAACAAAAATAAGAATTGTACTAGCCAATGGAAAGAGGAAATATGTGAAAAATAGTAAAGAAGGTAATAAATTCATAGACAAATATAAAGAAGAGTTATATTAATACAAGTATACCTACGTTGGAGAAACGCTGTACAATTTATAGGAAGTTGTAAACAGACAATTCTTGGGGTGTTGACCTTTTACGGTGAGGAACTGTCAAAAAGACAACAAGTGCGTGTGTGTGGGTGTTCAAATCACTACGGCAACTTGAAAGCCAGGAGCAGTGAAGATGCAAGGTGACAACTTAAATTGTAGTTTCTGAAGATGGCGTTGAGAACGGTCACGTGTCTTTCCCGGGAATATAAATTGAAAACAAGAATCGACAAGATTCATTCATTGACATTCATTCATTGACATTGATTCATTGACATTAATTCATTGATTGTGCATTCATTGATATTCAATTCATTAATTAATTGATACACAGTTTAGCTGGTTATATAAATCGTAGGGTTAGATACACCACGATTCATATTGATTTATTTTGTATTAGCGTGTTAATTTTATTTGCATTCAAGTTTCATTCATTTTTATTTTCTTTGTTTAATTGTTTTTGTGTGATTTTGTAAAAATAATGGAGATGCAAATGACCGAATTTGAAAAGTTTTTCAATGATTCAAAGTAAGTTAGAGGCAAAGACTTATTGATGTGACTATACGAGTATTGAAATATATCGTGCGAACGTATATTCAGTATGACGTTATGCAACAGGGATAATAAATATTTTCCTGAGATAGTAATAAGCATTCTTTAGTTTCAAGTTTAAAAGAGATAAAATAATTAATGGTATTGAGTGTTAAGAGGATATAGCGTGCAAATGTATATTTTCTGGCACAGTATTTGGCATCATTAATAGTTACAATAAAATTTTGATTATGAATTAATGATTTAAGATTAGATTTGAAATAAGGAAAGTGTTTCTGGGTAGCGGACTCTGAAATGCTAGCTATAACGCGTGCGAATGGTTATAGATAGTAATCAGATTCAAGCTTTTCTCCAAACATTGACCATAAAATAAACAATATACAAAAGTTAATTGGATTTATTTGTTGATAAACAGGAAAATATTTTTTAGAGTTCTATTTAATTAAGTATAAGAAAATATATTCGTTTCATAAAGAAACGTTACAACCTAGAACGAGGTACAAACGTTTTTCTTATAATTATGTTTCTTTTAAAATATATATATGGTGAATACAGTATAGCGATGCTATATTTATTTTTATGTAATAAATATTAAATAAATTCGACAATTATGTTTTATATGATTTCTGGTTTTTCATTTTAAATAAGCTATAACCTTATCCCAATCTTAAATAAAAACAAGAGATTAGACGAGAGGGAAGAAATTCAGATACACTGAAGAATTCACGAATACTTATAAAGTACGTGCTGTTAAGGTAAATAAAATACACATCAGGATAATAAAAATTATCATCATCTTAATTATTTATGTTGCTGAAACAGCACACAACATAATTTATTTGGCAAGGCCTAATGTATGGCAATACTACAATTATCATATTCAAATAGTTATGTCGCCACAGCAATATGTGTCTCGAAATGTTCTGCTGAACATCACGATACTGATCAATTTTAGCATTAAACTTATCAAGTAAACTATCATCAATAGTTTCGGACCATGGCCGAGTGGATGAATAGCTGAAGAATAATAGGGATAGAAATTTACTCTATCATTCTTTGAGTTATATTCAGTAACATAATGCTACAAAAATAGCTATCATTTACATGATTTTTTGGCTCTCTTGATATTCGTCTGTATCGTAAATCTGAAAGCCTTCTTTTCTATTTTTAACCGTTTTCTAATATCTTATGTGGAGCACATGACTTTTTTTGATCACCAACTTCAATATCAAAATTTGAAAAGTACTTTCCTAATAAACACGTTTATATTTTTAATCACAAACTCGTAACATGTGTAGAAAAATTGTCAGGAGAGCTTTTACAACTATGATTAGCCAGTCTTATGGGCAAAAAGTTGAAAAGTGAGGTCAAGTTGAATAAAAGGAAACAAATATCTGTGATATCTGTACAAAAACACTAAAACACCTTACCACACTAAAGCACAAAAATGGCTAAATACGTATTTCAACAACTAAGTTGTCATCATCAGTAGCACTGATCAAAAATCGCGCTGTCTACACACCGTAGCGTACAGAGCAACACTGATTTCCAATTTACGGGGATGGTTTATTCTTTTACCTAGGCTATTAACAACTTCATTAAAAATACCTGATCGTTGTACCGTTAAATACGTCATACTTACTATTCTAATCCTATCCTTTAATTCTAATATTCTAAGAAAACCAACAATATAATTTTCTATTTACGGGGATGGTTTAAATATTTTTACCTAAACTATTAACTACGTCATTAACAGTACCTGATCGCTGTATCGTTAAATTAGTCATGCTTAATACTATAATTCTATCATTTAATTCTAATGTACTATGAAAAACTAACGGTATCTAAAAGGTATCTAAAAGGTGCTTTAGTGTGGTAAGGTGTTTTAGTGTTTTTGTGTAGTTTCAAGCCACAGACTCCAAGTTTAGTTTCTGTGATATCTGTAATAAACAAAAATAACTAGATAGAAAACAAAGAGTTACTATTTGCTACCACTGCCAACATAATTTCGTGTGGATTTCAGTATGGTGTATGAAGCATTAACTTAGTAAAGATATACTTCTATAGGCCAGTGAATTAGAAAGTAGAACTACAAAGGAAATATCTAATCGGGGGGCTTCAAACATATTTACGAAGCATTAATCTGCTGAACTAAACCACTATTGGGGTAAGTATAATTAAATACAACCTTTACTTAGTAGCCCACATTAAACTACAATATAATAGAACGATAGGAAAAGTTTTTAGTACAATAACTACGTCGAATATTTGTAAAATTATTTTATTGAATTTTCTTAGATATCTTCAATTATACCTCATGTGTCAATTTTCATTAGCCATAGGCGATCAATCCATGCAATACGTGGCAACGTGGTACTCCTGCTTTCCTTTCAAATGCCAGCGACGTGACAACCGATACATGCTCGCAAATACAAGTTAGCAGTAACCATTGGACCACCGACTCGGGTGTTTCTAATGCGTTCAGAAATAATATTTACGAGTTGCAAGGACTTGTTTTTGTTTTTTCTTTCAGTAAATGCAGAGAATTATTAACCTGCGTTCACGCTGCATGACACAAACAAAAGTGTAATTCTAATAAAATCAAAAAATAACCATAATCAAATAAAAAATAACCATAACAACATAATTCTAATAAAATAAATAAAAGAGGATTCCTTCCTGCACAGCAAGACATTGCCCTAGGCGGTCGTGGAAATTTACTCTTACGTTTTCTAACATGTGAGCTGTTACTGAATTAGTAGCCTCAATTATTTTTTCTCTCAAGGCAATTATGTTTTCTGCTCTACCAGCTTCATGGGTATAAACAATATTGTTTAAATATCCCCACAAAAAAATATTTGGAGAGATATCAGTAGATCGCGGAGGCCATTTGATGTTTCCCGTTCCAGTAATAAGACGGCCGGGACCGCAACCTGTTCCCAGCTAAACATTGAATGTAAAATCTGGGTCGGGATCGGAGAATATCGTTGTGATGTCGGTTGTTGTCGGCATTGGTGACGGACAGTAGGGGTATCACGTTGCCACGTATTACATTCATTCGTATAGATTGCACGTAAACATTGAATCCGTATACACATGCGGTATAGAAATCTTTAATAATCTTCAATACTTCAGCATTGTAGATGGCCCCAGCTTGATCTGAACATGAAAAAAATGCAATTCTGTTTCTCGATTCACGTAAGGGTGCCTGAATGTAAGGTATGACTCAATTTAGGTCACTGATTAATATGCTGAAATTTATAGAAGACAAGCTATGAATGTGGGTTCTATTAAAAATCAGCTTGTGTGAACTTTTAAGAATATATTTTTGATAACATTTACAACCAAATTATTCTAAACCATAATAGGTTAGAGAAGAAAAATGTCCAAAATTTGCAATATTTTGGAAAGTACTTTAAACTAAATTAAACATAATTATCATTAAATTATTCATAATAGTTGAATTTTAAACGGTCAAAACATAATGTACAAACATTTTCTAAATATTTTTTAAATGAAAAGCTGAGAGGATTTAATTTTCGGGTTCAAAAGTAACATACGATTTTTGATTTTAAAGTTGGAAACTTTTAACCGAAATACCATCAGTTAATGGATAAATATTATATTTCTTAATGTAAATAAAACCTATAAATGAAAATTAAAAGAATATTAACAACAGAAAGGTCACAATGATGCTTTACGAAAGATGATTACTCACTTTTGGACGTCATTTATTAGTATCGAAAAATCTATATTAGCCTTTTTCAAGGTTTGAATTAAATGGTCTCCATGGCTTGGAGCAACTTTAACGATAGTAGGGGTTTCAAAACTTTTGGGAGCTACCCAAAAATCATAAATCCGACTGTCATTAAACTTATGTAGAACATTTAATTGCTTTTCATCTTTTGGATGAACTTCGAATACCTTGTATCTGTAAAAATATAAACATACATACAATACATACATACATCTAATAGCTTTTTTAACTAGTTAATCTAGTTATTACATTTTCTTATCCACAGGGTAACGTATAAAGAAAATTATGAATCACCTAAGCTTTTATTAAGAATCTTCATATGAATGAAATGAACATGGAAAGTTGATATTTGATATCATTGTTTAAGTGCAAAGTTGAAAACATTTGATATTTAAAACGTTGAAAACTAATTGTTAGGATTAATGTTTCCGTTGACATAATTACGAATTGACATTTCCTATAACTAGCAAAAGAACATGTATTGATCAAAACAATAGCAGGGCATGGATTAACAAAGGACTCGTGTTTTATCACATATAAATTAATATTTGACAGTAAGTAATGAAGAAATGATTAACTATTATAAATGATACAGAAAAATCGTTAGAAATGCTAAATTGCTGGACAACAATATTATCATAAATTAAAAAAAGTTCAAATCGGCATAAAATAACTCAAAACAGCTCGATATAACGCACAAAATATATTATCTAATGCGGATGAAGTGGTGAAACAGTTCACTAAATATTTTGGTACAGTAACTAATAGCCATAGTACATGATATTGCAATTCTAAGTATAAAATATATACAGGGTTAGTAAAAAGTATGGAATGGGCGGTTTGTTTCCGTAAATATAAACTTTATAACAAATTGTTTGTAACATAAGTTTTTTTTACTAATGATTCTCCATTTCTTAGCCTACTCCTTGTTTTTGTATGTAAACGCATTTCCATGGTAACGAATTTTTTTTTAAATGGCAAGCAAGCAGTATTTTTGCTGATTTTTATTCCTCTTCTTTTTCTTGGAATGACATGACAATCGTCGGTTGTTCGAATATTAAAGAAGAACAAAAACAAACCCTACAAAATACACCTTCTCCACGAACTAAACGAAGACGACCCAAACAGAAGAATGCAGTTTTGTGCAATAATGATGGAAATAACCAATACTAATCCTAATTGTATAAACAACATTTTATTTTCTGATGAAGCCCTTTTTGTCTAAATGGGTTTGTAAACAGACACAACTGTCGCTACTGGTCCACTGTAAATCCTCATTGGATGATGGAACACCATACACAGCATCCACAACAGCTCAATGTCTGGGCTGGTATTATTGGGCACCACATAATAGGTCCATACTTTATAAATGGAAATTTGACAGCAGATAAATACCGAAACCTATTGCGTGTTAACATTGTACCTGACATTGTAAATTTATTTCTAGATGAAGATCGACAAGGAATGCCAAACCGCAGTGTTTGGTTTCAGCAAGACGGCGCTCCACCACATTATGGAGTTGATGTTCGCCTGTTTCTGAATAACATGTTTCCCGCTCGTTGGATAGGACGTCGAGGATATATTGAATGGCCCGCTAGGTTGCCTGATTTAAGTCCCCTAGATCTTTTCCTATGGGGACATTTAAAAAATAAAATTTACAAACAGAAACCACGAAATTTGCAAGTGCTGGAGGCCAGAATTAGGCATGAATTTGAAAATATAAATCCAAACTCGCTGCAAAATTCGTTGCATAATTTCTGTGATCGATTAGGATATGGTCAAGCTGCAGGGGATCTTCAGTTTGAATATTTAATTTGATTTTATTATTAGTAGTATTAATAAAATATTATGAACATTTCATCTGAAATTTTCTTATTCAATTGTATGAAAGAAATATCGAGTCATTTCAATAAAAAGAAGAGGAATAAAAATCAGCAAAAAAAAACTGCTTGCTTGCCATTTAAAAAAATTCGTTACCATGGAAATGCGTTTACACACAAAAACAAGGAGTAGGCTAAGAAATGGAGAATGATTAGTAAAAAAAAAACTTATGTTAAAGACATTTTGCTATAAAGTTTATATTTGCGGAAATAAACCGCCAATTCCATATTTTTGACTAACCTTGTATATTGCTGGGATTACGATAATATAAGTGACAGGTATTTATGCACTGGGTTGACAAGGTTTATTGCTGTTACTAGCAATCATCAATAATTCGTTTATGGAAGATTTTTTCCAGCATGGTTGATCGAAAGAACTAGTTTGAAATTACCGTTCAACATCTCTTTTGAGGGTAATTGTGAAGATAATGCAAAACCTTGTTGCCAATAGACTGCTACAATTTATGGAAAAGTATAATCTTTTAAATGTCCACGAATTTGGCTTTATAAAAGGTTACAGCATAGTTTCAGCAATTGCAGAGTTTTGCTTGAATTGTACAAGAACATAAAAGAAACGCATGTGTTTTTTATCTTTCATTATAAGGCATTGCAGCAAACATTATTTAGGCTTGGTGTTAAAGGTATGTCCTTGAAATGGATTCAAAGTTATTTGGAGGACCGTAGTAGTCAATATGTACGAATTGGTGACGCAGTTTTGAATAAATACATCCATAAAGGCGGGGTGTCGCAGTGGAGCGTTCTTGGGCGCCTTTTGTTCATCATATACGTGACATACGTCTAACAGTTTGGGTTTATTGAATGAATGGTTTATTTCTTGGACAACAATCTAATTGTAAATAATAGGAAAACTGTGGTTATTGGATTTAAGGCAGTGTCAAACGATAAAGATCAATCTCATCTAGTCAGCAGGTCTCAGACAAATGTCGCTCAGGTGGACAATGCTAAGTCTTTTATCAGCGGTTATGGTTCGCGTATTTAGAATTGACCAGAAAACAGTGCATATTATATCGAGAGTTTCTTAAAAAACTAGTTGTAGAGACTTGTTCAAGGAATATAATAATTTGACTCTACCGTGCGTCTATATTTGGCAGCTACTGTAGTATCTGTTTGTGTTTATTTTAATATTTTTTCTTAGTTTTTTTATACTTATGTGTTAATGTACTTTTTGTATTTTGTATTTTGAGTTTTCCCAAGAGCCTTTATAAAAATACAATAAATGACGTACTGAAGAATAACATCACGTCAGCAAAATTCACCACGAATGACGGTTTAAGACAGGGAGGTATAAGGAGTCTATCCTATTATATAATCAAAACGTGTAGACCAGCCCTAATGCAAAAGGTCGTGAAGTATTTGAAAGTAAAACCGGCACATACCCACAAGATGTGCGTTTGCAGATGACGTAATAGTTTCGGTCAGAAATTAAACAGACCTTCAAAGTAATATAAACCTATGGGCATGATACAATAAAAAAAAATATGGACTCAAGATCAATGTGAACCAGTACGTATGTGAACTGAGGGCCAACGAACATAGTAAGTATAGAAGTTCAAATGGTTAAGAGTAAAAAACGAGAAAAGGGAAACAGAAGAAATAGATGTAGATGATAGAATTATTCACAGAAATAAACTATTCTATACAACAAGAACTTTATGTCAAGAATAGAAGTGAGCAGAAAGACCAAGATGAATGTGTTCAAAACCATTGTGATTCCAGTACTGACAGACAAACCAAAGAAGAAGTTGGAGATAATGGAAATGAAATACTTCAACAAAACAATGGACGTAACACTAAGAATCAAATAAGAAAAGGTATATAAACGATACTAACATTCATAGAACAGAGACAACTGAGCTGGTGGGATCATCTGCAAAGGATGGACAAAAGAAATGTGAAAAAAATATGGCATACGCAAAAAGAAGTAAAAGAATACCGACAAAGACATGGGAGAAGACAGTGGAGAAGATAATAGATTAGAAGGAACAAAATTTGGAATAAACTAGTATTACATCGTAAGAAAGAATGATATAAGTTTCTTAAAAAACACGAGCACATGGAAAATGTGAAAGTGGGATGCAGTCATGTTTTAATAAATCGACACCATTACGTAATGGGGATATACAGTCGAACCTCAGCATATCGAACTCTTGTGTACGAAATTCTCCATATATCAAAGTTTGTTTTAGTCTCGTGAAATTTCCGTGTCAAATGTTTTTGTTTATCAAAAAAAAAATGAGTAATTGAAAAAAGCAAGCAGAAGTTGACTAGGAATAGAATAAGAAACCATGGACGATAAATTGATAACAAGCTTTGACAAACACCCCGGCTTCTATAGCAAAAAGAATAAGAAATGTGTCTTTCCCAGCAACTACAACGACAAACTTACAATCAATGGATCAAGGCATAATAATAAAAATTTAAATGCATTACCGAAAATAGATTTTAATTCATTTTCGCACTCTCTCAGAATATGCATAGCAGAATTATCAATGATGTTGCATAATGATGAAATGGAAGCAACAATAAAAAATAGTTACATAAAACCTTCTGAAAAGTCTATGGCGAAAGATGTTCATGCATTACCACAAATGAATAAATGCTGGTACCAATTAGAAGGACGAGATTACCATTGACTTCGTGGCTAACCATAGTTATAGTTTTTTAAATGGAACACCCTATATATTATTGCATTTTTGAATTCCTCGTATAATTTTTAGTCAAGAAGTTATAAGATAGTATAGGCCTAAAGTGTAAAGTTTTTGACTTATTCCCATTTTTCTGAAAAATTCAATGTTTGTATAAAATTATATTTCTCGAAAACGACGTATTGGATGGACAACATTTTTTGCAATATTGTTTTCAATAAGAGGTCCTAATATAAGCATGTTTTATTTTTTTACAGTTACTAACTGCATGTGCAGGAAACTGGATTAAAATTAAATGACACGTCTTTGTATAAAAGTAATTTTTTTTTAAATGGAACACTCTGTATATCAGTTCATGAAGAAACATGTAAGACGTTAATACAGTAAAAGTGACTATTACAGAGTTATTGTCGTTTTTTGATATGCTTTTGTTAGTTTTTGCAAAAAAGTCAATTTTTTCAAATGGAACAGCCTGTATATTATTTCAGTTTTGAATTTCTTATTAAATTTCACATCAAAAACATGTAAGATGTTAATACTTTGAAAGTGACTATTACTGAGCTATTGTCTCTTTTTGATACGATTTTATCAGTACTATACTATACATATTAATTAAAATCTCAAAAGTGACAAAATTACATCAAAAAGAGACAATAGCTCAGTAATAGTCACTTTTAAAGTATTAACGTATTAGATGTTTTTGATGTGAAATTTAATAAGAAATTCGAAAATGAAATAATATATAGGGTGTTCCATTTGAAAAAATTGACTTTTTTTGCAAAAACTAACAAAAGCATATCAAAAAACGACAATAACTCTGTAATAGTCACTTTTAAAGTATTAACGTTTTACATGTTTCTGACATGAAATTTAATAAACAATTCAAAAATGAACTGATATACAGTTGTTCCATTTAAAAAAATTGACTTTTATACAAAAACGTGTCATCTAATTTTAATCCAGTTTCCTGCACATGCAGTTAGTAACTGTAAAAAATTAAAACATTCTTCTATTATGACCTCTTATTGTAAACAAAACTGCAAAAAATTTTGTCCATCTAATACGTCGTTTTCGAGAAATATAATTTTATACAAACATTGAATTTTTCAGAAAAATGGGAATAAGTCAAAAACTTTACACTTTAGGCCTATACTATCTTATAACTTTTTGACTAAAAATTATACGAGGAATTCAAAAATGCAATAATATATAGGGTGTTCCATTTAAAAAACTCTAACTATGGTTAACCACCAAGTTATGGAACACTCTGTATAATACAAAATATTTTTAAAATGTGCTGCTAATGAACAACTATCACATGGAAAAAACCGCTTCGAAATATCTTTACTCATAAAGGCATAATCGGCCTTACCCGCTTAGATGACCCACCCTGTATATTTGGTTTGTTTCGGAAACGTCAGAATATTTATACTTAATTCAATTCTAAGCGAAAATATCTTGTATCGACTGGGATATTTGGATTACGACTGAGAAAGGAAAAATCCGGGTTTTTTTAATAAGTATTCAAATTTGTCATAATAAAAAATTAATAATAGGCGGGTCCGCGGGTATAAACAATCTAGAGAAGCTATATTGACCATTTCGCTCACTATTCCAGTAGTAGTTAGTAGCAATTTTTTTTAGAAACCACAACAGTCTATGACAGGTTTACTTGTAGAAGAAATTTTAAATAACTATTCTAATGGTTTATAAAAATAATAAATTTAGATATATGTATTTCTATAATAAATTGATACATTTTACATATATTTTGCTTTTTGTTGATATTTCTTTTTAATTAATTTTACTTTTTAACTTTTTAATACTAACAATAAAGTCATAGATATATCCATCTGTAGTCAAATAAATTCCTAATTAGCTTAATAAATAAATATTTTAAAATATTCTAATATGGTTAGTTACGTGGCTAATTCTGATGATTGAAGATAAATTCATGTGTAATAATACCATAAGAGAAGAAATGAATTTGTTGCGCTTTTTACGCTAATATGAGATAATGAGCAGCTGAATGTAATTAAGCTAAATCTGAATGCACATAGAATATTCTAATAGTTAACAAAATAAAATGCAAGTAGTGAAATACAAAAGCAATTGTAATAATATTTTACATAAGTGTACTTACCCTACATAAGAGCGATATTCTGCCAAGATAGCAGTAAACACACTAACTAGCATTAATAAGGTCTTCATGCTTTCTATTGTCCGATTTTGTTGTACCGGCCTTTTATACATGCACTTTTTTAATACCAAATTTCAGAGAAATTGTTAAAGGCATGAATGTATAACTGAATTAATTAGAGAACAAAAGCTTCATAAACATTACTCCGAAACATGCTAGATAGCCGACATTCAGTTATTACCTAATTTAATAATTAAGCTAAAAGAAAAGTGTAGGTAGATATCTTGTTGCTTTGGAATATTTCATTTAGTCAAACATAATTATGTATTTATATACATGGTAAAAATTCATGGGATAAATGGCTGGTTTATAGACCGTTTATTTAATTAAAAACAATTGTAGAAGTTGTGAAGCAATTATTTCTAGGTATTTGTAATTCATTAAAATGGAATATAGATTTCTATACAATGCTATCATGAAAATTAACCTAAATTACTATTTTATATATTGAGCATTTTTTTTTGTACAAAACGTCTTTTTTGTATAGATTTACGATATACAACTTAAACTGTAAAACATTTAGTTTTACAGTTCACTTTTGCATTTATGTTCTAAAATTTCTTTGCTTGTACAAATTCAACATCATTGCCAAAGTACTTCTACTTCATCATGTCTATAATGTTATAATTACATCTATACATGATTCCATGAGTACGTATTGATCTTTATTTTATGAATTAAGTTTTTGGACACAGTTTGTGTAGAACAAATGAGAAAAGATGTTTGTAAGTTGTTAATAATAGTTTTAATTATCATCATAATCAATTATTTCGACCTCAAAAGTACAATTCTCCAAAAAATATCATTGAAATAGTTCTAAATTAACAATAGTTGTTAAAAATTCTAATTCTAAGACTTAGAACACTGAGACACTGAGAAAAACTAATTTTAAAATTATCTACAATTTCGTACACACAACAAATTTTAAAATTATTTAAAATTTAGATCAGTTTCTGTCTTCGTAGAATGATGACAAGCATCAACCTATGTCAACTAACGAATTTTCAAATTTCAATACATAATTTTAAATTTATTATAAAATAAAGTAATATGCATTAATAAATACAATCCTTAATAGTTAATAATTATTTTGTGACCTTTCAATTTATAAAAGACAAAAAACTCAAGCGCTATTCAAGAACTGATGATTCGAAATTCAAAATGAAACAGCTGTTTAAACACTATAGTGACCATTTTCATCGTTTTTTTTTCATTTTAAATAATTAAAGTGATAAGTATCTCGCTTGAAAATGAATAATCATACAAGAAATAGCTCAAAGAGTGTATTTGTTTAGCACTATATTAAGGTTAGATTTGGTTTTGTGGGTTTAAAGTGTTAGTGCTAATACTATCAATAAAATTACATTATATCTAAGTGGTTTTATACTGCTCGTTTACTGTATTTGAAACCATAGTGAAATTGAAAAGTATTATTTTTGAGTCTGAAGAATAAAAATTAGTGCAACTTTTACTTCAAACAGTCTTACGTGTGCCAAGTGCGATAAATATTCTAAATAAAACATTTGTGCGCCCAATTCTATATTATGATTCCATAATATCTCTTGGTTTATTATCTATGATTAGCCAGTATATTTGCGACTGGAGTTGTCGAGTTATCAAAGAGTCATCTTTTTGAGGAGCTTCTAACTAGAGAATTGCGTGCCTGTGGGTTTGATCTTACGTCTATTTTTAAAATTAAATTTACCTTATTATTTTGTTATCAGCGCAAAAGCACAAAATTATGTGATAGTAACTTATTAGTAATACAAAGTTTTATCGTACTTCATATATTAATTATATAAATTTACTTGTAATTAAATGTCCTTCTGCAAATCAACACACTAGACCTTTTCTAAACTAATACTCTGATTAGTATTATATTAGAGCGGTTTTTTCTTCATAAGAAATGTTTCTTTACTGTGTTTTATTTTTTTCGACAGAATCCCCTTCCAAAAAGTAACCTTTTTGGAATCTTTGCAAAATATCCATTTGCGTTGGGTCACGTTTGTCTGTAATCTTTTTCCACCGAAACAGTATCTTTGCCATAGACAGTGGTCGCGTTGCCAAGAAGGCACTTTTTTGAAGAGCTGCTGAAAGGGGTAAGTGGACGCAAAGAGGGTATTCAACCTGAAAGATATTGATGAACAGTTAGAGTTAAAAGCTAGATAATTTTGCATTAGTGTTAGTTAAAAAGATATACTGGTAGTTACATTTCTACATACAAATTACATGTATTAAATCGGTCTTTAGAAAATGAGTATCATTTTCGGGAAAATTTCTTTTTTGATATTAACCCTTTGTGTCCCAGACCCCAAATTTTTTAACGATTTGACTAACCATTTGCATACATAATATGTAATACATCTATTTAGCATAAATTATTTATTTCAAAATTTTTGCGCACCCCTAATGATAGTTGGGGGGTGTGGGACTTAGAAGTCCCTTCAGAACAGAAAAAACACAAACATATGGATTTCAACCCTTTATTGGTCCATCTCATGGTAACTAACAAAACAATTTTTTTTCCGTTTATACATAGATATATGCCACAATGACTACATTTTGAATATGGTCTTGATTCAATTGCTAAGGATGAGCATTGCTCACATCTTCCCCTTTTTTTGGTGAACGTTGGAAAATGGACTCCTCTATTTCCCAACCTAACACGTTGGAAACACTATAATTGTACTTTCTCCGTTTGGAAGCATTCACTCCTGTTTGAGAGCCTCCAAAAGGGCTGGCTCGTGAACTTGAGGTAGCAGAGGTTGATTTTCGTTTGTTACAGAGAATGACTGAGTTACGGGTCATCAGACCTAAGCTGACACTGCGTCTAAATTCCAATAATGTAATTTTTTCATTTTCATCGGTGCGGAGTTTTTTGTGTACAATGTAACTGTTTACAAAAGCAATGTCTAGGATGCCAAAAAATAGCCTATGCCACCATTTAGTCGAGCGTCTGTCTACACAATACGCTTCTCTCAAACGATCTGCATGGTCAACCCCTCCCATAAATTTGTTGTAATCTGGAACTATTGCAGGACAGTTGATTGATTTTCGAGTTCCATCTTTTTGCAATCGTGACACTTCGCTATGTTCTGTCCCATGGAAATTAGACAAAAAATGGACAATTCTGTTGTCACACCATTTGAAAAACGTCAAATCCAAACTAGATACTCTGTAATCTGTTTCTCCTCTCTGCATCCTTTTATCAGGAACCATATCCTTTGGCAATCCTGCTCTATCTCTTTGCACAGTTCCACAAGCTAGGGTTCTTTCATTTTTCAGCCTCTCAAGTACTTCTATAGACGTGAAATAATTGTCAAAATATAATTTTCTATTTTTATCCCAATAATTTTCTGATCGAGATAATACCACTTTTCCCCCTAATCCAAAGTCCTTGAATTTTTCATCTGCCACGTCGTCTTTTCCTTGATATACTTGAAACTTCTTGATATAGCCGTTTTGATCTGCAATGCACCACAATTTATAACCTCTCTTGATAGGTTTTTTGGGATTGTATTGTTTGAGACTTGATCGTCCTTTGAATATAATCATACTTTCATCTACTGAAAGTTCTCTAGTTCCATTGTTTAGCATGTCAAATCTTTCGTTCAGTGCTGTTACAAAAGGTCTTATTTTATATATTTTATCTTTGTTTCCTTCAGGAATTGTAGTGTTATCATTGATATGCAGGAAAGACAACATTTGCTGAAAACGGTTTCTTGTCATTGTGCGCCTTACAATTGGTACTCCCAAGTCTTCCTGAGAGGACCAGTAGTGTTTATAACTGGGTAGTTTGTGATAACCCATAAAGAAATTGATTCCGATAAAGGCCAGAAATTCATTTTCCTTGAGATTCAATATTTTTCCTCTTTGTATGGCATATAAATTAGACTGATAGACAATGTCTTGTAATACAGTCTGGCCAAGAAATTTCAAAAAAAAATCGGTGCAGTTTTTACAGTCCTCAAATAGGTCCTCAACTGGATTCTCATCCAAACTATAGGGCTCTATAACTGTTGCCACTTCTTTTTTTTGCCACTTTCGGTCTATCCTATTGGTTTGAGCTTTTTTCTTTCCCTTCTTTTCACATTTTTTAGGGGTTTTTTTCTTTTTTCTTATTGGAAGGCCCAGCAACCGATTCCGGCTCAAAGATATTTTCGGTTTCTACTTCATCGTCCACAGCAACAGAAAATTGATCTGCATCTCCATTTTCATCTTCGCTATTTTCTTCGTCAGTGATGACGTTATTGTCTGTTGGTAACTCTTCTAATTCCGCAACTGCAGCTTCAGCAGCAGCCAAAAGCTCTGCGTCAGAAAGAAAATGTGTTTGTCACCACGACATTGATGTGTTTGGGAATATGGAATAACCTAAAAGGTAAAAATAAATCGTTTTGATGTGGGGTAGTGTCTCACAAAATTACCTTACTAAAATATCTTCGGGCCTGATCTTTCGGGTTTGACGGGACGTAAAAGTCCAAGATAAATAAATTCACTTGAATGAAATGCCTGGAAAACTAGCCGGGAATTGTTTTTACTTTGATGAAAAGGGCACTTTATTCCACTATTTTACATAAACACAACTAATTTTAATGTTAATAATAATAAATTAGCACTGCATAAAAATAGGTAACAAATTTGCGTTGCACCCACCATAACACTTCATAATCATTTAACACAATTTTTAGTTTCTTTCGGTATAATCAGTGTGAGGGCGCTGTCAACCATGAACAAAACTGTACTGGAACGTCCCGTCAGAACCTAAACTCTGTATCTTTAATACTTGAAAATATAATCTCACTAAAAGTTGGAGGGACTTCACAGTCCCGTCAGGACACAAAGGGTTAATGTGTTGGTCAACAGAAACTTATGTTTTTTTAAATGGAATGATGATCAATTTGTATTAGTAGACTTTTAATTGTTTCTGAGATATAGAAACTGTTCGTCAAAGCTTGTACAACTTTGGAATAATTTCTATAAAATAACGATTAGATATCATGTCTGTACTTTGCATTTAAGGGGGAACTGCCGACTACCGAAATCAAGAGGTTAGAAATTCAAGTTTTTCTCCGTTATTTTTGGAGCGATTTTATTTAAACAAAAACCAACAAATATTTTAAGGTTTTTCTGAAGTACCTAAAGAATTAAATTTTATAAAACTTATTATAATATTTATAGATGGAGTCTAGAAAGTGACTCAAGTTTACCATATGTTTTCTATATTATTTTTCCACAAAGGGAAAAAAACGTCCTTTAGGTACCTTCAATAAATCTTACTGTAAACGTACAGCCTTAATTCAAGTTAGTTTACAAAATAGTTATTGAGAAAAACTTGAATTACAAACGTAAGTTTTGCCCTATTTCTGAATACACATATCCTAAAATTTCAGTGTTTCTCTCATAATGAGTCAATCATAAGATATACTTAACTTAAAACACACGAATATATTACTTTTTTTTGTATTTGTTCCACAAAACAGAAAATTACAACTCTCGTCAAGAATCTTACTGACGGCGGCAGTTCGCCCTTAATGTTTATTTCGACATTTGAATGGATGTTGTTTAGAATTACATATCATTCGCTAAAGTTAAAATTAAAAAAAAACAAAAAATAAATGGATCATTTACCAAAACTTGCCAATTAAAAATACTTTTTACGTCTTTGCGCAATATTGCACGAGTTATAGAATTTTATATCTAACTAAATCCAATTAGGTACGTTTTATTAATTTAAAAACGTGTTTTGCCATGATTTGCATTACAGATACCATAACTAAAATTTATTTTTAAAAATAAGTAAAGCGTGATAATTCTATAGTTCGCATAGTTACACCTATAGAACTTGTGCAAACAAAAATCTTAATTTTATTACTTTAGCTGAAAAAGCAAAACAACTAGTACAACTATTCTAATTTACTTTACTGAAAAATAAGTATCTGAGAAACATAGTATAAGTTCCTATTTTCAAGCATCACAAGATCTCAGTTGTTATAAGTCATCACCTAACAAATTAAAAAATGCGTGAAAGATGAAAGGCATAATGGCAATAGTTTATTATTACGTGGCTATAATCTTTATATGGAGGGCCCTGCAATAGTGCATCAGGCTTCCATAGCTCCTTATATATTTTTAGTAATGGCGAACTTCCGGTTGTACCGGAAGTAGATACTAATTTTGTTATTTTAAAGGGAACATCCTATGTTAAGTACTTTGTTAGGCATACATTGAGTCTAAGTCGCAGCTTTTCGGAATTCCAAAATAAAAATTACGTTTGCAACTTTTCGAAATTTGGAAATATCTCCCAAACTGTAAAAGTTAGATGTGGTTTTCAGTTTCCGCTCAAACATTTTTTATTAGAAAATTGATACGTTTAAATAACAGGGCTATTAAATAGAGATCTGTAATTTTCGAATTCTAAAATCATGGATAATTTGATTTTTTTAAGTAGAATGGTATAGTTATTTTTACATAACTGCATGTAAAACTACTTTTATTTTGAATTTATACCGATATTATTGTGTACATCTCCAACGGTTTTGGAGATATTCCCGTTTTTTCAGTTTTTCAGTAGGATCACTTAGAACAAATAAACAAAACGGTCTGGGAGATACTTGAAATGATTGATAAATAAACGACATCTTTAGGCTTGGAAAACTACATTTGAATTATTTGAATTAGCATTAATAACCAAAGTTTTTATTTTATTTTTATAGATGCTTGAAATGTCTCCCATCTTATTCAAGGCATTTACCAATTCTCACTTGAAAAGTCCTCTCCACATCTCGACAGGTGTATAATTCATAATGGAGCTATGGAAGCCTGACGCACTATTGCAGGACCCTGTATATAATCGTTGGTGCGTCTGTTAGTGATTGTGTAACTTCTGAACAACTTGACAGATTGAGGTCATATTCACACAATATATTTGTTCTGTACACACAGAGAAATGTTGTGGTATAGACAACAAAATATTTGTAGTAAATGTATTGTGGTAATAGCTCTTACAATTATAGTATATGGTGCAAGCGCGAGCATTAAATTTTACTAATAATATTGAGTTTTTACTACATCTCGATAGTTGTCACTATAGTGACTATCGTTTGTAGTAAATTGTAGTAAAATTAACAACACATTTTTCTCTGTGTAAGACGATGGTTCTCAGCTATGTTAGAATCCGATACGTGGCGCTGTCGTTAAATTATTAAGAAATTCCATATTAATGCAACAAAATGACTCATATTTATAATATATATTGGTTTATTGCTAAAAAAACTGAAATGACTTATATGTTCACATTATTTTCGCGTGGCCAAAAAAAAGTGTTTTGGTATATGTTGGCGTCCGATAGATAGCACCATTTTTTTGGCAGAAATAATTTTGACATATGAACATCATTTCTCTTTGGATTTTAATGTTAGAGGCTTTAGCCAAGTCAAATTCATCGCACCACCTATCGGAAAGGGTAGAACAACGTCTGCCGGGTCATCTAGCTTAATATCTAAAATAACATTAAAACAGATACAGTTAAAGTAAAGAATGATAAACAAAACTAATAAATGCAAAGTAATATAAAATACTGGACATAAACACATCCAAAATATAGTACACAAATATATATGTCAGTGTCGCGCTTGGTTGGCAGATGTCGCTGTGATATACTCACGGACATTTGTCGATGCTAGCCGTCATATATAGCGATCCAAATATTTGTTCATTACTAGCAGTCCCGTACGTGCACTGATGATGCCTTTAAGGCCGAAACACGTGTCTATCGTCGATTGCTGCTAATGAACCGTGTATGTTGTGTATACCATTGCATTGCATATATGCATATACGTTCAAGTTGGAAAAAAAATAATTCAGGAGTAACGTCTTCTTTTTCAATATACATTTTAACTCGAGTTTCAAATGACCTACAAACGTTTAATATTTAAAATCGGAGGACTTTTAATAAATTCCGTAAGCCAGCGAAATTAAAATAATATGTAATTTAATTCAAAACAGTTGAATCTCTTTGGAATACGTTTAATACAGCTATATTAATTGACTGTTAATTAGGAGTATGTATACGTCTTATATTCGGCAAGAATTTAATAAAACGCGATATGGTTTTTCAGTAACGCTTCAAGCTTCCGAATACAGGTAATTTCTGGGAATAGTTGCTTTATTTGTCAGATAGAGAAATAGCAGATAATTACTACAGAAATTACATTTGATCGGCGAAAATCTCAGGATACAGGACATTTATAGATAATTCATAAATTTAAGGTTTGCTTGCTTATTTTTTAAACATCTAATTCTATTTCTTGATCCACCCTACTATATCTTGTCTCGATTATTTAATATTTGTATTACTATGTACGTATTAAGTTTTCATTATTTTTCGCTTTTCTTTCATTCATTTCTTGTCATCTCTCTTCCTCTTGAACTTCATAAAGAAAGGGTTTGATGAAGATTTTAAATAGGTAATAATACGCAAAGTAATATTAATTATCTTTATTATACAGCGGTCAAATGAAGAATGATTATAGTATTGTATAATTTTGATTTTCTAAAATAAATTTGTTGGAATGACAAAATAAAATATCGGACATTTAATACAAAAGAACTAGCAGCCGAAATTGCCAATAGTTGTAATAAAATATTTACAAATTTAGACATTTGGTACCTTGGTAATAATTGTATCACAATGGTGACATTTTCTTTATATAAAAATGGTGTGCTATCTACAGCTGCATTGGAGTACACAAAAATCAGCGGAGTTAGTTGAATGTTTTAAATGTTTATATAAGTAGACTACGATCTCTAAATGAGGGAAATACGATTAATTGCCCCACCCTAATGAATTTTTGGTAACAATATTTAAAATTAAATTGTTTAAGTTAATTTTAATATATTAAATAAATTACTTAAGTTATCTGTCGACTTATATAATATTACTATATTTCGTGTAGACAAGGAAATCTTCACTTTAATATAGTAAAATAGAACACTTAGTGCTATGCAGTTTTTCGTGATCAGGTCAAACTGCGCATGCTCTAGGAATTATTTAATTAAAGTTTGTAAATTGTCAAACAAGCATAGCTTAGAGATCGACAAACTCCTTGAAATTAATAATTGTGCCTTGTTAAATGTGGAAAGTAATTATCTTTACTTAGACGAATGAAGACGTGTCATATGCATAGAGGAACAAACGAGTATATTGAAGAAATTTATTTATTTATTTATAAGTTATGCGTAATGGTTATGATATAGTAAATTAATTAAGTGGTAAATGAGTTTGTAATAATGCATATTATAGAATGCACTTTAATTTAAATTTGCAATTAAATATATTTTTATTTTAAACAATTTGTAAATGGTACAACACAGATATAAAATTGTGAACATACTATACATATAAACACTTGTCAAAAATTAAGGTTTAGATTTTCAACTTTTTGCTATAATAGCAGAAATATAATATAGCTCACACAACACTAAATTACTAAATAGTGCAGTGATGTGAATAGGAAGATTGCAGATACAGCCCCAAACAAGATTCCCGTTTTTATGATATTGTTACGTTTTATAAATCTTACAATTTTGATGCGTCTGTTAATTTATATAAATATATTTTGCAATGAAATGGATTGTTAAAGTTTCTAGGAGGTATACAGAAAATACGTATAGAATTGTGATAATAAATAAAACAATGATATAATTTAATTTTTGACTGCATAAGTAGAAATTTAACTTTGCTTATTGATTTTATTACTGAAACAAGTAGGTACAACATCAAAATATAAATTATATGTGAAGTTCCATTTCTACTCAACTTTGATTAATTACGAATGTGTTATTATATGCACTGAACAAATTCAAGTGTATTAACGTTCTTGCTTACATTCTGTTAATCGTTTTTAAATAAAAAAGATAAAAATAATGTTTATAAAACATTTTTCAATTCAATCACTCTTGTTAAAATATCCATGTTAATTAAATCTGTTTAATTTAATAAATTTTCTACATCGATGTGTATATATTGAACAATGTATGTTTACAAATATCAAATACACGCTTTTTTATTCTTCCATAGAGCCCAAATAATAACTATTATTTGCCTATGCTTACAGTAATATTATCGTTATAGTTGTCGACTTAAATTAGAGGTTATTCCTCTGTTTTGTATATATCTGACGTTTTCCATCCACTGATCTGTATAATATAAATGGATAAGCAATAGCATGTTAAAAATTGTGATCAAATACGAATTGCGTACGGGGCTGACGAACATGCGCAATAACATAAAATAAAGGCGCTAATTTGAAATCCCTAAAATCTTTGAAAAGTATGTAACAGAACATGAACTTTCAAATTAAAATCTGCATCTGAGGATATTGAAATGTTTATTTATTAAGGGAAATTTCTAAAAAATACTCAAAAAAACAATACATTCCTTTTGAAATATTTATTAGTTATAAAAAAGCATTAATTTGGAGAGCTTTTTCTTACAAGTTCCCCACGTTTTACATCTGTTTGTTTCTCTGCAATGCTATAGCAACGGATTTTCGTATAACATCGCACAACATGCTTGATAAAAAGATATGTGAAAAGAGTAACGTGACTTTCATGTAAAATAGATGAATCAAGCATATGTGTATCTAAGGGTACCAAGTACTTATTTTCTACTAACAGGGTATTAGAAATTGAACGTACAAATAGTTCAGAAAATACTGCCTCTGCAGGAAGTTTATTGTTGTTTTGTACAAGAATATGGCGTACTAGGACTTTTTTTTTACATACCTTGGTGACATCTTGTGAAGGACGTATTAAAGCACCACGATTTTTTCTATTCAAAAGATGAAAACTAGCATTATCGACAGATGTTTGTGAGATTTCTTCTAGTACGGACACACATTTAGCACACTTAACAATGCGCTTCAATTGTTAGACAACAAAACCAGAAATAACGACATTTTGGGATAACAATGTCTATGATGGTATGTCGGGAATTATATAATTATAATCCTTTTCAATGTCTAATACTCCAAAAATATAAACAAAAAGCTAGTACCCCTAGTAGCAAAATCACTACGTATATGCACACTTGTTCTACATTAGGAAATATATATTTTCATCCTTCTCTAAAATTGTGATTTTGCTACTTGGGACGTCTATTGAAATCGGCGTGCGGAACTTTAGTGATTTCACACTGTGATTTCACATTCGAATGTCAAAAGACTAGGGACTGCGCATACTCGTAGGCCCCGTGTTGAGTATTCAATTTGGCATAAAAATTCCACGCGCATCCTATTGCATTGCTTATCCATTTATATTATACAGATCAGTGTTTCCATCTCAAACAGACATTTTGATTTAACGCATGCGCAGAACAGACCATGTCACAAATTAGTTGGGACGAAACGTTACAAATAATCAATATAAAGCATACGCAATAAAATAGTATTATATATAAGGCTGTCGATAAGGAAACTCGAATCAAGATTTGCAATTCATGAGCTAGTAATTTTGTTTTATTTATTTTTAAACAAACTTTGCATTCTATTGACATAGCTCTCCACTAAATAAAAATAAATAGATGCGAGCAAAAAAAAAATGATACCAGCGATATGGTGGATGGAAAAGCATTTGTGATTAATCATTTCCAGAAATGATTCGATTTTGCTAAACTATTGCAAACTTCTGTTCAATATATCTTTGAAATACTTTAATGCCTTCAAAGGTTTCGTTACAGACATTCAGTATTTCCGAAGGAGGTAAATCAAATCCTGAATTACCACCTCCAGTAAGCTCAAATGAATAAGTGAGTTCTACACCACCTACTCCTTTAACCCAATCGATGCTTTCTCCAGGGGCAGGGTACAAAATATCCATCGAGCCACCAATTGTATAATTGGTGCCAGATATTGAAGCAATGGAATTGCTGACATTCACTGCTAATCCATGAATTTCATCAACATTCACTGGCGGATCTGTTGTATAGCCCCATGGATACAATATATAATTACCGTAGCTATGGAAACTGATATATAACTTGATCTGCTTCTTATAGCGATTTACTACGTCTCGTAGAGCTGCTGTTTCAGGTTCACTGAATGGAAAAGGCCCGGAATAACTTCCTCTGCACTCATTTGAGGTACTACCTTTTTCCATCCAATGATAGTCGAAGTTACGATTTGCATCCACACCTATGCAATTCTTACCAATTGACCGAGTTTTGCGCCATAAGCGATCCTGAAAGATATTGATTAGTAAAATCATTTCGACTTTATGTAACATTTGAGCATTTATAAAATATCGTAAATGTGTACACCAAAATCCACTACTATTTTAGTGTTGTGGGAAAAAATAGTACTGTTTGTTAATGTTTATTCTAGCCAGTGAAATACAACGTAGGTATTTGATTCATCTAAGTGCTATAACACGGTATGTCTTCAGAAAATTTTTCATGAGGCAAAAAAACTTGTTTTGAGTGCATTTTTACTGCACTACTTTTTTGGATAAAAATAAAAATATGTGTGAAAGGAAATCTGTTATTTAATAATAATAATATATCTTTATTAGCAATACGCTATTTACATATAGACCACAGTCCAGCGACCTTTTTTTTTTGATTAGTAACAGGCTGAATTTTCGTGAGTTGCTTCGTTTTGACGAGACGCCCAACTTTTCCCTCTGCGAAAATTCGCGGTAGTGGTAGCTAATAAAATGCGCATGGGTCATATATGTCGATTGGGTGATTGTTCAAATTTTATTACTAACCGTTAGTGTTTTAGTTAAATCTGGAAGTAATTTGATAAGAAACACAAAAAAAACATTTGTCCTACAAAATCTTTGGTTAGAGCGAAGCGTCCCCCACCCGCAACATGTACAAATAACTAGGTAACAAAAAATGATTACTAACCAGCTGATTTTTTTACTATTGCTTAATAAATGTTTCTAAAATGAAATGTCCACATTGTCCTACAAATTGAATGGTATGTTTTTCCAGTCCTACGCTCCGAAATTGTCAAATCCACGGTAACACTTTTCTCATTACTAACAAACTAATTCTGTTTTTTTTCTCTTGGGAATAAACTCTAGAACACGACTTTACTAATGTCCTACAAAAAAAGTGGTAAATATTGATAAAAAAAAAATAAAAACTGTCGCTTAAATTTGAAACAGGTGGGCGCACTGGCTCCAGCTAGTCTAGGCCATAAGCGTACATAGACGTAAGGCTATGATTTTGTATCGTCTATTCATATGAAATATAACGAAGCTCAAATTTCAAAGAAAAATTTGTAGAATTTTTAATTGAAGATTGGACAAGTGATGAGTTTGTTACGTTAATTATAGGAAAGACTGTTAAACTGAATTACGACCAGTGCTATGTTTATGAGGTGTCTGGTGAAAATATAATAAAAAGAGCGATTGACTATAATCTTTCTTGTTATCACGAAGAAGCTGACACCAAAATTGTTTTCCATATTTGCCAGTTTAACGCCAATTATCGAGTGCAGGTGCATTGTACGGATTCTGATATACCTGTGATAATGTTAGCGAATTTTAAATACCTGAAAAACAAAATTGAAGTAATTATTAATTTAAGTACAGGTCAAAAGAAATTGTACCTTAACATCAATGAAATTTATACCAAGCTTGGAGAAAAATTATCTTGTTCTCTTGCTATATGCCATATTTTTACGGGGAACGATTATAACCCTGCTTTCTATCGGAAAGGAAAAAAGAGGCCATTTAATATTTTAAAAAAAAATACATTTCAAGAAGCTTTTATGCAACTCCTACAAAGTGGACGTACTGAATTAACAAAATCGAGCGAGGTATTCCAAATCATTGAAGAAGAGTATGTGTGTAGGATATATGCATTAAACACGAAAAATGACATTAATAAAGGACGGTACGAATTGTTTCAAAAAGGCTATAAATGCCGTAACGAAAATGAAGAAATTTTAAAAAAGAATATCGTAGAATATGATGCCTCTAGTTTACCACCAACGAAACAAGAATTGTTGCCGCAAATCAAGAGAACGCAATACATCTGCAGTGTATGGTGTAATGCATACATGCGCAACCCCACCGAAAAAACACCAGAAAATTATGGATGGACAATAATTGATGGCAAATACGAATATTATTGGTTTGATGGTCCTCAAAGTCCATCTTTTGATGAATTATCTTCGAACTGCCAAGGTACCCTTTCAATCCCTTTTTCACTTATTGATTATTTTGATTTTTTTTTAAATTTTAATACAGAGTCAGATAACATAAAGGATGAAAATAATAGTTGCCACGATGATATAGAGCAGGAGAATGATGTTTCAAGTGACGAAGATGAAGGGTCGACGGATGATTCTGATCAAGATTGATTTTTTTTATACGCAAAAATAACAATTTTGTTTTTATTTTTTATACAATAAAAAAGATTTGGTCTACTATCAAAAGAATGCGTATTTTTTTTCTATTAAAAGAAGATATTTTCATGATCATTTATTTTTATAGTTTTCCCACATTTTTCAGAAACTTTTCAAATAAATTATGTTACTTTTTAAATTAAACAAACAATTAAACATTAAAATTAATATTACATTAGAACTATAAAGAACATTTTTCGGTTTTATAGTCGAAGTTTTAAGAAAACATAAAAGTGCGTGAAAAATTCAAAAATTCGCAATGAATGTAAATTTATATATTAGGGTTTAAAATCACGGGAAAAACTTCTTGATAATCTGAATCTATGTACAAAATTTAGTAGATATCAGAATTCTGCTTAAGTAATAAAAGTATATTAATTTCTCAAAATCGCAATTATAAAATAATTCGTTATTTAAAATAATTTTTGTCGGACTAGTGTTACATACCATTTTTTTTGTAGGACACTATTTTATTTGGCCAGAGAATAGAACAACCTATCATGTGTTATCTTTGTCCTCCTGTTAGTAATGAGAAAACGGTTACCGTGGGACTGACAATTTCGAAGCGTAGGACTGGAAAAACATACCATTCAATTTGTAGGACAATGTGGACATTTCATTTTAGAAACATTTATTAAGCAATAGTAAAAAAATCAGCTGGTTAGTAATAATTTTTTATGACCTCGTTATTTGCACATGTTGCGGGTGGGGGACATTTCGTTCTAACCAACGATTTTGTAGGACAAATGTTTTTTGTGTTTCTTATCAAATTATCTCCAGATTTAACTAAAATACTAACGGTTAGTAATAAAATTTGAACAATCACCAATCGACATATATGACCTATGCGCAGTTTATTAGCTACCACTACCAAGAATTTTCGCAGAGGGAAAAGTTGGGCGTCTCATCAAAACGAAGCAACTCACGAAAATTCAGCCTGTTAGTAATCAAAAAAAAAAAAGGTCGCTGGACTGTGGTCTAATACACTTATATTATTTATATCCATTTCTCTAAAATATATAATGACAGTTGTCTCTTAAACTTATTTATATTATTACAATGTTTTATGTCATACGGCAGGCTATTAAACATTTTTAGACCATTAACAAAAACATTATTAGCCGTTGATGATCTATTTTCTTTTTCTTTAAAGAAATCATTGATGATTCTTGTATTATTTTATGCGTTTCATGCACATAAATCAATTTCTGACTAATATACGATGGCGTAACACCTTGTTTGCTGTTGTAAATGAATAACATTGTTTTGTATATTATTCTTTGTCGCACATTCATTAATTTCAATGTACTCAGCGTTAATACAACTGGTGTATATTTGTTACACTTTAAAATTGCTCTCATGGCCATATTTTGTATTTTTTGCATTTGCTGAGTTTCGTAATTATTTAACCTAAATAGAAGACTTGTGCAGTATTCCATGTGTATCGAAATTAGCGCCCAAGCAACACAGCTTGGTTTAGTACCTGTATATTATACGTAGTATACGTTTTATATGTGTGTACGGAAACGCAGGTATATTTCCGAAACGTTTCTTATATACCGGTTTTCACCAACACGTATTTTATACGGTATTTATATGTAGTATTTATACTACCGTGTACGGATAAACCGTCAATATACGTATACATATACCATATATTTTACGAATATTGTTTCAGTCTATTACGGGTATATGATACCTTTACATAAAACCTTTACCACTACTTAACGTTTATAATTCGTTTACGAATTACGAAATATATTTACGTATAAATATATACCGGGATTTATATGTATACGGTATACGGTAACTTTAATTATGTGTTATATACGTAATTTTGCTTTTAAACGGAATATTTAAATAAACGTATAAAAATTACACGTTCCTCATATACCAGATATAGATTATACGTATTTTGCAGCAGCGTCATAATACAGTAAATGTGTTTTGGTATATCCCTAACAACATTTTTAGAATTTTGTGGGTATTCTAATAGTTTACACTGGACGCAATAGAATAATATACAAAGATGTACTCTATGATATTTCACTGCAAAAGTTGTGAATAGAAATGTAATTTTATCGCAATTATAAGTGTTTCTACATCTATTTTTTTGACCAATCTTCTGCTTAGGTACACGCTTTGTCTAGTAATTCCGCAATAAAATGTGATTCTATTCGCCTGTCTTCGTAGCCAACTTACAACAGCCGCGAAATTCAAAAAGTGCTGCTAGGGATGGTTCGCCCATTAAAGTATACGTATACATGTATTTACTATATGTATTTTTTTAGTATATTAGGGGAATACTCTAACTCTAATGGTATTGATTAAAATATGAATATAGGTAATACATATATAATATATATATATATATATATATATATATATATATATATATATATATGTTTAATTTATTTCATCAATGCATTATTAGAAATATTAAATTTATACTTTTGTGTCAATATGTACCGCCGCGGTATATGTATACGCGCACATCTAGGTTTTGCACTTGGTGCTTAAATTCTTATTGTATGTCTAAGTATTTCTTTTAATACGGAATATTGAAACAAAATACTTATATAAAAATTAAACTATTTTTGTGTAACATCTTCGATTACACGTATTTTACATCTGAGATACATCTAATAGAAATATTTTGCTATTTAAGCTTCTAAACAGAGTACAGATATATGTAGTATATTCGCTCTATACCTTTAAATTTGGTGCACATCTGTATATTAAACATTTACCAACCACTTTTATAATACATTTATGAATTACGGTATTTAAACGTATACTCAAATCCCGGACCAGATTCAGTGATCACGTGGGGTTCACGTGATCACACCAAACTCGTATGCACACATAGCATGTAATTGATCTTTGGCGCTGGCCGTTTTTGTGCGTAGAATGCCTTTATCACGCACTTTTATTACCAAATCTCTTCGGCGATTCTAGTATAGATATATGGTATCATAGATGTTAAAGTTTGGAAAATACTTTAAGTGATTGCAAATTATTTATTTCAAGTGAAGTGCAATTATTGTTGTATGGTTTAGCTGTCTTTTGGTAAGTATATTACATACAATACATGCCAAACAACCTACAATTAGTACATAATTCTGTGCAATTAAAACGTCATGTTTTTGTCATGCATTCACTGCGGTTTATTAACTACAGATACATAGAAAAACCGATGTTTACCGTAAACACACCGATTTCGTTGTACAATATATTGTCTCTCTTATTTCAAGAAAATACAAAGTAAAATGTTCTTTGATTTAAACAAATAATTTTGTTAAAATATTTGTATCATGTAACTAAATTATTTGGCGAATTATATTTTAAATCAAGCGTCTAGTTGCTTCAAATAAAGAAATTGTTGACTTTCAGTAAATCTATTTTCAACTAAAACAGAGATGTTGAAAGAAAGAATTATTTTAATATTACCTGAGGTCCTAAGGCATTTTCCGCCTAAAAGAGACATAGGGGTAAGTGGGGTAAGTGTAGAAAGGGGTATTTGTAGACAACAATAATTATTAAAAAACGGTTGGTAGAAATAGTACCCTATGAACATAGCTTCGAAGAATAGACTTCACCACATGTGGGTTTTTAATTTGGGCGGCATTGGATTTCTGTGTGCCAGGCAGTGTATTGTCACATCTAGTAAGTAAAATATCCATTAAATAAGTTTCTCATAGGCTTCTACTTCTTTCGTTATAATTTGCATTTTCGATTGTTGCTCTGATTGTCACTGTGTGTAAAATGTGGATAAGTGGTAAACACATAACCTCAAACTGTGAACAGTTCATAGGATCCTTTCACTTTTGCAATACAATCGTGTCTACACATGCCCCTTTAAAGAATTTAATGGGGGTAAATGGAGACAGTACTTAGGTGCAAGTGTAGACATGTGGGGCTTGTGTAGACAGAATGTACAACTGCAACAACAAGACGCTAAGACAAATGTAGACAAAAGCAAAACAAATTATTGTTATTTTCAGGGAGCATAGAAACTGTTCAATATGCCACGTAATCGACCCAGAAAGAAAGCCCCACCATCTTACACAGTAGAAACAGTGAAAGCAGCGTGTGAAGCTGTTGCTACAAAACGGCTAACTTACCGTGAAGCTGAAAAGTTTTATAAAGTTAACAAAAGCGTCATTTACCAAAGACTTCGTGGCAGAAAAACAAGTTTAAACGTTGTGGGAGGTGGTCGACGTCCAGTTTTTTCCGAAGAAATTGAAAGTGAACTGGAAAACTGCATACTAGCACGAGCAGAATGGGGCTACCCTGTGGATAGGGAAGAATTACTAGATCTTGTAAAAGATTATGTTACAGCTAATAACCTAAAAACGCCATTTAAAAATGGAAGACCCGGTGAATATTGGTACTTGAATTTTATGAAAAGAAGAAAGCTTCTTACTTTAAGAAAGCCCGAACAGTTACAACAAAAACGTGCAGATGCGGCTGATCCTTTTGTTGTAAATGATTTTTACAATAAATTAGACAAGATAATTCGAAGAGAAGGCCTGCGCGAGTTGCCTGTACTTGTGCTGAATTGTGATGAAACTGGATTTGGAACAGATCCCAGCAAAGTTAAAGCAATAGGACAAAAAGGAAGCAAGAGCTTTTATCGAAGAGTGGCTGGTACTGGACGAGAAAATATTACTGTTAACTGCTGCGTTGCTGCTTCCGGCGTTGTTTTACCACCGCATGTGATCTATAAAGCGAAAGGTGGTGTGCAGGTTCGATGGACCAGTCCCGAAAATGAGTATCCCGGTACTATTTATTCTACAACTGAAAACGGATACATGGAAGAGTCCGTTTTTTATTCTTGGTTTAATACACTCCTTATACCGTATGTCGAGTTAGTAAGACGAAATAAGGGCATTTCAAAGAAAGCCGTTCTTATAATGGATGGACATAGAAGTCATATAAGTTTCCGTGTTGTAAATGCTGCTCTTAAAGCTAATATTATACTATTAAAACTACCTAGTCATTTGACTCATCGTATGCAGCCTCTTGACAAGTGTGTTTTTGGTCCCCTTAAAATTGGATGGGAAAAAATTCTTGTAGCCCAAGGGCGTCGTGCTCTTTTGACGTCCCAAAATACGATCAACAGAAAAACATTTGTGGAACTTTTGGCAGAGGCGTGGAGAAAATATTTAACAGAAAGCAACATTATTTCTGGGTTTCGAGAAACTGGTTGCTTCCCAGTAGATGCATCTAAATTCCCTGAACAAGACTATGATCACATGAAACTAGAACGCTTTAAAGCAGATCAAACAGAGAAAGATCAAACTCTATTAATAAATGAAAATGCTCATAATCAAATACTAGAAACATGCAATTTGCTAGAACAGGGAATGCCAGTTTCAGATACTCCCAACACAACTCAAGAAACTCCAACACCTCCACCTCCAACTTCAATTGAAAATAAAATAAATGGAGTGTCTGTTGAATCTGCAGTAGCTAATAATGATTCTGCAACTCAAGACATTTCAGAGCAGTTGCAGCAACCAACAACATCAGATGGGCGGCGTTCCATTATGGATATCTTTATCAATAAACTGAGAAGAGAATTTGCACCTCCAATTCCAAAATCCACTGAACGACAAATTAGATTAAAGAAAGATTCTTATGGTGAAGTTCTTACAAGTAAAGAAGTATTAATTCGTTTAAAAAATGAAGAAAATAAAAGAAATTCCAAAAAGAACAAGAAGTCTGCTCCAACAAAAATTAAAATACCACCGAAAAAATTATCAGAACCAAAACATAAAAAGTTAAAAAAATTTGCAACTAATAAAAGCTCATCATCTGAATCAGAAAATGAAGAAATTCGAGAAGAAGTTGAAAATTTGCCATCAAGCGATGATGTTTCATTTGGTAAACTGTCAGATGAAGAAGACGAAAAAGAAAACTTAAGTCCAGATAACAATCACTGTAACGAAGTAAAAACAATTAAATCTGACAATTTTTATGCCGTTGACTTTGTATCAAAATGGTATATCGGAAAAGTATTGGAAATCCATGACCATCATATAAAAATGAAATTTTTAGAACGCATCACTAATCAGCAATTTCGTTGGCCAATACGAGAGGACATTGATACTGTTCACATTAGCGCTGTTTTTGTTCAGGTGACTTTGAGAGATGATGGGAATAATAAGCTGTCAGTATGTCCATGTCCAGCATCAATTGAAAAAATCTGGTCTAACTATAAAAAAAATATTTAAAAAGATTTTTTATAATTTAAATTTTTATTCTTATTAACTTTTTATTATACTATTTTAATCCCTTTTCTAATAGATTTTGTTAAGACTTTTGTATTTTCATATCCAAATAAAATAGCGAAATACAACTTTCAGCACATGAAAGGAACCACTTTGAACTTAATCTCCAATTACCCCACATACCTTAATATGGAAACAAACGTCTGTTACAGGTCCTGTATACATTTACCCCAAGTTATGGGGTAAGCGTAGACACTTGTCAAATTTTTAAAAAATATTTATATACAATACAAATGAGCTACTTTTTTTTGTTTTGGTCGTTGCACGCGAAGGGACGAATGATAAATGTTGTTATACACCAAACTCCAAAATTTTAAATTAAACAGTTGTCAAAAAATTATTTTCAAATAAAAGAAACTTCAAAAAGTGTCCACAATTACCCCACTTACCCCTATATATGGGAAATAGACGACTGTCTGTCTACGTTTTTTGCTGATATTTGTCCAAACGTTGCAAGTATATTTGTGCTGCGTACTGATACCGATTTCGTTTTATATTGCATACGAGTCATTTGTACTAATTTTATAAGCTTTATTTAACAAAAATAATGTGTTTAAATGAATTAAACATCTTAGTAGATCAAGCAATCATATTTGTTGTTTTAATTAAATGCTTTCCTAATTTCAAACATACATATTAATTAAAATAACAAGTTATTATGTTACAATGAATGTGTATTATAATTAAGTTAATGAATTTATATGTTTATAGCTAAATTTTATTTAGTAGAAACAACAAAATGAACGTAACAAAATTATTTGATTCCAACAACCAAAAATTAGTTTGCCTATATACAAAGAAATAATTTGGTTGGGTCATACAAAATTTGCTTGACTCAAACAAATCGGTTTTCCGTGTATGCGTTTGACAAACATATACATTATATTTGACAATAATGTTTCCAATATAGTATCAGAATGAAATAAGAATAACTACAAAAAACTCTAGCTTTTAATTTTGCTTAGATTTCTTTAAAATTTTATGTTTGTTGTAGCCTATTCAACAAGTGACAAGTTCTGCTAACTTCTTGAAGTTATTGCTTGCTCCTTATTCTAATTTCTACTGTTTGGGTAAAAAATAAATTTCTTGAGATTGCAATAAATCGGAAAGTATGTGGTTAAGATGTCTAAGTTAAATAAAATTGTCAGTAAACGCCATCTGCGTCGAAAAATTGCCAAAAACGTAATAGATGTAAAAAAACAATTGGAATATGCTCAACTTCCGGTTCCTACCACATCCCGTAATGAAAGCTTACCGATTTCAAATAAATTTAACGACAGTGTTATATTAGACGACTATGTTTCAAATACACCAATAAATTCAAATAATTCACATGTAACAAATGATTGCATTCAGCAAAACTCCGATTATTATTTCTTTAATAATGAATTTAATGTAAAATCTAATGGGCATATATTTCATCATAATAAATTAGCACAGACTGATGAGCGCATTTTAAATGAATTAGGTTTTCTAGACAAATTTAAAATGTGGGCATGCAATAACAAGATTCACACATAAGTGGATAACATAGAAAGAAATCAACAAATCAGCGTTATTCAGCAGTTACAGATACCTTCCACCATGCCTGTTTTACCCATCTCTTCTAAAGCTGCGTACAAGAATTTGGAGCTATTTTTGACAGACGAAAGCAATGCTTTGTACATGGTAAGACTACACGTTTTTATTCAATTACTTTGAGTCTGTGTCCGAAACGTTTAATGTTTTCTAGAGACGAAGATTAGCAGCTGTCGGGGGTTCTAGTGTAAGGTCTACAGTAATGAACATTTTAAAATTCGTCCTCAGCAATGAGGTTGCAATGAAGTTTAATTGGTCTGGTCATCGGGACAAGAGGGCCTTTAAACATACCGCAATAATGTCGATAGTTAATGGTAATATTTTAGCAATTGTGTTTTTAATTAAGTATTTATATTCTTTTATTTTTTAGAAGCGGTAAAACTGTCTTATTCGGGAAGGGAACCATCAGATTTGACTGATACTTGTATTAACAATGCTGTTAAAGATTGGCTAAAATTAGCCAAACACAGATACCTTTACTCATCAAAAAAAGTAAGAGTTGAATAAAATGTTACTAGGTTTTTCTGTTTCTAGAACACGTAATCTTTAATGTTTATTACGTAATATATATTTTATTTTATTAGTTATGCATACAAATTCTTATTTTGTATTATCTATATATAGTTCTGTTTAATAAACTAAAATTAAAAATATATGTATACATAATTTTTTTCCATCCTCGATGGAATTTATCTAAAAAATATTAATATGTCAGATATAATGTTTGCAAAATATCGTCGGTAGAATAAGTTTGTATCTACATGCACAGAGAAGTTACAAAATAGGTGAGTAAGATTTTGTTCCTGTATCTACTATTATTCTCACATATTATCCCAACATTTTCTAATTGTATGTAATGCATCTAAGATATAAAATGTGTGGATAAAAAGCAAAATAGCTTAAAATTTTGTTTAATCACACATAACTGTAATTTTAGTATTACTAACTAACATTGCAAAAATGTGCTCTTGCTAAATACACTTACACACTTTTATTTGTAATCTTTCCGATTAACCTTGCAGGATCTATCCTCATTTTATTTATAAATCGTACATTAATTACTTACATGAAATTATTTGGGTATATGTATTATTTTACCTAATTTTAGCGTATACGTGTACTCAAATAATGATGCAAGTACCGCGAAATCAAAAATTATATTGATAAAGGTTTGCCATGGAATGTAAAACGTCTGTCTTAAGTTATATCATTAAGTGTCATACTGTCATTAATATTTGTCAATATGACACTTAATGATATAACTGAAGACAGACGTTTCACATTCCATGGGCAAACCTTTATCAATATAATTTTTGATCTCGCTGTATTAAATACACGCTTAATTTCTGGTGATCTACGTATAAAATCAGACATTCATATAGGTATATATCAATAGCGTCATTTAAGTGCAAAATGAGATACCATACCCGTATAAATTCTGTATACATGAATTGGGATAATTAACGTTAAAAGTATAGTGTAAATATACGTTTACATCATACGTATAAATTATGTATAGAAGATACGGTTTTTTTTTGTATTCCGTATGCCAATGATTCCGGTTTATTGGATACCGTAAATACACAATATAATCAGTGCATATTACCTACGTATAAATTCAGTATATGAGAAACACTTGTTTTCCAGATTTCGTCTACCAATTATTAATGGATTTCATATAATATAAATAAACGTCGAAGTCGCGGACATTTTGCAGTTTATTATACCGTTTACATATACCGTATAATAACCAATATACCTACGTATAAATTCAGTATATGAGAAACACTTGTTTTCCAGATTTCGTCTACCAATTATTAATGGATTTCATATAACATAAATAAACGTCGAAGTCGCGGACATTTTGCAGTTTATTATACCGTTTACATATACCGTATAATAACCAATATACCGTATACGGATATTTTAGATATATACGTTTAATCTACCATTCTGTGTTGCTTGGGCGGTTTATATAATGTCAGCTTAATATATGTTGATATATTTTGACCTGGTCTATTTAAATAACCTACGTTTTTAGACATTTTATTTAGAATATGCTTTGTATTTTCTTTAAAATTTACATGCTGATCTATAATTATCCCTAAATATTTTATACTATTTACTCTTTCTAAATAATTATTATCAATTTTTATATTAATATTGTCATAATTAATTGTGTTTAATTTATATGCACTACCAATGATTTAGATTTACTTATACCTATTAATACTTAAACTATTGGCACACAACCATTTATATAATAAAGACAAGTCTTCATTTATTTTGTCCTTCATGTCATTTAAATCATTTACACTAACATACAACATTGAGTCATCAGCAAACAAATGTAATTTACTATTTTTGGTTCTAAGCATAATATCATTCACATACAAATTAAAAAGTAACGGTCCTAATATTGTTCCTTGTGGTACACCATATTTAGTAGAGCGCACACCTGATGTTGTCCCATTAAACTTTACACATTGGTATCTGTGAGTCATGTACGAATGACACCATTCCAGAGCGATGCCTTTGAAGCCGATGACTTCCAATTTCTTCAATAGTAATTGTCGGTCGATGGTCTCAAAAGCTCTTCGGAAATCCAAAAACACAGACAGCACCATTTTGTCACTGTCCATTTCCCTCGACCAATTATCACAAATGTTGACCAAAACTGTTTCACAAGAGTGTGATTTCTTGAAGTCTGACTGGTTCAATGATATACTATTTCCATCACAATAATTATCAATTTGTTTTTTAACGTAGTTTTCAATTTGATTCAAATAAATAAATATTTTATGATTTATTCTTCTATGTATGGGATATTATTGGTGTGGACATTTCAGGTTTTGCATTTAGGCGGACGCTACTTTCAACTAGTATTGCACGTCATAATTTTCCGAAAACTAGTTCTAAGCAATTTAACTGTATAGTTACTAGTTGTACAGACCAAAAACATGAAAGAAAGAACAATAGTTTGTAAATGCAACGGAATTTTATCGTGATAGTGTATGTCTCCACATATTATAGAATAAAAGAAAAATGAAAATTATTGAAAAATAACAGCTCCATAGAAAAATATGTTGAAAATATAACTTTATTACTGCAAGAATTGCGACGATGGCATCTAGAATAGCAAAATACTTTCCCTTTTACACATGAACATGCTTTTGTGCTGCAATTCTTCTTGCAAACACGAAATATAAATCCTTACGAGGATCGACTAGTTTGAACTGAAGCAACCCTAATTGAAATTTCAGAATCAGTTTTAACTTCATTTAATCATAAAAGTGATGATTCTGAAATTTCAAATTCGTTTTAGGCACATTATTTAGGTAAGATATCGTTTTTGGTTAACTTGTAGAATCCTTCATCATTGACATGTGTTACCACTGCTATTACATTTATAGAATCTGCTGTCCCTCTATCAACGTCAGGAATTTGTACTAGAACATTTGTTAAGGAAACTTCCTAGTTTGAAAGTACCGTAAATAAAACTCAAATTCAGTTCAAATACACATTTATTTAGTTCGGTGTGCGCCGAGAATTTCGGGGCCGCTCTTGCATCGAACATAAGATTACAACATATATACATGTGCATCGCTCGAGAAGCTAATGGTCCCCTATATGTACGCACATGTCAGACACTGCCGTCCGTACGTACACATAGGAAGCCTTGCATCGCCTTCGGTGTATAGTCGTGTAACTCTGCCGGCAGACAATAAATTCGGCTGGTGAGACTGTATGTACCCGAAGCGGGCTCCGCATCAGTATGCGTAATATTTATATGTAAAAAATACATTAAGTGACAATATATTTTAAAAGTTGAAAAATAAAACATACATTACAAAAATATGATAACACATAAAAATAAAGAAAGACATTCATATATACGAGTAAAACAAGAAACAATAATATAAAATAAAATACAAGATGTTAAGTTCTTAACATAGCCGCCCCCCTTGAAGGCATCGCCTTCTACAGAACGTAACACTCGCGGGACTTAGTCATCGTACACTGGTAACACGCACAATTTTACACTTGGTCTTTGCACCGTACCATTTGAAGTCTGTACTGTTGCCGCACGCGTAATACCATCTCGTCCTGGATGGGTCTCCAAAACTCGGCCTAGGATCCACTGGCAAGGAGGAGTGTTGTCTTCTCGGATGATTACCAAGCGCCCAGGACGTAGTTGCTGCTCGGTGTTGACATTCCACTTGTTTCTTCTTTGCAGTTGATTCAGGTATTCTCTGTGCCATCGCTTCCAGAAATGTTCACGTATTTGTTGAACATATTGCCATCTTGATAAGGAATTTAATTTTGTATTCATCAAGCTAGGTTCCGGAATGGTAGCAGATATGGAACCAGTAAGAAAGTGGGAAGGTGTGAGAAAGGTTAAATCATTGGGATCATTTGAAATGGCTGTTATAGGACGAGAATTGAGTGTGGCTTCAATTTGGACTAATAGGGTGTACATTTCTTCGTAATTCAAGGAACTTTTACCAATTATGCGAGTGAGATGCATTTTTACAGATTTCACTGCTGCCTCCCATAGACCTCCAAAATGTGGCGACCTTGGTGGAATAAAATGCCATTTTATTTGATTATGGGCGAAGTAGGCCTGCAGCTCCTCCTGGTTATACTGGGAATTCAGTTGTTTGATCATCTTCTTTAATTCGGAATTTGTTCCCACAAATTGTGTTCCGTTATCGGAATATAGATTGGACACATTTCCTCTTCTTGAAATGAATCGCCTCAACGCAGCCATAAATGAATCGGTTGTTAGATTACCCACAAGTTCTAGATGTATTGCCTTGGTTGCGAAACATACGAAAACAGCACCGTAGGTCTTCGTTACATTATATTTTCTGCGGCTTCCTTCACGGATATAAAGTGGACCGAAGTAATCCACCCCTACATTTTGAAAGGCTCTGGCACATGTTACTCTGTCCGTGGGAAGATCGCCCATTAAGTAATCAATATTTGCTGGTTTAGCTCTGAAACAAGTTACACATTTTCCTATGACTCTTTTGACTAAATTTTTTATGGACAATGGCCAATATTTTGTCCGTACGGCAGCGATCGTTTGTTGTACGCCAGCGTGTAACTGCTTAATGTGCTCATTTTGAATTACTAATGTTGTGAATGGATGTTTCGCTGGTAATAGTATTTGATGCTTTTGAGAGTAGGGAATGTTTGCTCGTTTTAAACGCCCACCGACTCTCAAAATACCCTCATTGTCCAGAAAAGGGCTTAAGCACAATAAATTGCTTTTGGTATTGACTCTACCTTGGCTTTGCAATTTATCATATTCTTTGGGAAATGAATGCTTTTGTACTAATTTGACTAACACCGTTGTTGCTCTTTCCAGTTCTGAACATTTTAAATGGCCGGTATTTATTTCCATAGTAGAATTACTACATTTTGCCCGTACATTATTTTTAAATCTGAGGCAGTATGCCACTACTCTTGTTAATTTGTTTAAAGAAGAGTATTTAGTGAACAGATCACAGTTGTCTGTAATGACATTAACAGCAACAATATTTTTTATTTCTGGCAAAGTTTTAATAGTTGGCGGTTCAAAACCGGGCCATTCGCTTGCATTTTGTTCTAGAAACGCAGGGCCATTCCACCAAAGATTTGTATTTTTCAATGTATAGAGAGAAGCGCCACGGGATATTAAATCCGCAGGATTTTGTGTACTCTCTATGTGGTGCCAGTTGGAGATATCAGATGTGTCTTGAATTTCACCTATTCTGTTAGCCACAAAAGTTTTGAACGTTCTAGCTGACTTTAACCATGATATGACGATCGTAGAGTCAGTCCAGTAAAATATTTTATTGAATTTAACTTGCATTATAGGAATTAATTTGTGGATCAGTTGAGCTAACAGAACAGCTCCACAGAGTTCTAATCGCGGCAGTGTTATCGTTTTAATTGGAGCAACCTTGGATTTAGAACACAACAATCCAGAAGATATATTCCCATATTTATTCACTGCTCTGACATATACACACGCCCCATATGCCTTTTCACTTGCATCACAAAATCCATGCATTTCAAAATACTCTGGCTCCTCGATCGACACTGCTCTTCTGGGAATTGTTATTTCTGGTAAATACTCCATCTCTTGAAGATATGACATCCACGTGTTTCTTATATTGAGTGGAAGTGATTCATCCCAATTCAATTTTAACTTCCAAATATCTTGCATTAATATTTTAGCTTTTACGTTACATGGACTAATTAGTCCTAAAGGATCAAATATTCTTGAAACATGTGACAGTATGTTCCTTTTGGATATACATTTAGTTTTAAAATTTGATACTGAATATTGTAAGTTGTCTGTATTAATGTTCCATTGCAAACCTAATGTGTTAAGACCATCGCTCTTGTCGAGATTGAGAATGGCACTGCCACTGCAAGTCTCTGGTATTTCATGCAATAAATTTGGTTGGTTTGATGCCCATTTCCTCAATTCAAATTTGCCTTTACTCAGTATGTTTATTACTTCATGTATTATTTGAAATGCTTCACTTGGATCGTTTGTGCCTGTCAACAAATCGTCAACGTAAAAATCACGAAGTATTCTTTCAGCACCTACTGGATGAGTTTCTAGCGCTTCTACTGCTAACTGTTGTAGTGCCTTGATTGCCAAGTAAGACGCTGAGGCCGTTCCATAAGTGACCGTAGTTAACGCAAATGTTTGAATTTCGTCTTCTTCTGAATTTCGCCATAAAATTCTTTGAAACGGCATGCAGTCCTCATTTATATCAACCTGCCTATACATCTTGGTAATGTCCGCAGTTAGTGCATATTTATACAGCCGAAATCTACACACTATATCGAATAGATCTTGTTGAAGTTTCGGACCGATCATCAGTGTGTCGTTTAGTGACACACCAGTCGAGGATTTAGCAGAGGCATCAAATACAACTCTAAGCTTTGTCGTTAAACTACTTTCTTTAATAACAGCATGGTGTGGATGATAAAAACTGATTCTTGCAGCATCGTTAGACATGTCTACTGATCGCATGTGACCTAAATCTTGATATTCTTTCATAAAGGCAAAGTAATCTTGTTTTAGATTGTAATTTTTGTTCAATTTTCTTTCTAGCGAGTAAAATCGTTTTAAAGCTTGGTCACGTGTAGTGCCTAAAGAAGAAACATTACTCTTAAATGGCAAAGATACACAAAAACGGCCATCAATGTTTCTCTTTGTATTTTTAATAAAGTGTTGTTCGCATAGCTTTTCTTCATGTGAATACACTTTATCCTTTTTGACATTCTCCAATTCCCAGAATTTATTTAGATTGTCGTTAAGTTGTTTTAATGTTACTGAATTGCACGTTGTCATGTTTACTGAAGTTTGTGGTGCAATTAGTTTTCCAGATATTACCCAGCCTAATAAAGTTTTCTGTAAATATGGACCTCTTTTACCTATTTTGATTTGTCCAACACATTGTAGTTTATAAAACAGTTCAGCACCAATTAGCATATCTACATCTCTGGATATATTAAAATCAGGATCAGCCAGTTTGATATTTTTGGGTATATCAATAACATCTCTTGATATAGAAACTAGAGGAAGACATTCCGATATTTTGTCCAGTACTAAACAATCTAGTTTTGCCTTGAAATTATTATTTCGGGATTTAATTGAAACCTTGGTGGTGTTCGTTATTCTTGTAGTGTACTGTGTTATTCCAGATAGAGATATCTGTGTATTAGTTAGCGGTAGATCAAGGATTTTCGCCATTCTGTACGTTAATAAATGTGATTGCGATCCCGAGTCTAAAAGAACTCGACAGGGATGAGTTTTCCCTTTCCGGTCTAAAATGTTAACCAACGCTGTGGATAATAAAATGTGACTGTTCGCGTCTGAATTGCAGCTGTGATGTGACACACTGGAACTAGAACCGGTGGAACTTGAACTGGTCTCCAATGGCGATGTCTCAGATCTAGATATTGTTTGAAGATGAAGCAAATCGTTGTGCTTCTTATGACAGTGTCTGCAAGGTCTCCCTGAACATTTAAAGGCTACATGATTTGTCTTTAGACAGTTGATGCAAAGTTTCTTGGCTTTAGCTTCCTCAATTCGTTTATTAACGGGAAGATTTATAAACTTTCTACAATGATAAATAATATGGGAACCTTTACAAAATGTGCATGATACTGAACTCTTGTCAGTTGACACGTTCGCTGATGTTTTGTATTGAGTGTTGCTGGCTTTTGAGATCGCTTCTAAAGTTTGACATTTTTGTGTGAGAAAATTCGTGAACTCTTTTAATGTAGGTAACTCTGTACACTGTATTTTGGCTTCCCATTCTTTTAATGACTGAACGTCTAGCTTTTTGGAGACAATGCATATTAATAGATCATCCCAATGTTCTGTAGGACGTTTCAGTGCTGTGAGGGCTCTAAAATGCTTCATAAAACCGTCTAATATCTGCCTAAGAATATTTACGTTTTCTTTGTGTGCTGTTGGCAAGTTGAAAATACCATTTATGTGTTTCTGTACAATTATTCTCGTATTATTGTATCTATCTTGTAACATTTGCCATGCATTTGCGTAATTGTCGGATGATATTTCTAAGGAATGTAGAACGTTGGCTGCGTCTCCTTTCAACGACGATTTCAAATAATGAAACTTTTGTACATTTGGTATGGCACTATTATTATGTATAAGAGAATTAAAAGTATCGTAGAATGAGAGCCAGTCATCATAGTCACCAGTAAATATCGGTAACTCAATTGTAGGCAGTTTGATGAAGCTATTTACTGTGTTGATACTATTATTTTCTGAGGATTCATCGTTGTCTCGCACAGGAGCTAACATAGATGTATATCGTAGTTTATTATCGTAATATTTATTTTCAAATTCTTCACGCTCAGTATTCTCGAATTCTGTTTCATCTAGCTTCTCAATTTGAGTCTGCACTTTATCAAATTGTTCCAGTAATAAAATATATTTTTTGTACTCGCTTATCAAAACCTGTCATTTCACGATTCGATTTGCGTGCGTAAAAAGTCACTTTAAACACGAGTGCGTAAAAGTAAAGTTGGTACTACCCAGAACTTAATTAATTTAGTCACATTTTAAAATCATAAATCCCTAACCTTAATAATATGCTACCCAGTTCGTTGTTTTTCTATGAAAATAAAAGGAAATGAAATAGAAATTGTTATATTTGGAAGGTATGTAATTCAATGTCAGAACAGTAACAAATATTATATAAATTACCATTATTCATTCTTTTCAGAAATTGAAACGGAACAATTATTAAAAATTTTGATTGGGCAATTTTGACAACCAGAGATTGATACCCCAGGGATTAACTGGTTTGTTTGAATTGATCTTGATTGCGAAGGTAGAGTAACGTTGATTGTATTATTACATATATCTTGTATTTCAGATGTCGAACAAGTTGCAGGCGGAGTCGATATCTCTAACGGGGTCATTGTTTTAGCTAATTGAATTCTACTATGCAGAGAATTTTCGATATATCCTTCTGCAACCGTAGATGATTTCCATCCACCATGCCTTTTAATTGTAAGCAAGTCACCTCCTTGATTTGCCAACAATGTCGCTGAACTCCTTCGGAAACAGTGACCTGTGAAGTTACTTGCGCTATCAAGCTGAAGGTACTCAGCTATTCGCATTGGAATTTTGCCAATTGTATTAAGACCAACAGGTGAACAAACACACTTGCCATTGCGATATGTTAAAAAGAATCGATGCTGGTTGTCCGGTCTTAAATTTGCATATTGCCGAATTAATGTAATCCATTCGGGCTTAATGATAGCAAATGTACGGCTGTTACCTGTTTTAGTTTCTGGAATTGTTACGATAATTAAATTCGATTTAAATTCTATGTCTCGCAATGACATTTTGCAAAGTTCTTCACGTCGACACGCTCCAGAAATACCCAATATTAATACAGCCTATAAATACATATATATAGTGTTGTATGGAATTTAAATATACGGAAATGACTTTACCTTCATTAGTAGGAACAAAGAATTTGGTGCTTCAACAATAAATTTAGTAATTTGTTCTTCGGTTAATACTGCTGATTTTTTAGGCTGATGTTGCTTGGTTGTCTGTTTTAAATACGCTATGAGTTTTGCATATTTAGATATATCCGTATTATCATATATTATTAAGCATGATTTTAACATAGAATAAGTGGACCATAATGATTTATTTGATTGTAAATTTTGAAAATAAACTAACAAACAATTTTCGGAGTATTTTTGTATATTTTTAGATCTAGCCCAAGTTACGAATTTAGTATAAGTGTTTTTGTATACGTTTTTTGATTTTATGGGTAATAAATTATCCACTGCAATATTGGCAGCTTCGCGAATTTCAGGCGGTGTACATTGCATTTCATTATCAGAATTCATGTTGTTGGTGAGGTTTTTATTTTGTATGGAATTTTTTGAATTTGATAATTTTAAATTAAATGTCACTTCAAATAATCAATACTGCCAACTCAATTTTTTTTAATTAATATCAAGAGATTAGTAGTGTGTCATAAACGATAACGTATTTAACAATATGTATTATTATTATAGTTCTCGTACAAAAAATATTGTACAAACTTCGTGCGTGAAACATTTCGCGAATTCGTGTCCATAAAACGCTCGCCTTTCGGCTCGCGCTTTAAACTGGTCACTCATTCGCGAAATTTGATTTCACGCACTTGGTTCGTAAATAACTATTTCATAGCGATCGTCGTCAACGATGTCGTTGGGACCACTTTTGTCTAAATAAGTGACCGCTCTTGTCAACGATGCTTTAATTATTCGGCGCTGAAATTTTAAATCTTCCATTTTTATTATTTGTAAATATATACAGATATATTCGTAGCTCCGCAGCAGTACACCTTGCTCCGTATCAGTATTTCACCTCCGCATCAGTATACCTTGCTCCGCATCAGTATCAGACCTCCGCATCAGTATCTGATCTCCGCATCAGTATCAGACCTCCGCATCAGTATCTCACCTCCGCATCAGTAAATCGAGCTCCGTATATGTATTTCAGCAAAAAAAAAAAATAAAGAAAAATCTGTCTTCAGTATTAGATTTTTCTATTTATTGCAGCATCAACAAACTGCTTATTTTATGCACAATGTATTTAGCTCCGCAGCAGTATTTCACCTCCGCATCAGTATTTAACCTCCGCATCAGTATTATTTGCTCCGTATCAGTATCCAAGCTCCGTATTAGTATTTGAGCAAAAAAAAAAATAAAGAAAAATCTGTCTTCACTTTCAGATTTTTCTATTTGCATGCGGGCATTTATCTCGTGGTAGGGACGGACCACTTTACTTAGATTTTGTAATCTATTTTTTGCTCTGCGTACGTGTGTTTGTTACTGTACGAGAGTTTATATTTCGTGGTTTGCCAGGCCACTTTTCATAGATGTTAGTAATCTATCTTTTCTCTGCGTAAGTGTGTTTGTTACTGTACGAGAGTGTATTTTTCGTGGTTTGCCAGGCCACTTTTCATAGATGTTAGTAATCTATCTTTTCTCTGCGTAAGTGTGTTTGTTACTGTACGAGAGTGTATTTTTCGTGGTTTGCCAGGCCACTTTTCATAGATGTTAGTAATCTATCTTTTCTCTGCGTAAGTGTGTTTGTTACTGTACGAGAGTGTATTTTTCGTGGTTTGCCAGGCCACCTTTCTTAGATTTTAACAATCTTTGTTTTGCTCTGCGTAAGTATGTTTGTTACTGTACGAGAGTGTATTTTTAGTGGTTTGCAAGGCCACTTTTCTTAAATTTTAATCTTTCTGTGCCGCTGCAATAGTAGGAAGTACGATAGCCGCACATATATCCTCTGCCTTTGCGAACAATTGTTTGTAAATATTTCTAACTTAAATATTTCAATTGGATTCGCCGCAGTATCAGGATATGATGTGTTAATCAGCGTATGTATCCTTTGCGTAAGCGAACACTAAATTTGTATACGTCTTGCGTATTATTTTAAGCGGACCAGAGCACTGGACGCTTCGTGTCTTTTTAGTTCGTTGCAGAACTGAATACGATACTCGCCTATGTATTTCCTGCCTTTGCGGACTATTAATATTTCTAATTTTCTAGATCCGCCACAGTAAAAGCTGTTTTTTCGGACTAGTACGTTCGATAAGACCGGCCGCAGTATTAAATACCAAGCGATATGCGTATGTATTCTCTGCTTAAACGAACAATATTTCTTCGTATATCAATGTATACGATCCGACTCGTGAAGGACCAATATGTTAAGGAAACTTCCTAGTTTGAAAGTACCGTAAATAAAACTCAAATTCAGTTCAAATACACATTTATTTAGTTCGGTGTGCGCCGAGAATTTCGGGGCCGCTCTTGCATCGAACATAAGATTACAACATATATACATGTGCATCGCTCGAGAAGCTAATGGTCCCCTATATGTACGCACATGTCAGACACTGCCGTCCGTACGTACACATAGGAAGCCTTGCATCGCCTTCGGTGTATAGTCGTGTAACTCTGCCGGCAGACAATAAATTCGGCTGGTGAGACTGTATGTACCCGAAGCGGGCTCCGCATCAGTATGCGTAATATTTATATGTAAAAAATACATTAAGTGACAATATATTTTAAAAGTTGAAAAATAAAACATACATTACAAAAATATGATAACACATAAAAATAAAGAAAGACATTCATATATACGAGTAAAACAAGAAACAATAATATAAAATAAAATACAAGATGTTAAGTTCTTAACAACATTGTCGTCTTTATTTGCCGCTTTACATTCTTGGTTTGAGGCAACTAGCATTGATTCTGCTTAAATCTCAAAATATCTTTTCGAGTGTCTTTGTGTTTTAGTAATATCTGTTTTCGCTGACACAGTAAACAAATTGTTTTCATTATAGAACCTTTTTTTTAATATTATGACAAGAGTCTATAGGCAAACTACCATTGCAACGCTTCAGTAGATAAATGTCTTCGGTAGAGGTGCTCTCATCATATTTCTACAGATGGTTCAATCCTCATAGTTACATTTTTTTAATTCTCAGTCTTGAGTCTCAATATCAACTTGTCGTAGGTTGTAAATTCTTCGTCCGTAACATCAGTTCCACCTTGAATTTGTTTAATAACGCTTTCCAATTAATCTTCGGTACTGAAATTCTCAACAACTTCTTGTGGGAGATTACTGTTTTTAAGACCAAATCCTTGGGGAACTACAAACATGGTCTCATAGGGCGATTGCTTAATACCACGATTATTTTTCGCAGGCCTGTTCGACTTACGTCCCCAATTTGCACCGTAGCCAATAAGGCTAATTATGCTGAACATGTGTTGTTTATGTTATCCACTCTAGTAATATTGTGTCTTGTACAAGGGTGTACAAGGGGGGTTTATTGGGTGTGTCTTGAACATCTCTGGGTCTACATTCGGTTTCCAAAAAGGCGTTGTCTCCTGTGATACAGTGCCTTACAGATCACTAAGATATGCCTGACTATTTCTGATTTTTTATTGCAGAGTCTGCAGCTAAGGTCTCCATTATACAGGTATATCTTGTTGTGAAACACTTTAACGGGTGTATGATCAGTCAAAAGACCAGTTGTTATTCGCAGCCGTTCCCTACTCATGTGTAGTAGATCTACAGCCCTTTTGTTGCATGGTTGACAAATAAATTCCTTTCCATGATTTTGACGTGGAATTATTGCCTAGCAGTGTATATGTTTTTCATATATCTAGTCTTTGACATCACTTCGGGTCATGCTTGTAGGTACCCCAAGAGTAATTTTGTTTCTGATCCTTTCTTAGCGAATTTATCAGCTTTTTTGTTGCTTCCGATCCTTTTATCGCTTGACACCTAGATTAGCGATTTAAGTTCTTCGAGGCATTCCCTAACCAGTGAGGACATCTCTTGGCTTGATATTGCCTTCAGTGACACTGGATAATAATGATAATAGAATTTACCGGTGACCGACTGCATTCTGATTGTTTTCTATAGTACATTGGAGTATAGCATACACCTCTGCCTCAAATAGATAGTCATACCTCCCCAGTGCATAGTGTTTACTCTGACTAGCAGAGTAGATTCCTGCCCCAGTGCCAGCTACGGTTTACGACCCGTCGAGTTTTTCCGGAAACCATACTTCAAATGGTCTGTTTAGGCTATATTGCGGTCTGTTTTCATGTATAGATTATCTCCATCCACAATGTCTGAAATTGCCACGTGTCCAGCCGTTCTTTTGATATTGGCGTTATTTAGCTGCAGCCTAAAGGCACCCATCCTGGCCTCTAAATGTATTACAAGGTGAAGAGGTGGGAGACCCAATATGGCCCCCATGGCTGCATTTCGAGTGGTCTGCATTGAACCCGTTATGTCCAAACTGGCAAGCGTTTGCGCCTTGCCTAGTTCTAAAACGACCATTCTTTTTTGTGGTTAAGGCTACCACAGTAGAAAGGCGTACGTTAGGATAAGTTTAGGATTAATATCACGTTGATAGCTTCTGTTTTTCTTTGCTTGAAGAAACCTTGGCCAAAATCTCCGTTTTTTTGAATTTTTATTTAACAACCAGCAAATAAACGCATCTCTCACACCTATACAGCGAACCATGACTTTCAAAATGACGTGGTTCGCCGTATACAAATTTTAGTTGTGGCCATTTAATCTAAAATTATTAATCAGAGAATTCAAAAAGTTTCTTCCATTATCAGATTGTAGGATAGACCAATATAGATCCAACAAAAAATATCAATCAGATTATTAGCAGTCTCAACAGCAGTTTTGGTTTTACAAGTACGCAAGATACAATATTTATTTTTTGTACTCACCGCCTGTAAACTGACATTTGGCGCATGTGTAGCTCGGCTGGGAAATACGTTTTCCCGGTTGAGGCGACTGTAAAAGTTGAAAAAAACACTGGCACTTTGGGACATTTAAAAAAAAATCTAACTTGGTGGTAATAAAATTTAGTCTATAAAATACTACTTCTCTCGACTATTCTTCACTAAAAGGTGGGGAAATAGGACTAATAATTAGAAATTCTTCCAAAAAATTGTGGCTCCATCTATTTAACGTCATTTTAAGCGACATCTTAAGCAAGATTCAAGCGCCATCTATTTGAGCCACATCGACATTCATATTGGCAGTTCGGAATTGTTTGTATTTAAACCAAAAAAACGCAATAAATGTACTATAAATTTATAAATATAAGAATAAATACCTCATGTTTGTCATGTGTGAGAATATAATAACTTAATTTTAGAGAAAGGTGAGTAATAGTTACGTACATGAAATGCTTAACTTAATTAGGTAATCTATCTTAGGTTAGGTATGATACCAATGACAATTAATAATATTTTTTTAATTTAATGTTCGTACAAAAAATATTGTACAAACTACTTGCGTGAAGACATCTTCCACGCATTCGCGCAATTAAAAGCACTCGCATCCTGCGGTCGCTCGTGCTTACAATGTGCGCTCATGCGGGAAAATAGTCTTCCCGCACTTGGTTTGTAAATAACTATTTAAGCGATCTTCATAGTTTAAAATGAATTTTTATTTCCCATCAGACTCCGAATGCATGTCGATAAGATCCATTTGGCATCTTGAATTTATGTTATTTGAAATGATTGGCTTGAGCACCAACCATTTTCTAGATGATTTTTCTTTAATTGACAAAGCTCACACAATGTTAAGTGCAACTCATTGCTGGTTATAGTTGTATATATATATCGTATCTCCTCAACCATACTCAAAGATTAATTACATCAAATAAGTTTTTTTTAAATCTCGTTTTATGACAATTGTAGGTACTCCATAGAAAAATGAGCTGCAAAGATAATGTTAAATAATTAATCAGCTGCCGCACGGTGTTGTACAATATTATCATTTGTTCGATCAATTAATTTTTGATTATTTCCAATAGTGATAATATCGTATCTTTTTAAACGTCTATTTGTATTATTGTTAAAGGTTTCTTTTCTGCTTTAAATGTAGTCGCTAATTTTATACTTCAAACGGCGTGGAGAAAAATAGCGCAATTTTTCACAATACTTATATAAATGACTCGTAGTAATTTTCCACTATCTAATTTAAATTCTTGAGGACGCTACTAAAATTGTTACCAACGCTTTAATGGCGATGAAGCGTCCCATTTCAAGAATGATATCCTATCAAATTGTTATTTTCCATGGATGTCCTTTCATTATGTATACATAATTTTCTAGTGCGTAAAATATTATTTACGATTGTTTAATTGTAACTATAAGTTGTCAAAATTAATATTCGATAATATACAGGCATAAGTGCTGCATTATAATAATACATTATATATATTATAATAAGATTAATAATCGATCAGTTATTTAGATTAGTGATTAGGAAATCAATTTCCTTTAACAGTTGATTAAAGAAATTAGCTATCGCTTAATAAATTATCTGCCTTAATAGTGTGTTAACAGCGCCAAAATCTTATGACGTTATGACCATTGATTATGTTCTGTTATACTAAATATTAGATTATTTAAATTTGAGACGCCAGATATGGATAGTACTTATGACATACTTTAAGATTTATAGCTGTTTGATGATTTTACTACTTTTTATCATACCCAACGAATTACCTTTTGCTGATTTTGTGTGCAGTTACGTTAACAAAAAAATGCTGCTAAAGAGAAGATTAATATTATTTTTGCAAGTCAATAACCCTATTTTTTCACTTCTCGAATGGTCTGAAGGAATTGATATCAGTCACTAACAAGATTGATTTCAACGGCTGGTAATTTCTTTCAAGCTCGCTCAATTCGTACGTAGCGTGGTAACATATTCCAATCTTGATTGGTCTCCTTTCAAACATTTATGCTCAATAACTTTTACATGCTCAGATTGATGGAGAAACCAAGAAAGTGCAGCTGCTAGAGTAATATATGTATTTGTTTTGACCTGGGCAGTAGTCTGAGTACAATGTACGGATAAAACATTGAACTCAGGTTTATATAAGCTCACTTGGGTTTGCAATAAAGTATACATAAGCCAAACAAAAAAAACGTTTACTTCAAAAATTGCCGAACATAGAAAAAGCTATGCGGATAAAAGAAAAGGATTCTACTTTCGCTAACCCCTGTTTTGAAGAAAACCACAAGTAATAGACAACTTTGACATTTTAGACGTTCAAACGTAGACAAAAAAAACTATATCTTCTGGAAACAATGGAAATAAATAGATATAATAAATTAGGATTAACTCTAAATGAACAAACAGATGTATGTCACTCTTCACTTCTTTCTTTAAAATTTATAATTTCATAGAATTCTTATACTAAATAGCTTTAGGTCTTCGTGTATCAACTAAATTTTTCGATCGTCTCTTGTTTTTGATTTATGACGTCATCGTTTTTTTTTAAATTGCAACCCTTATTTTTTTCGATGGACTTGGATACAGCTTGAAATTCTGAATACAGAAATATGTACAAGCATGACCCAGACCTTGATAGTTTCTGTAATAAGGGACCTTACAATCTGAAAGAGGAAAAAATTGAGTAAGCTTTGAAATTTTTAATTACTATGCGAACTGTCACTTTTGACGCATTACTCTATTACCAAAATGGTACGATACTTAAGTGAAACGCAAAGACTAGAAATATTAATGATGAAGGGATATGGAGACAGATGTAGAACTCGAGATGAAGTTTGCGAGCTCTTAACAATAAGTATCCAGAACTGGAACCAATTACAAGAACAGCCGTATCCAAGATTTTAAGAAAATTTGAAGATTTCGGGCATGTAAGGGATCTCCCTAGATGTGTCGACCAAAAGTTTCCGAAGATGTTCAGTTAGATGTTCTACTGGACCTGCAATAAAATCCCCATAAAGCCACACAAGAAGTGGCTGCAAATTATGAAATCAGTAAATCTTCGGTGTGGAGGACATGTGAAAAAGTATAAGTGGCATCCCTACAAGGCAGTTTTAGTGCATGAAGTTAATGAAGACGATCCGGATCGCCGTATGGAATTCTGCGAGGATATGATGGCTCGATGCACAACCCACCCGAATTTGTCAGTCGACTATTATTTTCTGACGAAGCCACGTTTTGCCTTAATGGAGCAGTAAATCGGCAGAACTTCCCATACTGGGCTCCCCAAAATCCTCATTGAATGATAGAGGTTCACACGCAGTTTCTACAAAAAGTTAATGTTTGGGCGGGAATTGCTGGAAATCGAATTTTGGGACCATTTTTCATAGAAGGGACGTTGACGAGTGCTAAATACTTAGATTTTTTGAGGGATAACCTGACACCCGCTCTTGCGATGCTTTATCCCAATGAAGAAGATCCAGACTTGCCAAATAATAACTTATGGTATCAACAAGATGGAGCGCCTCCACATTTTTCGTTAGATGTGCGAAATTATTTAAATCAAGTTTTTCCCAATCGTTGGATTGGTAGAAGGGGGCCAATTGAGTGGCCTGCACGGCCCCCGATCTCACTCTACTCGATTTATTTTTGTGGGGCTACCTGCAAAGCAAGGTTTACTTCAATCGGCCAGTTACAGTTGACGACTTAAAAAAAAACGTAAAAAATTTATTTATTTATTTTTTATAGTTGAGTTGCAATTGAAAAAAAAATCGATGACGTCATAATTCGAAAACAAAAGGCGAGCGAAGAATTTAATTGATACAAAATGATGTGTTTTTTAAAAGTAAAGTTGACCTGTCCGTGGGTTTTTCTCAAAAGCTGTTTGTTAGAATTTTATTTCAATAGTTCCAGACTTTTAAAACGCACCGTATTAGTAGGGAATAATTAATGTTAGCTTTAGTATTTCATCCACCTGATGAAGCTACAGTGTAGCGAAACAATATTGTAGAGGTTACTATGAATAAATTTTTAAACTCACAAACGCAGGGTTTATATTTGTATCTTATTTATTCGATTTGACACTCTACGACTTTTTGGACTTTTTTTTACAGAAAAAGTGCATTGCTTGAATAAGATCTGGATGCCTAGAGGGTAACATACTTGATAACAAATAAAAAAAAACTATCAAATGACAAAGAATAAGAAAAACTTACATTAGTATGGGTGTATTCATAACCATCTGGATTTAAAACTGGTATAATAATCCAATTTGTGGCTTCAATCATGTGGCGGTTATTTTTGTTTTCAACTAGTTCACGAATTAGATATGTAACAAAGGCTGGTGAAATCCACTCGCGAGCATGTATACCACCATCAATTAGAACAGTCGGGTTGCTGCTACTCCCTCTTCCTATTTTAATCATATGCATGGTACGATTTTCGTAGGATGTGCCAATATTTTCTACGGAGACAGTGTCAGGATAATATTCGGCCAATTTTAAAAGATAATTTTGTATCTAAAATATAAACAATAGACCACTTGCATATTAGATTATTTTGAGTATACATACCACTTGATAGCGATGATACTTATCAAAAGATACCCCTTCTCTGTTCAGCTTAGTTATTTTTCTATGTTTTCGTTCTGCTAGGTTTGGACTAAAAGTATATTGAACTTTACATTATTTGCTTATTAATTTCTGTTATTCATGGTAAATGCGCGGAGAATGTCATGTAAATACACGCTACATAATAATAATATCTCGTGAATGAAATTAAGTGATTGATACAATAGTATAGTATAGTTTAGTAAATATTTATATAATTTTTTTTATTTGCTTTGATGGTGCCTAGAAATTAAAGACTTGTGTGGGCAAAAATGACATTGATTTATAACAATTTATAATAATTTATTTATTTAATGAATTTAAAGATGTAATATATTTTACATGAAAGTATTTGGCGTAATTGTTTATTTTCTGTTATTAAGTTTTGCACGTCACTGTTTAGTTTTTCCTCTTTGCGACAAATTTTAACTTTTTCTGGGTGATTTTTTTGACTGTATTTCATTACCTTATTTATTATAATAGTTGTGGGAAATAGATGATTCTTAAAACGTAAGACTTTTTTTTTAAAAAAGAAGCTTTTATTTGCTGGACTATATACATACATTTATAAATGAACTTAGCAAAGTTTTCAATAGAATAATAGAAAATAAATAAAGACGGAAGCTAGAGACAAGGATGGATGAATCACAACATGGATTGAGAAAGGGAAGGATGTGATATTTATACTTAAACAAATAGGAGAAAAGTTAAAAAGGAAGGGAAAGGAAATATATGTTTTATAGATTTAAAAAATAAGAAGAAACGACATATGGAACAGTCTGAGGAGAAGAGGAGTAGAAATGAATATGATAGCAATTATAAAGGCTCTATACCGAAATAATAAAAACAAAGTACGTCCTTTACTATTTTCCTTAGTAATAGATGATGCCATAAGAATATGCAAGGTAAGGTGCAAAGATATACATAGTGTCCCAGAAATAAAAAGACGGAGTAGCAGGTATGTAAAGTCCGAACAGAAACAGGCCCAAATATACCGCAATAACGAAGAAATTAAAAAATTTTCTATGTTGTTTTTTAGATAAAAAAATTATATTACGGACCTGGCACAGAATGTATGTTTATAAATACACGTTAGAATGCTCATTTGTAAATAGAAACGAACACGCATTCATAGAAAAATACACTTTAATTTGTATAAAACGGGAAAAAACGTTAAATCGTACTCATTCATATAAAACATATTTTTTGTGTGATGCGTCTAGATAACGCAGCTATGTAGTCGGTTGTTGATCCAGATGGGCGACCTACTTTATTGCAGACAATAAAGTAGGTCGCCCAAAGTTTTTATTTTTAAAATGGGAAGGTTGTTGCTCTTTAATGTGTTTGTAGTCGGAAATAGCTGATTATTAGTTTTTCTAGCCTTTATTATAGTGAATATCAAGAATGTAATTATTTTTTTCCTGCAGGTGTAAAATTAAAGTAATTAATGGTTTGATATTTATTATGAAGTATCTATTCCTTCTCCTTTTTCTTTAATAAGTAATATGGTGGTCCTGAAAAGGACCGATTGTGAAAGTGAAGCAGGTGGATATTTAGTCCAAGGCCAATTGAATTCTTTATTATTTTTTTTCTGCCGTCTGCGCACGAATAAAGACTTGATATTTTGAGGGTACGTTTTTACACAATCTAGCTTCCGATTTCTGCTACTCCGTATTTTTATTTCTGGGACACCCTGTATTATTAGGCAAATGAAAGATGAAAGATGTAATACTACAAGAACTCTTATTCGCTGATGATATGGTGTTGATTGCTGAATCGGAAGCCAAATTACAACAAAAACTAGATTTTTATCAAAAAGAACTCAGGAAAATGAACATGGAAATAAACTTAAAGTACTTCCAGTCTCTTAATAAATCTCTACAGGATACATACTTTGTGAGATATTTGCAAAAAAAATGCTACTCGCTAAGAGTAAAAGTATTACTTCAGGTCCGAATTTTGAATTTTCATTTATACAAAAAATATTACAAATCCAACTCTAAATACTTTGGTACTCTTAACAAATATATATAGAATGCATAATTTTTCGAAATATTTGCAAAAATTGCTAATCGATAAAAGTAAAAGTGTTACTTCCGGTCCGAATTTTGAAATTTCATTTATACAAAAAATATTTCAAGTCCAACTTTAAATGCTTTTGTACTCTTGACGAATATATATAGAATGCATAATTTACGAAATATTTGCAAAAATCGCTAATCGATAAGAGTAAAAGTGTTACTTCCGGTCCGAATTTTGAAATTTTTTTTTTATACAAAAGGTATTGAAAATTAAGTTCTAAATTCTTTTATACTCGTAACGTACACGTCTAAAAAGCATGACTTGCGAAATATTCGCAAAAGACTGATTTTCGATAAGAATAAAAGACCTACTTCCGGTAGGAATTTCGAAAAACTTTTTTAATAAAACTCTTCTCAAATTTAATTTTGAGTATATATGAATTCTTTACAAGTTTGTTTACACTTAGTAGCTGAGGAATAATTGGCAAAATTCGATTTTTTCACTGAAGTAAACTACTACTTCCGGTCTGCTGATTTTACTGAAAATCTAATCAGATCTCAAGAGGGAGATTATATTCATAAATATAAAATTTTAAATTGATACCTATAGCGGTTTGACCGCTATTGTGGTCACACACACACACACAGAGAGAGAGAGAGAGAGAGAGAGAGAGAGAGAGAGAGAGAGAGAGAGAGAGAGAGAGAGAGAGAGAGAGAGAGAGAGAGAGAGAGAGAGAGAGAGAGAGAGAGAGAGAGAGAGAGAGAAAACAACTTTTTCGGTATCAGAGGACATCAAAACGTGAACATCTGCAAAAATCTCGAGGTCGAAAATTTTCATCATCACAATGTCGTAAATTATGCATTCTATGTATATTTATGAAGAGTACAAAAGTAATTAGAGTTGGATTTGGAATATTTTTTGTAGAAATGAAATTTCAAAATTCGGACCGGAAGTAACACTTTCATACGTATAAGAAAGTCGTGTGGTAAGAATAAACGAGAGTGTATAGGGTCGCGCTCATCCCTCGACCTCTCGACGTTCGCTAAACGTTCCGAATAAACAAGAGTGTACAGGGTCGCGCTCATCCCTCGACCTCTCGCGCGAGAGCTCTCGACGAGACATCGCGAGAGTGTACAGCCGGCATTAAATATATAATAAGTGTTATACAATACTTGTATATATTTATATGTATTTGTCTCAGTTCTAAACCTAAAGGTAACTGGACATCATTAAAAAAAAATATGTAATTTACATATTTCTTTCTCAGAAAGGAGTGAAGTTTGACGGCAACTATTTCATATTTACAAACCACCTAACATCACATGGATTTGATGTGATGTTTAAATAATATGTATGTACACATGTTAGCTTAGGCACCCTAGTTGGTGTCACTTGTAACAAATAAAATATTTTGTCAAAAACAAACAACTTCTTGCTAAAATTGTACTAAAAACGTTATAAGTATAAAATGTAAAAAAATAAAAAACAAGAACGTTCTTAGAAAAAACGAAACTTAAACAAAAATATTATTCTGAGAGACAATTTATGTTATGAAAATAATCACTCATATCACTGTAGCTCATATGCGCCCACTTATTACAACTTCTGCACCGAATAAAATTCTCTTTGCTGGTAGATTAAGAACCCGTAGATACAAGGCAGAATGTTTCATTTTTATATTTAGAAGAGTCACTATATTTATAAGCAGTTTTCTGCTCCTCGCCCTTATTCTTTACTTTTGTTGCGCAATTCAATTTTTAAGGAACTCATTTTTCTTGCTTTATACTTCCATATATGTATAACAATTTATCAGGAGTGTCGGTCGGTTTCTTTTTCTATCTTCTCCCTCTGCTGGAAGTTTGTACCTTTGGGAATTGTCTGATAACTTCTGGTGCCCTAACAGAAAATGAATTTTTGACTACTTGTGAAGTAAGAAACTAAACGCGCGTATTTAGCCTTTTTGTGATTTAGTGTGGTAAATGTGTTTAGTGTTTTTGTTTACTTGTGATGTAGATGGTGTAATAAGAGTCTCGTTTGACATGTCTTTAGCAGGAGTTTGTTCCCTTTCTGTCACACCGTTGTCTTCATTCAAGCTTTCTTTTAGTGACCTGTCAGTGACGGTTGATGAGGAAAATCAGCTTCAGTGAATATTAACCTGTTCATTGGCCAAATTCCAGTACTTTTGAAGATAGATACATAAAGAATAGTAACAACCCTGTTTTAAAACTCATTTCATTTTGGGCTAGATAAGTAGATGACATATTATGTATTTGGTCAGGCACTGACAGACAATTAGATCAAGTTTTCAGTCATTTAAATTCAGTTAACAATAATATACAATTTACAATAGAAAAAGAGGTGGAAAAAACTTTTTAGACATAAAAATCACTAGAATAGAACAAAGATTAGAATTTGATATATTTAGGAAAACAACTACCACAGATACTATCATTCCCGCTAATTCAAACCAATCTTGTAATATAAAAATGGCAGCCTTTCACAGTTTATTCCGTAGATTACTCAACTTTCCGTTAAACACTGATAACTACAAAAAAGAAAGGGATATTTTAAAAACTATAGCATTAAATAATGGTTATAGCACACAACTCATTGATATAATGATTGAAAAGAAACAAAAAAAAAGATCCTTATAAAATTTGTTTACAGTGAACAAACTCAACATCCAAATAAAAAGCGGTATCATTCTCTTAACTATATACCGGGACTTAGCATCAGAGATTCTAATGAATTAAAAAAGCTAGGTTTAAATTATTTATATATATATTTATATATTCTTTATCTAAGTAAACAAAGTAAATTTAGGAAAAATCTTAGTCAATAATAAAGAAAAAACAAAATTGTGTGACAAATCAGGTGTTTATGAGGTAGGTAGCAGTGATTGTGACGCAATCTACTTTGGTCAAACAGACAGACCCGTACGGGATCGCATTAATGAACATAAAAAATCCATTTTAAACAATAACAAAAATATAGGCTTTGCTGAACATTCCATAGACCTTATACATGTATTCGATACTAATAATTATACATTATTACATAATAGTTATAGAGGAAAAAAATTAGATTTATTAAAAATCCTTGAAATTAAAAAAGCTACAACAGCTAATAAACATGTCACAAACACACAACTAGATTTCATAAACACCCCCATTGTTGACACTGTACTTAAGGCACTAGCACATACATATAAATAGATATTGGTAACTTTCTTAGTTTAATTTAAGTCTGTAAAATGTTCGACAATGACCGAGAGGTCGAAACACGTGTCAGAGAAAAATAAATCAGTCCTAAGTGAAACAATATAACCTAGTGTTTATTCGTTCTAATATTCATAATGTTTCACCAAGAACTAACCGTAGATTCTATTAATTTCATTATTATCATTGTACCTACGAGGGATGTTCTCTTTCCGCTGAGCCTATCTAGTAGGCGATGATATTTTGCGACAAATTTTGTATGACAATTTCAATTAGTTGCTTACAAGTTTAGTTATAGTGACAGATGTCAAATATATCGTATTGTTTGTAAGTTACACTAGTTTTAAGTACTCCTTTCGCCAATAAATCACGGAACTGAACAAGGAAAACTATCCAGTGGTGATCTTTTGCAGCTTCAAGCGTGACATAAGCCGTAAAGAATGTTTTGAGGAATCACTCGAGTGTTGGGTGTCAAGTTGGGTTGCTTCGCTACCGTAAAGCGGTGGTACAATGAATTTTAACGCGGTCATCCTTCCTTAAATGACAGTTTTCGAGCTCCTAAGCCAAAATCAGCAGTTACAGAAAAAAATATTGCTCTTATTCGGGACATCATTGTAGAAGACCGGCATACTACTGTCAGAAGCATGCAAAAAACTTTAGAGATTGGTGTGAAAGCAATTAGTATTATTTTACGCAAACACAACTTTACTTCAATTCAAAAAGAAGACCGTGTCCAAGAGGAAGGATAATCTTGCACCACGGGTCCATACTGCCGTTCGAACAACTGAATATTTGAATGCCCAACACATAGAAATAATGGATCATTCACAGTAAAGTCCAGATAGTTGATGATGCAACTATTTTAGACGTCGAAACGCATTATAAGAAACGATTATTTTTGGAAATGGTCCACATTAACAGACATAACGATGCGATTAACTTCAAATCCGATACCAATCAGTTGAACAGTATTTATTGCACAAAAACACTAAAACACCTTCACCACACTAAGACGTACAGAACAACACTGTGTTGTTCTGTACGCTACGGTGTGTGATGACAACTTAGTTGTTGAAATACGTATTTAGCCATTTTTGTGCTTTAGTGTGGTGAAGGTGTTTTAGTGTGGTGAAGGTGTTTTAGTGTTTTTGTGTAGTTTCAAGCCACAGACTCCAAGTTTAATTTCTTAGTATTTATTGCAACATTTTTCAAATTATAAATAAATAGATGTTTGAGTTTTTTACTACTTCGTACACCTTTGTATACAGTTATTTATCTATTAATTGTAATTTTGGTTTGTCACATCCAATATAAGAAAATTTAAAAGAAATGTAATTTTTATAAAAAAGAAAAAATAACAAAAAACGCTATTTGTATACCTACACATGTTTATTTTATCTGTTAACATTTTAGTTTGAAATAATTTTTATTTTATTTAGTCATGACAAACAGTTTGTGAGTGTACCTGTTAACGTTGGTTTTTACCGGTATCACTTACTCTATGAGAATTTATTTTTCTTTTGCAGTTTAGCTCAGTATTTAAGTTAACTTGACATAAGTTCTAACTAATTTACTTACTCTTATTCACAAATATGCTAAACTGTTAAATTATTCATTATTTGGACTGACCTTCAAATTATATAAAAATAAAAAGGTTAAGAATAAACTTAATTGGTGAAAAAGAACATTAATTTTACTTTAAAAACGTTTATTTTAAAGATGTAGGCATTAAATAAAAATGTATACTAGGAAGCACAATGTGTTGCTTATGTATAAAATAAAGGGAAAAATCTTGTATTAAGAATATATATATATATAGAAATTAAGTTGAATAAATACTAAAAAAAAATTAGGTATAAAAACAAACACAAAATAAATCTACGCATTCTATATTTTGTAGAGAAGAGAAACACGAAATATGGTTTGTATATAAAGAGACAGAACCAAATTTCTCACAAGGCGTTAGAACAGCTTTAAACATTTTAAGAAATTGAGCATTATTTAAAAACAAAAATATATTGAAAGTAAACAGTAGAGAAAGAATTATGTTAAAGGATGGAACAGTCAAAAGAATAAATCTTTTACATGCCATTAAGTTATATGAGCAAGATCATATTCAGTATGCTCGAGATGAGAATACGACTTTGAATAAATAAATGTAAATTTTGATATGCATAATGGTACCAATTCATGAGAAATATTTTATGATAATGTTTAAGATATATTAAATACCTGTACTTATAACTATGAAGAGAAAAAAGGATATATAAATCAAGACATTTATAATACGATATATTCGATGGCATTATTCCATGTAAAGAGTATTGGTATGAATTAGAATATACTTTTATTAGTTTCTATATGTATAAAAGAAAGACTTCAAAGACTGTGGAAATAGCCATGTATGGTTTTAAAACCTACAAGAAGGGAAAGGCTGGATAGAATCTGGAGACAATGTGACGGGGGCGACTGGTCTTTGTGGTGCGTGGTTAGAGAGAAAAATTCCATTTGTCTATAACGTGTTCCAAGTATTACTTAATAAGACGCTAGCCGTACTATGTGCGAATTTTTGCGGCTAGTCATTAGTATCGGCCAATTTCCAAGAATTCACGATTGCGAAGTTCTAGGTTACCAAGGCACTATGTGCAAATGTATGTCTTTGGTGAAATAGAATCAGCTTCGTATTAACAATATTATTTATCAAGAATCAAGGTTTTATAATACTTAAAAGAACAGGATAATTGTTTTTTGACTACCATTATAGAGATATAAGCTTTACACAAACATTATAACCCAAATGGGTATAAATGTTTTTCTTTATTATTATATGTTAAACAAAAATAGATGTAAAAACAATATAGCAAGGCTATTCATGAATAATTTTCTAATAAAGATATAAATATAATTTATATATGAGATTTAAACTTTCTTTTTAATTTGTAACCTTATCCCAAACAAAACTGAATAAGAGGTATACCAGAAAACGAAGAAGCTAAAATCACTTCAAGAACTCATAAGAAATTTTAAAATGTTATGCTGATCAGGAACTAGCTTATGATTAAGACTATAACAATTTTATAATAAAAATTATGATTTATTTAAATTATTCAAGTTATTGAGGCTACAGAAATATGTATATTTGCGATTCTACATTACATGCTGTCTCTGCGCTTGCGAACGTACCCTTTTTCTTCAATTTCTTTATACTTCATATGGACATTCCTTATAATTCTAATAAATTTCTTTTCACGTGCAGGTGGAACCTTAACTCTGATCGGACTTTTCGATTTAGGATTGTAGGAGCAATCGCCAGTCAATCTCAGCGCTTCCAGGGTCTTCAATTGCCTAGGGTTGCTTGGATATGTAAGGTATTCTTTGTATCTATAATACAGATATTCACAATAATGAATCGTTTAAAAGAACATTTCAAAAATATTTATATACAAATATTGAACTCACCCTTCATAAAATGTATTTGCTGCAACAGAGGCAGCATATACGGTAACCAATATCAGCAGCGTTTTCATATTTTATTATACATACGTTCTTCAGCCGTCCCCTTATAAATGCTTTTTATCACTAATCGGTCACACAAATAAGATTATTTGAGATAAGGATCCATTTATCGACCAACGAAAGATCGATTAAACTAAATAAATACTACAGATATAAAGATATAAGTTCAATTTTTATGTAAGATCTAAAAGATGTTCAAATAAAAAAAATATAATATATGAAATGTTGTACAAAGAAGTTGAAATTTGAACAATTTTATAGAAATATGTACAAGAATAAATTGAAATATTGAGTTTGAAAAGGGGCTTTTATCGGGATAAGCATTGCTAAATGGCAGCGCTATAGCAGCCTCAATCTCTACTGCCCCTCAACTTAATTAGCCCAAGAGTGTGCTACATAAAAATGAAATCAATATGTTTACCTACTGTACTAGTCACATATAGCTCCTATGTGCTACACTTGTTCAACCCACCTCGTAGTTCAACGACGGTGGATGTCGATGGTGCTCTCAGTAGTTCACCAGAGTTCCTTCATGTATTTGAGAATTTAAAAGATATCTGCTGGCTTGCGCCACTACGTATGACTGTGTTAAACTATCTTGTCAAAAAATTACTCAAAAAAATTCAGAGTCAGAGGCTCATCGACAATAAAAGCTACTGGTGTTGATTTAACAAAATAATAACATTTTTTTTTTTGACAAAAAAAGCATGAACGTTATTTAAAATGCAGAATAATATTCGTACAGGAACACATGAAACAGCAGGTATATATTATAATGATTGGTATTTTAAAACATACTTTCGATATACATACTGTCATAATAAATAATAATAGTTATTTATTATACAAGGGAAAAAAGTATTAGGTTTTAGCTCGAGGTTGGGTTTATCTCCCGACGCGAAGCGGAGGGAGATAAACTACCGAGAGCTGAAATCTAATTTTTTTCCCGTGTATAATACACAATTTTTTTCTGTGACAGGAGAAACGACGATTTAATATTGAAAAAAACACGATAATACTTTATATTAAAGTCAGAAAATCAATCGATGTGACATTTCAAGTGACATTACACCTGCGTTGCTATGGAAACCTGTAAAATAATCAAATATCTGTCAATTTAAGCGGACAGAAAGTGAGCACTTTCTTCCTCTGGAAGAAAGTGATCACTTTCTGCCCGGGTTGAAAAAGTGACGTTTTGTTACCTGTCAAGAAGTATAAAATGTCACACTTTTTTCCCGTCACAGAAAAAAAATATAATCTTGTATTACATTCAAACTTTTTATGCTACTTAAAATCACATTTAACTTCTATACTGTCATCTATATGACGCCATATTATACAAATTTTGGACATAAATTGACCAGATATAGGTATATTCCTGATGAGTGTCAGTGTAACAAGCTCTTAATCACAATGGTGATCGTGAGCATGGATACGCGATTTAAGCTTCTATTTTTTACTAACACTATGAGCGCTACTGTCGTTTCATTCTAAAAATAGTTGGTTCAGCACTACAATTTGTCACGATTAGTTGTCAGAATTGACTGATGACTGCGTCTGCTCGGTGGTATCGTTCGTACGTCTTAACTTTATTATAAAGTTGAAAATAGTAGAGAAAGTTGTCACAGTGTAAAATTTTCAAATTTTCGAATTTTTTTTTTGTATTATCAGATAGTATAGATGGTTATAAATATGCTGTTAAAATTTTGGGGTGAAATTCGAATTATTTTGGTCACTACAGCCTTTCTTATCAAGCAGCTACATGTGAGGTGACGCGGACGGCGCGTACGAGTTACTGCTGGAACTGCCAGCGTTCTTGCAGAAACATGTTTCAACTTGCTCGCTAGATAAGCCAGTACGTTTCCGATATCGAGCGTGGATATATCAACGAGAAAAACGCCGAGATCGCTGCCAAATACAAAGCAGAGCGCATCGCAACTGCTAACTGCCTAAGCTCTCTCAACTCTAAAGACGCCAGGACAGCTCATCGAAAAGAAAGTGCTACTGAAAACGAGCAATTTGAGGAAGCGGAAGGGATATTATTATTGCTGATTGACCGTAAGTAGACTATTTATATGAAAATTCTGCACTCGAAACTTTGAACGCGTTTTTCTCGAAATGTAGTTTATCAAAACGGCGTATACTCTCAAAGGAAGAGTTCTCAAGCTAACGATCTCAAATTTTAACTCAACATTCTTTACGTTACTCTTTATCTTGCAATGGAGGTTTTTTCTATTTTTCGAAATCTTTCTATTTTACATAACGAAAAAACTGTCAGAAAAATAGGTTGAATTAGAAACTTTTTTTTCAAATCGCCGCCATTTTGTCACTTTTAATGATGAAAAAAACCTCCATAGCAAGATAACGGTTTTGGATACTGATTAATAACCTTTTTCCAAATTTCGGTTCAGATGAGATTTGCGGCTACGATCGTGTACACCGTGAAGACTCCTTTTTTCGAAAACATTTTCGTCCGTTGAAAAAATGTTATCAAAAATGTGAATAAACGTTTGAAAATTTATTTTCTGTTCTTCGTGAGGGTTTTGATACGATACAAAAAAGTCAGATTGATTAGCATATTTTAATCGTCAAAAATAAAATCGCAAAAATCAGTTATTTTTCGACCCGTCACACTGTGATGATCCCTGAAGTCATATATCGTGTTGCTCTAAACATCGCTGATTGCTGAATAAATATAGGAGAAGCATGTTATATGAATCACCCCGAATAACTGAAATTAATTGTATTAAAAAGTGTGCGTTGAGCTTAGTCTTATGTGATAAAATTATTTCCTATTTTGTAATTAGGAAAACGCACAATAACAGATGCAATAGATTCTCTCTTCAATAACAATAGCTGGGTCTAAGTATGTTGAGAATAAGAGCGACATTGTTTCCAAGAAAGATGGTGTTGGTTCACATTCTAGGTTTCTTCTAATAATCGGATAACTTATGGAGAATAAATTTTCTTTGGAGAATCCAAGTCCATTTTGTCTTCAAGTTTTAAATTGTTAGGCGATGTTTGTCTTTCGAAGACTTCTCTATTAGCTGGAACAATTGTTCAGAAGACACCAAAGCTACCCACTGACATTGTTTTCTTAGAATTTAATATTCTTCTGCGAATTTTTGTAGCGATATAGAGTCTTAAGCATATGAAATCCAATTGTTTTATTTATATCCACCGTGATACCACTCCTACTTGTATTTATAAACACTCTGTTTAAGATATGTTGTTCCATTGGTTTTAGCAAATTCCAATATTGTTATGTCTTGCCCTTCAGCATTAAGAGCGATATGTTCCTATAGCTTCACAACATTAAAAGCATTTTTTTTACTTCCAAAAATGCTAAGCAGTATGCGGGAACTGAATCAGATAAAGGCTGGACCATTATAAGGTAAGCATAATTTTATTTCCTATTTGACGAAAAATAATTTAGAATTGATTTTGCAGAAGAAGCAACAACTGAATTTGTTTTTGTGGGATCATTGGCAAGGCATAGTAAACCCAAATAGCTTATTCAATTACAAATCACACTAAATTTTCTCCATTTACTCTTGTACCGTCTTCTGCGCCCATATTAATTTGGGTACGTTTCATTCTTCTAGATAGGCACAAAGTCCATCGTAATTAAAAACGCATTCTTAAATTTTTGTACTACCTTCTACAACGAATTTATTCAGAGTAGATATGAATGGTAATGGTTTTTTTTTATATTTTGGTAAATGGTTTTGTTTAAAAGTCTCCATGCTATGCAAAACAAATAGAGCCCAGTTCTTTAATTCTTCATTGACACTCTTTTTATGTTTAAAACATTGTGATTTTGAACCGAAGTTTCCAATAACATATTCAGAAAACTTGCTTTGATCTATATCAGATGTAATTAATTTCAAGGGCTGCTTGCCTACATTTCTCATTCAATTAAAAAAAAAATTATTATTTATTTTAGTTAGTTACTTCCTCTAAAAACGCTGTAAATTCGCACTAGGTTAATTGATCGTAATAATATCCTGCCTTAGATGTAAATCTAACTGTATCTCTTGCAAACTGCATTAAAAACTTACTCTCAAATAATAATCTGCACTATATATAACATCAACAAAGCAACGTCGCAGTTACCAAATTCTATGATATAATACATACGACAATTGCCTCGTATCTCCCAAAGTCAAAATCTACACAGCGTAGAAATGAACCAAAGATGAAATTCAATTCTGACATTAGAAAACACCTAAAACTCAAAGAGTACTATTTTACTAAATGGAGAAGTACAGGAGCTATATATTTATGAAATGAGTTTCCTAGACTTCGATGATTGCTTAAAACTGAAATTAAAGCGGCATATGAGGAATACCAAACTAGGCTTGAATCTAATATTGGATGTGACCCAAAGCTTTTCTGGAATTTTGTGAACAGCAAGCGATCTTCCTCGAGAATACCAGGATTTTTAACACTTAATCACGACATACTAGATCAACCACAGGATATCGTTTAAGCTTTTTCTGATATTTTTGCTGATGTCTTCATTCTCCCATACCCAATCTCAGTGCTCAGACTGACGTTGAGGTTAACACTGTTTCCTTGGATATTAGATACTTTACTGTCGAGGACGTAATGCGTGTTCTCAAGAAACTCAAGTGAACTTCGACCTTTAGCTATAATGGTTTACCCAATTTTTTCTTCCGGAATTGTGCTTCAGTAACATTTGTAACTACAGGCCTATTAGCATTATCTCAAACTGTACTAGGGTGTTCGAAGAATAAAATAAAAAATAATAATAATGTCTTTATTCTATTAACATATATAAAAATATGTGTAGAATACGTCAATATAAGAGAATACAGAAATAATAATATAAAGAAATAATCATGCAGGCAATGGTGAGAAAAGAAGCGAGGGTATTAAACAGAAAACCCAGCTAAAAAAATCTATTGCACTAATATATTTATGTTATATATAAGTATTGTCTGTGACATTTAGGAAGTCTCTGACTTTGTACAAACATGCATTTAAGAGAATTTGTTTGATTTTGTTCCTAAACTCTTTTTTATTAGAATTTCTTGTATCTGCAGGTATATGATTATAGTACTTGACTCCCTCCCAATCAACTGAGGATGATGTTAATTTCATAAGAAAGTTAGGAAGACGCAAATCGTCCTTATTCCTTGTACAATATGAATGAGCAGATCCTACGGTACTGTACTTGTTTTTATTATTGTGTATATAACAAACACTCTCTAAAATATATAATGAAGGCGGTGTTACAATTCTGTGCTTTCTGAAATGTGGTTTACATGAATCCATGGACGGATACCAGCTATGGCTCTAATCAGTCTTTTTTGTGCAAGAAATACTCTTTCTGCAGCTGGTGAACGTCCCCAAAAGATAATTCCATACGATAGGCGAGACTGAATTTCTGCATAGTACACATTAAGTAAAATATAGACAGAGACCTGATTACGCAGCAACCGAAAAAGGTAACATCTAGAAGCTATTTTATTGGCAAGTTCATCACAGTGAAAGGACCAGCCTAAAGTATTATTTACCGAGAGACCTAAGAATTTGACTGTATCCTTGTGAGTGACATTTTTTATTTGAGGAGGAATATTAGTAATTTCGCGTTGTCTGGGATGAAATATGGTATAATTTGATTTATCAATGTTTAGACATAATTTGTTCGCATTAAACCAGTTATTTAGATTCTGAATAATGGACCCGGTGGCATCTATTGTTTCAGTAAGCGAGGAACTTGATGACAAGATGGTTGTGTTGTCTGCATATATAATAGGTACGCCTTGTAAAAGGAAAGACCCCAAATCATTAATGTAGAGGATGAAAAGTATTGGACTTAATATGGATCCTTAAGGAACACCAATATTGACAGATAGCTCGGTTGAATAATAACTGCTTTTCACATTGTTAGAGTGCATATGGTGTAATTTGACACACTGTGTTCGATCCTTCAGATAAGAAGAGATCCATTCAGCTGCCCTTCCCCGGACTCCATAACTGTTAAGCTTATTCGGAAGGCGACAGTGTTGAACACAGTCAAAGGCTTTGGTAAGACCGCAGTATAAGGCAAGTGGATTACGTCTGTCTTCAATTTCACTAAATACAAACTTGAAGAAGTCATACAAAGCTGTAGTAGTGGATTTATTCTTTCGAAATCCATACTGATTCGGAGATAGGATATTGAATTTTAACATGAAGTTATTTAGACGGGTCAGCATTGCATATTCAAAAATTTTGGAGAATACCGATAGTAGAGAGATGGGATACTACCCAACACGAAATAAAGATTCCCTGAAAATGTCATGTCATCGTCTGCAACGACCCATAAATATGTGGACTACTGGGGTCCAAAAATATATAATAAACTAATAGAAATCAATGGTGATATTATGCAGAACATCAGCAGGAAGGTTTATGTGCACAGAATTTAGAATTTTTTGTTAGAAAATATATATGTATTTACTTTAATTATCAAATGTAACTAAATTACCCGGTCTGAAATCATTATAATCATTTGATTCAACAGCTGCATTAACTCTTAAGTTAAATTCTTGAGGTCCTCCATGAATTGAAGTTCCAATTGTAAAAAGAGACTCTGCATTCACTTTCATTATTAAATCTGCCTTAACTGACCAATATGCACAAGTATTTTGAAGTTGTGTATTATCTGTAACTGGATTTAATTGTGGTACAGGTAAGATACCAAAATATGGTAACGGAATCGTTGTATTCCGTGTTTGACGATCGTGAATATCATACTGTTTATATCCTTATTATAAGTAACATTAATGTAAGTACGAGTATCCACAGAAGCAGCTATAGCAGATTCCACTTTTTTAGAATCTGCTATACATATATTGATTTTGTACTTTTAATTTACTTCCTAAAAAATATGACGTTGAATTCCATGCTGTATCAGAGTCATTAGCATTGTATGGCATATAATGACTTTTAAACCAAATTACACCGTTAACTGGGGTTTAATTGTAATCAATTACTTGTTCACCAATTCTAGGCATAAAATTCCATCGATCATACATACGGTCGATACTAGGCCAACCATTGCTGTTCATTTGATATTTATTAGCATATTGTCCAGTTGGATTGCGATTACTATAGGATAATAACACCAAATACATATTAACATGTCGTGGAATTCCTATATTCATTCCTAACTCTCCATCAGTCCAATTTGTAGAACCGTAATATTTTTTACTAAAATCTGCGGAACTGACATCGATGACTCCTGTAGGTGTCATGGGAGCTTTTGCATCGCTATTGTATAAGCCATGTCGATTATAAATTAAATTATTTAATCCTATCCCAGAACAACCAATGGAAACACGTTCGGAGGTAGTAGTACCAGTTAAAAAATCAAAAGCCGTTCGTAATCCTTGTGGAACTACCGAAACATTTACATGTAATACTTTGGCTTTCCCAGCAAATGCAGACAATTCAGATTGACTCATATAAAATCCCAACATATCAGATGGTAGTGTTGCTAATGGCGTACATAATTCAACTAAATCACCTACATCTACATTACCAATTTCTCGTTTGTTAATAATTTGCTTAAAAGCATAACCGTATGTGTAAAAAATTCTACTTTTACCAAATCTTAATGTATAATTTTTTAAACTCAAAGTTCTGGGAATTATTAAATGTTTATTAGCGCTTTCAATTCCACCAACTGGAATACTTACTGCTCCACAGCAAGTGTGACCCACTTGCTCTTGTAGTACATCTTCATTCATAGGTTCATTAAACATGGCTCCTAATTGAGCTAATGTATCGTCTGACGGTTCTTCGAATAAATGTCGCTGTGGTATAGTCCGTACCAACTTTCATGAGCTAAAATTCGTGGAAGACCGCTACGTCACTTTCTTGGAATCGACCCGACCCTTGAGTAGAATGAAGGACGCATAGGCGGCGGTCTTTCACCGTACAATTATTATAGCAAATATATAACACTTTCGGCTGTTACTTTGTGAAGAATCATGATACTGGATATAAGTAAAATAAAACATTCAATTAAGCTTTAAATACCTTCACTTTATTTTTAATCACTATGTGACTGCAGTTTCAACATTTTACATGTCATTATCAAACTAGAGTTACATGAATTGATGGCAATATAATATCTTATTTCGTAACATCTGAGACACATTACAAATTAAATACCTATTAATCTAATCTATTTTAAATTGTTTATGTTCGGTTACAAAATTTCCCAACTCACTTTTATATTCATATACTGTTATAATAATGTTATAATGTTTTTCAAATCATGTAATAGAATATAACCACACATTCTCAGAAAATAATATCAAAATTTAACATTACAGTGATAAAGGATTAAAATTAAACCTTTTAGAAGCGTTAGAAATTTTTAAAACAAATAATAAATCAGATGAAATATTACTTAATGACCAAACAGATCTTTTGTATACTCCTCTATTTAAAGTTGTCTAAATCCTATTATATATAACAGTATATTAATATAAAAGTGAGCTGGGACAGTTTGTAACTGAACATCAACAATTTAAAATAGATCAGAGTAATAGGTATTTAATTTGTAGTGTGTCTCAGATGTTACCAAAAAAGATATATATATTGCCATCAATTTATATAACTCTAGTTTGATGTCGTTGTTTGCAGTCGATTTTCGTTGAGAGCCTGTGCATCGTTGCGACATGCGAGTGTGCGCCTATAATTAAAATAAATCAATGGAGGCGAAAAAAAGAGACAGGAGTGTAATAGCCACTCTAAGGGTATTGTGTTCAACGTATATAATTATGTAAAGACAATTTTTCCAAATAAAAATAAAACGGAACTAAAAAATTGTGTTGTGGCTGCTACGGGAGTTTCTCTAGCAACCGTAAAGGGAATCATCAGTGAAGGTGTCACTTTGCAAGATACAAAGAACGGTGATGGTAAAATAAAATTCAGTTCTCCCAAGAAACGCAAGAGAAAATGTACAATAACTGACATACCACCATGGGAACAAACGGACATTAGAAATATGATTTACAATTTTCATAAAACCGAACATTGTCGAGTTACTTTGGCTCAACTGCAAGAAAAGTTAAGTGCGGAATACGAATTCTCCGGCAAACGTACCTCCTTGCATAGAATTATTAGAAAACTGAGATTCAAGTGGAGGAAAAGTAAGAACAATCGGGGATTGCTAATAGAGAAGAGTGATATTCGTGCTTTGAGACTGAATTATCTGGACAAAATTAAATATTATAGAAGTCAAGGTAAGTCAATTGTATTTTTAGGAGAAACTTACATTCATGCTGGCTATACTAGTCCTAGTAGTTGGACAGACAATAGCACTAATGGTTTGTTATCAACCATATCTAAAGTCAATCGACTAGTTATTCTTCACGCCGGTGGTGAAATGGGTTTCATACCTAACTGTTTATTGATTTTTAAATCTGGAACCAAATCCGGAGATTACCACGAAGATATGAACTCACAAAATTATGAGAAATGGCTTACGGAAAAGCTAATTCCAAATCTTCCCCCGAATTCTGTTATTGTTTCTGATAATGCATCATATCACAATATACAAGTACAAAAACCACCTACCAGCAACTCAAGGAAAGCAGATATGATAGAATGGCTGACAAGCAAAAATATACCTTTTTCGACGAATTTACATAAGCCACAGTTATATGGAATAATAAAGTATCACAAACGACAACATATTGTTTACAAATTCGATAAACAGTTAGAAGAACATGGGCATGTGGCTTTAAGACTTCCACCCTACCATCCCGATTTAAATCCGATCGAAATGATATGGGTTGAAGTAAAAAATAACGTAGCAAAGAAAAATGTCTCGTTTAAACTAGACACTGTGAAGACTCTGACAGAAGAATTTGTTTCGGTTAATGTTCAAGACTGGATAAAGTGTTGCCGACATGTTGTTCAAGCTGAAGACAATTACTTACAAAATGAGATTCGAGTTGATGTGCTGACAGAAAATTTAATTATAACAGATTCTGATAGTGAAACTTCTAATGACACTGACTTCGAAAATTCATCAGATTAAGGGGCTGTGGAGGTTATCCAAATAAGTATGTATTTGTTTATCCCTTCTTTTTTATGCTAACGTGTATATTATTAAATTGTATCATCACATTTATCTTTTATTATTATTATTAATATATTTATCTTTCTGTCAAATAAATAAAAATATATAATTTGAAATTAGTTTTATTACAAAAAGTCGACGCTGGCCTACCCGCTTTATTTATCGTGATTTAATTTCTTACAACAAATAAAACTTGCTGAAGATCCATTCTATTCTTTCTATGCTTGCAAATATCTAGGCGAGGTAGAGCCTTCCGTCGGTTTTATTCCAAGAAATGACGCAGCGGTCTTCCACGAATTTTAGCCCATGAAAGTTGGTACGGACTATATCGGTGGCCGTTCGCCCGTACCTCCTTGTACGTGTTGATTTTGTGGACTAACTGGTGAAACTGCATCCACTGGTGGACCTTGCGTTGTTCGATCCTTTTGAGTACGTAACCACTCGTGCCAATTACCAGTAAAACCTCGTTGTCGAGCTACTTGAAAATCACGACTTAATTGACGTTGACGTTCGGTGTATTGTTTGTCCTTCATGTAATTCTCCAGTTGTTTTCCCGTATTTTCCACCTAATTTCTTTGGTGGCATTGGATAAATTTGTCCAAATTTTTGCTCAAATAAATATTTGCTAGATAAACCGAGTGATCCAATTAACGCATGAATATTACCATGCTGTATATATTCAATTAAAAAGTCAATTGCATAATGTTTATCACTTTCATGCATTTCCTACTCGCTGCAAGAGTTCTTAAATTACTAAAACTATTAAATTTTAAAATGTTGTATTTGTTTTAATTGTTTTACACTTTATATTTGTCTATTTATTTATGATATATGGATTTTGTTACAGTTATTTCTATACTCATATGAATATGACTTTTATTGTAATGTATATGAAATGTATATGTTACATTGAATTAAATTCTATTCTATTATTACTTTTATTATTGTACCGTATTGTCAATTATTGTTAATTTTTGTGTTTTACCCTGTAAATAGATGTTCCTGTTGGATAATGAAGATATTATTATTATTATATAGATTAAGAAGTTCATGAGGAAAATAAGACTACAATGTACAAAGCATAACAACACACATTGAACAGTTTTTATTTTATTATATATTTTGCAAGTCCTATTTCTCTTAACAAAAATCTACATAGTGCATATATGTAAAATAATTTTATGGATTAAAGTTGGTTTAAGCAAAATATCTTCAGACCAGCAAAGTCTTGTGATTGTGCAGAATTAAACATAATTCGGATATTGCTTAATTTTTGAAAATTTGCGTTCAATATAACTATGAAATACTCTAACGCCTTCAAAGGTTTCGTTACAGACATTCAATATTTCTGACGCAGGTAAGTCGAATCCGTCATATCCTCCTTTTCCTCCTCCAGGAAGCTCTAGTGTATAACTGAGTTCAACACCACCTGCTCCTTTGATCCAATCGATACTTCCTCCAGCAGCAACATACATCGCCTCCACAACATTATCAACTGTATATGTAGTTCCAAATACGGATGCAATCCCGTCATTAGCAGCAAGACCTAATGCTCTAATTTCATCAGCATCCTCTGGTGGATCGCTTGTGTAACACCATGGATACAAGATGTATTGACCGTAACTATGGAAAGAAAGGTACAACTTCATTCGTTTTTTATAACGATTCACCACGTCCCGTAGGGCGGCTATTTCAGGTTCACTGAATGCTGAAGGACCGCCGTAAGTTTCATCACATTCATCCGAACTGACACCTTCTTCCATCCAGTGATAGTCAAAGTTGCGATTTGCGTCGACACCAATGCAATATTTCCCAATTGATCTAGTTTTTCGCCAAAAACGTTCCTAGAAAATAATTCGATTGATTAAACCACACTTATGTTTCCAGGGATTATTTTTATATACATAGTAATATTGTATGATTTTACGACGCTTGTTGCTAACAGTTTCCCAATAATAGGAAAAAAAAATACTTATTGACTACATACATATACAAATGAAAACACGTGAAAAGTGATTATACACTGACTGAAGAATTAATTGCAGATCAGTTGAGCGACTCATTCTTAATTAAGGAGAGCTAAGGAAGAGGTGAGTCCTATGGCAAAAAAAGTATTGGAAAAACTGGAAAAAATTCTAGGAAAAGGAATAACAAAGCGGGGCCCGCGTGCATCATCAATCCTGCCCATCTCGTCATACAAATAATAATCAGATGTTTTTATTTAACGACCAACTAAGAAAACACAATACCTACTTCCGATAGAAATTTCGAAAAACTTTCATAATAAAATTCTTCTCAAATTTTATTTTGAGTATATATGAATTCTTTATACATTTGTTTAAACTTAGTAGTTTTCGAAATACTGGCAAAATTCGATTTTTTTTTGACTGAAGTAAAGTACTACCTTCTGGTGAACCGATTTTAATGAAAATCATATCGTGGTCACACACACACATAAAATAATAAGGTCTGGCCACCATACGACTTTCTTATTCTTGTGAGCGTTTCAAATTATACAAAATTGTTCTAATTGTTTTAAATACTTTTATCTTCTTAGAAAAATAAACCCGAGTAAGTCCAAATTTTAAGATTTCTTTTATAAAAAAATTATTCAAAATCCTATTCTAAGTACTTCTATTCTCTTAATAAATTTTTATAGAATGCATGCTTTGCGAGATATTCCGAAGAAAGTGCTACTCGCTAAGAGTGAAAGTTTTACTTCCGGTCCGAATTGCCATGACTTGCACTACGACAATAACAAAAATTAATCGAAAAGAGTTACTTCTATTTTCGTTTTACAAATAAGTAATTTTTATTAACATTTTAAAAGTCATGATAAGTATGGAAGTTCTTGAAATTTTTAATATTATTGCTAATATTAAAAATTTCGCAGATGTTGTGTGTTAAAAATTGTTTAAACGTGAAACTTAGATATATAGCTTCAGTTTAAAGGAAAGTAAGTACAGCAGACCGATTTTCATGTGGCCGGTGGGAGAATTTGTACGTGCGTCAAGTAAGGGTGTTTATCGCTTAAAACGATGTAAAACACTGATTGCCACTACCTATGAATTTCGTGCGCATCTCGAGGGCGGTACTTCTAACCGGCCACATGAAAATCGGTCTGCTGTACATGAATTTACGTTAAGTGCGAATTGAAATATTTAAGATTGCTATTAATACATATGGTGAAAAGTGATTGTTTCCTGGCACAAAGATATACAACCAAAAATATCCAAATATGGAACAACCATCGATGAGTACTTTTCAAAAATTGTTAAGGATTTGAAGAAACTGGCAGTATTTCATATGAAAAAGGAGTCGCGTTACTACTGCCGTAGAAAACACAGATGCACAAAAGGTTTCTTTGTTATGCGTTCAAGAAAATCCTCATACAAGCGTGCGTAAACTTTCTATAGTCCTTGATGTTAGCAAAAACTTTATTAAGAGAACCTTAAAGAAGATTTTTTAATTTGTTGTTGACAACTTATAATTACTGTGATGCTTGGAAATAGTGACTTATATGTTCTTCAAGGTATTGCGAAAGTTATAGAAGTTTTCAATAACGTACATTTAAATACTTGTATTGACGGTTTGCATTTCAAGTGAAGTTATAAGTGTAAGTATGACTGCTTCAACTTTAAAGTCATTTAAAATTTAATTTAGTCTAAGTATGCCTATAAACAATTTTATTACGCAGAGCGACAGCGATATTTTAACTATTGTTAATTCATGAACTTCCAAACTTTTCATTTTATGAGTTTTAAAATTTTAATAAAAATTACTTATTTGTAAAAAGATAATATTAAAAGTAACTCTTTTCGATTAATTATTAATTATTTTTTAATTATGCTATGTGTAATTAAGTCAAGGCAACTCATATTTTTAAATCGTAATCGGCTTTATTCAGATATAATATCCTATAACTTTTGCAATATCGCCTACAAGCACTAGAAAGTATATATTTTCATTTAGTAAATTTTAAATTACTTTTCAACGACATATAAATATACAGGGTGTTCCATTTAATTTTTTTTAGAATTTTTAACTTTACCGAATGGTATGTAATTCTACAGAACATGCGTAGATATGTCGAAATAAACATTAATTTCACGTACTGAAAAGATATCTCTACTAGTTGAGTCCATAATAGGTATTTCATCATCAATCGTTATTTCATAGCAACTTTTCAAATGTTGTACAAATTTTAACGAAAAATCCCCATATCTCAGAAACAATTAAAAATCGACAAATACAAGTTGATGTCAGCCCTTCAAGGGCTATCATAAAATGTAAAAAAAATACATAGCATTTCATTTAAAAAAAACTTGTTTCTATTGATTCGTCGTTGTCGAACACTCTATATAAATGAAAATATTTTTAAATTGTAGAGCTTATGATTATCTACATTTTTTGTTTTAAAAATTATTCGCTATCTACATTATTAGATACCAATAATAGACGACTACTAGCAATCTAATGTAATAAATGAGACTCCGATGCGAGAGCCCGGACTCTCATTTGACCGATTTTACAGAACGAAAACCACACGCGATTGCCCCTAAAATGCACGAATATCAAATACATATATCTCGGGAACTAGCAGCGCGATTTCTTTCAGATTTGCACAGGGAGTCCTTAGAAGACTGAAGTCAAACACACACACACAGCCAAAACCCCTAGTAAGACGCGTCGCAACGCGTGACACTAGTTGATAGGGTCTCAACCACAGCCAGACCGGCAATCTGCTGCTAGTAGGTATTTTAAAGAAATATCACGTAATTTACTTAATACCATTAAAGAAGTACATACTACCAAACTAGATACAAGAAAAAAAACTTACACCGATATGTGTGTATTCATAACCATCTGGATTTAAAACTGGTATAATAAACCAGTTTATAGTTTCAATCATGTGACGGTTATTTTTATTTTCAACTAATTCATGAATTAGATAAGTAACAAATGCTGGTGAAATCCATTCCCGTGCGTGAATACCTCCCTCGATTAGGATAATAGGATTGCATTTCTTTTCTCCTATTTTAATCATGCGCATTGTACGATTTTCGTAAGAAGCGCCTATATTTTCTACGGACACAATATCAGGATAATCTTCTGCCAACTTTAAAAGATAATCTTGAATCTAGAATGTAAAACATATACATCAATATTAACAAGTTACTTATTACATTATTTTAGATTTACGTACCACCTGATAACGATGATATGAGTCAAAAGAAATACTTCCTTTATTTAATCGGCGGCGCCTCTTTTGACGTTTTCGTTCTGCAGCAACGGATCTAGAAATTATTACTGATTAAAATAAATTATTACTATATCAACATGGATAATTTGTGATAGATATAAAAACAACTAAAAACGCTGCATTAATTCGTTAGTACTAATTTCGCTGTAATGTATGGCGCAGCATGTAACAGATAGCAATAAAATTATTATTTCATACGTTACAAAGAATTATGAAGCTCGTAAATTGGCAGTTCCTGAATATACCTTTTTCTTTCCTATTGTAGGGAATAAGGGAAACACACCCAAGAACTTTTAAATACTTTCTATTTTTAAAATAGTCGCTTCCTCGAAAAATTAACTTACCCAATGAATTCGAATTATAGTTTATTTCAACCAATGAAATGAAAGTATTACGTACTTGAAGAGTACAAAATAATTACAAGACTATAAATCAGCAATAAATGACATGTGCGGTGACATAATTACACAATACATGGTGTGAAACTTTTGCTTTACAACACTATGCCTTCGTGGAGATCTAGCTGAAGTAATGATACAATTTAGAAATACAAGAAGCCATGAAACTTGATTATGCTTGTGAAAATATGATTAAACTTACGTCCATTGATTTTTGGAATTCAGATTCTTTAGGTACAACTTAGGTATAAACTTTCTTAGCTATATTATACTGAAGAAAACTAATGAGTTAGAAACACGTGTCTATGACTGCCTAACGCACAATAATTATCACATTTGTTTTACACAATACCACGTTATTCTTTGTATTGTCACTCATTTAACTCTTTATGTTTGCGGAAGATTCTTGACACAGCGCCCTCTATGAAAATTGAAAACTACTTGCATTGCCTTCATTAATTAGTGAATTTGAGGAAAAGAAATGCGTCATCACCGTGGATTAATTGTAAAACTAGTTTCGTCATTAAAGTTGCTCATCAGCAACTCTCTTCTCTTCTTAATTATAGAAATGTATATACAAACCAAGATATTACTTGCACGTTTGAGAGGTAATTTCTTACTCATCTCATTGAATAGAATATTGCTTTATTAAATTTTCCTTTTAAAGAATGGCAGGTGTTTGTAGTTCGTAAGCTATAAATACAAATATGAATGCAAAATTTGAATAAATTTGATAATATGAAACCGAAACTTTGATGTAAGACTCTCCATAGATGTTTCCTAAAATAATGTGTGTCGCATTCTAGGTATTCAAGACAGCAAAACTACGAGGTAATGTCATTATTTTATTACATAAAATGACTCTGTATTCCTCATTTTCTTACATTCTTATAATTAAATATTATGCATTATAAAAATATTGTCTTTCCATCAAAATAAATGGATATTGGCCGATAAACATTATCGTTACATGTTATAGACCAACTTTTCATGTATAAAATGAAAAATGCTTTTTACATATTTGTAATGTATATATTTTAATTAAATTAACCGTAGAAATAATGATAATATTCGGATGGACTTTCAAGTAGGATGGCTAATAATTTTTAAATTTTATATCCTCTACAGTTGACCATAAAGCAGAATCAGAAAAATAATTGAATAAATTAAAATGACTTATCAAAAAAGAGAAGAGAGCTCACGGTGGGGGTCAATAAATTTTGCTTTTACGTTAATCGTCAGGCGCATGTGTAGCTCGACTGGGAAATACGTTTTCCCGGTCGAGGCGACTGTATTTGAAAAAAAACACTGGCACTTAGGGACATTTAAAAAAAAATCTAACTTGGTAGTAATAAAATTTAGTCTATAAAATACTACTTCCCTCCTGAACCACATCGACATTCATATTGGCAGTTCGGAATTGTTTGTATTTAAACCAAAAAACTCAATAAATGTATTATAAATTTATAAATATAAGAATAAATACCTCATGTTTGCCATGTGTAAGAACATAATAACTTAATTTTAGGGAAAGGTGAGTAATAGTTACATACCTACATGAAATGCTTAAATTAATTAGGTAATCTATTTTAGGTTAGGTATGATACTAATGACATTAATCAATAATATATCTTTAATTTAATGTTCGTACAAAAAATATTGTACAAACCACTTGCGTGAAGACATCTTCCACGCATTCGCGCAATTAAAAGCACTCGCTTCCTGCGGTCGCTCGTGCTTACAATGTGCGCTCATGCGGGGAAACAGTCTTCCCGCACTTGATTCGTAAATAACTATTTTAGGCGCAGGCCGGTTGATAACATTATTATAATTATTATAATTATAATTATTATAATTCTGTTAAAATCCTTTAATGAGTATTGAATAACACATCCAACTTTATCCAGATTTGTAAACTTTTAGTTTGAAGAAACTCTTCACGTTAAACCTTTTGCCTTTAGTACTACGAATTTTTTCTTTAAAATTTAGAAATCAAAGTTGAACACATGTTTTATTTAACTCATTGATTATTTAGGATTCTACATTCTATTATATCTGTCATTATGGACTTACCTCTTTACGTCACCTATTACAACAGAGTATTTAATATTGGAATTTTTCAAAACATCCGTGAATATTTTTTGATGACTAGGTGGAACCATGACGGTAGTCGGTGTTTCAACACTATTCGGAGCCAACCAAAAATCGTAATCGCGCTGAGCACTCAGGATTTTTAGAGTTTTCAAATCATTTTTATTTTTAGGATAAGCACGGTACACCTTATACCTGTAGTACAGAATGTTGCATTACCAATTTATTTTGGAAAAAATTTAAAAAAAATTGTAATATTGTCGCTCCTCACATTAAAACTGGTTTCCGAATATCATTCCTTTAATGAAAAATTTTGGAAAAAGTTTTGATATAGCAATATTTTGATTTTTGCAGTGCCTCTTTATAGTTTCAAATTCATAAAATTGTGATATAATAGAGTTACACGAAAATAGTACATTCAATGCACAAGATTTTTGCTCACCCATTATAGAAAGTACTATCTGCAACAGCGGCAGCACATACTGTAACTAATATCAACAGTGCTTTCATGATTTATAATGAATGTATGAATTCCTCAACGTTCCCTTTATAAAATGCTCTCTATCACTAATCGGTCAACCGTCAACCAATTAAACTTATCCAAGATAAGGCTAAGACTAACATTGTTGCAGAAAGTAGGCTTTACATATCGTAGATATAAACATTAAGGAAGTAAGTTCCTGGCAAAGGGATTAGCTTCAATTGTTATGTAATTTTTGTAATATAGAAATATTATGTAAATAAAATTGAAGTGTATGTAAAATATGAAACTTCCAAAATAGTTGAAACCGCGATAAGCATTTTTAAATTGCACTCAGAATAAGTCTGTTAAACAATGCATATTTTAGTTCATGTTTATTAGGACTATGATATTTAAATTTATGAACGTTTTTAAAGTTGTTTATCTGGGAAACTAGCTCATATCAATGAAAAAATTGACTACTGTCGGGTTATACCACAAAACTGTTTAAATTCTACCCAAGACAAACATAGAATTGTCATAATTCATATTCCTATGGAGTCTTTATCTCTTTATGGGTCGATTCTTAAAGAGCTCACTTCAAATCTATTTTTGTATATTATTATACTTCAGGAGCATAACTTTTTCAATATTAACTCTCTTATAACAATAGTATTGTTAATGGGGTAGGTTAAATAACAAAATATTATCTGTTACAATTTTTACGTCTTCACTAAGTGAATCATATATTATCGAAGAAATTTCACACAACAATATTAATTCATAAAGCTTTATATGTATAATAGTCTTTCTAATGCATAAACACTTAATCAATTAAGAAAATCCGGTGCAGATTAGAGTAGGTATATATAACGGTATTATCTCAAGGTCGCTTTCAATGACAAAACAATGATATACAAATTTAATCAATAACCAATTACCCTAATACATGAAACAAGCTCAAAGTAATACCAAAGTCTCATTGCAAAGACTATATTGTGCTATAATTTTACAAGTAGTTCAGATTATCATAAATATATTCAAAATGCGATTGTATGTCGTTGTCCATTGTAAAAGATTAAAAAAAATTAGATTTAGACAGTTCCCACAAGTAATTAAAATTTTGCAAATAAAATTATACTGAAAATAAATTAAATCAAATACATTACATTACATTAATTCTTTAATTAAACTTAAAATAAAACTTATTATTTATAATGTAGTATCAGCAAGGATAAATTAAATACTTATAATTTTTTTCTATCAGTAATTCAACTCTCTAAAAAGATAATAAATAATAATAATAAAACGTATTTATTCTCCAACGACATTACAAGTATAAAAAATTGAGTAAATAAAAAGATATTAAATCTAAGTTGTAGGCTTCCACGGTTGTCGTTGATACCTTCTTGGTTTCTGTGTTGAAACCGTGTCATCGTCTCTGCTTTTACTGTCGACGTTTCGTCCACTATCTTACTACTATCGGGGAGACCAAACGATCGGCGAACTCTCCTGTCTCCTAGCATGAGCGCTGCGCCCTGCTGTATATAGACGCATATTTCTTTTAAACGATGGTAGGTGGAACGACAATATAATTAAACATATTTACATCAGTCTGACTTTTCATTGTTGAAGTTTTAAGTTTGGGCTCTATTTAGCGCAAAGCAAGACTTGACACTAAAAGATTCATACAGACTGGCATGGGAATATCTGTGTTAACATTTTGCTTACATACATTGCAAAAAAGCACTCTATAATTTCTATTTGTTGGATTATTTTGCGATTCTTATGAAATATTTTATAAAAGAAATAACACAAAAGGGGATATTTCATGATTAAAACGAAACTGCAAATAATAATTGAATCGATCGAAATAAGATCGCGACAACAGCCTGGTACGCGATCATCATAAATCTTAGGTGATCCATAATGCTTGTCATATAATATTGGTATAAGTAATGTTGATTAGTCAATTTATTTTTTTATTTTTTTTTAATTAAAGACTGTAAATCTATAGAACACTCGCTCTTATTGTTATTATAGTATTTTTATTTTATATACATGTATTTTATGAAAGGAATTAGTTCAGAAATTTATGTTCTATTAGTAATTTTGTCTAAAATTTAATTTGACCAGTTTTTGCGTCTTCAAATTATTATAATACACCCACACAATTTTAATTGTTTTTCTAAATTGCGTACATGTTTGCTTTGATGTAATGCTAAGTATTCAATTATTCAGAATACATAAGCAAATACATTTCAGTTGCTATAAATGGTATCACAAGCTGACACAGACCACATTTTCGTTATCAAGGGAATTCAAAACGTCAACATCTGCAAAGAATCACAGGTTCGATAATTTTTATCAGAATACCTACGTACTTATAATGTACTAGAAATAAGAAAGTAAAATATTCGTAGTATTATTTAAAATTAAAAACCTGATACACTTTCCGATCAAGTCGAAAATGAAAAATAGACTATACCCTGTCTCAGAATAAGAAGGAGTGATTCAAATATCCCGCCAAAACATGGAACACATAGCTTAAAATTTAGTAGACAATTTGATATGACATCATGACAATTGAGGTTAGAAGAACTGTATTAATTCTAACCAAGGATTTAGCTGTTTTGTGTTTCATTTACTACTTTCGTTAAAATAGATGGATGTGGCAAAACAGCAATACGAGTGCATGGCAATTGGAAACAGGAGAGTAAAGTTATAAATACAAGTAGGTGCACACAGCTATAATTTGATGAATACAAATATCTTAACATTCAAATCTGTTCATTCTAGTTTTACAAAAAGAAAGTAGTCTATGGATAAAGATATAGGCCCAATTTACAAATGAATGCATAGACTTTCTTCTAAGCGTTTTGAGGAGGATTGCCGTTATAAATATATAATTACTGCACATTTTAGTGAATGTGCTATATAAACATGAAAATTGTGAATCAAGTCTTTTTATTATTAAATATTTGTATCAGAGAGCAAGAAAGAATCAAACATTTTATCTTTTATCAAAATGTCCTTAAGAACTTGCAGAAAAGGTTTTGCTTATTAGTTTCTATTTTAAATATCAATAAAGAACTTATACAGATAAATCATTCGTATTACTGCTACAAACCTTGAGGAGGTAAATTCAAGCAACTAGTCTTGGAAATGGGAATCTTACATACAGCAGTAATAAATCGAAAAATTTACATCGGTTGAAGTTGTTTACACGAAATGCAAAGATAATTACATATACCTACACATTACTAATTATTATTCCCTATTAAAATTTATTTATTATGAAAATATATAAAGTATAACAAATATTTATTTCTACTATATATTGGAAATTAACAATAATTTAGTGTTCACATCATGTTAAAAAGATTAAAAATTTACATGGTCGACACAATTTTTCCAAATACTTATTCTAACATTTTTAATTGCTTCTGTCAAAAGTTCTCATATAAGTGATATTCTGAAAGGGGATTTTTTGAAGCAACTTCATCTTATGTATCAATTCAAGTCCTATATTATTATTGTGGCAATCCAAACTTTTTCCCATATTCTCCACCAGATATTTTCACCTTTTTCTATTAGTACAGGTTTCTTTACGTTTGACATATCTGAAATATAACATGTATATGAACATGTGGTAATATAATTAGTATATAAGTAACACTTACTTGAAATTAATGAGTCAATTCTAGAATATGTGTGAGTTGTCCAGTTCATTTATGGTATGAACTCATCTATAGTTATTTTTGCAATGTTATTAACCCAGATATGCCTACTGTCCTTTTAAAAGGACGGTTTGTCAGTTCATGTTTTATCTACCCAAAGCGTCATTTTAAGTACTGAAACATAGAGGTCAGCACAGGTTTATGTCACAGAAACGTAAAAGTTTCGTTTGGCGGCAATAGTGGTAGTGTTTATCCACAATTAACAGTTTGGAAGCCCTTAAAAAAGTGTGATTGTGGAGACAATGGCGCATCCTATTGATTTGAGGCTTACTGGGTAAGTAATATAAGGAAATTGTCATGAATTTTCCTTGAAATCGCTTCAAATAAGATTCAGTAATACGACTATATCTTTACAATAAAAATGAATTGCCTGTTGTTAGCACAAAAACTTGTTAAATCTTGGTGTCCTTTTAAAAGGACAGTAGGCATATCTACAACTTTTTTTCATTTTTCTAGTGGGTTGACGTTAAATGAACTTCTTCATTATTTGGAAGATGACGATAATGTTTTTAATCATGTCAGCGTGGATGGTGAAATCAATATAGCATTAATGCCTCCGACTAATGCAACTGGTGACCTAACGGATGAGGATTCGGGAGATGAAGACTCTATGACTGTAAACAATTTGCCCGCTTCGCAACTCACGGCAGAAGTTGAAATTTTTAATCCAACTGATAATTTTCAAGAGGATTTAGATTATTCTAATAATAATATGAATGACAATCCGGACGAAAACAATGAGAACGGCCACGTTGTTGCAAGTGAGTGGGATACAGAAGACGATATTCCTCTTCATTATTATCAGGCATCTAAAAAACTTTTAACTGGAAAAACAAAGATCTCGATGTAGAAAATATAGAGTGGCCTTTGCAGTATGGTTGCAAACCCTTACTAACACCAAAGCAGATTTTTTATTTATTTTTTGACGCCGAGATGATCCAAATATTTGTACGTTTTAGTAACGAATATGCCCAGAAAAAAAATTATTGGGGAAATATCACCAGAGATGAAATGTATTCATTTTTTGGAATTTTGCTTTTAAGTGGCTATGTATCCATGCGTCGTCGCCGAATGTACTGGGAACAACGAAAAGAGAGCCACAACGATCTAGTAGCAGGGGCATTATCTAGAGATAGATTTGAATATATAATGCAAAACTTGCACTGTGTAGACAATGATGAATTAGATAATAATGACCGATTTGCCAAAGTACGGCCACTTTTTTCTAAACTTAACAAAAAATTTCAAATGTACGCTCCACACTTTGAGACACACAGTGTTGACGAATCAATGATTCCATATTTTGGTCGACACGGTCTGAAGCAATCCATAAAAGGTAAGCCTATTCGCTACGGTTTTAAAATCTGGATGGGAGCGACAAGTCAAGGATACTGTATGTGGATGGAGCCTTATCAAGGAAAGAACTCAGTTATTGAACCTAAGTATAAGTTGTTTGGTTTAGGTCCTTCTGTTATCTTACAATATTGCGACATTTTACAAAGTATTGGAGATATTCCCTATCAAGTCTTTTTCGATATTTTTTTCACTACGGTACCTCTGCTGCACGAGTTAAAAAGGAGAGGAATAAAAGCAACTGGCACTATCCGGGAAAACCGAATGTCCAAATGCCCACTTATTTCTAAGTCAGACGCTAAGAAGAAGCAAAGAGGATTCATGGACTATCGAACAACTGATGAGACGTCCGTAGTAATTGTAAAGTGGAATGACAATAGTTGTGTCAATGTTGCTTCCAATTGCCACTCGGTTGAACCTGTACATCAAGTCGCCAGGTATTCTCAAAAAGAAAAAAAACGAGTTCAAGTGGAACAACCAAATGTCATTTCTAAATACAACTTGTACATGGGAGGGGTAGATCGTTGCGATCAGAATGTTAGTTTGTATCGAACTGGTATCCGTGGCAAGAAATGGTATTTCCCGATTGTCGCATATTGCCTTGACGTTGTAGAACAGAATGCTTGGCAATTATATCGTTATTTGGGAGGGAAATTAGACCACCTAGCCTTTAGAAGATGTGTAGCAGAAGGAATGTTAGAAAGCCACCAAGGTAGCTCTAGAAAAAGAGGAAGACCCAACAGTATGGAACATCAAGAATCCAAAATAGACAATAAAGATCACTACATAGTATCCCAGGAGAAGCAGACAAGATGCCGAATTTGCCACAAAAAAGTGCAGAAAAAATGTGCCAAATGTCAAGTGGCTTTACATGTTGAATGCTTTCCAAGTTATCATGGAAAATATGACTAATATTTTTTTCTCATTAAAAAAATTAGGTGTAATTTCGTTTAAGTGTAAAATGTGTTGCTACTTTACATATTATAGTTCATGTTATTCAATTTTTTTTTTATAAAACGGTCTTATAAATTTATTTACCTATGGCTACTTTAATGCCTACTGTCCTTTTAAAAGGACATACGTTTACAGCAAAGCTCTTTAACTATTTTTTTTTTCAATTCTTCTCATGTTTATTGTTGTATAATGAATCTAATCTCTTAATTTCATTGACAAAATCTAAAAAGCATAAATTCAGGCATATCTGGGTTAATTGTTGAATATTTGATATTTGCACTAACGTACAGTATTTTTGACAGATTCATCAAATTCAAAGTTTCAAATGCATGATCACTTGTTCCTTAGGTCTTAAGCCGTCTGATCAATGCATGCTCGTGTTGTATATACATAAAAGTACGGATTTTATTTAATAACACAATAAAGTATAATAAACCAAAGTAAAAATGTAAAAGACTAGGTTATGGGTTGGCTATAAACATAAAATGATGTTTTGTCAAACTTATTTTCCCATATTAAACTTGCCTACGCAAGAACCAATGAAATACTTTAAAAATATACGCTATTTTGGCGCGATATTTGAATCACTCCTTCTTATTCTGAGACAAGGTATAGTTAAAAGAGAAATATTCCACATTTGTATGTGCTATCTCATTTTAAAAACCTAATAAATATTTAAAATAAAAAGTTTGAATTTATTTAGTAAACTACAATATCAAGGATTTTCTAATATCTTTACCTACATCAGTTTACATAATCATATGTAAAGAAGTAGGAATATCTAACTTGTTCAATTTGAAAGAAGAAGGCATAGTTTGCAGGAAAACAAATACGCATTAAATACTTTTTAAGATGCAATTTATTTGTTATAACGTATACAATATTGCAGGCATTAAATCAATTTTGTATTGTAAACTTTTGTTCGATATATCTTTGATAAACACGTACACCTTCAAAAGTCTCAGTACAAACTCGTGATATATTCGAAGGAGGCAGAAGGAATCCATAGATACCACCCGGAAGTTCTATCGTGTAACTGAGTTCAACGCCACCCTCTGCTTTTACCCAATCGTCACTACCACCTGCGGCTGCGTATAGAACATTCGTGGAACTACCAATTATATACCTCGACCCAAATACTGAGGCAATAGCAGCTTCGACATCAGTTGCTAATGAATGTAGTTCTTCGACGTCATTTGGTAGAGCAGACGTATAACCCCATGGATATAAAAGTAAATTACCATAACTGTGAAAAGTAAGATATAATTTGATATTATTTCTGTCACGATTTACGACTTCTCGTAGAGCAGCTGTTTCAGCTTCACTGAACGGATTAGGTCCAGCATATGTTTCGTCACACTCATAAGAGCTAGCTCCATTTTCCATCCAGTGATATCCAAAGTTACGATTTCCATCAACTCCTATGCAAAAATTACCGATTGAACGAGTTTTCCGCCAAAGCCTTTCCTAAAAGGAATAATAATCACAATATGAATAATACCATTATTGAATGTATGGATGTAAATTACAAGCGGAGATATATTAATAATATGTATATTTTTTATCATAATAACCATTATAATAATCGTCAAAAATTGCAGTTATTAGTTCTTGCATTGATTTGCTTCTTATATTCTGGTACACCTCTCATTTAGTTTTGTTTGGGATAAGGTCAACATTAAACAAAGTATCTAAATCTTATATAAAAATTATATTTATATTTTGTAAAGATTTGACGATCATTACCAACATTTCCTCACTATATTTCTATATATTTGTTTTACAAAGAAAGAGAAATGGAAAGCATTTGTACTCACTTATGGTTATAGAGTTAAAATGCTTGTGAAACACTTATAGATTTATAATGATAACGGAAAGAATAATTATCTTGTTCCTTTAAATAAAAAAAATTTATTAATTCTTGATAATTTGTTTATTAATACGAAGCCGATTCTATTTCACCAAAACCATACATTTTCACATAGCGCCTTGGTAATCTAGAACCTTGCAACGTGAATGCTCTGATACTAGCCTATACTAATCGCAAGCTGTAAACATTCTCTCATTGTACCTCTAGCAGCTTAGCACCTGCCCATCAACAACATCCCCGCTTATTCGTATTCAGTTTATTTGAATTACTAAATTAAATGACTATATAATAATTAATGATGCCCAACGATATACTAAAGGCAAATATTTTCATATAGTACCTTCAGCATGTCTAACACCATTAACTATCCTTTTATTATTTTAAAGTAACGAATTATTATTATTAAACAAGATAATATTCATCTAATTAATGATGCCCAACGATTTACTAAAGGCAAATATTTTCACATAGTACCTTCAGCACGTTTAACACCATTAACTATATCTAAATTGAATTATTTATCTTATAACTTACTTCATATCATCGTACATTTTATCAAATTCATTCTTATTGATGTCCTCCATCTTAAAAATTAAAATAATAAAAATGAAAATTAATTGAATGAAATTGTTTTAAAAGAAACTAAATGAAAATAAAATTTTAATTCTTAATAGAGATTCTTAAATCGTGAGACCATAAATAGTGCATATAAGCCCTACTCTCACTTTGGCTATCAAAATTTTTTTTATTCTTTCCCAAAATTAATGTCTTTACTACTCGAATTATAAACTTCATCTTCGGCAAGTCTATTCTTGTTTTCGCCTTATATACTGAAACAAAAGCCTATAGACAATTTGTACCGCCTTTGTTATCTAATTCAATTTTAAGTTGGCATTGATTTTAAAATGTTCGTGATAAAATCTTTCTTGTTTGTTTTCTTCAGGTTATCATACTTGCACCAATACGCGCACATCGTCTTTGACAGCTACACACTAATGGCGATGACTTGAACTGTTTGTTATTATTGTTTTTCACAGACTTATTACGTTTCATCTTCAGTAAGTATATGTATCTTTCCTTCCTCTTTAGTATAGTCCCTCATTGTACTTGTATATAAATGCATTGCCTTTTTCATCGTTTGTTATATATTTTCTTTTTCCATTTACCAAAGTTATTCTTACTTTTCTTTTAGAAATTCTTCGATTTGGGGAATACGGGAAAGACGTTGTAAACAATTGAGATTTTTCTCACTGAGCCCGCACTACAAAGATCGGTCGCCCCCATCACATCGTCTTCGATTTCTATCCATGCCCTTTCTACTGGTAACACGTTGATTTGCAGAATGCTGTAAACAACATTATCACTGTATTTTTCTTTTGCTGGTTTTTAAATTACACATGAACATTTCTATTTTCTTTGAAGCCTTTGTGTTATGCATACAAGAACTAATAAGTGTATTTATAATTTATACAGTTACTGTTTACATAAAACATTCTTATTTACGATCTGTCACTTCGCACTAGAAATGTTTTGATTTATATCCTTTTTCTGTACATAGATATTAAGTTACAGGTATTTACTATATCTTAAGTATTATTATCAAAATCTTTCTAATGAATGGGTACCATTATGTATGTTTGAATTTATATTCTTTCATTTAAATCATATTCTCTTCTTGATCACACCTGATATTACCTTGCTCATATAACTTAATAGCATTTAAATGATTCACTTTTGATACCTTTTTGTTTTTAAATAATGGACCATTTCTTAAGATGTTTAAGGCTGTTCTAACGCCTTGTACGAAATTAGGTTCTGTATTTTTATATTCAAACCATATCTCGTGCTTGTCTTTTCTAAAAAACATAGAGCGCATTGATTTATTTTGTGTTTAATTTTATGCTTAATATTAGTACTTATTTAAGTTAGTATATACCATTAAGTATATATTTTTGATAATAGCATTGCCCTTAAATGTTGACAACCTATTTTACTTACTATTACATGTTTCAACTAATGCTTAAAATCTTAAATATACAATTTTAAAAATAAAATTAGTAAGAGATGAGATTGAAACAAGGTCCAAGTTACCACAGATTCTTTATTAAATTACGGCGACCGGTTTCGTGAGCAATTTAATAAAATTAGTGTTCTTTTTTAATAAATAAACTAATTCCTAATATTATTATTTCAATGATAAGAAGATCACAGCAATATGTGTATAATATATGAACACGTGGAACGTTTAAAGGAACATACATATAATTATAATTTGAATTTACATTTAAAATGTCGCAATTAAAAAAAATTCTGCAGAGAACACTGTTGAGATTCTCTTGGAAGAGAGGAACTTCGTGATTTCAGGGTGTTTGTTGATAATTTTAGCACACCAGAAATCTGCAAAGCCCTGCGTATGGTATTTTTAAGAAATTTTTAATTTTGGTGTTGTAGTCGTATTTCTCTGCATATGCAAGTTTGGGGGCGGTAAGTATGTAAGCACACGAAATGGTAACTATTTTTTCATTTATATAAGCAATCCGAGCAGCACCTAAAGCCGTTCCCCAAAATTACAAGCCATAAGCAGTCACGCTATGGACGTTGGCAAAATAAGTCAGTCTTGCAGCATGGTGTATCGAAACATTCTTAATTCTTCTATTGGTATAAGCTGCGGCAGAAAATTTGTTTGCTAATTCATCAAGATGTGTTTCCCAGTTTAACCTCCTATCGACGTGAATACTTAACACGTTGATGCAACTATTATTTTCTTTTTTGTCAATATAAAAATCTATGCATTGTGTCTTATCTCCGTTTCGTTTTAGTTTATTTGTTACAAACCGAACTTCTACCTTCATCATTGCAATTTGGGCTTTCCTTTATATTCTAACTCTAGTTTTATCTATGATTACGAACCAATAATGGGTGGAGACTGTGGCTAAAAATGTGAAATAAAATGCAAAAGGAAAATCCCTTACCACAAAAAATATATATCAAAAGATCTAGATTTTTTGATATATATTTTTTGTGGTAAGGGATTTTCCTTTTGCATTTTATTTCATATGATTACGAAGGTTGTGTCATCAGCATTATGTGTGTATTATTTCAAGTGCTTTTGTGCATTTACAGAAATACATTTTAAACATTATTCTGAAAGTGCGACACACCTTAAATGTGTAATATATTAATATGACGGCTTCGATAATCTTTACCTACATTGATCAATGATGGTTCTCGAAGAGATTATACTTGAGCAACCGCTTTACTTGATGCTACTACTGAACTTGAGCTGCTTCCAACAAAAGCAAATTAACACCGACAATTCTATTAGATTATGCTAAAGCTTTTGATATGTTTTCACAAAGGCTGTCTTATTCTTTTTCTACTCCCATACTTTAATTGTATCTATTATTAGATATGCCAAACCTGTACTTTAATGATGTCCATTACGATACAGATTTTCATTATGATACAAGTTTATATCCAATAGGAATACAGATTTTTCATTACGATAGAAGTTTATATCCAATAGGAATGCGACATTCCAATATTCAAACAATATTCAATATGGCGACTGCATATCTGACAGATATACAAATTAAATAAATGTGACAGTTCTCTGCAATTTACATGTAAGTACTTAAAATTTGTGCTTTTTTGAAAATATAAAGGGTAAAAATGAGGGATAATGACAGTGAAATGTAAAATTTGAGTCCACCAGAAATTATGGAACAAGCCTTAGTAACCACGAACAATTTATTACCAGCTAAATTCGCAAAAGTACATGGAAAATTTTAACCTCAACTTATGAAATGGAATGTTCAAAAAATAATGTTTTATTATGGGGTCGTAGAAAAAATAGTGTATGCAACTCGCATTTAATGGCTATTAAGACACTCGTATTCGTATTGTAATTTTCTTACTCGTGTCTTAATAGCTATCATTAAGTGCTCATTGCATAATATACTATTATATCTGATTTAATAGTGTTGCTCTCAAAGAGTTAATGATTGCAGGTCTGATATAAATTTTGCCTGATCACTGGAACCCAGTAGAAATTACTGAAGGCTCATCTTTCAAATTGTAAATATTTAGTCATTTTATTTAGAGTGTTCTGGTCTCCAAAGGAAAAGAAAATATTGGACATGATTTATGTTACGTCACAATATCTTAAACGAAAACAATTATTGATTTTAGAAACGCATTTAATAATAATAATAATTTATGTCCATATAGGTATAAACACTACACTATTATAATATAATATAAAGGCAGTAGAAAACTAATACATGGAAATTTCATGATCGAGATTCAGGATAAACCTAGTCTTCCAATATACCGTATATATGCAATATAAACAAGTAAATATCACATGAACAACTAATTATCCTAACATACAATAAGTATTACAATAAGAATTGAACATTAAACAAAGAATCTAGTAAAGAACCCCCTCTTTGCACAGATTACACCACTGTCAGCCCGAAGCAAAAACTTCATCCTCCATTTGAATGCTATACGATGCCCCCACTTCAGTTCCTCAGACTGTGAACTCAGCGCTCGATATAAGTTATAACTAGGGCGCGGACACGAACGGTTGATGACTCATCGCCCATGGGCGCACTACTGAATTGTTGTATTTTTAAAGAGGTTTTAATTTTATTTATATAATTGGATAACAAGGGGCTGGTGATCTACAAAATATAAAATACCTTATTATTTGTTCATTTCTCTTCTGTAAGGCTTGTTATCTTTGAATTAAGTACATCCTTGTAGATAGAAAACGTCCTTTCTACATCGCAACTGGTCATAGGTGCGTACTGGAAATATTCTTTTATTTAGCGTATTTAGCATACCCAATTGCCGCACTGTTATTAAATCTGGATTTCTATTAAAAACTGCGACTAACTTTTGCCGAAGGCCACATCCGAAGTCACTTGGAATACTTTTGAAATTATTAATAGCCACATCTAATATGGTTAATCCATCTTTTAATTTGAGATTTCGATTTTCAAAATATGTAATTAGTTTAGGCAAATTTCCTGAAGGAATAAGGATTTGTGTTAGTTCTTTGCACTCAGAAATACTTCGAGCATCGTCATTTAAACATGTAACGAAATTTGTAAACTATCGAAATTCTCTGCATAAAAACTATTTCTGTGTATGTTTTAGCAAAGCTAAGTGACGAACGTGCGATATTTTACATACTTTGTAATAAATTTCCGAATCACTGACAATTCATTTTCATATCAGAAAAACTAACATAAACAACGTTCTAGATCTAAATAAATGATAACTAAAAATGTACGCGTATGTTATTGAAACGAAACAAAATTCAGTGCACACTTACGTCTAGATAATTGGGAGAAGTCGATTTAATAAACGGGTATTAAACAGACTATTACAAAACTTACGAAGTACGTAATTAACAGTCATAACAATGAAAAAACGAAACTAACGTAAGTATGAATGAAAATTTTATTTCTCTTGCGAAATATAAGTTAAATACAATAAATTTTAAAAACCCCTCACGCTCCTATCTACGCCGATGAAAAAAAGATTTTACTCATAAATTCCTTATTTTATTAGCATCTTTTGCTCTCATTCTCGGGCACTTCTCGGGCGTAAACAGATGTTGCAGTTCACCATATGAATTAGTGCTATTCAGTAAGCGTGTGTTGTTAAAATTATTTCTTTGCTCCGTTGTAACTTCGTCGTAGTTAAACCCGGTCATGTCCGCGCCGTAGTTATAACTGAACCGCCGCTCATACATCACCGTTTAATGTAAGAAGAATTACAAAGAATTATTGGACTGATGATAGGTTTCAAAACTGATTTCATTTGCAAAACCGGCTTCATGCAACAAGTGTCTTAAGTTCCCAGTACTAATATGACAACACAGGAAAGCAGACAGGATTCACTCAGAAAGTGTCAGATGAAATGGTATCATGAGGACGCCACGTCACAGTGGACGAAGCGACTTATCCTTTGCGTCGCGCCATGAGTGACAAGGGGGCACGGCGATGTGGGCTACTTCCGACACAGGCGATTACCGGCCATGGATATTTCGGTGCCTTTATAAGTTACAAGAAGATGATAAATGCGTGTACTGCGGAGAAATCGATACTCCAAAGGACACCCTTATGGATTGCATAAGATGGACAGAGACAAGAAAGATGCTCGAGCTCTGCTGGGCGGAAAACATGATAGTGATCGTGCTGTAATATCGGAAAGGATGATTTCTGAGGAGTGGTCACTAATAAGAACAAAGGAAGAAGAGGAAAGACGAAGAAGTTGAGGACGGGAAGGGTAAAGGTTGTCCAGAAGAAGAATGCCAAGAAGGCAATACCATCTGGCTGCTGGTATAAGGAGGGGTTTTAGTGAGTAATAGTCTCATACTCCCAGAGAAAAAATAGAATTTCGGAACCCATGAGGGCTCCTCCTTTACCCCCAAAAAAGTAATAATATGAACATTACTGGATAAAAAACTTACGTTTGTGTGGGTGTATTCGTAACCATCCGGATTTAAGACGGGTATAATATACCAGTCTGTAGATTCAATCATATAACGATTGCTTTCATTCTCAACCAGTTCTTGGATTATATACGTAACGAACGCTGGTGATATCCATTCACGTGCATGAATACCTCCATCAACAAGGATAATTGGCTTGTTGTCGCCTCCCGTTCCAATTTTAATCATGCTTATTTCACGGTTTTCGGACGTAGTACCGATAGTTTCCAACGTTACTACATCAGGATAATTAGCAGCCAATTCTTCTAAATAATTTTGTATCTGAAATTTACATAACATCAAACGATGTTTTAAATAAGGATTGTCTTACGAAAAACACACCAAGCTATATCTCAGTTATTAATAATCCGATTCTAAAAATTCAAAAAGACAGGTGTATAAATGCTACAAGAGTATATTTGTAATATTCGCTTTTTTTTAAATATGTAATTTTTGTCAAGCGTTAGTCAATTTTATTTTAAATAGCAACACTTTTTTCATACGCTTTGGTAGAGATAATTTTTCTCAATGTGATTCAACGTGATTTTGTAAAATATTATTGGGGGAGAAATTTATTTTTGAAAGAAAGTTTAAGTGTGCTATGAAATGCAAATCAAAGGAAAATTTTATTAACTTCATAACTAAAACATCGTAACAAATCATATAATTATTATTAATCTTGCTCAAAATCCCATACACCTTGCTGAATATAAAGCTGACACCTTCTAGTTACCCCACATGTTGCATTTAGGAATAAAACATGCTCATTCTTGGATGGTGCTAAATAGACACGCTCAGAACATAGCTCCATAGCTAAAAACCGAGCTGTGTTAGATCACTTGAACGCGCTAGCCATCGAACTGATCCGTATGTCCCCATTCACTTTTTGACAAATTTAGCGTTCAACCAGTCAACATTTATCATAGCTTTATGTAACGTAGCGTCATCCTGCTAGAAAAATACTTTATTTAACTCTGCAAGACGTAATTCATCCATGAAATTGTCCAAATTTTAAATTAGTAGTTGATGGTTATACGGTTATGATTTAGGGTGACATCAATACATTTACAGTGAATCTATGTTGTCGATTGGTTTCAACAATAACTCTTGGATTTTGTTTACGCCAATAACGGAGAACACGCTTTTATTGCTAAAAGTGCCGTCACCGGACTAAATCACATTTTTGTAGAACAGCCGATTTTGGCGTAACATATTTAAATAGGAAGCACAGAATTGGAGTACGGATTAAATCAGTTTTTTTTTAAATTATAGGAGCAGTGTATTTTGACGTGCCAATGTAATGTGCGACTTCCTAGTTCAAGTTCTTAGATTTTCTTGAACGCTGAGAATGGCATCCAACTCAACATTTTCACGAAATTTGCGTCCATCTTTTTTTTTGGTTTCATCAAAGTTTCGTAATTTCTTAAATTTCGTTAAATTCTTCTAAATTTCTGACGGTCAGGGAATTCTCTATTGGGAAAGCAAGCTGCGTAAATGCGCACTGCTTAACGGGAATTCTTTGGCACTCGAAAAACACTTAATCCACACCATATCAGTTAATTGATTGTTATCCATAATTAATTAACAATATGATAACAAAATAATAACAAACCTGCAAGAAATAATGCAAACAATAATAAATGAAAACAAGCTGACAAATCTTAAATGACAGTTATTGTTTTGTGCGCTATCATTAGATACCAAATTACATCTAAAAATTTTAGAAAAATAATTTTTTTACCAAAAATATTTTATAAGATAAAGTCGAACGAGACCGCTGTATTCATAAAAAAAATTCTACCAAACTGTATTAAAAAAAATGACGTGTGGCCACTACACGACTTTCTTATACGTATGAGTGTTTCAAATTATACAATTTTAATTTTTATACACAAATTATTCATAATCCAGTTCAAAATACTTTTGTACTCTTGACAAATATATATAGAATGCATTATTTACGACATATTTGCAAAAAAAAAAACGCTATTCGATAAGAGTAAAAGTGTTACTTCCGGTCCGAATGTTGAAATTTTTTTTATAGAAAAGGTGTTGAAAATTAAGTTCTAAATACTTTTATACTAGTAACGTACCTGTCTAAAAAGCATGAATTGCAAAATATTCGGAAAAAACTGATTTTCGATAAGGGTAAAAGACCTACTTTCGGTAAGAATTAACTACTACTTCCGGTCTGCCGATTTTACTGAAAATCTAATCAGATGTCAAGAGGGTGATTATACTCGTAAATACACGCACACACAGAGAGAGAGCGAGAGAGAGAGTGAGAGAGAGCGAGAGAGAGAGAGAGGGAAGGAGAGAGAGGGAGGGAGAGAGAGAGAGATTTTTAAAAACACTTTTTCGGTATCAAGGAACAAAACGTGGACATCTGCAAAAATCTCGAGGTCGAAAACTTTCATCATCACAATACATGATTTACGACATGTTTGCAAAAAATCGCTGTTCGGTAAAAGTAAAAGTGGTACTTTCGGTCCGAATTTTAAATTTTTTTACTACTACTACTTCTGGTCTACCGATTTACTGAAAAACTAATCAGATCTCAAGAGGGAGATTATACATGTAAATACAAAATTTGGAATTGATATCTACAGCGGTTTGACAGCTATCGTGGTGACACACACAGAGAGAGATACAAACATAGTCACACACAGACAGACACTCAGACATTTTTCAAAAACCACTTTTTTGGTATCAGGGGACTTCAAAACCTGGACGTCAGCAAAAATTTCAAGATGTCGAAAATTTTCGTCATCACTATGTATAAGAAAGTAAAATGACTATATCTTGGCCAAAATTACACATAAAAAAGTTTTATCTTTGCCAAAATTACACATAAAAAAGTTTTAAATTGTTGATGTCGGGCTATTAATAACGGACTTATAGCGTGGTGCGTTTCTCGTAAAATAACCGGTATATTTAAAATAATTTACTGTTTCGTATCGTTGATATGCATCGAAACCGATTCTGCTGGGACTATTCTGTTGACTCTGTCGCTCCTTCTGGACTAGACTGAAAATATATTTTAATACATGATTTTTAAATTTTGTTATGTTTAAAATTATTGCATAATTTTTATTAAAGGTATATTGTGCAAAACGTAAAATGAAAGTGACTTTACCTTTCAACGTTTTCCATAAGTACTGAGTGCTGTATACTATAGGCATCTAATATTTTGATCAAATCTTCTTGATGTTCTGGACCGACCATGATAGATGCCGGTATATCAATACCTCTGGTAGGAGACCATACGTCAAAGAGTTTACTTGCGCTAAGGCTTCTCACGATGTTAAATTCTCTTTTATTTTGCGGATATATTTGGAATACTTTGTATCTGGGAATGGAAAATGTGTAAAATGTTAGACTTTTAAACAATTAGCAAAACACATCATAATAATTGTTTGATAATGGCATAACAGCCGAAACATATTGCTGTGACTCTTGAAATTTGAGATTTATATAAAATAATTTAAATTATTCAATCAGTAAGTAAGAGCAGAATCAAGCATACATCTTAGTGCTAGGCCTTATCCTAGACCAAGATTCAACAAATTTTCTGCAAAATAGTAGGTTAAGCAATCTTACATTTAACTAGCTCAGTTTTAAATGACTAAAGAAAATTTTCTCTCAGGGGTAGAAAATATAGATAAACTCTCCAATCAAATTGAAAGCTCGTCAGTTATTACCAGGTCAGGTAAAGAAAATAAAATGCAAGATAAACCTTATAATCTAGCTTATTAAGAATATTAAAGAAAAATTTTTAAAATTACACAAATATATTTACAAAATTTAAATATTTCAAAATATTATATAAAATCATACACGTCATGATCAAATAGTCAAAACAATAAAGAAATTATAATTAATGAAAGGATAACATCGAGTACAAATTTATATTTTTAAAATAAATATGATTAACATTATTTTTATTCGTCAAAGATACATGTAAACAATCAACATTTCAAATAAAATAAAATTTATTGCATATTGTGAATTGTACTGGAATATGAATAACAAAATTATGTGATTTATCATTTACGAGAATATAAACATTAAGGAAATGGCTTTGCACTAATTAGTTCTGCCTGGCGCCTTTGCTCGCTCCCAAGACAGTACCATCAGAAAGCAAATTCACACTAGTAGGTACCCCAAAGTTCCACCCTACGAGTATGCTTTTCAACTAGTTGGACACAACCCGAACATACACTACCATGTGCTCACCCCTTAAGGCAAATATATATATATATAACTTTAAATTTATTTAAAAAAAATGTCTGTGCATTCAATTAATTGACTCAGCCCTGATTAGTTCTGCCTGGCGCCTTTGCTCGCTCCTAAAACAGTACCACCAAGACCAATTCGTGCTTTAAGGATTCACCAAGACTCCATGGTATGAATTAAACATCTACTTAATTCATTGCACACATCCCTGATCTATTACCCAACACGTCAATATCAAATACACAAACACAATAAAATATAATTAATATAAAATATATATATATATATATATATATATGTGTAAATTTGAATTTTAATTATTTTTAAAATTCTGTTTTTCTCAGCGTAGAAATATCTAAATTGATTTTTCTGCTTTGCGCTGAGTAAATTAATTAGGAAATTTTATCACAAAAATTTGCCCACGATGAGATTTGAACTCATGACCTTCTTAATGTCGATAAGATGCGCTACCAACTGCGCCACGAGGGCCTTGAGTTCATATCTACTTTAAACGTCTTGATCTCTTCAAGTAACAGTTGGAATATACATCTTTATCCGGCAGTCCGGAACTGAATGTGTAAATTTGAATTTTAATTATTTTTAAAATTCTGTTTTTCTCAGCGTAGAAATATCTAAATTGATTTTTCTGCTTTGCGCTGAGTAAATTAATTAGGAAATTTTATCACAAAAATTTGCCCACGATGAGATTTGAACTCATGACCTTCTTAATGTCGATAAGATGCGCTACCAACTGCGCCACGAGGGCCTTGAGTTCATATCTACTTTAAACGTCTTGATCTCTTCAAGTAACAGTTGGAATATACATCTTTATCCGGCAGTCCGGAACTGAATGTGTAAATTTGAATTTTAATTATTTTTAAAATTCTGTTTTTCTCAGCGTAGAAATATCTAAATTGATTTTTCTGCTTTGCGCTGAGTAAATTAATTAGGAAATTTTATCACAAAAATTTGCCCACGATGAGATTTGAACTCATGACCTTCTTAATGTCGATAAGATGCGCTACCAACTGCGCCACGAGGGCCTTGAGTTCATATCTACTTTAAACGTCTTGATCTCTTCAAGTAACAGTTGGAATATACATATTTATCCGGCAGTCCGGAACTGAATGTGTAAATTTGAATTTTAATTATTTTTAAAATTCTGTTTTTCTCAGCGTAGAAATATCTAAATTGATTTTTCTGCTTTGCGCTGAGTAAATTAATTAGGAAATTTTATCACAAAAATTTTTTGTGATAAAATTTCCTAATTAATTTACTCAGCGCAAAGCAGAAAAATCAATTTAGATATTTCTACGCTGAGAAAAACAGAATTTTAAAAATAATTAAAATTCAAATTTACACATTCAGTTCCGGACTGCCGGATAAAGATGTATATTCCAACTGTTACTTGAAGAGATCAAGACGTTTAAAGTAGATATGAACTCAAGGCCCTCGTGGCGCAGTTGGTAGCGCATCTTATCGACATTAAGAAGGTCATGAGTTCAAATCTCATCGTGGGCAAATTTTTGTGATAAAATTTCCTAATTAATTTACTCAGCGCAAAGCAGAAAAATCAATTTAGATATTTCTACGCTGAGAAAAACAGAATTTTAAAAATAATTAAAATTCAAATTTACACATTCAGTTCCGGACTGCCGGATAAAGATGTATATTCCAACTGTTACTTGAAGAGATCAAGACGTTTAAAGTAGATATGAACTCAAGGCCCTCGTGGCGCAGTTGGTAGCGCATCTTATCGACATTAAGAAGGTCATGAGTTCAAATCTCATCGTGGGCAAATTTTTGTGATAAAATTTCCTAATTAATTTACTCAGCGCAAAGCAGAAAAATCAATTTAGATATTTCTACGCTGAGAAAAACAGAATTTTAAAAATAATTAAAATTCAAATTTACACATTCAGTTCCGGACTGCCGGATAAAGATGTATATTCCAACTGTTACTTGAAGAGATCAAGACGTTTAAAGTAGATATGAACTCAAGGCCCTCGTGGCGCAGTTGGTAGCGCATCTTATCGACATTAAGAAGGTCATGAGTTCAAATCTCATCGTGGGCAAATTTTTGTGTTAAAATTTCCTAATTAATTTACTCAGCGCAAAGCAGAAAAATCAATTTAGATATTTCTACGCTGAGAAAAACAGAATTTTAAAAATAATTAAAATTCAAATTTACACATTCAGTTCCGGACTGCCGGATAAAGATGTATATTCCAACTGTTACTTGAAGAGATCAAGACGTTTAAAGTAGATATGAACTCAAGGCCCTCGTGGCGCAGTTGGTAGCGCATCTTATCGACATTAAGAAGGTCATGAGTTCAAATCTCATCGTGGGCAAATTTTTGTGATAAAATTTCCTAATTAATTTACTCAGCGCAAAGCAGAAAAATCAATTTAGATATTTCTACGCTGAGAAAAACAGAATTTTAAAAATAATTAAAATTCAAATTTACACATTCAGTTCCGGACTGCCGGATAAAGATGTATATTCCAACTGTTACTTGAAGAGATCAAGACGTTTAAAGTAGATATGAACTCAAGGCCCTCGTGGCGCAGTTGGTAGCGCATCTTATCGACATTAAGAAGGTCATGAGTTCAAATCTCATCGTGGGCAAATTTTTGTGATAAAATTTCCTAATTAATTTACTCAGCGCAAAGCAGAAAAATCAATTTAGATATTTCTACGCTGAGAAAAACAGAATTTTAAAAATAATTAAAATTCAAATTTACACATTCAGTTCCGGACTGCCGGATAAAGATGTATATTCCAACTGTTACTTGAAGAGATCAAGACGTTTAAAGTAGATATGAACTCAAGGCCCTCGTGGCGCAGTTGGTAGCGCATCTTATCGACATTAAGAAGGTCATGAGTTCAAATCTCATCGTGGGCAAATTTTTGTGATAAAATTTCCTAATTAATTTACTCAGCGCAAAGCAGAAAAATCAATTTAGATATTTCTACGCTGAGAAAAACAGAATTTTAAAAATAATTAAAATTCAAATTTACACATTCAGTTCCGGACTGCCGGATAAAGATGTATATTCCAACTGTTACTTGAAGAGATCAAGACGTTTAAAGTAGATATGAACTCAAGGCCCTCGTGGCGCAGTTGGTAGCGCATCTTATCGACATTAAGAAGGTCATGAGTTCAAATCTCATCGTGGGCAAATTTTTGTGATAAAATTTCCTAATTAATTTACTCAGCGCAAAGCAGAAAAATCAATTTAGATATTTCTACGCTGAGAAAAACAGAATTTTAAAAATAATTAAAATTCAAATTTACACATTCAGTTCCGGACTGCCGGATAAAGATGTATATTCCAACTGTTACTTGAAGAGATCAAGACGTTTAAAGTAGATATGAACTCAAGGCCCTCGTGGCGCAGTTGGTAGCGCATCTTATCGACATTAACAAGGTCATGAGTTCAAATCTCATCGTGGGCAAATTTTTGTGATAAAATTTCCTAATTAATTTACTCAGCGCAAAGCAGAAAAATCAATTTAGATATTTCTACGCTGAGAAAAACAGAATTTTAAAAATAATTAAAATTCAAATTTACACATTCAGTTCCGGACTGCCGGATAAAGATGTATATTCCAACTGTTACTTGAAGAGATCAAGACGTTTAAAGTAGATATGAACTCAAGGCCCTCGTGGCGCAGTTGGTAGCGCATCTTATCGACATTAAGAAGGTCATGAGTTCAAATCTCATCGTGGGCAAATTTTTGTGATAAAATTTCCTAATTAATTTACTCAGCGCAAAGCAGAAAAATCAATTTAGATATTTCTACGCTGAGAAAAACAGAATTTTAAAAATAATTAAAATTCAAATTTACACATTCAGTTCCGGACTGCCGGATAAAGATGTATATTCCAACTGTTACTTGAAGAGATCAAGACGTTTAAAGTAGATATGAACTCAAGGCCCTCGTGGCGCAGTTGGTAGCGCATCTTATCGACATTAAGAAGGTCATGAGTTCAAATCTCATCGTGGGCAAATTTTTGTGATAAAATTTCCTAATTAATTTACTCAGCGCAAAGCAGAAAAATCAATTTAGATATTTCTACGCTGAGAAAAACAGAATTTTAAAAATAATTAAAATTCAAATTTACACATTCAGTTCCGGACTGCCGGATAAAGATGTATATTCCAACTGTTACTTGAAGAGATCAAGACGTTTAAAGTAGATATGAACTCAAGGCCCTCGTGGCGCAGTTGGTAGCGCATCTTATCGACATTAAGAAGGTCATGAGTTCAAATCTCATCGTGGGCAAATTTTTGTGATAAAATTTCCTAATTAATTTACTCAGCGCAAAGCAGAAAAATCAATTTAGATATTTCTACGCTGAGAAAAACAGAATTTTAAAAATAATTAAAATTCAAATTTACACATTCAGTTCCGGACTGCCGGATAAAGATGTATATTCCAACTGTTACTTGAAGAGATCAAGACGTTTAAAGTAGATATGAACTCAAGGCCCTCGTGGCGCAGTTGGTAGCGCATCTTATCGACATTAAGAAGGTCATGAGTTCAAATCTCATCGTGGGCAAATTTTTGTGATAAAATTTCCTAATTAATTTACTCAGCGCAAAGCAGAAAAATCAATTTAGATATTTCTACGCTGAGAAAAACAGAATTTTAAAAATAATTAAAATTCAAATTTACACATTCAGTTCCGGACTCCGCCTGGGGTAAGTGCTGGGTGGATTGAGTAGCTCAGTAACTGCCTCTGCCGGTCCCAAGCCCGGACAAAGGAGGAGGGTTTGTGGGCAAGGTTAGCAACCTACCCACAGTAAAAACCTACTAACGCTCACAGAACCAATATACAGCCTCGGAATGGGACGGATTGCCTGATAACGAACATGGCGAGGAAACGGAAAATGAAAACGAGATTATGGAAAAAGTCAAACTGTCTGAGAGTGGCGACATGGAACGTGAGATCATGGAACAATAAAGAACAGGAAATACTGATGGAACTTACTAGACACAAAATAGATATATGTGCAATCTCCGAAACCAAGAAGAAAGGCAAAGGCACATTGCAATATGAAGAATATGTGATGTTCTACAGCGGAGTGGAAAGAGGAAAGAGAGCCAAGGAAGGAGTCGCACTAGTAATACACAATAACTACAAAAATAACATAGAGGAATGGAGATATGTCTCAGAACGCATTATAGCGGCAAAGCTACAAACGGAAGCAGGAAAAGTCAACGTAATATCAATCTATGCCCCGGAAAATAACAAACCCACACATGAGAAGGAAACGTTCTTTGAAGACCTTCAAACAACAATAGACAGAATTGACAAAGAAGAAAAAATTATAATAATGGGAGATTTTAATGGAAGAGTTGGAAGGGAGATCGTCCCAGGTATAATGCAAAGATTCAATGAGGAAATAAAAAACGAGAACGGGGAGCAACTTATCATGTTCTGCGCAAACAACGAAATGAGGATAAACAATACCTTTTTTAATCACAAACCCCAACACAAATACACATGGGAAAACACCAGAGGTCTAAGGAGCAGCATTGATTACATCATCACGAATAGAAATATCCACCCTTCTCAGGTGTTAGATGTTAGAAGTTTGACATCACCTGAAATAGGAAGCGATCACAGAATGGTAATGGGGAAAATAAGAATGAAAATGAAAAAACAAAAGAAGGTGCAACCGAAATACGCTACCATATTTAACATAGAATCATTACATAACGAAAGTACTAAAAAACTGTATGAGGAAAGACTAGCAATAAAGTGTGATCAAAATAAAATATCACATGACGATGATGTGGATGAAAGCTGGAAAAAACTCGAGAAAAACATCAAGAGTGCTGCGCAAGAAGCAATAGGGACACGTGAAACGATAACAAATAGAAGCGAATGTAAAGTTAAAAGCACCCCCTGGTTTTGCGATGAAGTCAGAGCCCTAGCAGAGGAAAAGAAGAGAGCTTACCTTATGCACCGCAGTAGGCAAACAGAGCAATCACAGGAAGAATACGTGGAGGTAAGAAATAGAGTCAACTCGGAAATTAAAATAATAAAGCGGCAGTATTGGGAAAAATTTTCAAAAGAGCTAGAATATGACTTCTTCGGATTACAAAGACAAGTATGGAAAACAATCAGAAATCAAAAAAGAGAAACTAGAGAATTTATAGAGTCAAGCAAAATAAGCACTCAACAATGGACAAGTTATTTCGCCCAATTATTCCAAGACGAACACGAGGAGGAAAATGGAGAAGTAGAGGGAGAGATGGAACTAGAAGATGGCAACCGAGCGACACTGCACATAAGCCCGACGGAACTCAGGGAATCATTAATAAAGCTACGAAATAGAAAATCCACAGGCCTAGACGGCATTAACAACGAGTTGCTTAAATATGGTGGAGAGCCGATAAGAAACGAACTGCACAACTTGCTAGATAAAATTTTAAGAGAGAAGAAAATACCAAAAGAATGGAAAACGGCCATCCTGGTACCAATATTTAAGAAGGGTGACAAGAAAGAACCGAACAATTATAGAGGCATAACTCTACTTAATACTACACTTAAACTAACTACAAAAATAATCACAGACAAGCTAAGCAGTCTAACGGAACACCAAGAAGAACAACAGGGCTTTAGGAAAGGAAGATCCTGCATGGATGCCATATTCGTGGTTCGTCAGGTTGTTGAAAAGGCATTGGAATTTAACAGACCAGCATTTATGTGTCTGGTAGATCTACAAAAGGCTTTTGACCGAATACGCTTATCGGATATGACAGAAATACTCGCTAGGAGAAAGATTCCAACTTCTTTAGTACAACTGATAAAAGACATCTATACAGGCGGCTGCATAAGAGTGAAATGTAATGGAGAAACATCACAAGCGATACCGGTTGGAAAGGGAATACGACAGGGATACTCGTTGAGCCCCATGCTGTTCAATTTTATGATGGACGAAATAATAGAATCTGTGAAAAACATGAGAGGATATAGGATGGGAAGAAATAACATTACTATTATATGCTATGCAGACGATGCTATATTGATAGCAGAGAATGAGGACAATTTACAGAGACTGTTATTTCAATTCAATAACACATGCAAAAAATATAACATGAAAATCTCCACAGAAAAGACTAAAGTATTGACGATTGCAAAAGCCCCAATTAGATGCAAGTTAGTTGTAGACAACGTCATAATAGAACAGGTGATGCAGGTGAAATACTTGGGCACAGTAATAACAAGTTCGGGTGACATAGACAAAGAAACAAATGAACAAGTTACGAAAACGAATAGACTCGCTGGATGCATGAGCGACGTAATCTGGAACAACAAGTACCTGAGAATTGATACAAAAACAAGAATATACAAGAGTGCATTGAGGCCCATACTGACCTATGGGGCCGAAGTAAGGTCACAAACGGCTAAAACCAGAAGGCAAATGCAAACGACGGAGATGAAGGTCCTGCGAAGAATAGCAAGAAAAACCAGATGGGACAGAGTTAGAAATGAAAATATAAGAGAGACATGTCAGGTAACGGAGATTGATATATGGACAAGAGAGCGAAGACAAAACTGGGAGGACCACGTGTCTAGAATGAGCAACGAGAGATTGCCAAAAATAGCAAGAGACAGCAGACCACTTGGAAGAAGAAGGACAGGAAGACCGAGGAAAAGATGGAGAGACAGTTTATAGGGATTGGTTATATAACAGGAGAAATCCTAATAGAAAGAAGAAGAAGAAGAAGAAGAAGAAGTTCCGGACTGCCGGATAAAGATGTATATTCCAACTGTTACTTGAAGAGATCAAGACGTTTAAAGTAGATATGAACTCAAGGCCCTCGTGGCGCAGTTGGTAGCGCATCTTATCGACATTAAGAAGGTCATGAGTTCAAATCTCATCGTGGGCAAATTTTTGTGATAAAATTTCCTAATTAATTTACTCAGCGCAAAGCAGAAAAATCAATTTATATATATATATATATATATATACAGAGTGGTTGGTTTTTCATTGTACAGCCTATATCAGCTTTATTATCAAAAATTCAAAAAAATGTTAGAGGAAAATGTTTTTTATCTCGAAATGGTCTATCATATTGCATCATTAGTAATCTTTCATAGCCTACTGATCTTTAGCAGCGATAATCAACTATAATTTCTTAAATGGAACACCCTGTATATTTTCTATAAAAATGAATCCTTATTAAATTCTGTTTATTATGATACGTCACAAGTTGGCATATGTGTAGCAATTGTCTACGGAAACGAAATAATAAGAAAAAGTATGGAAAACTAAAATTTGCTATTTCTATTATAAATAAAAAAAAATTAAATACTAAATAGTAAGTAATGTGTCTTATAATAATTGTTGAAATTGTCCACCGTTACATTCTAAACATTTGTCGGCTCGCGTAATTATGTTCCTCCTGGCGTTTTGCAGCATTGCAGGTGTAATTAGCAAGCAAGCTGTGGTAATTTTATTCTTCAGTTCTTGAAGATTTTGAGGAGTATTATAAACTTGGTTTTTCAAAAAGCCTATACAAACAAATCAAGAATTGATAAATCAGGCGATCTGGCAGGCCACAAAATTGGTACTCGGTTGCCGATCCAGTTTTGACCAAATTCATTTTGTAGATAATTTGTTACTGCAGCTCCATTATGAGGTGGGGCGCCGTCATGTTGGAACCATAAGTTTCGTCTTAAAGCTAATGGGAGATTGTCTATGTAGTCTTGAAATTCATTTTGTAAAAATAATAAATATCGGTTCTGAGTCAATGTTCCATCGTAAAAATATGGCCCCAAAATTTCATTGCCGACTATCCCTACCCATACATTAATTGAAAATCGCACTTGCGCACGAGCTTCAACAATTACGCGATGGTTTACATCGTTCCAGTAATGTGTATTCTTTTTATTAAAAATTCCATTTCTGTGAAAATTAGATTCGTCTGTCCAAATGATATTACTTAAATAATGTCTTCCCACATTCACGAGCCATTCACAAAATATTATTCTGTTGTTGGGATCATTAGCATGTAATGTTTGGACTAAATTTAATTTAAAAGGCTTTAGTTTGTGCAATTTTAAAACATTCATAATTTCGTGTCTTGGAATATTCAAATCAAACGCTGCTTGTCTTGTAGAAGTTCTTGGATTTGCTCTAAAGTAAGCTAAAATAACAACTTCATTACCGTGGTTGTTTCCTCGTCCATTTTGAATATTATTGATACGCCTTGAAAAGGTGCCAGTTAACCGCAGAGAATTTTCTAAATTTTGTAAAGTATTTACGTGAGGTTGTCTTTTGTCAGGATATAAATTTTGATACAAGATAGCAGCCTGACGTTTATTGTTGTTTGATCTGTGAAAACAGCACAGCATATCAACTTTTTCACTGTTTGTGAAGCCCATGTTCATTTTTCTTATACAAAGCACTAACGTTTTCTTAGTTAAATAAGAACCGCAATACCTTTGTCACTATTAAACACTTCTAACTGACTTATGTCAAATATTTACAGGTATAAACAACAGAATATCACAGTCGACTACTATAATTTCAAAATAACAAAACACTTATACTTTGTTATATCACTATATTAATCCAAATGTGTGACCGCGGTTTCGACCAACATGGCCATTAACGAACACTGTACTACAAATGACACACAAAATGTATGCTAAAAATTTGGTGTTAGGCGGTAATTAGAAAGTAGGGGGGATACAAGGAATAATATACAATACATTGTAATAACTATTAGTTAATTATAGGGAAAACCAGAAATTAGAAATTTGGCGACAATAAAATGATAATTATAGGGAAAACCAGAAAATAGAAATGGTAAAATGAAATAACCTAAGTACATCAGGTAAACAGAGGTGTTATATCAAATCAGTCTGATCGTTAAGCAATATAATATCTGAATTGCGGGAGGATTTGAATATTTCTAGGGCCTCTAAGAGGTTTAATTTCTTACCCTTCTCGGCGAAATGTAAGATTTTTACGAAACGAACTATAATTTCGTTTTTCCCATTATTAGGCATAATTTAAAGGCAGCTCCCTACTTGTTATACATCGTTATAAAGAGAAATGTATTTAGAATCATATCCCGCAAAAATATACAGGGTGTTCCATTTAAGAAATTAAAGTTGATTATCGCTGCTAAAGATCAGTAGGCTATGAAAGATTACTAATGATGCAATACGATAGACCATTTCGAGGTAAAAAACATTTTCCTTTAACATTTTTTTGAATTTTTGATAATAAAGCTGATATAGGCTGTACAATGAAAAACCAACCACTCTGTATATATATATATATATATATATATAAAAATAAAACTTTACCCCGCTCTGAGATTCCAATACAAAACACCACTCAAGAAAATTTGACAACACTATATACACATTTATGATAAACATTAATAAATCACCTTAACTCTTCATATAATATTTCGAACTCATCCATTTCAAAATAAATTTCTTTCACAGCTTAAATATCCTACATGTACATAAAACAAAATTTATTAAACTATAACTCTTCTAATCTTGTAGATAAAATAATAAAGAAAATTTAATTAAAACCGTAGTGTTATATTTAATTAAAAAAAATTATTAAGCTATTTAATTTTATTGTTACAAAAAACTAAAATGCTTTACCAGAACGCACGGTATAATGACCCTGCATATAAAATAAAACATTCTAGAATAATATACAAAAAAAATTTTTTTTTAAAGTTCTAATTAAATGAAACCGTTCCGAACATAAATAATTATTTCCCAAAATGTCCCAATGTAAACCAATCTCCCGAATTAAAAATGATATCTAATTCATAAAAATATTTCAAAGTCCCACTTCAGTCTTAAAATTCATAAATACAGTAAAATTATTACGAAAATATTATAAGTTTCAATGCGTGAACAAATTTCTAAGTTAGAATTACGTTTAATCTATAAAATATTACAAGTCCTAATTTTTGTTAAAATTTTTATGTGTCGTAAAATCTTTTTGAAAAATTATTCCGATTCATGAATAAACTTCTAAGTTAATATAACATTTTTATTTTAAGAGAAAGAAGAGGTTTCCACCTACTTCTTATTTTTCTTTTGAGAGAACTGATTTTTACCAAGCATCTCCCGTTTTCTGATCGTGTGTCGACTTATATGAATATTTTTCTTCACAAAAACGTACGGTTATCTTCGGTACGATTCCGATACCACCTCCAGAAATACATAGCTGCAGTGCTGCACCACCCAGGAAAGCAGCGCATTACTAATCTTTCAAAAAGGTAAACAAATATGTAAATATAAACTTGTTTACACATTCATGATTTGTCCAATGCATCTAGCGAAGAATATTGTTTTCGCCGGGCCAAACTGTCGATCTCTCCCGGTCACAGTATTTTTCATGCGGGTAACACTTTCTTATTATAATTCCCTTAATATTTTATGGTTATTATAATATTATAAGTTTTATAACAATTATAATAAAATTCTTATATTATTTTACGTCAATAAAAATTAAATTTGCCAAAATATTAACTTAATAAATATCTATATACACATCATGATGAAATAAATAAAATAATAATTAATTTAATTAAATCTGGAAGTGATCTTGATTATGCCTATTTATAATTTACCACCAAACTCAAGATCACTGCAATATGTTAGATAATTCTAATAAAACTGTGTGAAATATAGCCAAGCGTATTATTCTCGACAATTAAATTAAATGTGGAAAATATGCAGGTTTAAAATTGTAAGAGTAAGTTTCTAGATTGAAAAGATTCGCTAGCAACGTCAGCGTGAGACACCAAGAATGTGAGTTCCGTATGATGCACATTCTCCGAAACCAGTAGAAATTCATATATTCAAGGGCGAAATTATTATCATTACTGCAAAATGTATGATATAATTATAATATGCGAAGATACGGACAGCTCCACAGGTATGAGTAAAGTTAGTATGGAAGACCAACAGAACAAGAGGTGTTAAAATGAATTGACCATTTGTTTCTATTTACATTATAATGCAACTATAATTTTCTGCTTAGCACTGACAATTTAATTAGGTAAATTTAATTATAAAAATTTACACACACGACCTCTCGATTGTTAGTCAGCTGTCCTATCCATCAGAGCCATCGAGGGTGTTGTGAGATTTTATAAGTCATACTGAATCATGTTAAGAAACCGGCATTCTTAAGTATTTACTAAATTTTGAATCAATTAAAATTTAGTAAAAACGCTAAAAACAAATTTTAACGTTTTTACCAAATTTTCATCCGATTTTAAGATACACTCGAAAGTAAGGTGTATGATGAACCAGAAATTTAAAGGTAATTAAATGTTTAAAATATCAATACATGTATAGATTAAAAATGTACTTACCCTTCGTAAGAAGTATATTCCGACGCTGCAACAGCGCACAGAGCAACAAATACCAATACAGTTTTCATGATTTCTGAAGTTTCATAGTTTGAACAGCTCTTTATAAAGTGTCTTATCATGCATATCACATTTTTTTAAAAAAGTAGCCTTTTGAAAAACTTAGAAGAACTAATTACGATAAGGATAAATTAGTTAATCAATATTTACTGTTCCAGAATTTGGAAAAAACAATAACCGTATTTCAAAATAGATTATTTAAGAACGCAAGCTAATCTGAAGTACGTGGGTATACTATGTATGTACATATTACAAAAATAAGTATGAATAAGTGTAAGATAAATTATTAAATTTTTCAAAGGCATCAAGTATATTTAAAATTTTACGCAAAAAATGTTTGAAACATATTTGTACGCATTTATATGAAAATTAGTTGATCCACCTTTTCTTTATCTTTCTACACTCCAATATTGATTATAATAATACATTCAACATATTGTCTATTCCGGCTTGTTAATGTATTTTAGTGATGTACCGCATTTTTAGGTAGGTTAGTGGTAAATGATATGTACAGTCATTTATGTTCTTTACTCACTGGTGTGCGAAGGCTACATCGTTTTTCTGTTCTTATTTTTGTAACAGCGTGCATGTTTCAAATACCAATAATAAAGTAAATAAATAATATGTAATTGCAAGAAACACTGTACGCCAAAGTAAAAATGTCAAGTAATTAATATGTTGCTCATATAGCCTATCTTACTTTGTTACATTCCTTAAAACACTGAGAAAAAGGTGGCACATGTCCATAACTAGTATGAGTTATGCCTTCTTGAACTCATGGTACAATGTACATACAAGTATATAAGGTATGCCGACGATCAGGTTTTGTTGACGTGCTTTCCATATTAAAGTACATTTCACGTATTCTATCAACAAATAATTCAATTAAAAGAGAGAAAATGAGGTATGGCCACCACACGATTTCCTTATACGTATGAGCGTTTTAAATTATAGAATTTTTTTATACAAAAATTACCCAAAATCTTATTATATATAAGTACTTCTATTCTCTTAATAAATCCTATAGAATGCATACTTTGCAAGATATTCCAAAAAAAGTGCTACTCGATAGGAGTAAAAGTGTTACTTCCGGTCCGAATTTTGAAATTTCATGTATACAAAAGACATTGCAAATCTAGCTCTAAACACTTTTGTACTCTTGATAGATATATACAGGGTGCTTTACCGTGAACTGAATCGATCGATTGTGGAAAAACTATAGCTATGAATGACCTGAAATTTTGACTTTATACTAAAGTCGATGGGGGCCATTTGCCTAAAATATTTTCAAGATGGCCGCACTTCGGACTATGCCGGAAGTAGGCACCAACCTCCTAATTTGAAATAGAATACCCTGTATATTGACAGGTTTTTAGATTTTACGTGAAATTCTAAATATATTTCATGTATAATGTCATATATCTAAGTGTAACCCTTTTTGACTTATTCAAATTCTTATGTTAAATTTGACGTTTGCAGGCAGAAAATCATTAGCACTTTTTCCATATAAAGATGAAATTATTATTTAATTTGAAGTAAATTCTCTCAAATAGATGGTCTAATTAAATACTATTTGTATAAAATTGTTACAATTATTAATACAGAGTGTACGAATTATACGCCTGAAAACAAATTTGGAGAAAGTGCCAAAAGACAATTTTTTTAAAGGCGAAGCGGCAACTTTTATAATTTTATCTTATTCTGCATTAAAAATAAGGATCACTTTGTATAAATATGTCTATTATAAAAATTGGTAGTTTTCGAAATATTGACAAGTTACTGTTGTTATCTTCTACAATACATACAGTTTGCATTAGTTCTTTTTTCGATAGTTACTCATGAGAGTGTTTACAAAATTATAAATTGTCATTCGTTGAAGAAAAGTTATGCAGGGGCGCTTAAATTTTACAAACGATGATTATTTAAATTTAATTATTATTTATGGGGAATGTAATAAAGTTATGTCAAGAACATGTGATACATTTGCAACTTGATATCTGCAAAAACGGAAACCATCTACCAATACCGTTAAACGTATTATAGGAAATTTCAGAAACTTTGGATCCGTGAGCGCAAAGATTCAGGGAAATAAACCAGTTATTAGTAACGATAATAATGTAATGCAAATGTATCTCCTTCTAGCAGTGGGATATTCCATCCCCCAAAAATAATAAATAAATTTAAATAATCATCGTTTGTATAATTTAAGCGTCCCGGCATGACTTATTGAAATTATGATAAGGTAAATGACTTTTCTTCAACAAATGATAATTTATAATTTTGTGAACACTGTCATGGCTAACTAATGAAAAATGAACTAATGCAAACAGTATGTATTGTATACAGGGTGTCCAGAAACTCTCCTGACCGGAGATTCCTCAGATAATTTTAAGACAATTTAACTCAATTCACCCTAGTCCGAAAATGCTTCCTAAGGGAGCTAGAGCTCTTTGAAGATGTCGCCTTGTAATTAGTTTTTTTTAATATCTCCCGAACGCTTCTATTTAGAAAAACAAAAACTGGTATGCTTATTTATCCTCCAGAGATGAATCGATTCCATCAATTGCGAATTTCTAGTAACGGTCATAGGCGTCCGTTTTGGGTAGGTTAACGGTTATTTTAACGCATAACTTTTTTGTCTTTAACTTTTAAGCATTTGTGACACTAGGATACACCGTTTTCTAGAAAAATCGATTTGAAAATTTTTCGTTTTTTCGTCATTAAAATTCAATTTATTATTTTTTGCACTAGTTCGCTCTGAACTGCCAACAGAAATAAAACCTACGTTTTTAATTGTCAAATTGTTGTCAGTTCGCGAAGTTTATCTTTTAATTTTTTACTTTGTAGCATTCAAACACAACGATTTCAATTTTAAAAAAAAATGGTTTTTACTAATGAAGAATACGCCGATATGCATTTAGTTTATGGCGAAATGAGGTGTAACGCTCGAACAGCGCAACGAAGATACGCTGAAAAACTTCCCAATCGTCAGCATCCCACTCACTCAATATTTACAGCTCTTCATCAACGATTAAGAGAAACAGGTTCAGTGGTCCCAAAAAAAAAAATGAAACAGGGAGACATAATGATGTAACAGCAGAACATGAAGATGTTATTTTAATGGAAGTTGAGGAAAATCCAGAAATTAGCGTTCGAAGACTATCTGCCATGTACCCCACAATTTCAAAATCTTCCGTAGGAAATATATTACACAAAGAAAATTTATATTCTTTTCATTTTACAAAGGTGCAAGCACTGCTAGAAGGAGATTTTCCTGCTCGTGTAGAATTCGCTAGATGGTTACAAATCAGATAAATCAAGATGAAGATTTTTTCAGATACATTTTGTTTGGTGACGAAGCTTCATTCTCAAAAAATGGAATTTTTAATGTACATAATGCACACTATTATTCATACGTTGGTGACAATCCCCACGTTGTTCAAGAATTTAAGCATCAGCATAGATTTAGCATAAACGTCTGGATTGGAGTAGTTGACGATTATCTACTTGGACCTGTGGAATTACCTGCTCGTTTAAATGGTGTTGATTACTTACATTTCCTGCAAAATATTTTACCTGATTTGTTAGATGAGGTGCGTTTAAATATTCGGCAAAACTTATGGTTTCTACAGGATGGCTGTCCGGCCCACTTTAGCAGGAATGTACGAGACTTTCTATATAATAACAACGAAGACCATTGGATTGGAAGAGGCGGTTCAGTTGCTTGGCCAGCAAGGTCGCCGGATTTGAATACTTGCGATTATTGTGTTTGGGAATACATAAAAGAATTTGTTTATTCCGTTCCGATACAAAATCGTGCACAACTCTGGCTAAGGATACAAGATGCTTGCAACGAATTTAGAAATAACTTTGGAATTTTTGCAAGAATTCGGCGATCTCTAAGCAAAAGGGTAAATTTATGCATAGAGACTAATGGTCATCACATCGAGCATCTTTTGTAACTATCTACCTTTGATACTTGTTCTTTTTTTGTTAGTTTCGTTCCATTGTAATAAATACTTTGTTTTTAAAAACCTTCAGCTAAAATTTTGTTTCAAATTGATTTTTGCTTCTTTTCCCAAACCTTTTTTTACGAATTGTATGCTGCATTTATTGAAACAAAAGATGATTTTTTAAATTAATTTTCATCCATGCCTTGATAGTCCTAGCCAACTTCGTCGCTAAAAATAAGTAGGTACATAATAAATTGAATTTTAATGACGAAAAAACGAAAAATTTTCAAATCGATTTTTCTAGAAAAAGGTGTATCCTACCGACTTAAAGTAAGAGTACCTTTTAGTACTAGAATATCTGAAAATTTAATAATCTTGTGTCACAAATGCTTAAAAGTTAAAGACAAAAAAGTTATGTGTTAAAATAACCGTTAACCTACCCAAAACGGACGCCTATAACCGGTACTAGAAATTCGCAATTGATGGAATCGATTCATCTCTGGAGGATAAATAAGCATACCAGTTTTTGTTTTTCTAAATAGAAGCGTTCGGGAGATATTAAAAAAAAATAATTACAAGGCGCCATCTTCAAAGAGCTCTAGCTCCCTTAGGAAGCATTTTCGGACTAGGGTGAATTGAGTTAAATTGTCTTAAAATTATCTGAGGAATCTCCGGTCTTCGTTTGTCAGGAGAGTTTCTGGACACCCTGTATAGAAGATAAAAACAGTAACTTGCCAATATTTTGAAAACTACCAATTTATATAATAGACATATTTATACAAAGTGATCCTTATTTTTAATGCAGAATAAGATAAAAGTATAAAAGTTGCCCCTTCCCATTTAAAAAAAATGTCTTTTGGCAATTTTTCCAAAGTCGTTTTCAGGCGTATAATTCGCATACTCTGTATTAATAATTGTAACAATTTTATACAAATAGTATTGAATTAGACCATCTATTTGAGAGAATTTACTTCAAATTAAATAATAAATTAGTCTTAAATGGAAAAAGTGCTATTGATTTTCTGCCTGCAAACGTCTAATTTAACAAGAATTTCATTAAGTCAAAAAGGGTTACACTTAGATATATGACATTATACATGAAATATATCTAGAATTTCACGTAGAATCTAAAAACCTGACAATATACAAAGTATTCTATTTAAAATTAGGAAGTTGATGCCTACTTCCGGCATAGCCCGAAGTGCCGCCATCTTGAAAATATTTTAGGCGAATGGCCCCCATCGACTTTAGTATAGTATCAAAATTTTAGATCATTCCTAGCTACAGTTTTTCCGCTATCGATCGATTCAGTTCCCGGTGAACTACTCTGTATAGAATACATAAATTACGATATATTTGCAAAAAGTCGCTATTTGATAAAAGTAAAAGTGTTACTTCCGGTCCGAGTTTTGAAATTTTTTTTATACAAAAGATATTTAAAATTATGTTTTAAATACTTTTATACTCGTAATGTACCTGCCTAGAAACCATGACCTGCGAGATATTCGCAAAAAACTCATTTTCAATAAGAGTAAAAGATCTACTTCCCGTAGGAATTTCAAAAAACTTTTTTAATACAATTTTTCTCAAATTTAATTTTGAGTACATTTGAATTCCGTATAAATTTGTTTAAACTTAGAAATTGACGAATTATTGGCAAAATTCACACACACACAGAGAGAGAGAGAGAGAGAGAGAGACATTTTTTTAAAACCACTTTTTCGGTATCAGGGGTCTTCAAAACGTGGACATTTTCGTCATCACAATACTTTCTTATAATACGTATAAGAAAGAAAAATCTATTAAGAAAATTAAATAATAATAATAATAATAATAATTGTCTTTATTTGTACAACAGCAAATATGCCAATTACTGGACAACAATTTACACTTGATATTATTTCTTATAATTATAGAACAAGATACAAAATCAAGCTTATAAACGAAGAAAACACACGAACAACTTCAATAGAAGAGCTAATATTCAAATTTTAATAGATAGAAGTGGTTCATATTGTAGTATTAATAATAATAACAATAGTAATAAGGAACAAAAAGCTTAACACATTAAGCCGAGAACAGTAAATGTTTAATAATTAATACATAGTCAATGCATTTAAATTTCAAATTAAAATGAACAGTATTACAGACATTTGCAGAGCAAATGAAATATAAGGCAAGAAGCCCAAAAAAAAAAGAGTAATTAAGTTGAATCGAGAGACATATCTATTTGTTGTTTGAGTGAGGTTTTTGATTACAAGGTAAGTGAAAAGTATCAGAGCATAGTTGGTTGGCGTTCCTAACTATATTAGTGTGAGCTGCCTTAGCAAAAACATTTGACCTAGCCCGAACCACTACAAAAGGATCACACGAACGCGTACCGTATCTGGGAACCAAAAAATCCACAGCGGAGAGTAGATTGGGGGCATCCATTCTATTACTAACCAGACCAACCAGGAAATTGGCACTTGCGACTTTTCTACGTTCCAAGAGGAAAGAAACGTCATGTTCCAATAGTAGACTCTCATAGTCAACACCTCTAGGAGGATACGTGCCGCGGAAAGGTACTTCAAAAATCTCTTCTGTACTCTCTCAATTAGTAGGTTTTGGTAAACGTAACAGAGATACCAGATTATAGAGGCATACTCTAGTCTGGGTCGCACCAGTGAGTAAAACAGTGTTTTCAATGTATTCGAATTCGTCAACTCTCGACACAATGATTCATAATGGTGTTGAATGATGACGCGTCATCAATATGCCCAAACTGAGCGCATTTTTTAAATAGTGGGCATACCTTATATATTTGTCCAAGGATAATTTTAAATTTACTAAGCTGATTTACAATTCACGCTTTCTAAAACTAAACTATCTAATCTGAATTGCATGTGTAGATATTACAAAAAACTACATTAAATACGCATACATTTTCAAGTGAAAAGCCACAAATTCACCGATGTAAATATAACATCGATACTAACCTTATATCTACTTAAGATGTAATATCCACGCTCAGCACTATGTCGCTCATTATTTTTTTCGATGAAATGACAAATATTACTCATCGGCTGGCGAAGTCTAACAGAGCGAACGTTTCTAATGTTTTCTCAAGATTTGCTACACGCTTCTATACGTTTTATAACAAATTAAATAAGGGTGCAATACAATTGCGCTATCGCAAAACTATCTATCTTAATTACAAAAGTTTAAGAATACTAACCCAACTCAAGCAACTTTAAGTCAGTCCAAACACTTAGAAATTCAAAATTTAAAATTTAATACTGAAAATTTAATATTCAGAATTCAGAGTTCAGCTTACACTCTCAAAGATGTCTTACCTGCCACTTCCCTCGAATGGCTGATGCCTCTAGCTCCAGTCGCGTAGCGTGGTCGTTACACAAAATAGCAAAAGAATATAAATGAAATTTAAAGCGCTACACTCCTAATTAGAAAAGCTGCCCTCCAGAAGGTTATTTTGACCCGGGAGAAAATCAATTATCAAGTATAAGAGGTAGATGTAGATAAGACAGTACTCAAAACTCAAAACAATAACAAATATTTATTTAATTTACTTAAGGGTTCTCGCTAGTGAATCGGAAATGTAATATTGGTTGCATAGCACATAATCTAATAAGCCTTGGATGTCCGTGTACCTATTACACATAGGGAATATATAATAAATATTTGAAATAATAACTCAATATCTAAGCGAATAAAATGCATTTATGATCAAATATTTACACATTTGTAACCGTGGGAATGAGTTACCAGAATAGCATTCACTGTGGGTTGCATAATTTTAATTTATTTTATATACATTGAAAACAAAGTGAAGAATAGTTAAACGAAAAATAAGTGCAGAGCGGGGTAGCTTTTTATTAATTTTTTAACGTGAACTAAAGCAAACAAATCTACTGCAAAGGATTTTTGAGGAAACTTGTTTTAAATATTTTGACATATTAATTAATTTTCTTTAATCAGGTAATTTTTTTCTGAGTTTGATTATTCAGCGGGGTAGATTACTAAAGTCTTCATAAGTTGACTATGAAAAGTTTTCTCCAAATTTAAAATCAACAAAAATATCTTAAACTTCCTTAATAAAAAAAAACTGAACAACAACTTAAGACATTCACAGATGTTTTGGTAACTCCAGAATTAAAAACTACACAAAACAAACAAGTCCGGAAAAAGACCTTAAATTATAAAGCGCTTGAAGTTACAAGAAATGTGTTTGGAGAGAAGAGGAGAACTACTAAGCAGAACAAATCTGATAAACCACGTCCCTCTACTTCGACTGGGGCAGCGACTTCCCACAGTGAAGCAGAAAGGTGGTTTTGTGCAGTATGCAAGGAAAGTTTTGTGGCAGATATGCGTCAATGTGTACACGAGGAATGTGTTGGCTTTACTGCAGATGACTTAGAAGACCTTATCTGCCCAAACTGTGACGATTAAATTGATTTTATATTGCGGGCCTTATTACATGCTGTGCAGATAATAAGACCCAAAATCAAGTTTTTTAAAAGCAGTATTATTATAGAAAAAGATATATATTTTTTATGTTTATTTTGATATGTATTTTATGCAAATTGAATACATTTTCAGTATTTCAAAAATGTTTTATTATATTTTGTTCCTTGTTCTCATAAGATTAAATAACTCTTAGGTAGGCGTTATTACCCGACAATACCTTAGTAAATAAACACAAGAATGTATATTAAATGTGTTCATATTTAACGTTGTACATTACCTATATCAAAAAATGTCATCCTCATCCTTCCTATATCAATTGATACCTAAACTACGCTGAATTCTAAAATAAAATTCTGAGTTCTGAGGATTTTACTAGATTATCTATTGAATTATCTAGATACATTTTTAATCTATCACCTTTATCTCGATAATCATTTGCAAAATCATCTTTTTTATCTGTATCTAGATAATATTTTTCGGAATTATCTGTTATCTTATCTAGATAAAAAATTGTTATCTGTGAACAACACTGATTGTAAAATATTAAAGACAATCAATAAAGTATATTGGAGAGGAACTACTAGAGAAAGTGTATTATTATGTAAATAAAACTACAATAAAATTTGCTGAAATATATTTACTTTGTTCTAGCAACACTTTTTACGAAATCACTACGCAGTTTTGGTAATTACCACTTTATTGTGTACACTATTCCACCTATACAGTGTAGACTTCCTAATGTGGAATTTTGATCTTTAATTGATAGTTCTAATTTGTATCTGCCTTCTGGTAGGTAAGGTGGCAAAGTTGAGTCATTGAATCGTAAAGCTTTTATAGCATAATGTCCCTAAAATATGATTATTTTATAAAATGTAATAATCGGGCAGCGTCAAGTTTAATAGTATGGTCGTGTGAAAACGAAGATTATTTTTTTATGTAACAAAGCAACGAAACAATTAAAGAAACTCTGTATTTTGAAAAAATGTAACATACGGCTATAGCGGATAGTTTAAAATGATATAAGTATAAAAAAAGTCAATTTATTCAAAGATAGGGCTTCAAATATCTCTTTAATAATTATTGTAATTATATCTTAGATGTCGGCAGCTAGAGATACATTGCAGGACTGTTATAATGTATATAATATACCTACGAATTTTTCCACCTAGGGTTTGCCAACGCGACGCAGCTAGCTTTAATAGCGATGTTTAGAAGTTACAATATGTATGTATAAAAGAAATTGTATTTATAGCGGCGATTGTTGGCGACGTTGAATGACGGGCTTGTGGGCCGAATGTATAATAGTTAAATGGTAAGTGCTAGGTGTAGCTGACCGATCTATTATTTTTTTTAATTACATGTATTTTATTGCATAAATATGTATATTATGTATAGCCCACAGCCGTCGCAAGATACTGTTGAAAGGTGGATAAAAGATTTGCCAGCGCTAGAAGTTCACGGTATTCAATTCCGATGCAATATTTGCATTGCATTACTCTCTTGTCAAGTGAAAACCCGCGTAAAATAGCATGTGTCGTTGGATACACATAGAGCACGTATTGCTGACTGTGCAAATGCTTATAAGCGACAGAAAAAATCGGATCTATTTAAAGTGCTAGTAAAGTGCAACATTCCATGGAATACAGTGAATCAGATGTACGATAAAATTAAGACTTCAATTTTGCCAATGACATAAACGATAAACATATTTGGGTGTCAGTAGATGTAACTACTCATGGTAAAGGACGCACTATTTCATGTTTTAATTGAGGTGACAGACAGCGACACGGCATAATCTACATATCTACATCCATTTAAGAGACTCGAAAGATCTAATGAAGAATCCATATTAACTAATGTGATATAACATGAAACATAACATAAAATAGAATATTTATGATACAGTGGTAGAGAGCATAGCGTACATAATGCCGCAACAAAATCGTTCAAAGAGCGAGTTAGATGTGTTGCGAAAACAATGTCTAATATATAGGAAAGTAGAGTATGAAATAAAGGGGTCACTGTAGTGCTGAGGATTATAGAAACAACAGTGAAATATACCGTGTGGCCGCCGTTCATAGCGCGATGCATGTATTAGTAACTACTGGTCGACTATAAATGGGCATGCCAACTTGAATTGCCACACCGACAGCGGGCGTATAAGTTATACGTATAAATGTATTCGTAGGCAAATCAAGTGAAAAGCAGTGTAATAGGTATTGCGTTCCCGTTGTAAGTAATTATTTGTAGTTGTTTGAAGCATCAGATAATCACTGATAATATGTCAGTGAAGTAACTCATCACAGCTTCATAAACAACATAAAAGAGCAAAAATAAATAATAAATAACTCCTAGACTTTAAAATAAAAAAAACTTCTTAACTAAAATAATATTTTTCAACAAATATTATAATCTAAAAACTCAAGTATAATAAAATACTGAAACATAAAATATTTACTTCTTAAAACAGAATTGTAATTCAACATTGCAATTAACCTGTAATTAGCTAAAAAAATGTTATTCTTAAGCAATAATAAAACTCGAACTGTCGCCCATATGTGGCAGCGACGGCGAATGCGACTGCCCGACTACACCGTATAAATGTAGATTTTTTGGACAAATCGAGTGCATCATAGGCATATGCGAAATACTAGCTCTGTTGTAATCCAGTATAACACTGGGTCCACTTGTTTACCGTTCTAATACACAGACATCTCTATCTGTTTCGCTTACTCTACAGGTATCGCGATAATGCAGACGCACGCGGTCTTATGGTATAGAAACTTGACTACTGGTATGGTTAATTTAAAGAATCTCCAGGTAACCAAAAAAAAAAAAAGACAATGAAGGAAATCGGTCTAAATATATAATATCAATTTTTTAGAAATAATACACATACAAGAAGGTCAAACTGATCTCAAAAATGAATGGTCAAAAATCTGCTTTATGTTATTTATTAAATTGACAATAAACTCTCGTGCGTAAGACTACACATCGCAAACATCTATACCAAGTGCTTGCTGGCAAGTTGCGGACGCATTTTACTGTGTGATAAAACGACGACACCGAGAGTTTGTATGAGTTAGTACGAGAAAGCAGTATACAAACTGCTTTTACTTTCTTATATGTAGTATAAGGAAGTATTGTGATGACGAAAATGTTCAACCTCGAGATTTTTATAGATGTCCACGTTTTGAAGTCTCCTGATACCGAAAAAGTGGTTTAAAAAAAGTGTCTGTGTGTCTGTCCGTGTGCGTGCGTGTGTATGTGACCAGGATAGCAGTCAAACCGCTGTAGATATCAATTCCAAATTTTGTATTTACGTGTATAATCTCCCTCTTGAGATCTGATTAGTTTTTCAGTAAAATCGGTAGACCGGAGTTAGTAGTTTACTTTAGGAAAAAAATTGACTTTTGCCAATATTTCTTCAATTACTAAGTTTAAACAAATTAATAAAGAATTCAAATATACTCAAAATTAAATTTGAAAAGAATTTTATTAAAACAGTTTTTCAAAATTCTTACCGGAAATTGGTCTTTTACTCTTACCGAAAATTAGTTTTTTGCGAATATTTCGCAAGTTATGCTTTTTAGACAGGTACGTTACGAGTACAAAAGTATTTAGAACTTTAATAATTTTGTATAAAAAAAATTTTAAAATTTGGACCTGTAGTAACACTTTTATTCTTATCGAATAAAGATTTTTTGCAAATATGAGGTAAATTATGCATTTTATATATATTTGTCAAGAGTACAAAAGTATTTAGAGCTGGATTTGCGATGTTTCTTGTATACATAAAATTTCAAAATTCGGACCGGAAGTATTACTTTTACTCTTAGCGAGTAGCACTTTTGTTCGAATATCTCGTAAAGTATGCATAGAAGTACTTAAAACAGGATTTTGAATAATTTTTGTACAAAAAAAATTCTGAAAACGCTGATACGTATAAGAAAGTAGTCTGGTGGCTACACTTCATTTTTTGGTCGAGTGTAGTGATGGAAAAGAGGGATTCGAGTACATTTACGCTGAGGCTAGACTGACGCTCCTTTGATCAGTGCAACAAGGATAGCAGCTGTACTTGCGCATTTCATTTGAATTTTGTTCACGCTCGATCTCTAGTTGACTAGTACATTTTTAAATCGCGTTTCGTCCATCTAATTTAGAACTATTATGCGCGAAAATTATTGAATTTCCGAACCATGTTACCCCGGAAATGTTAACAAATGTCGGTCGAAATTTTTATAATCGGCTGGGTTACTGCTCAGCTCAAGAGGGAAACTTATTTGAGCATTTAATAAATAACTAAGTACTTGTAGAAATTCATTTTTCTTTAATAATTCCATTCTTAACTTCCAATTAAATTATACTTACTGAAACATTTTGTTTAGTTTCATACAAATTTATTGTTTACTTTCAGAATTTTAGTTTTTCCTTTTCTATTTTATAATACTACAGAATTATTTACTTTTTATCTTAATAAGAGTTTTGCTATTGTTACCTTTTCGTTTTTTATTTCAGCTATATTTCTTATCTTTGATATTTTAAGAAAAAAAATATTATTTTTAAGTTTTTAGAATTGATGATCATTTGTTTTATTTACACATACAATTTGGGAAGCTGTGATGAAATCCGTTACTAAAATTATTTAGTGCGATTATCTGATGCTTCAACAAGTCTCTACTTATAAATTATCGAGGTGGTGCTTTTTATTGGTGAATATTATTTCCATCTCCTCTAAAGCAGTACAGTAAATGACTTTATTCTTGGTTAAAGAATTTGTTATTAGTAGTAACAGTAGTAATTTTCACGGACTAACGTAGTAACGATTTCTGCGGTGTCAACTTTAACGTAGCTCTAATGTTAGAAACAGATCCCTCCGTCCCCTTATTCTCCCACTTATAGTCGACCAGCTTGTCTAGTATATTCATCCGCAGGTAGATCGCGTGCACACTGTATAATCGTTGATTGAAGGAATACATAAAGGTACGCAACTACATAGCACTGAGCGTAGCCAAAACTGGATCCGAGATCTATAGCGATGCATCAGTCGTATGGGTCCGAGATTCGAAACAGCCCGAGACAGCGATGATGTTTCTCGGCAACGGGTTTGCGGGACGACATAACGGAAAGACACGCAATTTTACTATAGCGTCGCGCATCTTTATATATTCCTTCAATCAACGGTATAATAATTAATAGGTACACACCTTTTTAATAGGACAGCCTGTAATTTTCATTTCCTCAAGTATTTCCCGAAATCCATACAATTCTCCTCTAAAAGCCTTGCAAATAGATACATCGAAATTAAAAATTAGCAGTTTCGGTATGTTGTCCAAAATTTTCCATGCCTTTGCATTTACCTTCAAAAATCCCATAAAAGTATTAGAACAGAAGCAATAATAATAATAAATAGCTTTTATTCGCTTAAATATTACATATAGCATTAATTAAAATAAAAAGTAAAAATCAAGCATACGAAATTAAATATTCAACATTTTCAAATACACAAATTTATTGAGCGAGTCACAGGACGCGGTTCTTACAAAGTCTGGTTTTAAGCCTAAGCCCTGTTGTTGAAGTTTATAGTTATTAAAATAAAAAGATTACCCACAAATTATAATTAACCTATAAACCTAAAATTAATATTAATATTGTACCATTGCAAAGATCAGTATACACTATAGCATGCATAAATTAAAAAAAACGAAGAAAAACGAAATTAGTAATGTGATTGTGTTTCCGAATCTCGTTTTATAGTAAATGATTATTATTTTTTTATTTGAAAAGTCAATTCCCAGATGGTGTAAGGCGAGGGCAGATTATGAATCAAACTGAGATATAGAGACCACAAAAAATCTAAACACTCTTATCCCGGTCACCCAGTGGAGCTGGTTACGGGTGGAATAACTCCAGTTGTTAGGGAGTAAAGAAAAATGATTCGGCGCCACGTGCTTTACTTAATAGTGCAGATCGTCCAAAAAAGCACGAAACGGTATGGTCTCAAATCTTCGCTTGATCCCAAAAGAAAAACACACAATAACTTTCAAAACCCCAATCTATCTATTTACATTTAAACATCCAGGTATACAGATAACCCAAAAATATTGGAACAAATAAGATGACCCCCTGCACAGCAACAAAACCCCAAATATATTGAACTATTTCCCCAAGGTTACAAAATTTCCAATTAAAGCAACTTGGCATATAAATGACAAAATTTCAAAAGTTCTGGCACCAGTGCTAAATATTAAGTGTCTGTCTGCACTTAGCGCCACAAATTAAAAAAAAACACACAAGCAAATATAGATTAAAACTAGGGCTACCTATATATACAAAACTTCGGCTGAAGGCCTACCAAAGCGTTCCCACGCTCGTACGTGATTTTTATTCTGATCAAAATAGAAATCTGTCACATTGTAGATTTACAATTAATCAAAACATATTTCCAGAACACAAAAATGAAAAAGAGATAAAATACAATTAAAGTTACAGACACTTCAATACCAGTGACACAAAAAAAATATAAAACTAATCAAAAGGAGGTCGTTCGTAGAGTTTAATTTAAAACAATTAATAACAAACGAAAACTTCTGGAATACAAGAATTCCATCACATATAACAAAATTTAAATTATGGACTTTTCTATTCAAATCATTACGTACTATTTAACTGAATTTAGATTAGAAATTTTACAACAAGAAAAGGTAACCATTGAATCTAAAATTTTTAAATAAATTAGACCGTTACAATGTTAAGTGTAACGTCAGACAAAAAAATAGCTTCACTTAGCTGAACTTCCAACAGCTTCTGTACCGGTAGCATCCACAAGGGAAAAGAAAGGTACTTCCAAGTTTGAGGGAGCAGGTCTTCCCACATCTGAACAGAAACTTCCTAATGAACGTAGCCACAAGCTGGCAATTGCCCGGAACAAATAGACATATTTATATATTTCTAGAAATTTCCCATAATCAGCATCATGTGCAAAACAAATCCACCATAAATAAGAAGCAAGATTGTAATTGAAACTCGTAAATGAAAATCCTGCTAACAAAGGCAGTAACAAAAATAATAATTCCACAACGACAACGTGCTTCGGACATTGACGGCGAATAAAAATTCTTAAAGGAACGATTTTCACATAAACCGACTTAAACAGCCTTAAACATATTAGTCGCAACTCCATCCATATTTAAATATACCATAGTAACATTACATGCCCATGAAATACGGAATTTCTAGCACTTCAACCTGATAACACGTGTCGAAGGAAAATGCCAATGCCGGAAGTGATGCCGATTACTCAACACCCTGGGTCGTCAACTGCGCAACTCTGAACAAGAGAAACAAAATTACCAAAAATTGAATTAAAAAAAAGAGAAATCATACTGGAAAATTTATGATAATTAAAATCAGAATTTTTTAAACTAATATCAATTTTTTTAAGAGCGCGAATCCACCGAAAACAGCTACAGCAAAAGAGAAAATCAAAGAAGAGCATAAACAAGAGCACTAAGTTGTATACCCCACGGCGCAAATAAGTCCACAAATTAAATGCATCTTCGAGTAGTAAAGACAATCACCCGTAGAAACAGTTGTATGCGTACAACCATTGAAGTACAAACATCAGAGGGACAACATACTGAGGGGAAATACATAAATGAGACAGAAAAGTAAATCAACAATTAAATGCTAAGCCAGAACTAAATGTATCGATACAGGATACTAAAATAGAAATAAAAAAAAAAACGTAACAATTGTATATGATGTAAATGTTAAGATGTTAAAGATCTTTTAAATAGAGCAGTACTGTGCCTAGGTAGAGAGAGAAGATTACGAAAACGTGTTGCGATGTTGTGCACATCATAACGAAAACGTATTTTTTCTACTCCCATACTTTAATTGTATTATTAGATATGCTGAACCTGTACTTTAACGATGTCCATTACGATACAGATTTTCATTATGTTACAAGTTTATATCCAATAGGAATACAGATTTTTCATTACGATACAAGTTTATATCCAATAAATATGCGACATTCGAATATTCAAACAATATTCAATATGGCGACTGCATATCTGACAGATATACAAATTAAATAAATCTGACAGTTCTCTGCAATTTACAAGTAAGTACTTAAAATTTGTGCTTTTTTGAAAATATAAACGGTAAAAATGAGGGATAATGACAGTGAAATGTAAAATTTGAGTCCACCAGAAATTATGGAACAAGCCTTAGTAACCACCAACAATTTATTACCAGCTAAACTCGCAAAGGTGCATGTAAAATTTTAACCTCAATTTATGATATAGAATGTTCAAAAAATAATGTTTTATTATGGGGTCGTAGAAAAAATAGTGTATGCAACTCGCATTTAATGGCTATTAAGACACTCGTATTCATTACAATACTCGGCTTCGCCTCGTATTGTAATTTTCTTACTCGTGTCTTAATAGTTATCATCATAAGTAGTATGGTGTCATGGGACACATGATTTTATACCAAAACTGTAGCGAAGAGTTTTGGATATTTTGAAATAGAAATATCAGTCAACTTGCCAATAGCAGGATTCTACACTATAGAACAGTACGTGAAATTGTGATAGAACAAGAGTTTTGCAAAGCTCAGTTTTTATAGATAAGTCTAATACAGAGAGGTGAGGTTAACGCAGGTAGCATTATTGATATATTTATTGATTTGGCTTCGAAACCTGAAAGAGTTATTCAAAGCAAGACCCAGGTCTCGCACACTAGCGATAATGGGTGGCTGCATATTCCGCATCTTAATCACAATGGAGTTTTGGAGTTCATTACAATTCTTTCGCTTGCCGAACAAGATTACTCGTGACTTAGATGGATTAACACTTAAATTGTGCTGGTGAGAGAAATTTAATATCAATTTGACACTGTCGATTTTTGCAACCGTAAGTTTCCAATTTGAACAAGAAAAGATTTATCTAACTGGATATCGTCAGCATACATATGAACAGATGATGACTTAACTTGTCCAGGCCGATTCATTGCGTAAATAGATTAAAGAATCGGTCCGATAATCGATCCTTGAGGAACACCCGAACGTAAGGGCAAAGACTTGGATCTTTTATCACATCAAACTACACTCTGCGTACGATTATCCAAATAACTAGTGATATAATATTGTCAGTTACACTCGACAAAGCAGTATTCCAGCTATAGCCGCCCCTGAATCACAACTGTATTGGTGAAAGTATTGCATCATCACTAACGAAGGCAAAAAACTAATGTTACATGACTTTTTCTAAAATTTTTGACAGAGTCGGAGGAATGTTAATGGGCCTGAGATCATTGAGATATTTTGAATCACTAATTTTGGGCAGCGGAACAACCGAGGCGTGTTTCCACTTGATCGGAAATGTGCTTGTAATCATGCAAGAATTTACTATGTTTGTTAGGACTGCTGAAGCGTGATTTTAACCTATGCCAGTAATAAAAATAAATTTGAAATCCGTTTTCGGTTATTTCACCGCTTTGACTTTTTGGAACAGACCATTAAAAAAATAATTGAAGAAGAGCAGCAGCAATCTTCTCATGAAAATGATAAAAATAAAAAAGATATCTATTCGGTAAATTTAATTTTTTAGTAATCATAGGATTATCATTATCATGCTTCTATATGAAATTATTTTGTGATTTTTTTATAATTGTCTCTGATTTTTGGTGCGGATCATAGAATAATACAAGTAAAGAATTTCATGGGGTAACTCTACTGGAAATGCAACTGAAGACACGTGTTTCAAACTCATTGGTTCTCGGCAGTGCAGTGTAGCCAAGGCATTAGATGGGATAACCTTGGAGATGAAAAGCCACAATCAGAGACATATACAGAAGACAGACTACCAATTGTGGCTTCAGCCAGGATGTCCTCGATATTGAGGATGCATCTAAATGTCGCCGCGACGTAGACATTGTCCACCTACGTGCCATCTAAACCCACAGGATTTAAAACAAGGAAACAATTAATGCGGATCATAGAATATTACAAGTAAAAACTTTCATGAGGTAACTCAGCTGAAATTGCAACTGCAGATACGTATTTCAAAGTCATTGCTTCTCGTCAGTGCAGTGTGGCCAAGGAATAAGATGGGGTAACCTTGGAGATGAAAAGCATCAATCAGAAACATGTACAGGTGACAAACTACCACTTGAGGCTTCAGCCAGGATGTCCTCGCTACTTATCTTTATATTCTGTTGTAAGTAAATGATATAAAAAATGCAACAATTAACATATGCAATAGTTCTTTAATATCTACACTGAGAAAAATAAATTTCTTCAATCAAGCAATTTGTAAATGTCATTTTATTGTGAGTTCGGTCAACTAATAATGAATTATGGAAACATATAGTTACGCATTCAGAAAAGACTCAAAATATCTCATACTATTTTACTTCAAGGAAGAAATAAAAAATGTTTACTGTATTGTATAATTATAAAGTGACAGTGACTTGTGTCTATTTGACATTCAATTATTTGTTAAGACATTTTTTGTATGTTATATGAACCGTGATATATGCATTGATTGCTAATAGATTCTTTTTAAAAAAAAATCCACCAGCTCCCAAAATTCCTTCCCAAATATTTCGGTCCGCGGGTCTAAAATGTTGAGAAACGCTGTTCTAGACAAACAAAGTTAGGCTAAAACAGTGAGCATATTTAGTGCAACTGAGCCTCCACCTGAGATTGTACTATTTTCGTTTCTTAAGTGTCACACTATCCTCTTACATTCGTATGAAATAATAAATATGCAACTTACATATAAAAGAATTATTATTAGGGCGCGGACACGAAAGGTTGATGACATATCGCCCATGGGCGCACTATTGAAGTGTTGTATTTTTAAGGAGGTTTTAATTTTACTTATATAAATGGATAACAAATGGGTGTTGATCTATAAAATACAAAATACCTTATTATTTGTTTATTTTCTCTTCTGTAAGACTTGTTCTCTTTGAATTAAGTACATCCTTGTAGATAGAAAACGTCCTTTCTACATCGCAACTGGTTATAGGTGCGTACTGGAAATATTCTTTTATTTCAACGCATTTAGCATACACAATTGCCTCAATGTTATTAAATCTGGATTTCTATTAAAAACTGCGTCTAACTTTTGCCGAAGGCCACATCCGAAGTCACTTGGAATAATTTTGAAATTATTAATAGCCCACGTCTAACGTGGTTAATCCATCTTTTAATTTGAGATTTCGATTTTCAAAATATGTGATTAGTTTAGGCAAATTTCCAAAGTGTTCTTGAAGGAATAACAACTGATTTTTTAATTTTGGATTTGTGTTAGTTCCTTGCACTCGGAAATACTTCGAGCACCGTCATTTAAACATGTAACGAAACTTTGTAAACTATCGAAATTCTCTGCATAAAAACTATTTCTGTGTATGTTTTAGCAAAGCTAAGTGACGAACGTGCGATATTTTGGCATTCTGTAACGATATTTTACAGACTTTGTAATAAATTTGGGAATCACTGACAATTCACTTTCATATCAGAAAAAGTAACATAAACAACGTTCTAGATCTAAATAAATGATAACTAAAAATGTACGCGTATGTTATTGAAACTAAACGAAATCCTGTGCACACTTACGTCTAGATAATTGGGAGAAGTCGATTCAATAAACCGGTATTAAACAGACTATTACAAAAATTACGAAGTACGTAATTCACAGTCAAAACAATGAAAAAGCGAAACTAACGTAAGTATGAATGAAAATTTTATTTCTCTTGCGAAATATAAGGTAAATACAATAAATTTAAAAAACCCCTCACGCTCCTATCTACGCCGATGAAAAACGGATTTTACTCATAAATTCCTTATTTTATGGGCATTTTTTGCTCTCATTCTCGGGCACTTCTCGGACGTAACCAGATGTTGCAGTTTACCATATGAATTAGTGCTATTCAGTAAGCGTGTGTTGTTTACATTATTTCTTTGCTCCGTTGGTACTCCATCGTAGTTTAAACCGGTAATGTCCGCGCCCTAATTATTATTATTATGTACAGTTTTTATTTAGTAGACAAATGTCTTAAATCTTCTTTTACAATAAATTGTTGCATAACCTTACCTTATATATATTGCTATCTATATCTCGCACCAAGTCGAAACGTGCACTATAAGCTTTATATGTACGATTTAATTTTATTGATTTTATGTCCACATTTTTTGCAAGACTAGGATTGCAAAAATCTAAAGTGCAATATTCATGTTCAATCACGTAGTCGTTTTGGTGAAACTATGCACAAACAAGTATCATAAGAAATTTAAATGCTTTTTAATATTAAAATATACTTACAACTAACACTGATGCAACTAGGGAACATAGTATTAATTTAGTATACAAACCCATTGAGTTAGCTATGCTCTTTACTCGCTGAAATGTTGTTTAATTTCAAGCAGTCCGCTTCTATTTATATCAATATTATAGATTAATATCACCAAAATTGCATACCTTGAATCATTTCATAGGAAAGAATCAACAAAGAGAATGTAATAATGGAAATATTTTTGTCCTAAAAATGTAATTAAATTGATAAATGCAGATATAATAATGATTACTTTTTGATACTAATCACTAGGGCGCGGACACGTACGGTTGATGACACATCGGCCATGGGCGCACTATTGAAATGTTGTATATTTAAAGAGGTTTTAATTTTATTATATAATTGGATAACAAGTGACTGGTGATCTATAAAATACAAAATACGTTATTATTTGTTCATTTTCTCTTCTGTAAGACTTGTTCTCTTTGAATTAAGTACATCCTTGTAGATAGAAAACGTCCTTTCTACATCGCAACTGTTTATAGGTGCATACTGGAAATATTCTTTTATTTCAGCGTATTTAGCATACACAATTGCCGCAATGTTATTAAATCTGGATTTCTATTAAAAACTGCGTCTAACTTTTGCCGAATGCCACATCCGAAGTCACTTTCAATACTTTTGAAACTATTAATAGCCCACGTCTAATGTGGTTAATCCATCTTTTAATTTGAGATTTCGATTTTCAAAATATGTGATTAGTTTAGGCAAATTGCCAAAGTGTCCCTGAAGGAATAACAACTGATTTTTTAAATTTGGGATTTGTGTTAGTTTCTTACACTCAGAAATACTTCGAGCATCGTCATTTAAACATGTAACGAAATTTTGTAAACTATCGAAATTCTCTGCACAAAAACTATTTCTGTGTATGTTTTAGCAAAGGTAAGTGACAAACGTGCGATATTTTGGCATTCTGTGACGATATTTTACAGACTTTGTAATAAATTTCGGAATCACTGACAATTCATTATCATATCAGAAATAGTAACATAAACAACGTTCTAGATCTAAATAAATGATAACTAAAAATGTACCCGTATGTTATTGCAACTAAACGAAATCCAGTGCACACTTACGTCTAGATAATTGGCAGAAGTCGATTCAATAAACCGGTATTAAGCAGACTATTACAAAAATTACGAAGTATGTAATTAACAGTCAAAACAATGAAAAAGCGAAACTAACGTAAATATGAATGAAAATTTTATTTCTGTTGCGAAATATAAGGTAAATATAATAAATTTTAAAAACCGCTCACGCTCCTATCTACGCCGATGAAAAAAGTATTTTACTCATAAATTCCTTATTTTATGGGCATTTTTTGCTCTCATTCTCGGGCACTTCTCGGGCGTAAACAGATGTTGCAGTTCACCATATGAATTAGTGCTATTCAGTAGGCGTGTGTTGTTTACATTATTTCTTTGCTCCGTTGTAACTTCGTCGTAGTTTAAACCGTTCATGTCCGCGCCCTACTAATCACCATCATCACATTAACTTATTTCATTGGACAAAAAAGCAAACATATTGTAAACAAATTAAATTTAATTTCGACGCATCAATTTGGGATTTTTTTAAAAATTGTTATAAAACCGCTATTAGAATTATACTGCTAATAAATTCTAAGCAAATATAATATTATTGTCTCCTCCCAGCATCGTTTTTGAAGTGACTTTTCTACTGCAACTGTTGTTGTAGAATATAAGCAGCATATCCCTGATAAAATCGATACGGAGCTGTATACTGTACTCTGTCATTAATGAATGAATTGACTCATTTTTGGAAGACAGAAAAATTGTTATTGCGCATTTATAAATCATGCTCAAGGCGCTGCAGATGCTCAAGTACGTGCTAACGACATATCTGCGTTCATAAATCTACCTCAAGCACACGTCGGTGCTCAATGCAACAAAAACACGACCTCAGTCGTAAAGTTGTGTTCGACAGGGCATGAGCAAGCGTTTTGACATTTGCCTGACAATATATATATACCAAGTATAGCCTTTTAAAAAGTGAATGTTATAGAAAAGAAAAAAAAATTCTTTGCTAATAAAAATGTTGGATAATTTAGGATATCGTGAAGAACGGGTAGTGAAGACAGACGAGATGCAGAAAATCCAATTGAAATTCTTCAATGAAGTTAAATTTATATTATTTACTTAGAATTGAAGCATAATTTAATACTAATCTAATATTTCGAAGTTGGAAGTGGTTTGAGATAAATAAACCTGCAATTATAAACATATGTTCGATCAATTCCGAATTTACTACAATTACACAGTCACTGAAAGTTTAAGTATATACGAAGTTTGTCTATAAAATTCAATGAATGGTATACTAAAAACACAAAAACAGAATTTTCATTGGAAATATGTACCTTTAGTGGCCTTCGAAGTAGTCGCCACCAGACAACATACTTTTGACAACGTTCGTTTGGCTTCTGGAAACTCTCGGAAGAGCCTTTTCTTGGAACCGTTTCCAGAATAGCTGTCACACCGTAGTACTATATTTCCTCAACGTCCGCAAATCCCTTCAAGGTCCCCTTAGAACAAGGAAATAAAAAAAAAGTCAGCAGGAACAAAATATGGAGAGTAGGGTGGGTGTTCCAAAACAAGTACATTACGGCGAGTTAAAAATAGGTATATAATAATGCTCCTATGCGATGGTGCATTATTAATACTCAATTTCTGACCTAGATCATCTGTACCCTAACGCACCGGATTTGCTGCAACAAATGTTTGAGAACCTCCTAAAATGTAGAAATAAAGATTAAATTCACCTACTGAAATGATATCCCTAGTAATTGAGCTCATAATAGGTTTTTTATAATTAATAGTTATTTGCTAGCATTTTTTCAAAAGTTGTGCAATTTTATGCGAAAAATCAATAAATATCCGAAACCGTTTAATATGGACTAAAAAGCTATCTTAAATTGTAAAAGAATGAATACGTTAGCATTCTCTTTAAAAACGTTAGTTAGTTAGTTTGCCTTGGTCCGTTGTTGTCGAATGCTTTGTATAAATAAAAATATTTTTAAATTTTAGGGCTGATGATCATCCACGTTTTTTGTATTTAATTGTTGTGATTTATATTATTAGATACCAATAATAGGGCCTATTCTATACGCTGAGAGGTGCGGTATATATAAATAAAATTTTGTTTTACCTTAAATTTATTACTGTTCACACTAATAATCAGGGCCGCCGCGTGGGTGTGGTAAAATTGTTCACCGCACAAGAGCGCCGGGCAAGGGGGGCGCCAAAATTTATGGTACTTATAGTTTTTTAATTTAATGTTACTTAAATAAAAGTTGTTAAAAGTACGTAGGTATATACAATATTCAAATATTGCCGTAAAAGTATTATGCCAACAATAATCGGTACTTTACAAGAATAAATATGAAGAAGTGTAAGATAAATTATTAAATTTTTCAAAGGCATCAAGTATATTTAAAATTTTACTCAAAAAATGTTTGAAACATATTTGTACGCATTTATATGAAAATTAGTTGATCCACCTTTCCTTTATCTTTCTACACTCCAAAATTGATTATAATAATACATTCAACATATTGTCTATTCCGTCTTGTTAATATATTTTAGTGATGTACCGCATCTTTATAGTGATAAATGATATGTTCAGACATTTATGTTTTTTACACACTGGTGGGCAGGCTACATCGTTTTTCTGTTCTTATTTTTGTAACAGAGTACCTGTTTCAAATGTCAATAATAAAGTAAATAAATAATATGTAATTGCAAGACAGATTGTACGCCAAAGTAAAAATGTCAAGTAATTAATATGTTGCTCATATAGCCTATCTTACTTTGTTACATTCCTTAAAACACTGAGAAAAAGGTGACACATGTCCATGGCTAGTATGCCTTGTTGAACTCATGGTACAAGTATAAAAGGTATGCCGACGATCAGGTTTTGTTGACGTGTTTTCTATATTAAAGTACGTTTCATGTATTCTATCACCAAATAATTCAATTAAAACAGAAAAATGAGGTATGGCCACCACACGACTTTCTTATACGTACGAGTGTTTCAAATTATAGAACTTTTTTATACAAAAATTATTCAAAATCCTATTCTAAGTACTTCTATTCTCTTAATAAATCTCTATAGAATGCATACTTTGCAAGATATTCGAAAAAAAGTGCTATTCGATAAGAGTAAAAGTGTTACTTCCGGTGCGAATTTTGAAATTTCATGTATACAAAAGACATTGCAAATCTAGCTCTAAACACTTTTGTACTCTTGATAGATATATACAGGGTGGTTTACCGGGAACTGAATCGATCGATTGTGGAAAAACTATAGATAGGAATGATCTGAAATTTTGACTTTATACTGAAGTCGATGGGGGCCATTTGCCTAAAATATTTTCAAGATGGCCGCACTTCGGACAATGCCGGATGTATGCACCAACTTCCTAATTTTAAATAGAATAGCCTGTATATTGTCAGGTTTTTAGATTCGATGTGAAATTCTAAATATATTTCATATATAATGTCATATATCTAAGTGTAACTCTTTTTGACTTACTGAAATTCTTATGTTAAATTTGACGTTTGCAGGCAGACAATCAATAGCACTTTTTCCATATAAAGATGAAATTATTATTTAATTTGAAGTAAATTCTCTCAAATAGATGGTCTAATTAAATACTATTTGTATAAAATTGTTACAATTATTAATACAGAGTGTACGAATTATACGCCTGAAAACGAATTTGGAGAAATTGCCAAAAGACAATTTTTTTAAATGCGAAGCGGCAAATTTTATAATTTTATCTTATTCTGCATTAAAAATAAGGATCACTTTGTATAAATATGTCTATTATAAAAATTGGTAGTTTTCGAAATATTGGCAAGTTACTGTTTTTATCTTCTACAATACATACCGTTTGCATTAGTTCTTTTTTCAATGTTACCCATGACAGTGTTTACAAAATTATAAATTGTCATTCGTTGAAAAAAAGTTATGCAGGGGCGCTTAAATTATACAAACGATGATTATTTAAATTTAATTATTATTTATGGGGAATGTAATAAAGTTATGTCAAGAACATGTGATACATTTGCAACTCGATATCTGCAAAAATGGAAACCATCTACCAATACCGTTCAACGTATTATAGGAAATTTCAGAAACTTTGGATCCCTGAGGACAAAGATTAAGGAAAATAAACCAGTTATTAATAACGATAATAATGTAATGCAAATGTATCACATGTTCTTGACATAACTTTATTACATTCCCCAAAACTAATAAATAAATTTAAATAATCATCGTTTGTATAATTTAAGCGCCCCGGCATGACTTATTGAAATTATGATAAGGTAAATGACTTTTCTTCAACAAATGATAATTTATAATTTTGTGAACACTGTCATGGTTAACTAATGAAAAAAGAACTAATGCAAACAGTATGTATTTTATTTAGAAGATAAAAACAGTAACTTGCCAATATTTCGAAAACTACCAATTTTTATAATAGACATATTTATACAAAGTGATCCTTATTTTTAATGCAAAATAAGTTAAAAGTATAAAAGTTGCCACTTCCCATTTAAAAAAAATTTCTTTTGGCAATTTTTCCAAATTCGTTTTCAGGCGTATAATTCGCACACTCTGTATTAATAATTGTAACAATTTTATACAAATAGTATTTAATTAGAGCATTGATTTGAGAGAATTTACTTCAAATTAAATAATAAATTAGTCTTAAATGGAAAAAGTGCTACTGATTTTCTTCCTGTAAACGTCTAATTTAACATAAGAATTTCAATATGTCAAAAAGGGTTACTTTTAGATATATTACATTATACATGAAATATATTTAGAATTTCACGTAAAATCTAAAAACCTGACAATATACAAGGTATTCTATTTAAAATTAGGAAGTTGGTGCCTACTTCCGGCATAATCCGAAGTGTCGCCATCTTGAAAATATTTTAGACGAATGGCCCCCATCGACTTTAGTATAGTGTCATAATTTCAGATCATTCCTAGCTACAGTTTTTCCGCAATCGATCGATTCAGTTCCCGGTGAACTACCCAGTATAGAATACATAAATTACGATATATTTGCAAAAAGTCGCTATTTGATAAAAGCAAAGTGTTACTTCCGGTCCGAGTTTTGAAATTTTTTTTATACAAAAGATATTTAAAATTATGTTTTAAATACTTTTATACTCGTAATGTACCTGCCTAGAAACCATGACCTGCGAGATATTCGCAAAGAACTGATTTTCAATAAGAGTAAAAGACCTACTTCCGGTAGGAATTTCAAAAAACTTTTTTAATACAATTTTTCTCAAATTTAATTTTGAATTCCGTATAAATTTGTTTAAACTTAGTAATTGGCGAAATATTGGCAAAATTCACACACACACACACACATTTTTTTAAAACCACTTTTTCGGTATAAGGGGACTTCAAAACGTGGACATCTGCAAAAATATCGAGGTTGAAAATTTTCGTCATCACAATACTTACTTATACTACGTATACGAAAGAAAAATCTATTAAGAAAATTAAATAATAATAATAATAATAATAATAATAATAGTCTTTATTTGTACAACAGCAAATATGCCAATTACAGGACAACAATTTACACTTGATATTATTTCTTATAATTATAGAACAAGATACAAAGCAACAATCTAACAGAGAAAAAGAAAACTGAATATACGCATTAATGAGAAATTTATTGCATAGAGATGTTAAGTTATAGTATACATCAAGTTTATAAACGAAGGAAACACACGAACAACTTCAATAGAAAAGCTAATATTCAAATTCTAATACATAGAAGTGGTTCATATTGTAGTAATAATAATAATAATAACAATAATAATAATGAACAAAAAGCTTGACACATTAAACCGGGCACAGTAAATGTTTAATAATTAATATATGTATAGTCAATGCATTTAAATTACAAATTAAATTGAACAGTATTACAGACATTTGCAGAGCAAATAAAATATAAGGTAAGAAGCCCAAAAAAAAAGAGTAATTAAGTTGAATCGAGAGACATATCTATTTGTTGTTTGAGTGAGGTTTTTGATTACAAGGAAAGTGACAAGGATAAGGGCATACTTGGTTGGCGTCCCTAATCATATGAGTGTGCGGTGCCTTAGCAAAAACATTTGACCTAGCCCGAACCACTATAAAAGTATCACTCAAAATCCACAAATAATCCACAGCGGAGAGTAGATTGGGGGCATCCATTCTATTACTAATCAGCCCAGCCAGGAAATTGGCACTTCCGATTTTTCTACGATCCAAGAGGGAAGAAACGTCATATTCCAATAGTATACTCTCATAGTCAACACCTCTAGGAGGATACGTGCCGCGGAATGGTACTTCAAAAATCTCTTCTGTACTCTCTCAATTAGTAGGTTTTGGTAAACGTAACAGAGATACCAGATTATAGAAGCATCCTCTAGTCTGGGCCGCACCAGTGAGTAAAACAGTGTTTTCAATGTATTCGGATTCGTGAACTCTTGACACAATGATGGTGTTGAACGCGTCATCAATATGCCCAAGCTGGGCGCATTTTTAAAATAGTGGGCATACCATATATATTTGTCCAAGGATAATTTTAAATTTACTAAGCTGATTTACAATTCACGCTTTTTAAAACTAAACTATCTAATCTGAATTGCATGTGACGGATTCCGAATTTTACTTTACAGTTTCTGAATTACAGCTGGAAATGGTGTAGATATCACAAAAAACTACATTTTCAAGTGAAAAGCCACAAATTCACCGATGTAAATATAACATCGATACTAACCTTATATCTTCTTAAGATGTAATACCCACACTCGGCACTATCTCACTCATTATTTCTTTAGATGAAATGCCAAATATTACTCATCGGCTGCCGAAGTCTAACAGAGCAAACGTTTCTAGTGATTTCTAATGACTTGCTTCTATACGTTTTATAACAAATTAAATAAGGGTGCAGTATAATTGCGCTATCGCAAAACTATCCATCTTAATTACAAAAGTTTAAGATTACTAACCCAACTCAAGCAACGTTAAGGCAGTCTAAACACTTAGAAATTCAAAATTTAAAATTTAATAGAGCCCGATCCAAACCTGATGGTACCGGCGTAGAAAACGATTTTCGGTATGAGAGAGAGCAAGCAGTATAAAGTGAGAGAGATATCTATGGGGAGCGCTGTACACAGTCGGGTGTGAAAACATTAGTCTACTATTTGATCATTTGTCGTTTAGTTTTTGCTTCGTACTGTGCTCCGATACATTTACATCATTTATATACATTTTAAAATCTTTTCTAAAATCAGTTTTTTTTATTAATAATAAAACACAAAAGAGAGCAGTAATATTTGTGTCCATGTTAAGAAAATTAAAGATTATATTGTTAAAGAACATACTATGGATGATTTCTACAAAGAATGTATTATTAATGTACATTGTGACAATGAGACTGATTCTGTATTTGACTATTCGTCAGATGAAAACGGTTATTAAAATTTTTTAAAAGTCTAGTTTCTTAATTTAATTTAATCTTTATTTTTATTTTAAATTTATTTATCTAGTGTTGAGATTTACTTTTTCATTTGCTTTTGCCATGTATATAATAATAAAACTTGTAGATTGCAGATTTTATTCCATGGCGTTTGTATTCAAAAGTAGCGGGAAATATACACGATCGTTTTGGTGTCGATATTTTTAGCACGGATAGTACAGAGTTTAAACTACGCCTCGCGAATCTCAAGTCCCATCAGGTTTGGATCGGACTCTACTCAAAATTTAATATTCAGAATTCAGCTTACACTCTCAAAGATGTCTTACCTGCCACTTCCCTCGTACACAGCTGTCAAAAAGTGAAGATGGCCAATGCCTCTAGCTCCAGTCGCGTAGCGTGGTCGTTACACAAAATAGCAAAAGGATATAAATGAAATTTAAGGCGCTACCCTCGTAATTAGAAAAGCTGCCCTCCAAAAGGTTATTTTGACCCAAGTATAAGAGGTAGATGTAGATAAGACAGTACTCAAAATTCAAAACAATAACAAATATTTATTTAGTTTACTTAAGGGTCCTCGCTAGTGAATCGGAAATGTAATATTGGTTGCATAGCACATAATCTAATAAGCCGTGGATGTTCGAGTACCTATTACACATAGGGAATATATAATAAATACATATTTGAAATAATAACTCAATATCTAAGCGAATAAAATTCATTTATAATCAAATATTTACACATTTGTAACCGTGGGAATGATTTTTGCCAGAATAGCATTCACTGTAATGTGGGTTGCCTAATTTTAATTTATTTTGTATACATTTAAAAGAAAGTAAAGAATAGTTGCACGAAAAATAAGTGCGGAGCGGGGTAGCTTTTTATTCATTTTTTAACCTGAACTAGAACAAACAAATCTACTGCAAAGAATTTTTGAGAAAACTTGTTTTAAATATTTTGACATATTAATTAATTTTCTTTAATCAGATAATTTTTTTCTAAGTTTGATTATTCAGCGGGGTATATTACTAAATTCTTCATAAGTTGACAATGAAAGGTTTTCTCCACATTTAATATCAACAAAAATATCTTGCTTAAAAAATCTGCTATTTTTCAACTATTCACAGATCTACTATCGAGGAGCAAGTAATAGAAATGTAGAATGAGTTACATCGATTCAAATGAAATAACTGAAATATAAAACACCTAAGCTAACCGAATAATGTGTGTAGTTTAAAAATAAAATTAAAGCAGCAAATAAGGCCCGGGCTTTCTTTCCTGCAATGATGACTGGGCCTTATTTTCTGGCAGTTATTTTTTCTAATATTTGATGTTATAGACAAAATAGGAAAAAAATGCCGTGGAATCCGCGCTAACTGGACGAAAGAAATGATGGAAGAAGCACTCAAGCATACGAAGAAGAACATTGTGGAATTCCTCGCCGAACAATACGAAACCACATTAAATCTGGAATAACCTCTCGACGTTTGGGAAGAAAACCAATATCAGACGCAGAAGCTGAGGAACAACTGGAACTTAAAATAATAAAATTTGCTGAAAAAGGATTTCCATTAACTCCTAAAACAGTTCGCAGTAGTGTCTACTCTTTTGTTACGAAATATAAAATTCCCCTACCGCTTTAATGATAACCAAAAATTGGCCGGGAGAGAATGGTATCGTTCATTCATGAACAGACATAAAAATATTTCTAAAAGAAAAGCACAACCTATGAACCCCGCCCGAGCTCAAAAGCTCAATAAAGCAATCGTAGAAGATTATTTTATAAAATTAGATGCTCTATTGGAAAAAACTGGTTTAAAGCAAATACCTGACAAAATCTATAATATGGATGAGAAAGGGTGTCGCCTTACTCTTCAACATCAACCAACTGTTCTAGCCCAAAGAGAAGCCAAGAGGGTTCACTTAGTAGCACAAGAACATGCTGAAAATGTATCCATCGTGATTCTATTCAAAGGGCAACGGATGAAGCCAACATTTTCAGATGGATTACCTCCAGGGTCTATTGTTCAAATGACACTAAAGGGAAGCATGACACATGAAGTGTTTGTTAAATGGCTTGAACATTTTTCAAAATTTATGTCAACTCCTCCAGTAATTTTAATCTTTGATGGAGCTTCTTGCCACCTAGATATAAGTATTGCTGAAAAAGCTGAAGACTTAGGCATACATTTGTTGTGTTTACCCAGCAATACGACTCAGATGGATTACCCCCAGGGTCTATTGTTCAAATGACACTAAAGGGAAGCATGACACATGAAGTGTTTGTTAAATGGCTTGAACATTTTTCAAAATTTATGTCAACTCCTCCACTAATTTTAATCTTTGATGGAGCTTCTTGCCACCTAGATATAAGTATTGCTGAAAAAGCTGAAGACTTAGGCATACATTTGTTGTGTTTACCCAGAAATACGACTCACGAATTGCAACCTATGGATAAATTCGTCTTCAGACCTTTTGAACATTATTGGGATGAATAAATTCTACATTACTGGGAACATATCCAGACAGACGTTTGAACAAAGAAAGATTTTCGGATGTTTTCACACCAGTCTGGGGGCGATCAATGACAATAAGCAACATAATGAATTGATTTAGAGCTACAGGGGATTTATCCCTTCAACAAAAATGCTATTCCGGAACATGCATATGCTTACCCAGTTACACAGAACCAATTAATGAAACCAAAGACAGAGAATGGGATTCAGAAGATGAGCAACCACTCACTTCCTTAATAAACAAAAGAACTGAACAACAACTTAAGACATTTACAGAGGTTTTGGTAACTCCAGAAGTAAAAACTAAACAAAACAAACAAGTCCGGAAAAAGGCCTTAAATTATAAAGCGCTTGAAGTTACAAGAAAATTGTTTGGAGAGAAGATGAGAACTACTAAGCACAACAAATTTGATAAACCACGTCCCTCTACTTCGACTGGAGCAGCGACTTCCCACTGTGAAGCAGAAAGGTGGTTTTGTGCAGTATGCAAGGAAAGTTTTGTGGCAGATATGCGTCAATGTGTTAACTGTAACAGCTGGGTACACAAGGAATGTGTTGGCTTTACTGCAGATGACTTAGAAGACCTTATCTGCCCAAACTGTGACGATTAAATTGATTTTATATTGCGGGCCTTATTACAAGCTGTGCAGATAATAAGACCCAAAATCAAGTTTTTTAAAAACAGTACTCGTATTATTAGAAAAAAATATGTATTTTTTGTGTTTATTTTGATATGTATTTTATACAAATTGAATACATTTTTAGTTTTTCAAAAATGTTTTATTATATTTTGTTCCTTGTTCTCATAAGATTAAATTAACTCTTAGGTAGGCCTTATTACCCGACAATACCTTAGTAAATAAACAGAAGAATGTATATTAAATGTGTTCATATTTAACGTTGTACCGGGTGGCCAACTAAGAATGGCCGCCGGCTATATCTCAGAAACCAGTAGTCATATTGCTTCCGGGTAAAAAAATTTCAAGTAAAAGTGCCCACGAGAAAATGCTGGAAATTATTTTGGAGTTTGTAAAATGTCCGCAAGGGGGCGTAACAGTCAGGATCAATGTTAAAATTTAGAATTTCTTCATATTTTTACTAATTAAGGGGTATTGAAAATTTACAAAAAACATACAAATTTCGCTTTTTTACCGAAATGTAGAGGTTTTAATTCTTTATTAACTTATGTAAAAAGAAACATATCATTGCATTTAACTTTTTTGAAAAAAGGCCTAATATTTGTTTACATTTCAGTTAACGCCATCTACCGGTGACGGCAAAAGTTCGAGATACAAAAATACAAGTGCATTTTGTAGAGCAAATAAGGCTCTTTTAAATGAGACGAAACTTATTCAAATCGGTTACCCCAAACGGGAGTAATCCTAGTTTATATAAAAAAACATCTGAACAGCCCCCACCACTTTATTTCACTAGATAGTGAAAAATGTGCATGACTAAAAGTATTAAAGAATGTGTAAGAAATAAAGTTTAGAAATTTTCCAATACCCCTTAATTACTAAAAATTTGAAGAAATTCTAAATTTTAACATTGATCCTGACTGTTCCGCCCCGTTGCGGACATTTAACAAACTCCAAAATAATTTCCATCATTTTCCTTTGGGCACTTTTACTTGAAATTTTTTTACCCGGAAGCAATATGACTTCTGGTTTCTGAGATATAGCCGGCGGCCATTCTTAGTTGGCCACCCGTACATTACCTATATCAAAAAATAAAATGTCATCCTAATCCTTCCTATATCAATCGATACCTAAACTACGCTGAATTCTAAAATAAAATTCTGAGTTCTGAGGATTTTACTAGATTATCTATTGAATTATCTAGATACATTTTTAATCTGTCATCTTTATCTAGATAATCATTTGCAAAATCATCTTTTATCTGTATCTAGATAATATTTTTCGGAATTATCTGTTATCTTATCTAGATAAAAAATGGTTATCTGTGAACAACACTGATTGTAAAATATTAAAATCAATCAAGAAAGTGTATTGGAGAGGAACTACTAGAGAAAGTGTATTTTTATACAAATAAAACTACAATCAATTTTGCTGAAATATATTTACTTTGTTCTAGCAACACTTTTTACGAAATCACTACGCAGTTTTGGTAATTACCACTTTATTGTGTAGACTATTCCACCTATACAGTGTAGACTTCCTAATGTGGCATTTTGATCTTTAAATGATAGTTCTAATTTGTATCTGCCTTCTGGTACGTAAGGTGGCAAAGTTGAGTCATTGAATCGTAAAGATTTTATAGAATAATGTCCCTAAAATATGATTATTTTATAAAATGTAATAATCGGGCAGCGTCCAGTTTAATAGTATGGTCGTGTGAAAACGAAGATTATTTTTTTATGTAACAAAAGCAACGAAACAATTAAAAAAATTCTGTATTCTGAAAAATGTAACATACGGCTATAGCGGATAGTTTAAAATGATGTAAGTATAAAAAAATCAATTTATTCAAAGATAGGGCTTCAAATATCTCTTTAATAATTATTGTAGTTATAACTTAGATGTCGACAGCTGGATGTACATTGCAGGCCTGTTATAGAATAGAATAGAATAGAATAGCTTTATTGTACCAACTAATATAAAATACAAATGCATGTAAAATACAGCGGTAACGTCGAAACAAGTGGTGTGTGTGTGAGCGTGTGTGTGTGAATGTGTGTAGGCGTGTGCTATATAACAATGTATGTGTGTACTAATGATAGATATAATTCAATGTAAATGAAACTTCTTGATATCTTGTAAAAACTCAGTAACCGAGTAGAAGCTGTTTTCTAATAAGTATTTCTTAATGGATGTTTTGAATTGTGGCACTGGCTTTTCAATCCAAGTGTTCGGTAATTTATTAAATAGTTCTAGATGTCTATGTTTGGCACTCGTGGTCTGCAACCTGTGATTCGGAAGTAGAACCTGTGATTGAGATCTTAGTCGCAACTGCGTCACATCTCCTTTTCTATTTAACGTGGGTAGCTCCAATTTAGCTCGAAGAAGCTGTCTAAAGATGTATGCTGATGGCAAAGGCATGATTTTGTTTCTAACAAAGAGAGGCCTGCACGATGTCATTCTATTGACCTGCTCTATTGCTCGAATTGCTTTTTTTTGTAGAATGAATATGTCTACAGCATGTGTTGATTCGCCCCACAGTTGAATACCATAGCTCATACGGGAATGAAAAAATGCATGGTATGCCGTTATTGCTGCATCCTTATTTAATAAAGTTATTAACCTCCGTATGGCGTAAAGAGCACTGGAAAGACTTGTATGAAGTTCATCAATGTGAGACCGCCAGGTCAGCCGAGTATCCAGGGTAATTCCTAAAAGCTTTGCAGACCCGGCATTTGCAGGTGTTTTGCTACGTTTACAGGTGAATGGTAATTGAACATTCTTTGCTTCATTGACAGTAAGACCATTGGATGTAAACCAAGTGGCAGCCCTGGACAATGTCGTTTCAGCCTACGTTTTAAGTTGTTTTTCATCTGTACCTCTGAATAAAAAAGTAGTGTCATCTGCGTACAATACCACATGGCTTGAAATATTGTATGGCAAGTCATTTATATAAATACAGAATAGAAGAGGACCAATAAGCGACCCCTGAGCTACTCCGTGCTCAACATGTCGCGATTCACTCATTTCATTGTTTGCATACACAACTTGTCTTCTGTTCTCGAAGTACGATTTTAAAAGCTTCGATGCTAAACCACGAACGCCGTAGCGATCTAGTTTTTCCAAGAGAATCTCATGTCTTACGCAGTCGAAGGCCTTAGACAAATCACACATCACCACCAAACCATCGTCCCCATCCTCCATAGCATCCCAAACAAAGTTTAAAACCGATAATACAGCATCCACTGTCGATTTTCCCGGACAGAATCCAAATTGTTGCCCGGTTAGAATGGAGTGGTTTCCCAGGAATGATGTGAGGCGCAGTAAGAGAGCGGTTTCGAGGATTTTTGACAGTGTAGGTAACACAGAAATAGGTCTGTAGTTCTTTGGATTATTGGGGTCACCGGATTTGTAAATAGGAGTCACTTTTGCAATTTTCATGTTATCAGGCACAATTCCTTGCTCAAAACACGCATTCACCAAATCAGCAAGTGGTTCCAGTAGGCAATTCGAACATTTTTTTAGCATTTTCGTATTCATGCCATATACGTCCAAAGCATCTTTCGCTTCAATGTTTTGAATGATAGTCTGTACTTCCAAAGGTGTCACTGGTACTAGAAAACATGAACGTTCATTATACTGAATATTTCCTATAAAATTTATTGATTCATTGTTGTCTTTATGCAATGCAGAAAACTCATTTGCCGTATTACAGAATATATTATTTAATTCACTAGCAGATGGTGTCCGATGTTGTAAGTTGTTAGATGAGCCTGTTTCCCTTTTGATGATGTTCCAAAACTCTTTCTGGATGTTATCAGATTGGTATACAGAGCGTAAGTACTTATTTCGTTTCTCTTCTCTCAATTTCGTGATGTAAAAGTTTTTGTACGAATTAAATATTTGTTTAAGATCATCACCTCCAACGCGGTTATAGGTTTCTTGTATTAATGAAAGAGTTTCTTTAATCTGTCTAAGTTCATTGCTGAACGAGAAAGGTTGGCTGGTTTTATTAGCTCCTATTAATTTGGTCTTCAAAGGAAAAGCGATTTCCAAGCAAGAGAGTATTTGTGTTAAGATTATGTTTGATTTTATATCAGCATTGTTTACTTTCTGTGAGCTTAACCATGTTTTTTCTTTAATGGCGTTTTCGAAAATATCGTAATTTGTATGCGATAAGTTTCTTGTTTTTCTGTAACTTTGTTTTGCTTGTATACAGTTAAAGTGGAAGCTAATGCCGTGATGGTCAGAAATAGATGTGATAAACGTGTGGGCCTCGTATTTAGTATAGTTGGTGAACACATTATCTACGCAACTCTTTGATGTTCCCTGAACTCTTGTAAAATCATAAATTGTTTGTTTTAATCCAAAACTAACTAAAGCGTTCTGTAAATCCCTAGTATTTTTTGTCTGTGTAGATATATCAATATTAAAATCACCGCTTAGAATGATATTTACATCTTGCTTATATTGTCGTAGAATTTTGGTAAGTGTGTCTGCTAAAATATCCAGGAAACCCTGAACATCACCAGTTGGAAAACGGTATGTACATAATATTATTGTGTTACACTTTGCAAGATATATCCCGCAGATTTCACAGGTTTTGTCCACGGAAAGTCCCGACACTAATGGAATATCAAAGTACTGTAAACCATTTTTCACGTATATACATACACCTCCGTGTATATAATTTCTTCTTATGTAAGAGGTACCCAAGGTATATCCGCAAATATTGTAGGTCTTAAAGTTGTATATGTTAAACCAATGTTCTGAAACGCATAAGATATCACAATCTAGGTCCTGCATTAGTAGATCAACAGCTTCTATTTTATTTGTCAGGCATTGGGCATTTATATATGTAACATTTTTGGTAAATTTGCTTTGTATGTATATAATATACGAATTTTTCGAACTAGGGTTTGCCAACGCGACGCAGCTAGTTTTAATAGCGATGTTTAGAAGTTACAATATGTATGTATAAAAGAAATTGTATTTATAGCGGCGATTGTTGGCGACGTTGAATGACGGGCTTGTGGGCCGAATGTATAATAGTTAAATGGTAAGTGCTAGGTGTAGCTGACCGATCTATTATTTTTTTTAATTACATGTATTTTATTGCATAAATATGTATATTATGCATAGCCCACAGCCGTCGCAAGATACTGTTGAAAGGTGGATAAAAGATTTGCCAGCGCTAGAAGTTCACGGTATTCAATTCCGATGCAAAATTTGCATTGCATTACTCTCTTGTCAAGTGAAAACCCGCGTAAAATAGCATGTGTCGTTGGATACACATAAAGCACGTATTGCTGACTGTGCAAATGCTTATAAACGACAGAAAAATTCGGATCTATTTAAAGTGCTAGTAACATGCAACATTCCATGGAATACAGTGAATCCGATGTACGATAAAATTAAGACTTCAATTTTGTCAATGACATAAACGTGTCAGTAGATGTAAGTGCTGATGGTAAAGGAGGCACTATTTTATGTTTTGATTGGGGTGACAGACAGTGACACGGCTTAATCTACATATCTACAGTATACAGACTGAGTCTTGGCCGATGGGAGGAGCCTGAACCTATAAGTCGCGCAGATTTATAGGTCAGTGCGTGACAGAGAAAGTATTCGGAAAAAGAAATGATAACATTTGTTCATTATCGCATACATTAGCCGGACGAAAGAGTAAATGCAGATAAGAAATTGTAATATACTGAAAAGAGATACATATATGTGTAGCGCTTAACAAATTTTCCAGACTGCTCGTGCTTATCTTAATATTATAAGGATTGCGCACCTTGTGGGAGGGGCATCTCATCGGCCAGGTCTCCTAATTCCAAATTTTGTATTTACGTGTATAATATCCCTCTTGAGATCTGATTAGTTTTTCAGTAAAATCGGTAGACCGGAAGTAGTAGTTTACTTCAGTGAAAAAATTGAATTTTGCCAATATTTCGTCAATTACTAAGTTTAAACAAATTTATAAAGAATTCAAATATACTCAAAATTAAATTTGAGAAGAATTTTATTAAAAAAGTTTTTCGAAATTCCTACCGGAAATAGGTCTTTTACTCTTATCGAAAATTAGTTTTTTGCGAATATTTCTCAAATTATGCTTTTTAGACAGGTACTTTACGAGTATAAAAGTATTTAGAACTTAGCTTTCAATCCATTTGGTATAAAAAAATTTCAAAATTCGGACCGGAAATAACACTTTTATTCTTATCGAATAACGATTTTTTGCAAATATGTCGTAAATTATGCATTTTATGTATATTTGTCAAGAGTACAAAAGTATTTAGAGCTGGATTTGCGATGTTTTTTGTATACATGAAATTTCAAGATTCGGACCGTAAGTATTACTTTTACTCTTAGCGAGTAGCACTTTTTTTTCGAATATCTTGCAAAGTATGCATTCTATAGAAATTTGTTAAGAGAATAGAAGTACTTTAGAACAGGATTTTGAATAATTTTTGTACAAAAAAAATTCTGAGAATTTTATAATTTGGAAAGCTGATACATATAAGAAAGTAGTGTGGTCGCCACACCTCATTCTTTGGTCGAGTGTAGTGTTGGAAGAGAGGTGATTCGAGTACATTTACGCTGAGGCTAGACTGACTCTCCTTTAATCAGTGCAACAAGAATAGCAGCTGTACTTGCGCATTTCATTTGAATTTTGTTCACGCTCGATCTCTAGTCGACTAGCACATTTTTAAATCCCGTTTCGTCTATCTAATTTAGAACAATTATGCGCGAAAATTATTGAATTTTCGAATCATGTTACCCCGGAAATGTTAACAAATGTCCGTCGAAATTTTTATAATCGGCTGGGTTACTGCTCAGCTCAAGAGAGAGACTTATTTGAGCATTTAATAAATAATTAAGTACTTGTAGAAATTCATTTTTCTTTAATAATTCCATTCTTAACTTCCAATTAAATTATACTTACTGAAACATTTTGTTTAGTTTCATACAAATTTATTGTTTACTTTCAGAGTTTTACTTTGTATCCTTTTCTATTTTATAATACTACGGAATTATTTACTTTTATCTTAATAAGAGTTTTGCTATTGTTACGTTTTCGTTTTTTGTATAAGCTATATTTCTTATCTTTGATATATTAAGAAAAAATATATTACTTTTAAGTTTTTAGAATTGATGATCATTTGTTTTATTTACACATACAATTTGGGAAGCTGTGATGAAAACCGTTACTAAAATTATTTAGTGCAATTATCTGATGCTTCAACAAGTCTCTACTTATAAATTAGATAGGTGGTGCTTTTTATTGTTTAATATTATTTCCATCTTCTCTAAAGCAGTACAGAGCTCCCCCCCCCCCCCCCGTTATTCTCCCACTTATAGTCGACCAGCTTGTCTAGTATATTCATCCGCAGGTAGATCGCCTGTACACTGTATAATAATTAATAGGTACACACCTTCTTAATAGGGCAGCCTGTAATTTTCATTTCCTCAAGTATTTCCCGAAATCCATACTGTTCTCTTCTAAAAGCCTTGCAAACAGTTACATCGAAATTAAAAATTAACAATTTCGGTATGTTGTCCAAAATTTTCCATGCCTTTGCATTTACCTTCAAAAATTCCATAAAAGTATTAGAACAGAAGCACAGAAATATATTGTCAAAAAAAGTAAACATGTCATACTAATAAATAGCTTTTATTCGCTTAAATATTACATATAGTATTAATTAAAATAAAAGGTAAAAATCAAGCGTATGAAATTAAATATTCAACATTTTTCAAATACATAAATTTATTGAGCGAATCACAGGACGCGGTTCTGACAAAGTCTGGTTTTAAACCTAAGCCATGTTGTTGAAGTTTATTGTTATTAAAATAAAAAGATTGCTCACAAATTATAATTAACCTAAAAACCTAAAATTAATATTAATATTGTACCAGTGCAAAGAAAAGAAGCATCAGTATACACTATTGCATGCATAAATTAAAAAAAAACGAAGAAAACCGCAGAAAAACGAAATTAGTAATGTGATTGTGCTCCCGAATCTCGTTTGATAGTAAATGATTATTATTTTTTTTTTTTTTGAAAGGTCAATTCCCAGATGATGTAATGCGAGGACAGATTATGAATCAAACGGAGATATAGAGACCACATAAAATCTAAACACTCTTATCCCGGTCACCAGTGGAGCTGGTTATGGGTGGAATAACTCCAGTTGTTAGGGAGTAAAGAAAAATGATTGGGCGCCACGTGCTTTACTTAAGAGTGCAGGTCGTCCAAAAAAGCACGAAAGAGTATGGTCTCAAATCTCCGCTTGATCCCAAAAGAAAAACACACAATAACTTTCAAAACCCCAATCTATTTACATTTAAACATCCAGGTATACAGATAACCCAAAAATATTGGAGCAAATAAGATAACCTCTCTGTACAGCAACAAAACACCAAATATATTGAACTATTTCCCCAAGGTTACAAAATTTCCAATTAAAGCAACTTAGCTAATAAATGACAAAATTTCAGAAGTTCTGGCACCAGTGCTAAATATTAAGTGTCTGTATACACTTAGCGCCACAAATTAAAAAAACACATAAGCAAATATAGATTAAAACTAGGGCTACCTATCTATACAAAACTTCGGCTGAAGGCCTACCAAATCGTTCATACGCTCGTACGTAATTTTTATTCTGATTAAAATAAAAATCGTTCACATTGTAGATTTACAATTAATCAACACACATTTCCAAAACACAAAAACGAAATAGAGATAAGAAATGTTTATAATAATTCTCTACATCAGCCCAGAATGGCTGCACGGCTTAAGGCCTGACAACCAATAAAAATTAAATAAATATTGAATTGAATTGATAAATATATATCATGGATACAATTAAAGTTACAGACACTTCAATACCAGTGACACAAAAAAAAACTAATCAAAAGGAGGTCGTTCGTAGAGTTTAGTTTAATTAATAACAAACGAAAACTTTTGGAATTCAAGAATTCCATCACATATAGCAAAATTTAAATTAAGGACCCTTCTATTCAAATCGTTAGGTACTATTTAATTGAATTTAGAATTAGAAATTTTACAACAAAAAAAGGTAACCATTGAATCTAAAATTTTTAAATAAATTAGACCGTTACAATGTTAAGTGTAACGTCAGACAAAAAAAAAATGCCAATGCCGGAAGTGATGCCGATTACTCAACACCCTGAGTCACCAACTGCGCAACTCCGAACAAGAGAAACAAAATTACCTAAAATTGAATTAAAAAAGGCGAATTCATACGGGAAAATTTATAATAATTAAAAATAGAATTTTTAAAATTAATATCAAATCTTTTAAGAGCGTGAATCCACCGAAAACAGCTAAAGCAAAAGAGAAAATCAAAGAAAAGCATAAACAAGAGCACTAAGTTGTATACCCCACGGCGCAAAAAAGTCCACAAATTAAAAGCATCTTCGAGTAGTAAAGACAGTCACCCGTAGTAATAGTTGTACGCGTGCAACCATTGAAGTACAAACATCAGAGGGGCAACATACTGAGGGGAAATACGTAAATGACGTAGAAAAATAAATCAATAATTAAACGCTAAGCCAGAACTAAATGTATCGATCGATACAGGATACTAAAACGAAAACGAAATAGAAATACCAGTCAACTTGTCAATAGCAGGGTTCTACACTGTAGAACAGTACGTGAAAGGTGATAGAACAAGAGTTTTGCAAAGCTCAATTTTTATAGATAAGTCTAATACAGAGAGGTGAGGTTAACGCAGCTAGCATTTTTGATATATTTATTGATTTGGTTTTGAAACCTAAAAGAGTTATCCAACGCAAGACCCAGGTCTCGCACACTAGCGATAATGGGTGGCTGCATATTCCGCATCTTAATCACAATGGAGTTTTGGAGTCATTACAATTCTTTCGCTTACCGAACAAGATTACTCGTGACTTGGATGGATTAACATTTAAATTGTGATGATGAGAGAAATTTAATATCAATTTGACACTGTTGATTTTTGCAACCATAAGTTTCCAATTTGAACAAGAAACGATTTATCTAACAAGATATCGTCAGCATACATATGAACAGATGATGACTTAACTTGTCCAGGCCAATTCATTGCGTAAATAAATTAGAGAATCGGTCCGATAATCGATCCTTGAGGAACACCCGAACGTATGAGCAAAGACTTTTGGATCTTTTATCACCCAAAGCTACACTCTGCGTACGATTATCCAAATAACTAGCGATATAATATCTTCAGTTACACTCGACAAAGCCGTCTCCCAGCTATAGCCGCCCCTGAATTCCAACTGTATTGGTGAAAGTATTGCATCATCACTAACGAAGGCAAAAAACTAATGTTACATGACTTTTTCTAAAATTTTTGACAGAGTCGGTGGAATGTTAATGGGCCTGAGATCATTGAGATATTTTGGATCACTAATTTTAGGCAGCGGAACAACCCAGGCGTGCTTCCACTTGACCGGAGATGTGCTTGTCATCTTGCAAGAATTTTCAGTGTTTGTTAGGACTGGTGAAGCGTGATTTTAACCTATGACAGTAATAAAAATAAATTTGAAATCCGCTTTCGTTTATTTCACCGCTTTGACTTTTTGGAACAGACCATTAAAAAAATAATTGAAGAAGAGCAGCAGCAATCTTCTCATGAAAATTATAAAATAAAAAGATATTCATTCGGTAAATTTAATTTTTTTAGTAATCATAGGATTATTTTCTGTTGTGTTTCTATATGAAATGATTAAAAAAGTAAAGAATTTCATGGGGTAACTCCGCTGAAAATGCAACTAGAGACACGTGTTTGAAACTCATTGATTCTGGGCAGTGCAGTGTAGCCAAGGAATTAGATGGGATAACCTTGGAGATGAAAAACCACAATCAGAGACATATACAGAAGACAGACTACCAATTGAGGCTTCAGCCAGGATGTCCTCGATATTGAGGATGCATCTAAATGTCGCCGCGACGTAAACATTATCCACATGTGTGCCATCTAAACCCCCAGGATTAAAAAAAAGGAAACAATTAATGCGGATCATAGAATAATACAAGTAAAGACTTTCATGGGGTAACTCAGCTGAGAATGCAACTGCAGATACGTATTTCAAACTCATTGGTTCTCGTCAGTGCAGTGTGGCCAAGGAATAAGATGGGGTAACCTTGGAGATGAAAAGCATCAATCAGAGACATGTACAGGAGACAGACTATCAATTGAGGCTTCAGCCAGGATGTCCTCGATATTGAAAATGCATCTAAACGTTGCCGCGAGGTAGACATTGTCCACCTACTTATCTTTATATTCTATTGTAAGTAAATGATATTTAAAATGCAACAATTAACATATGCAATAGTTCTTTAATATCTACACTGAGAAAAATGAATTTCTTCAATCAAGCAATTTGTAAATGTCATTTTATTGAGAGTTCGATCAACTAATAATGAATTATGGAAACATATAGTGACGCATTCAGAAAACACTCAAAAGATCTCATATTTTTTACTTCAAGGAAGAAATAAAAAATATTGACTGTAGTATACAATTATAAAGTGACACTGACTTGTCTCTATTTGACTTCAATTTTGGTTTTCCCAAAAATACTATGATATCAAAAATTAAATTGGTCAATGTTGGTCATGGAATGTAAAACGCTTGTCTTAGTTTAAATCATCCTTTTGAAATAATTCAATCATTGTCAAGCTACACTGAAATTATCAATAACCTACAAATGTGTTACCTACTTAGTTCAGCTGTAAAATAATAATGAACTACAAGTTATGAAATAAATAACGTTTTTATTAACCAGAAAAACTAAATTACAATAATTGTTGGAAATGTCCCCCGTTTTGTTCAATGCACAAGTTTACGCGCCTCCTCATGCTGTGAACTCTTGGTCTACCAGCACCTTTTTTATGCGTCACAGAACCAGTATCGCGAAACACTTCAACACAATTTGTAAGGCATGCATAAAAATTGTCCGGTGATACTGCTACGGCTGGGAAGTGCTCTCGAAAATTGTCCAAACACAAACGTTGACTGTATTCCCAACTTCCATTAACTAGTACACCCGTTCGAAAATAGGCTTCAATCATGTAAATTTTGTGCTCTGTGGTGAGAACCATGAATCAAAAACCGTGCAGGATTAGAAAACTTCAACACAATAACTTGACAGATTTTGACATTCAAAAAATTATGACATATCTAAATGTACGATGCACGCTACGACAATAATTTTGAAATCCATGACCACCATTGACCAATTTAATTGTTGATATCCCGGTATTATTTTTGCGCGATCAATCTTTTTTGATTATTTACTAGGCATGTTTCCATGACAGTAAGTGGTTCTTACTGTTTGTTGTACCTAACAAAACGGTAAGTAATTGTGACTTTTATAAATTAGATAATGATGATGATATACGGACAGAAATTGTTTAGTTTGTTTATTTGTTGCTATTAAAATTAAAGGTGCAATTATGAATACTACAATTAGGAATATACAATGGCAATGAATTAATTTCACTGATTCTTGTTTTCGTAGAAACTGCTGCATAAGAAATCGTATCAGAAGACACTTGTTGTGCACCATCAGGAATACTGAAGGATGTGTCTCTAACATCATACAATATTTTTTCTGCAAATTGTATTTTATTTTGAAGTGAATCTTCTACGTAACTCTCGGCCACACTAAAAGATTTCCATCCTCCATGCCGCTTCAATCCTAGAATATCCACCCCTTTGTTGGCCAACAATGTTGCTGATGTATGTACGTCGAAATGAATGGCCGGTGTAGCTAGCTGGATTCGATAATTTTAAATATTCTGCAATTTTGGACGGCCACCTTCCAATTGTTCCTTTCCCCACTACTTGGTTTCTACATTTACCATTGTGGTAAGCCAGAAACAGACGTTCGGTTTTAGCATTGCTTGGTCGAAGTTAAATATACCTCCAAAAATGCCCAAATGATAATTTTTTTCATCTTGGTTTAATAGAGTGAAGGTCCGTTCAATATTGGTTTTTGTTTGCAAAATTTTTAAAATAATCAACTCACCACGATCTTCAACATTCTTCATAGTTATATTGTATAACTCTTCTCTTCTGCAAGCTCCTGACACTCCTAATATCATTGCCACCTTAATATGAATATGCACCATTAACATACATTTTGAAAATAGGTATTTCGAATTTACCTACCTTATGAATATGAAATGTTTGATCTGAAGCTTCAACTAAAAACCGGTTCATGTCTTCCTTAGTGAAATCGCTTGCTTTTTTTGGTCTGTATCCTACGTTTTTCCTTTTCAAAAATGCAATAAGAGTCCTAAATTGCGAAATTTTAATCGCATCATGAAGAAAAATTGTTGATCTCAACATGGAATATTCAGCCCATAAACTGCCAAGTGCCTTTAACTTCTCGCTTCTTTGTATAAAATAAGCCAACATAATCTTCTGAGTCGGAATCGGTCATAATTTCTTCTGTGATTTCAATTACTTCACGGAAAACACAAACTGAAGTGACACGACGCTAATTGTAAAACAGAATGTTTGAAAAAACGTCATGGAAACTGTTTTGTTTTTATAATAGCCTATTCCAATTAATTAATTGTTGTCAAGTATTTTCGATAATTCCGTGTAGTGAAATAAATTGAAATTTAGTTTTGATCGCGCAAAAAACGTTATAAGCATGTCGAACGGTAAGGTTTACCGTTCTCAGACAATAACTGGAGTCGTCGCTTCGCTCCTCCTCCAAACAATTGTCTTCGAACGGTAAACATCCCTTACCGTTCTCCATACTTAATATACTATTGTTAAAACAACTTAATACTTTGATATTTTTTGTATGTTATATGAACTGTGCTACATGCATTGATTGCTAATAGGTTATTGTTAAAAAAATCCACCAGTTCCCAAAATTCCTTCCCAAATTTTTCCGGTCCGCGGGTCTAAAATGTTGAGAAACGCTGTTCTAGACGAACGAAGTTAGGTGAAAACAGTGAGCATATTTAGTGCAACTGAGCCTCCACCTGAGATTGTACTATTTTCGTTTCTTAAGTGTCACACTATTTTCTTACATTCGTATGAAATAATAAATTAGCAACTTACATATTAAAAGAATTATTATTTTTATGTACAGTTTCATGTTCAATCACGTAGTCGTTTTGGTGAAACTATGCACAAATAAGTATCATAAGAAATTTTAATGCTTCTTAATATTAAAATATACTTACAACTAACACTGATGCAACTAGGGAACATAGTATTAATTTAGTATACAAACCCATTGAGTTAGCTATGCTCTTTACTCGCTGAAATGTTGTTTAATTTCAAGCAGTTCGCTTTTATTTATATCAATATTATAGATTAATATCATCAAAATTGCATACCTTGATTCATTTCATAGGAAAAAATCAACAAAGAGAATGTAATAATGAAAATATTTTTGTCCTAAACATGCAATGCGGATATAATAATGATTACAATTTCATTGGACAACAAAGCAAACATATTGTAAACAAATTAAAGTTAATTTCAACGCATCAATTTGGAATTTTTTTTAAAATTGTTATAAAACTGCTATTAGAATTATACTGCTAATAAATTCTAAACAAATATAATATTATTGTCTCCTGCCAGCACGGTATTTGAAGAAACATTTCTACTGCAACTGTTGTTGTAGAATATAAGCAGCATGTCCCTGATGAAATCGATACGGAGCAGTATACTGTACCCTGTCATTAAACGAATGAATTGACTCATTTTTGGAAGACAGAGAAATTGTTGTTACGCATTTGTAAATCATGCTCAAGGTGCTGCAGATGCTCAAGTACCTGCTAACGACATATCTGCGTTTCATAAAGCTACCTCAATCACGGGTCTGTGCTCAAGGCAACAAAAACACGATCTCAGCCATAAGGTTGTGTTCCACAGGGCTTGAGCAAGCGTTTTGACATTTGCTTGGCAATATATTGAAACAGTATTTGGACGAGGATATGTTTTTAATAACTTTTATTTTTAACTTATATAAATGTCCCACTTTCGGGCGTCCAAATTAATTAATATTCGAGCTGAGATATTTTAATATCCACTAACCACGTTGGGCTAGTTAAATGAACTAATGTTTGAGTGTTGAAATATTTTTTAAATACTCTATTATAAATGCAGTACTATTTTAAATAATCCTCTGGCTAAGCTCAAATAATACAAATCATAATATCTTTCTCTTTCCTTATATTTCATAAACTGGCAGAACTATACTTTAAATAAACTATACCTATATAATATAAATGTGGGAGGGGTTCTTGATGTGCAATGTCATCGATTCCTAACCTTATTTGTAAATCGTGCACAACTGATTCGTTTTACAAAAATCTTTAAGTAATACCTACGTCTTTTAATCTCAGGGGAAAAAATCTCTGTGAGTCCGTTGTATCTGGTTATTTGCTGTTAAATGTGTTTACAACTAAACATGTAAGTATTTCTAATTTTATGTAATCTTTTTCAGATGACATTTAATTTGATATTTGTTTTCTTCCTAGGGTTATGTAGCTTTCATTACCATATGATCCATTAAAGAATAAAAATAAATAGTACTTCCAATGAAGGAAAAACAACAATCTCAAGATAAATAATGTATATTAATTATGCTCAATAGTGCAGCAATAATAAAACAATTATTATAAAATTGTTTAATGACGATGAAAATATGTATATTCGAAATTATGGAAATAAACCATTATGTAAAGTGATGCATTTATGGTAAGTATGTTTTTTATGACAGTTTGTGTATTTTTAGCAACAGATAAATAATGTTCCGTAATTCTTAAAATAAATATTCAATTTGTGACGATATTCCCATGGATACAATGTGAAATATTATTCTCAATAAGGTATTTTCTTTATATAAAATTTTATAATGCGTTTTTAATTCGGTGAATCTTAAATGATTTTGAATATAGTTTTAAATATGAATTTTAAGTTAATATGATTAAGCTCGAAAGACAAATCTGTTATTTTGTTAATAACTAAATATCTTATACAACCTTGAGTTAGATACAATATGAAGTTTCACACGATTTGTCCAATTGACCATCCTTTATTATGTTTCATAGATTCCCCGAACCTCGATAGAGCCTATATCCTTGACAAGGGTTCTTGTTCCGGAGTGTTACACCTTCCTACGTACTTAAGATTGATGAATACTACCAAAACTGCCAACTACTAATTCTTGTGTATCTTGAATAATGACAAAATGGCTGTTCCTAAAAATAAAAACACTTCCTCGAGATGTTATGGATTTTTGGATCTGGATTATAATCTGCTACACATCTACTGCTTAATCTTGAACTATTCTCGGATACACGCCCTGGAACTTGTAATGTTCGAAGTGCCTTATCCTGGATTATCAATATCTGCACATCGAAAGGTTAAATTTGTTATATTCTCGGAATCATGTCCTGGCTTATAAATTCCTGTACATCAATTGGTTAAACTTGCAATATCCTTAAACACTCGACCTGGATTATAAATTTCTTCACATCAATTGGTTAATCTCGAGATATCCTCCGACTCTTAGACGGGTTTGGATCCGGACTTTATTAATATGTGGTGTGTTATTTATGAAAATCCTCTTAATAATAGTGATTTATCATAGTCTTCTTATTAGTTTATAATAATGCTCAATAAGCTTTTAAACACTTTAAACACTATTTTAAGATTATTATCGCGTTAATATCAGAAAAGATATTCCCTTTTCATAATATCCGAAAAGATATTCCCTTTTCAAAAAACACGACTCTCGCTTTTTAGAATTCGCAAAATTCTCCTTCTCTATTTTCTAATGATATTCAATAAGCTTTTAAACACTTTAATAACTATTTTAAGATTATTATCGCGTTAATATCCGAAAAGATATTCCCTTTTCAAAAAACACGACTCTCGCTTTTAAGAATTCGCAAAATTCTCTTTGTTATTTTTTAAACAAATTGCCTTGGCGACCTTATTACTTATTCTTAATTCTCCAATGAGATATCTACACCTACTTTTTATTTTGAATATTTATCGATTTAATTTTATATTACATACATTATTTATTCTTTTACTATTTTTAAAACCTTCTTTTAATGCATTTTTTAACATTTACATACTATTTAAAAATACCTATCACAGGAACTGTCAAAATTAACTGTCACTTCCACCTGCTCAAATAATTGCGGGAATCTTAATTTAAATTTGTTTGTACTCAAAATCAATTGGTTTTGTCTATTGTACTTGACACATCATCGTAAATTAAACAATTTTGTACAAAAACATAATACATAATATTTTGTAACAATACTTATATTACTCCATTTCTTTTCTAACAGATTTTACAAATATTACACACAATAAAGAAAACCTTATTGTTCCACGACTATACCGGATTAACCAAGGAATCTCAACAAATATTTATGAACGTAATAAAATTATTATTTAAACAATAAATTCTACACAAACACTAAAATCATTATTTTAAGAATCTAAACATTATCTGTTTCAAATAATTTAACCATTTATCAATATGGCATGGTTATTTAAACCATGTCAATATATACCAAGCATAACCTTTTAAAAAGTGAATCTTATAGAAAAGAAAAATAACGTACTTTTTTTGCTAATAAAAACGTTGGAAAATTTAGTATATCGTGAAGAACGGGTAGTGAAGAGATACAGACGAGATGTAGAAAATCCAATTAAAATTCTTCAATGAAGTTGAATTTATATTATTTACTTAGAATTGAAGCATAATTTAATACTAATCTTATATTTCGAAGTTGTAAGTGGTTTGAGATAAATATAACCTGCAATTATAAACATATGATATTAGATCAATTCCGAATTTACTACAATTATACAGTGACTGAAGGTTAAAATATATACGAAGTTTGTCTATAAAATTTGATGAATGGTATACTAAAAACACAAAAACAGAATTTTCATTGGAAATATGTATCTTTAGTGGCCTTTGAAGTAGTCGCCACCAGATAACACACTTTTGACAACGTTCGTATGGCTTCTGGAAACTCTCGGAACAGTCTTTTCTTGGAACCGTTTCCAGAATAGCTGTCACGCGGTTGTAATAAATTTCCTCAACGTCCCAAATCCCTTCCTGAAATGATATCCCTAGTAATTGAACTCATAATAGGTTTTTTATAATTAATAGTTATTTGCTAGCATTTCTTTAAAAGTTGTACAATTTTTTGCGAAAAATCAATAACCTCCGAAGCAGTTTTAATATGGACTAAAAAACTATCTTAATATGTAAAAGAATGAATAGCATTCTCTTCAAAAACGTTAGTTAGTTTGTGTTGGTGCGTTGTCGTCGAATGCTTTGTATAAATGAAAATATTTTTAAATTTTAGGGCTGATGATCATCCACGTTTTTTGTACTTAATTGTTGTGATTTATATTATTAGATACCACTAATAGGCCCTATTCCCTACGCTGGGAGGTGCGGTATATATAAATAACTCTTTGCTTTAGCTTAAATTTATTACTGTTCATACTAATAATGTTTCGTTTTAAATAACAATAGTCAATTCGATTTGAAAACAATTAACACAGTTTCTAATCGCCGGTTTTTCCGAGTCCGATTATACTGCCGGTTAGCATAATCATTGATTAAAATAGCGGTTAGTACAAATTTGCGTTTTTACAAAGCTGGTTAACGCTAATCATTGATTAAGAACGTCGTTAATCGGCCAAATCTTAACCGAAATTTAAAGTACCTGATAACATATTATACAGTGATTAGGATCACTTACACATGCGCATAAACTAGGAGATTTGAATTTTTGTTATTATTGACAGCTGTTATGTTTTCATATGCATTTGTTTTACTGTATTTTCTTCGAATTAATAATTTGTATCTGTGATTTAGTATTGTATTGCTTCTTCTATAAATGAAATTAACAGTATAATTAAAAACTAAAATAGCATAATATTGAATATGTGCAAATTTTAGGTTGAAACATCTCTTTAGTCGAACATATTTTGGACTCACTCGAGATAAGTTATTAACCTGTTAAACTATATTAAAGAATTACATATGAAATTGAAAACATGGTAGAAATTCTGCAAAAGCTGGCAGATTCCCGTTGTGAGCTTATGCAGATACTTTAAGTATTTTTGACTGAACTAGGTTTGGATGAATAATGCTATTGCTTGTAAAGTTAACGTGCAGTTAAATTCTACACTAATGAATAATATTACTGGCACTGTCAAGCTCACTCCGATTCCACCAGAGCATAACATTTTAATAAATTAAAATTGTGTAAACCAATTTGGAAACAAGGTTTTCTCAATCAACTTTCTTTGATTAAAGGACATAAACTTAGTTAGAATGTATTGTTTTTAATAAACAGCTGATATGTGATCTTTCAGTAAAAGTATTTGGGTTTTTCGTCCTAGAGACATTTGGTGTAAGTTAAATCGTCTTAGATATGGCAGTGGAAAGCGCAATATCTTATACCATTAGAATGTGATTAATAAACTAGCTGCCTAGATGCAGATTTTTCTTTTTGAACAAACTATTCCTACCTTTATGATTTTACTACATGTAATATACTTTGCATATTTTTGGTAACTGTTAATTTCATATGAATATATGTATGTATATTGTATTGGTTTTTTTTCATTTTTCACAATATTTTTGTATATCTCAATAGCTGTAAGTGACAATAAATATGTTTCAGTATCATTCTGTGTTTATTGCACTTTGTTACTTATTTCCTAATAGAAATTTTAAATATGTGCTATGTATACAGAAATTCTAATATGCAATATTCACAAAATAAATGCCTACAGTTTATTTACTAAAATAAAATTTCTAATTATATACAAAATCTTTAAGAAAATAAAATAAAGACAAAAAGCACAAAGAAGAACTTTAAAGGTAGGAAATGGTGCCAATATTTTTAGAACAAATATGCTAATTTAGATTAAATGCATTAGCAAATATGTTGCCAACTTTGTACAATAAATCCTTATACACAGTTTAAATAACCGGGGCATTTCTTTGCATTGAAAAACGTTGGTTAGAGATAATCAATGATTAGGCTCCATCAATGATTACTTAACCGGTGTTGGAAAAACCGACCCTAAGACGTATTCTATAGGAACCTACAGGGAAAAATTATTACTATGTAAATAAAACTACAATAAAATTTACTGAAATACATTTACTTTTTTATTGCCATTAAATTTATTACAAAATCAATACATGGTTTTGATCATTACCACTTTACTGGATAAACTACTCCACCTATACAGTGGGCTTTCCCTAACAGAGTGTTTTCATAAAGAAGTGATAGTTGCAATTTGTATCTACCTGCAGGTATATATGGCGGCAAAGTCGTGTCGTTGAATCTTGTAGAGTTTGTACTATAATATCCCTAAAATATGATTATGTGATTAGAATGCAATAATTTCTTAGTGTTTAGCTTAATAGTATACAAGATTGATAATAAGACTTATTTTTATATAACACAAAAGCATCTTCAACTAAACAATTAAAAAAGCTCTATATTATATATAAACTGAAAAATGAGTTTTATTTTTAATACTTTTCTGATCATCGGGATCGAACTAAAATAGCAGTGGAATTATTTACAAGACGGACAGCTAATCCACAACTAGTATTACTAATAACCACATATATCATTTAGCCCTGAAGAATTAAACTACAAATTTTAATGTTATTTAACGTTCTTATTTTAGTAAAAACCTCATTCATTAATAGAAAAAAATTATAAGTGTTAATATACTGCTAATAATAATTTGTGACTTACTTTTTTAAACGCGTTGTACTTCTTTGGATATGGGTTTTCATTTATTTCTATGCTTTTTATTCATTGCCTTCCGTTTTATGAAATCACAGAAGAGCTATCCGTGAACCCAATTTTGTCGGATTTTTAAAAAAGACTATATACACCTCAACAAGCATTTTTGTTCATTGGATACGTAGTAGTGGTCACAGAACCACCTACTTATGTGGTTTTCAACTTAAATATTTTGCGAAATTATGATATCTTGAGCTAGTTACCTGTTAGCTACAAAGGTACCGATGCGACGAGACGAAAAAGTAGAAGTACATATACTAGATATTATCTCTTAATTTACGTATATGCCTTGAGTATGCTTACATTATAAGTAAAACTTTGAATTTGTTTTATTAGGGCCTCTCACATATTTGAACAAAATTCACACTCGCGTCATTACAATTGGTGGAGTTCATGAAATATACGCATATATCAGCTGTATCATAATTAGGACCCTGAAAAAGCTTTAACCTTTTATTTGCCAAGCATATAATTTATGAACCAACAATTTCAATTTCAATATCGTCATATAAATTACGCATTAATATGTTTATCTTACAAACTAGACCGGTTTGTAAGATGCACATTTTAATTCGTCATTATCGGATCCGTTACGGGAACATAATTACAACTTGATTCGTAAATGCACAATCAAGAGTTTTATCGGGAATGCGGTAATTAGTAACTATATGATTTGTGACTGCACAATTGGAATAGCGTCGGGCATGCGGTAATTAATAACTATTTGATTCGTGAGTGAAAAATCGAATTAACTATCATGACGGCTTATTACTTCTTAGTTAACGTCTCATCAGGTAAACGTACAGATCTGCAAGTTAATTATGCAAATGGCGGTCTGTCACCTGACGGTCTTCCGTGTATGCTTACATCTCCAAGGTTATCCCACCTTATTCCTTGGCTACACCGTAATGATGACGACCAATTAGTCAGAAACACGTGTCTACGGTTTCACTACAGCGGATTTTACCCAATATTCTCTTTTTCTTGTTTTATTTTATGTATCCGCGATAATTTCTCTTTTTATTATCTTTCCTGGGTTCGGATGGCACGCAGGTTGACAATGTCTTCAATGTCTCAATGTGGCGATGTTAGTTGTTGTCTTCAAAACCGAAGATTTTCTAACTGAAGCTGCAAATGGCGGTCTGTCACCTGATGGTCTTCCGCGTATGCTTACATCTCCAAGGTTATCCCACTTTATTCCTTGGCTACACCGTACTGATGACGACCAATTAGTCAGAAACACGTGTCTACAGTTGCACCACAGCGGATTTTACCAAATATTCTCTTTTTCTTGTTTTTATTTCATGTATTCGCGATAATTCCTCTTTTTATAAAATACCATACTCATACATATTTGCGATTTATAAAAAATGTCGAATTTATTAAGGCAAAAATTAACAATAGTATTTAACACTTATTATTTCGACACTTTTATACATGGGAGAACGATTGTTCGTTACACCACGGTCCGATAAATCAGTATCATGCAGATAAGAGTATAATAACTATCTTGTTTATACGTTTGCTACGTATCACATTTACAAGAAAAACCATATCTGCAAAAATATAACATTTCCCGGAGAGTGAAATCCGGTGAAAAAGGAAGTCAACTGAGGACCTTCGAAAATATCGGTCACCGGTGTATTAGCCCGGCTTAAGTAGACAGTAAAAGTAATAAGGTTCTCTAATTAATAAGTAAGTCGACCCACACATAGCGGTCGATAATGTATTAAATTGTCGTTGTTTGAACCTTAAAAGTAATAGGTTCTTTATTTACGTAAAGATCGACCACCAACTAAGTGTTCAATGTGTAAAGTATGGCATATATTCCTATAGAAAGTTATTTTTTTGCGATTAGCGTTTAAAAAAGCTACTGGTGTCTCTACCGTTGAAGAAAGACTCACACTAAGCACACCTACAATAGGAAGATTCTCTTCAGCTTACGAAAGAAGAAAATATATAAAAGGTACTTACAAGTTTTATGTGCGTGTGTTAAATAAATTAGTACGTTAAAATTTGTCTTAATATAAAGACGTAAATAAATCAATATAATAATCTGAGAATGAAAACATATTTAATTGTCCTAGATATGATAATATCTCAGTATTTGTAAATTGTTTGCTAATGTTACTCTAAAAAATTATTATATGCATTGTAGGTATATGTACCTATATATTATTATATATTATTAAGGCCTACGTTGTTAGTATTAATATAAATACTGTAAGGTGGTGGAAAGTAAACAAACAATGCATACATTATTTCGTAGAAATGATAATAGTAATAAATCACAACGAATATTTCAGTATTAAGAGTAGCGTTTACTAACAAATAGAACCTTATGCAACATATATTACTCGCGCGACGGTTAGACGTAAGGGGGTGTGAGTAGGTGGAGGTAGACGATATTCGGTTCTGTCACAGCGCTTCGGTTTTATTCACAGATTCTGTCAAAGATAATGGAATACTACAGATGGGAAACATAATATATAAAGAATGAGTATTTACGGAACTGTTGATGTTGTTGATGTTTTATAATTAGCCAATTTTCGCTTGCCCATAACTTATATTATTAAACACTCGAATATTATAGGTATATATGACATTTCTTTTTAATTACAAACTGTCACTCCGACTTGAGTCTGAATTAGCCAAATAAAACGACTTACATTTTATTTTATTTTGAAATATATTAAAATATAAAGAGGAATTTATTGGGCTTTCTTTACAATATGGCTTTACCAACGTGGAGCCGTTATTAATTTATAAAGGAGTTCCTTTACTGCGACTAATGCTTAATCTGTTGCCTGAGCTCTACATAGCTAATATACTGCAAAAATAAAAGTGTACGTCTATTTCTGCCTGTAGAAAATGACGTTGCTTGAGAGCAACATAACCGGTTAAATAGAGAGGTATATTGATGAAATAAAAAACATAATCCTAATTATTCTTGTTTAACGCATAGCAGTTAATTTGATTAGTTCACTTATGTTGTTTATATAAATTTATAATAACCTCTTGAATATAGAACAAATAAATACTAATTTGAGAGATCATATGCGCCATCAATAATACACACCTTTCTGATTGGACATCCAGAAATGTGTAATTCATCAAGTAATTCCTTAAATCCGTATAGTTCTCTTTTAAAAGCATCGCAAACCATTACATCGAAATTAAAAATTAACAGTTTCGGTATGTTCTCTAAAATTCTCCATGCCTTTGCATTTACCTATAACAGTCATAATAAAAATAAAAACTCTTATTTAGACAGATCAATATCTTTTCATTTTCAAGTAAATGTTAACATTTTCATACAGAATTGAAAAACTGAAAGAACGAGCAGCTTATGTACTATCTATAAAGACGGTAAGTTATGTAATTAAATCATTTAGAGTCAGGCTTAAAAAACTACCACTATTGCGGATATATGCATATTTGGAAACAATTTAGTTTTATGGCCAAAAAAGAGGAATTTTGGTATGAAAGAGCATAAAAATGCAGAATACAGTCAACACATATGAAGGTAAAACAAACAAAAGTAACGTAAAGTGGAATGACTTTCAAGCAAACAGATAACTATTCTATATGGAAATCTTCGTCATTATCAAGGGAGTTAAGGAAGACTAACTGAATGGTAGATTGAAAAAGACGAGCTTTCTTATAAGAAACACAAGTCCAATAGAATAGAACAAAACAATATATAATGATATATACGAGTACATTTTAATATTAATATATTAAACGTGTAGAATGGAAAATATTTGGTATAATAATTTTTATATATTTTTTTATATTTTATGTTTATTTGTATGTATATGTTACTTTCAAACAGCGTTTGTTACCGACCACAACTCGGTCTGGCTGATTTAGAGCAACCACAAACCGTAACAAAATTAAAAAGGCCATTAATAATAATAATAATAATAATAATAATAATATTAATATTCTTCGCATATGGCACATAAAACTGTGTTAGTAAAAGTTCCTTGTACTTCATGCTCAGGTTCGCGCATCAAACTATTAAAAATGTTTTGCAAATATTGCTCGGTTTTCATGGGTTCATATATTTCCTTTTTCTACAAAGAATCTGCCAACCCCAATTACTTACTTACTACCAAATAGGGCTTTTTAATGCCTTCATGTAATGAGCGATTCTTTTTACTCTGAATGAATCTTTAACCCTCTGACCATTCTTTGGTTTTATTATCCAACATCCACGCAACCCACAGGTCTCTTACATCCCGATTAGACCGCTCTACCGATCCTTGGCTCTGGGAATGACGGCGTTTCCCATGCAAGTTTTAAACCTGTGTGATAAGCCTGGTCCTAAGGCTTACCTCTACGCCGATCCTAAGGAATTTGCTGTACCAGATATACCGTTTATTGTAACCTTGGCTGAGTCATCTATATGTTCGCTATGTGAAATATAATCTTTGAAAAAAATAGTCGATGACGAAAGGTAAAATTTTGTTATTATACTTAGTATGAATGTATGTAAGTTCCTTAAGATTGAAACTTGTTAAGGTTTGGAGTCGATTTCCCTCAGAAACGAAAAAACTGGGTTTCGTTTTCTACTGGATTATGGTGGGTTTTATTTTCTATGTTATATGAAAACGTGTTTTGTGGATATCGTCGATTGAAATTCCTGCTATTAGTTCTAACAGCGAGTCGTACAACTTAATCGAGTCAATTAGCAGCTTTGTGACATCTCGTTTGTCGTTCATTACAGGCAACAAACTTGCAGCGGTTTGTAAATCGAATTTCCCCCCCCCCCCCATTGTTTCTATAAAATTTGTAACCTTATCTGTATTACTTAACCTAGATCCTAAAATACTATATATTTCATTTAAATATTGGTATATATGTTTGACGCACTCTTTCGTGTCGCCGATTTCTTTTTGACTGTGAACCCCTTAATTAAAAAATTCCCTAAGTTTTACAATATTTGTCTTATAATTATTCAATTGCTCATATTTAGAATTAGTTATGTCTATGTTCTTACGTCTGTCTAGATTGTCTTTCCTTAAGTTTCTAGTAAATACCTGTACTTCTTCGTATAGTTTCCAGAATTGTTTTGGGACTGACATTGGCTCATAATTTGTCTTGGCCTCTGCTTATTTCTCTTCTCATCTTTCTATTGACGGCCTTCTTGATCTTTTGATTTGCGAAGAATAATCCGGCGGCACAGCAGCAACATATGAATATTGTGATTACTACTGCAAAAGCTAAAACGGCTAGGACGTCGGACGTTCCCCACGAGGTGATTTGGCCTCCGCTGTTTCCGGTTTGGGCTATTACTAGTTCTGCTTTGTCTCTGAGTTGCCCATTTGTTTCTTTCTTCTTAGTTCGTGGTTTTATATCCTATTGTTTGGTGGTGCGTTCCATCTTACCATTTTTATATGCCTTAAATGGACTGGCATTGGTTCGCCATGTGATAAGCCTGGTTCTAAGGCTTACCACTACTCGATCGTCATCTCGATTGGCTTTGTTGAATAGGATCGAGATAGGGAATTTGTTAGGAGGTTTTAATTAAAACACATCACGTTAACTAACTAACTATATTGTATATTCGTGTATGTTCGAATCGTAGTAAATACATTGTCTGAACGTGAATGAATCAATGCCCTTAAAACTAACTTACACTTGTATATATAACTTATTTCTATATCAACCTACTTAAATTATTCACGTCGCCGCGCGCCGGTGCATCCACATTGTGTATTCCTATATATGGGCATTGGAACAAATGTTTACGCGTGCATATGTATATGCACGGAAATAACCTTTGTCTTGAGTATTGCGTTAATGCTATCTTTGTTAAATTATAGTAAATGTCCTTAATGTACGAGGTCTAGTCAATTAGTGGTTTATTACACCTGGCCACATATCGGTTAAACTTTCAATATTTTGTTAGCAAATTCTCTTTCGTTATCGCTTTTGAGAGTAAATGGAGCTCCAGAAATACAAAGGATATCAATTTAATTATATCCAATCTCTTCAGCAGTTTTGGTGTTAAGTGGCTTGAGTAGCGTAAATTGGGTTAAATGGTTTTGATAACTGAAAATAAAACGATAGTCCCTCCCGGTTCAGTCTGCATATCAAATCCACTTGATATCGCGAGTTCATATGATTTGACAGAATACGCGCAACAACTAATCCCTTCTTTTTAATTTTTTTTTTCTTGACATTGTTCACAGAGCGACAAATAGATCTGAATAGCGGCTCTAGTGACGTTACAATATTTCTTCTTAATTTCAGTCTCCATAACTAAAAGAAGTAAGAAAGAAATACTTAGTATATACTATAAAAAGAAGGTCTACCTCTTAATGTCTTATGTCCAGTTGCAATACCGAGAGCTTCAATGATGTCAAACACATCCTCAGGTTTACAGTAATATTTCAAATATTCTGTCGGTGTTGTATCGATTTCTTCAATTAATTTTTCGTTATCCCCAATTGTTACCGTGTCATATTTCCTCATTCTTCGATATTGTTTGGTCGACAGCGGTACTTTGGTGTCTTTCAAATGTTTTGCTCCTTTCACCTTCTTCACTATTTTGTTAGAACGGTCTTTAAGAAATAATCACTCCGATCCTGCTGTAATCAATAATGCTTTTAATTTTTTCGTTAAAAGCATACTGCACATTTATTTTTTGTTATGCAAGTTTCACCACAAAATTACAGTTTGTTAAAATAAAATCGCACTACTTCTCTTAAGCAGTCTGGCGTACCTGAACGGATCTGAACAGTAATCCCAAGTCAGTTGTTGATGTTCTCAATCGGTCAGACCGCGGCGTGGTTGTTTTAGTACTGCACACAACGCGTTGTGGTCGGTAAGAACGTCCACAACGCGAAGAATTTTCTCATTTCGAGTTGTGGTTGTTTTTTTCGCTCAGTGAACGTTTTCGCTGTTTGGGCTTCACAATTTATGTCTGGAACTTACAAGTTCCAGAGATAAATAAATTCTGATGTCGATAAAACAGTTATTGTTATTAGAAAGGGGTATTAAATTACAATTTTAAATTTAGTAGAGGAAGCTATTTAGGTTTAACTCATCGTTTAATATTATACCTATTTAATTGAAGACGGAGATACGTGTTGAAACTCCATAATTTACAAGTAAAAATTGAAATAAATTCAAATTGAGTTCAAAACAGTTTTATTCAATTCACAACAATTGTTTCACCCTACTAGGGCTTCATCAGGTGATGAATATTATAATACAAAATACTTGTAGACGAGAAGAATTAGAAGAAAATAAAACCATTAATTTTCTAGACCTTCAAATATCACATATTACTGATACACACGAATTCGCTATTTACCATAAACCCACCCACACAGATATTACGATACATTCTAACTCTTTCCACCCGATTAGTCATAACTTGCTGCTTTTTACTCAATGTTATATAAATTAATCCATGTTCCTATGAATAAGATTAATTTTGATAAAGAATTAGATAGAATTTACACCATAGCTCAGAATAATGGTTATTCAAAAGAATTAATAAATAATCTCCTTCATAAAAAACAAAAAACAAAAATCATATCCAAAATTTATCCTATAGTTCCCCAAACTTACTTATCAAAATTTGCCTCTGTGATTTATATAGGTACACCTTTCATAAAAATAAAAACATATTTACAAAAAACAACAAACACATTAATTTCATTTCGTACAAACAACAAACTACAGAATCACATTAAAAATAATAAAAATAATAAAGATAAAACTGACAAAAATTTAAAATCTGGGGTCTATAAGTTAAATTGCGATTGTGGAAAAGCTTATATCGGACAAACTGGTAGATCCTTTTCCACACGCATAAAAGAACATGAAAGAAGTTATAAATTACAAAAAACAGATTCCACATATGCAAACCACTGTATTGAACAAAAATATAAATTCAATAATAAGTTTGACATACTACATATACAAGATAAGAGTAAAAAATTAAATTTATTAGAAAACCTATAAATAAATAAATTAAACAAATTAAACCTTATTTTAAATGACTAACTAGAAGTGAATAATTCACCGTTGTTAAATTTAAATATTTAAAATCAACTTAATAATTCTTATAGTTATATATATATTTATAAATTGTTTAATTTTATAATAACAGTAAACAATCAGTTTTCAAAAAAAAAATTTTTTTAAATATTCTTAATCATATTGTTATGTATATATATATATTAGATATTACATTAAATATATAAGTTACTCCCGCTCTTAACCTAATGTCACAAACTCCCCCCTCTTCATTTAGGAAAAGACGTAAATAAGAACGTCTACAAATATTTTGTATTATAATATTCATCACCTGATGAAGCCCTAGTAGGGTGAAACAATTGTTGTGAAATGAATAAAACTGTTTTGAACTCAATTGGAATTTATTTCAATTTTTACTTATACCTATTTTACTAAATTTATTTAATTTGTTAAGCTTTTTACTTTTTCTTGTACCGGATGATCCAAATTACCACCACCGTCAAAATGGAGCTTATTTATAAAGAAGAAATAATGAAATTTTGTGTAAAGTTTGATTGAAATGTATACTACATACCACCATAACTCATGAACTAAGAAAAAAAGAAACAGTATAATATAATGTATTAGTTATAACTAAATCATTTACTCATTAGTAACGAAAGGATATACAAATTGCTATTGAATTCATCCCCGCCTATAACATGAAAGTAAGTAAAAGAATCTGTTATTATACCTAAACATAAATAAGAAAATATATTGATGAATGAATATAAACGAAACAAACAAATATATTTAAATCAGAAAGTACAAAAAATAAAACGAATGAAAACTTAACAAATGTTCAAAGTGTTCACCATTATTAATACACATATTTACTTGTCGATTAGCAGAGAGCAGAGTTACTTCAATTTCCGAAGCGGCAATTGTTGTAATCGGCTTTTTGTGATAAACTATGTCTTTATTCTGTCCCTCGCAAGGCGAATAAAAACCCAATAATGTCTTCTTTTGGGGATAATTTAGGGAATATTGCCGGGAAGCAATAAATGCATTTTCAAAGTATTGAAAATAAAATTTAATCATGTCATAAGCTAAACGTTAGAATATGACATTTTACAAACTTAATAAATATGTGCAGGTGTCTAAAAAGGCTTAATTTGCTAAATACGTACAAAAAGTTTAATTACAAGTGACACTAATATTTTTACATTTCGATTTTCATGGCCTACCTTGGAAATCTCATAATAATGTAATTCAGTATCACGGTGCATGCGATATTGTATGATGGAAATTTAAAAAAAAGCAAACTATACACTGTTCAGTATTATTATTATTTTATTTCAATGTTGGAAAGGACAAGAAATGATATTTAAAAAATAATAGCTAGAGATTTGAAAACATTTAAAAGGAGAATATAACGTAACATATGCAATGATTTAAAAAATCGAATAAAAGATTAAAATGCATGCATTTATGGAAGAGCATGATCCAGTGTCCCTCTTAAAATTAAAATAAAATTATTACTTGCAATAAGTATAAAAAATTATATTTAAAAATGTTTATTTTTTTGGATTTGCTTCGTTTGACTATATCTTCGTCAAGAAGAAAGGTAGCCACTTCCGGATTTCCTCTTTTTCTTCACTATTTCATGTGTTTCAATATTACGATATTAAAAATATACCGTTCCATTTAAATTTTTAAAGAAAAAACAAGTAATATACACAAATTGAGAAGAGCGCCCCCTGTTATTTTTTTTGACAACCACGCAATTTCGTACCACATATCCTTCAATTCTTTGTAAGATTCTCTATCTAATGAGCCAAGAAACGTTAAAATCCGTGGAGGCAAACCGAAATTAAACCTACTTTTGTACGCAGACATACTTCCCTCCACCCTCCCCTTCGTATCGGAGTTAGATCAAAAAGTTTCAAATGAAAATTGTAAAACACGTCTGAAAATGTTGCTAGTAGAAATATTAATTTATCTTAATCAAGAATTTAATGAAAAATTATCGAATTTTTAAATCATCTTGAGAATTACGCCCCCTTGCGATAATTTTGGAAACTTAAAAATATTTTGTTGAAATTCCCGCGGTCCGATTTACTATCAAGATTTTTTCCCCCAAGTTGTACTATAAACGGTTGCCGAGAGATGGCCGGTGGCCGAGCTTAAACAGACACCTGGTATAACTAGTAACTTAAAAAAATTCTGCAAAATGCTTAAAGTGTACCAGCGACAGCCGAAAAAAAAACAAAACATTAACAAGCATTTTATTTTTGGAATAGACTTTTTTCTCATTATTATGATACAGATATTTTTTGAAACATATTTATCTAAATTAATCTCAAAAATGTACTTTTTCTTAAATTTGAAGTTTAGTAAAAAACACCTAAATTGAATTTATAATTTACCACCTGCCTGTACTAATCGATACAGTAATGTTAGCATCGGGCAGACCGAGAGGACTTTTGAAGCAAGGTATAATGATAAAGAACGGACTCGAATTTTTCTAACCACTGCCTGGAATCGAATCATAAATTCATTTAGTAAAATAGGTATAATATTAAACAATCAGTTGAACCTACATACCCCCCCCCCTCAACCTGCTAAATTTAGAACTATAATATAATACCCCATCCTAATAGCAATAATTGTGATAATATTTGTATTTATAAATTTCAGTGCTATATGAATTGAATTTTCATTACCTGATGTAGCCACAGTGTGGTGAAAAAGATATGTCTACATTAAACATTTTTAAAATTAAACTTGATTTACTAATTATTCTCAGGTCGCAACAGATGTCTCCTCAATCAATCAGTTATGTAAAATATGTTATTGTAAAAGACAACAGTCGAAACGAATTTGCTGACATAACTTTAGAAGTCTGCGAAATTGTTATGAAAAATGTGTTTAAAAAAGCTCGCCTTTGCGTCACAAAAGGGGGGTGAATATCCTCAAGAACATTAGAATGGATGTCATAGAAGGGATTGCAGACTGCAGAGGCATATTCCAATCTCGAACGAACAAAAGTACAATAGAACTTGGTTATAGTCAAGCAATTATTGAACTCCTTAGTCTATCAAATGACGAAACCTTTACATTTTAGAGCTTGCGACGTGATGGATGCTATGTGAACGTAAGTTTGTGTTGGTTCGTCGATGTGGAATACTCTGTATAAATGAAAATAACTTAAATTGTACAGTTTATGATTATCTACAATTGTTTTATTAAAATTTGTTCACCATCTACATGATTTGATACCAATAATGGACTTTTTCTATTCCGGTGCTATAAAGTTCATTTTAAGACACCCATTTTGGTTGCATAAAGTATTGTATCACTTTATCGCACGCTAATTTTATTTTTTTGAAGTTGGTAACAAAAAAAATGGATCCAAATCATATTTAAATGTAAAAATATAAGTCCTTAATCTAACAAACATGTGTAAGAAGTTGTACAGAGAATAAAAAACACAGTTACGAACATTTTATTTACGCTAATTAACAATATAAATGGGATTATAAGTTTTTTGATGCTTCTATTGAAATTTACTTCCCATGTTGAATAGTACAACTGTTATAAACGTTTACTGTAACACTAGAAGATTCGTGTGCATTAATAGAGATTCCAGACAGATTTTGGGAACACACTATGTTTTGTGTACATTCCTGTTCATTCATATTGACTGACACATTACTGCCAATTGTATCAGAAGTCGATGGATTGTGAATGATTTTAGTAGATGTATTAGGTATACTAGACAGTATTTGAACAACCTCAACTTTTTTCATGGTGGAATTGTCAATGTAACCTTCGGCCACTGCTGAGGATTTCCACCCTCCATGGCGCTTAATTGTTATTATGTTACCTCCACTATTAGCCAAGTGTGTCACACTGGAACGTCTAAAGCAATGTCCAGTGAAGAGCTCAGGATTAGGTAAATTTAAGTAAGTAGCAATATTTTTTGGTACTTTTCCTATGGTGTTAATACCAATTGGACTATTCACGCAAGATCTATTTCTATATTGCAGGAAGAAGCGTTTATGTGTAACATGGCTGGGACGAAGTGAATAATATTTTTTAACCAATTTAATCCATAATCTTTGTGTTATAATAAATTGTCCTGGAACATAAGTTTTAGTTTTTAGCACTGCAACCATTATGACATCATTTTTAAACTGTATATCATCTAAAGTCGTGTTCGTTATTTCTTTACGACGACAAGCTCCATTATAGCCCATTATAAGGATAATCTAACAGAATATTAAAATGACTATTATAACAAAATAATGTAGAAAATTAGTAAAATACAACTACTATGATGTTCTTATTAGGTACTTTACTTTCATCACTAAATATGTTTTATTATCAGCTTCTATTATAAACTGGTGAATATGATCTATTTCTAAAATCTTGGATTTCTTAGGCTCGTAGCCTTCAGATATTCTTTTTAAAAATGCAAGAGGCCTAGAAAATTTAGAGATATCTATACTCTTATAAATATTTAAACAACAATGTAACACTGAATATGTAGAACACAAGGACGATGCATTTTTTATCTTTCTTTCTTTGTCAAAATAAGCAATTACTACATTTTCCGAAATATTCACAATATTATTTTCTTTACAGCAACATAAAAAGAGGTGGTATTGCTTTTCATAAATATGTTGAGACATTGTTGGCAAAAGATTTTCTAAATTGGCTCCTGCTGTATTGCGAATCTCTGGAGGCGTGCAGTTATTTATTTCTTCCATTTTGTTGATAATTTGAAATGAATTATTGCGTAAATCAGACTAAATTATAAACAAAATGACAAGTCCGCCGATATTCAAATATTTAAATTGTTTTACTTAAAAATCAGAGTTACCAACTTCAAAAAAAACAAAATTTCTAAAATGTTCGAACAAAACATGTCTCTCATTTTAATCCTTTTTGACCTTTCAATAACCGAAATAGAAAAAGTAGTATAAAATACACGTTTCATAAGACATTTTTGCGCCTTGTTCTTTAGAAAACTCGCCTAGCGGCTCGTTTTATAAACTTGAACGCGTGCGCAAAAATCGTGTCTTATGCAACTTGTATCTTAATATACTATTACCGCTCCTCTGGGACAACCAATATTTTTGACCAGACCCCAGGGAACATTTAATCGTCTGGGAAATTCCCTGATAAACGATTTACCAAAGAGAAAATTCGTCAACAGATACAAACGGTCACACGTCCCTTCACACTTTATGACGTGTGGGATATTCTAATATTCTTATATTGAAATAATTATAATAAGTATTTATTAAATTTGCACTTGCTTACCTTATATTTATTGCTATCTACATCTATTAATAATGTGATATGTCCAGCATAAGATTTATATGTACGATTTAGTTTTACTGTTTTTATTTCGATATCTTTGGCAAACCCAGGATCACTATAGTCTAAGGTGCAGTATTCATGTTCTAACACGTAGTCATGTTGCTGAAACTATTTGGAAAATAGTAAGATACGTCATTTTCTTTATAAACTGTAATATATAATGTACCACATTCACATATTAATATTACCTATAATTTGACCATATTGAATAATCTAATTAAACATACTTTTATTAATACTTTTAAGCATATTTGAAATCGATGAATATATTACTGTAATGTTAATTCACATATAGTCATAGGTTTTATTATGTATTTATGTATAAATATAATATAATATGGCGCCTTAACATCCGTGTTTATTTAAGATTGGTGTTGCGTTCATACGGTGACTTAACTATTTGTTTGTGAAAGAGTAGCAGGAAGGCCCGGACTATTTATAAAACGGGGAATCACAGGCGTCCAATTATAAGAACGAAAATATATGTTGTAATCGTATGAGTCGAAAGCTAGGCTTTAAGTCGGAAGGCAAACTCCGATATAGACTCCTGTAGTGGGTCGGCAACAGCCAGAAGTGTTGTTTTTAATTGTAATTTAAATAGAGAATTGACCAATCAGTTTAAAAAAGTGTATTCCAATAATTAATAAAATGGCGGTTGAATAAATGTATTGTTACAAATAAAAACTTGTAAAATTAACCGCATATTGCATATAGGTACATATTAAATGTGCAAAGTGTTATATCTTTTGTGATAAAGATACTGTGCTCCAATTGGCAGAGTAGGCCGATTCTCCATGTCTTGTTGAAAGCAGCGAAGAAGAAAGAAGACAGAAAAAAGCTTTAATATAAGGTATTATTTAAAGAATTAAACATTATAAATTGGTTTCAAATAGAGATGAAATAAGTACATATATTTATCAGGGTGATATAAATATATTCGTTAAATAAACATCGTCTCCGTAATAATGTAATGTATAATGTAATTCAATACGTCTCAGCATTGTGTTGTATGTATATAATCATACATTAATCTTGTAACCAAAGTTGTTATTTTTTTGCTGTATTGCTTTTTCATTTGGATAACAACGAATGATACACGTAAATTTTCTACAATGTAACCTTTGTAAAAGTGTATTTAAGCGGTCTATTAATGTGTTTTTGTTTCTTTTTATGTTAAAAGCAGTATAGTGTGTAAGATTTTTTTTGTGGGACCATTTTTACATTATAATAAATTTATTTTGAGTTGTACTATTCCAGAAGTAAATAAATAACAGTAACAAGTATGTTAGAATTTTAAAGATTAAACATGGATCTAACGCTAATAATTTCAATTAGTTTTCAAAAGTGGATAACTACATTAGAGTAATTTAAATTTATGAATTTAACTGTTTTAATTATAGTTAAACATGGCTATTAATTTCTATATTAAGAAACTAGAAAGATTTACTTAAAATGTTTAAGTTTAGAATGAAAATGTTTTACAAGTATAATGATATAGAGAGGAAACCAAAATAGACCTAAAATATGTATACAAAAGAGAAAAATAAAAATTCTATGAAAAATGCTTACGTGACCATTAATTAATAGTATTTTATGGCAATGTGACTAAGAACGGCATAGCACTATGTTTACTATTTCACAGTGCTGAAGCGAAGTTTTCCTTGTCTACACTTACTATAGTGGTATTATATATTATGGTAATATACAGGGTGAGTCATTAGTAGCCGTGTCTTCGATTGCTCTTTTGTGTTTTAAATAAAAAAAAAACAATTAGTGGAAGATCCATGGTTACTTGTGGCGCATATTGCAAAAATACTTTAGGCTCTGACCCACTTCCGGTTTCACTGGAAATGCACGGACTTAAGTTTTTTAAATGACTCATCCTACATATTTTTAGATTTTCTTGTACTCCTTTAAATTGTCTGCTCAACTGTATTTTTTGTTTGAAAATTGAGCCAATAGTTTTTGAGTTATTAATATTTTTTTAAAAATATTTGACCAAAACACGTGTTCAGAAAAAAATCATTTTCACATTGTTTTTAAAAGTAAAAACATTAACTTTGGTGGTGCTCGTAGCAAAGAAAATTCTGCATCATTTGGTAAAGTTACACTCGACAATACCTCAAAAAACTTTCTTTTTTCAAAGCCTACTACCTGAAATTTTCACATACCAAAAACTTATTTCTTTTTAAATGGAGCACCCAGTATTTTATTGAGGCATTTTGTTCCTTTTTTATTCTCTTTCATTTTTGTTAACAATGTCCTATACCTATTTATTATATTTCTCACATAAATTGAGTATACTAGAAACTTTATACCTACTTTTTAAATGTGTTAAAATATCATAAAATAATACAATTACGTATTAAAATTTGATCATGTAATTATAATGAACATAAATTATTGTGATAATTACATTTTTATAAGGGTGTATCTATTTACTAAAGCATGATGAAATTATGCAAGTCAATGCAAGTAACTATATATTTTCTTATGTTGATGTCTTTAAGGTGTTCTCAGAGTAGAAATGTTTTCTCTAAAACAAGGTATTCCCGCCAAACTCACAAAATCCTGTTTATAATATCACTAAATTATTGACAGATAAATACCTGACGAAAATCGGAATATTAACGTTACTATTTATGCGTAAACGTTTTTTTTTCTTTTACATCTGCAATTGACTGAATAGTAAAAGAAATTCTTATTTCATTAAAAACGCCTAACCTTACAAAATAAATAATATAAAAATACGTTAGAATAAAATTTATTTTAATGTAGGTATATTTAAATTTAGATTATATTTTTTTAATATAAATATAATAATATACAGTGACGGGCAAAATTGTGGAAGCGTGTTAATATTTGTTAAGTTAATAAAGGTATTGAATAAAACTTCAGGCTTGAAAATTAGGCATGAGGAGCCATCATTTGAAGTAACTTTTTGAGATTCTCATTGGTTGCACGATTTCATCAAACTGGCCTCTAAAGTATTTTTTTTTATTAGTTGGTAACAAAAAGATACTAATCTGGTTATAAATTACACTTAATTTATAAGATTTCCAAAATGGGAAAATTATGAATACCACAACATATGTTGTATTACAAAATTTTTGTAACAACAGTAGGTGAAATTGAATTTATAGTACTTATTGGAAAGATAACAAACTTCTTGATGAGTAGGTACTTCACAAAATTCAAATGTCATTAATATTTTTCTTTATTCTTCCTCTTTGATTTAATGTTACTATTATACATGATACAATAATCATTTTATGATACTTTTATAACAGTAGATGTCAAAAACTTCCAAAGTCTATGATAAAATTTAAGGTAACTATATTTTCACATCAAATTTTTGTTTGACAAAAGAATCCGTTCCTTTTATTCTTCAAAAGAATTTAGAAATTTACTTTTGAGAATAAAGGCAATACTAATTATAATTATAATTTTGGGAATACAGCTAGATACAATGTTTAAAAATAAACGGCTTGGGGTGAATGTACATCTCAAACAATAGTTTATTATGCAATGAGCATTTAATGATAAATGCCATTAAATGCGAGTCGCATACACTATTTTTTCTACGACCCCATAATAAAATATTGCACATTCCATTTCATACATTGAGAGAAAAATTTTTCGTATGTCGTTGCCAATTTTGCTGGTAATAATTGTTCCCCAGTTTCTGGTGGAGTCAAATTTTCCATTTCATTGTCACTACCGCTCACTTTTACTGTTTATATTTTCAAAAAAAAAAAAAAAAGAAACACAAATTCTTAACTACTTACAAGTAAACTGCAGGAACTGTCAAATTTAATTAATTGTTAGATCTGTCAGATAGATAGTCATGGCCATATAGAATATTGATTGAATATTGGAATGTCGCATTCCATTAAGATACAACATTTTCATTAAGATACAAGTTTACATTCAATAGGAATGCGACATACCAAAATTTAATCAATATTCAATTTGGCCATGACTACCTATCTGAAAATTAATTAAGTTTGAGAGTTCCCGCAGTTTACTTGCAAGTAGAGAAAATATGTGTTTTTTTGAATATATAAACAGTAAAAATGAGCGATAGTGACAGTGAAATCGAAAATTTGACTCCAACAGAAACTGTGGAAGAAGCCTTAATAACCACGAACAATTATTACCAGCGAAATTGGCAAAAACATACGAAAAATTCTACTCTCAATTTATGAATTGGAATGTTCAAAATATAGTGTTTTATTATAGGGTCGCATTTATTGGCCATTAAGACACTCGTATTCATTACGACACTCGCCTGCAGCTCGTGTTGTAATTTGCATACTTGTGTCTTAATAACCATCATTAAATGCTCATTGCATAATGTACTATTAAGACACAATTTGTTAGACTTTGATGATATCTTGTTATCTATCAAATATATGATTATATTGATTGTACCACTTTTTGTAGAACAACAATACAGTTAATTATTCTAATATTTTTTTTTCAATACCTATACCTAATACATCCGAAATAAGAATGAATATAATGTACGACATGATAAATAAAGAATTCTCCATGACGCTGCGGAGTTAGTGTTTCCGGTAGTCTTAGAAGTCTTGCGATAATCAGCCTGCTTTTCTTAGAAGTGTTTACGTTTTGAAATAGCATGATACAAAGTAGTTATAAAGTATTACAATGGAAAACTACATACACAATAATAATTAATTCTTTGCATACATACATATATTGTTACAATATTCAAGTTGATTAATAGTGTTATTAGCATAGGTGTCATTACAATATACTTACAACTAGCACCGATGCAACTAAACAAAATAGTATTAATTGAAAATACCAATACATTGCGTTAGCTATTCTCGTCACTCACTTCAGTATTCATTAATTTTAGTCAGTGGGCCTTCTATTTATATCTATACTATAGATTATTATCACTAAAATTACATATACTTATTCGATTTATAAGATAAACTAAACGAAGGTTATGTAAAAATTCCATTAGTTATTTCTAAAAAGAAGTAATTTAAATAGACGAATTTTGATGTAATAATATTTAGAAACAATTACGATGATCAATATAATTATATTAATGTATTTTCTTTGATAATATAAACTAAGAGCTTGCAAAAAACTTATTTTCACAGCAGGGCGAATATATTTTCATGTTATTATCTACATTATTAACATTTCATACATACCAAAATTTGATATTGTAATTATTGGAGATGTATTTGTTTTAAGAGAAGTGTTTCATTACTTTGACAATACAAACAGCATATCGTCTTTATCGTACCATAATTATTTTTTTTTAATAATATGGTTATCTTTAGCCGGCGTTTTCCAATGTGAAGAAATACGCAAATTATCTAAACAGTGTTTAAGGATTTATTGCCCAAAGTGGCAACATATTTTCTAGTGCATTTAATCTAAATTAGTACATTTTGTTTAATATCTTGGCGCCACTTTCTACATTTTGTAACGGTAGGCCCTGTATATAATGAATAAAATATAAATATAATATAACATCCAAAATATTTATATTAGGGTAATGTATATTATGATGTTATGGTGGATAATGAATCAACACAGATCAGGAAACATGTATTATTCATTTATTTGTACTAAATTATTATATTCCTGTGTAAAATGTTTCTATGTAAATTCTGTATATGTAAGAAAGAAATAGTGCGAAGGGTATCGGTGTGAAAGAATGAAAAACACAAGTGGCGTCAATATTATCGCCGCCAGCCAGGAAGTTATGCGACATAAATAAGAAACAGTGTGTGTGCAACCGACACGTGGAACCTTGAATGTGGTGAAGAAATGTAAAGTACATAGGTGGCCCGGGGAAACCCCGAGCAAGAATACGGTGTGCCGTGCCTTAAGCAAGGAATAGGCATAAGACGCTCCCTAGCCGGGGTAGAAGACGTTCCCTAGTCGGCTCATAAAGAGGTTCGCAGGTCGTGTAGATAACACTAGACCGCACCCAACGAAAGGGAACGATTTCACGGGCTAATAATGCGTATAGTATAAGAATATAGAAATTCTGCGCATTAGTAATAAGTAAAAGAAAAAGCCTAGTGAAAAAACAGTTATAAGTTTTAATAAAACCAATAGTGTACTACCTGAGGTAGAAGTTCGGTGTAAAAACAAGTGTGTGCTCTAGTACGAAACAAAGAAGACGACGATCTGAATCTACCCTAGGAAAAGCCGCCCGTTGAAGACACCGTTCATGGTCATCGCATCGTATAAAGGTACCTAGCGTTGTTTGAATTAAAGGCCTATATCATGCATGTTCTTTTTTAAAAAACAATTAAATTAGCATTTAATTAAATCCATGGTATACTGTATAGGTAAAGCGTCATTGCACTGTTGTTAATTGTATTTGCTCATGTTGTACCATTTGAATTGTGTTGTGTTTCTATAACCTTTGTTTGTAACCTGATCTGTGTTGATAGTGTTTTTTTTTATCAATATATTAATAATATTTAAATATCCTTTTGCGTGTTATTTGTCTACCTCACTCTAAGAAATTTGGAATATAAAATAGAAGTAATAGTACGTGCAGGACAATAATCTTAGTGTCTAAATACCTGAACCGTCTTGAAATTAAGAGTCTTATGCTAAACCGAACTATTTAACTGAGCTAAAGTACGAGGAGTGTTCATTAAAAGTTATTCATTTCATCAATAAATCAGTTTTATTCAATTTAATTTCACTATTAAATTTAAGTTTATATTATTTTATATTATTTAAATACGTACTATTACATATGGCGCGCCAGCCGGTGGGCACGAAAAGACACTAGATTTTCAATTCATTTCAAATTTGTGTTGAGTAGTTTGGTAGGAACAAAGCTTTATCAAATATTTTAGAAATATTTTCACGTATTTTTTTTGAATTCTTTTGAACAAAATTTTAATTTTTAAATAAAAGCGGAATTTAAATTTGAATTAAAGGTAGACAATTTATATATATTTTTTTTTGATATACAGGGTGTTACAAAAGTTGTGTAAACATTTTCAGGGCGCATAGCATATAAGGTATACGGTACAATAATACGTATTATACAGGGTGATCCAAAGGAATAGGTACACCTGGTTGGGGGGTCACCAGAATTAAGTAAATAAACATTTTATACAATTAGCGGAGCTTTTAAAGGCAAAAGTAGAATAAAATTTGAACAAAAAAGAATTTTCTTTTATAGCATTGTTGTCAAATTTTTTATTTAGTTGTTTTTTATATGCCTTATCGTTGTTTAAATAAAGCCGCCGTTGTATAAAATAAACATAGCCTCCAAAGGAAATAAAGTTGGAAGAAGATTAAATAAGGAATTGAAGTGAATGCATTTAAGGAGTGGCAAGATGATAGGAGAAAAAGAAATGATCATGGGAAACTCAGAGGTAGAGAATGAAAGTGACGAAACAAACCAAGGAGCAACCGGATATAAAACCCCGGACGAAAATATGGTCGAAACGGAAGCGACGCCCAAAGGAATAGGAGATATACAGGCATTTTTTGACTTTATGAGACAATCAATGAAAGACTTAAAGAAAAGTAATGCGGATTTAAAGAAAGATAGTGATGAGAAATTCGAGGGATTAAAGAAAGATAGTGATGAGAAATTCGAGGGATTAAAGAAAGACAGTGATAAGAAGTTTGAAAAATTAGATAAAAATATGGAAACTTTAAAAGAAGACAGTGATAAGAAGTTCGAAAAATTAGACCAAAATATGGGAAAATTCGAAGAATTGAAGAAAGACATCCAAGAAGCAAATTACCAGATGTATGAAAAAATAGCAAAGAGCCAAGGACAACTAAGAAAGGAAATTGATGATTTCAAGGAAAAAACAGAAACAGAATTGAAAGCAGTCGATGAGAAGGTTCAGCATCAAGCAGATGAATTCGAAAGAAAGTTAGAGGAGGAAAAAGCAGAAAGAAGACACGAAGTCAATCAGAAAATTGAAGACACTAAAAAGGAAGTAGCAAAGACCATTCAAGAAGTCGAACAGGAAATTGAATGTTTAAAGAAAATAGCGCCAGTGAGCATAGAAAGAATAATAGAAGAAAAGAAAGTACCTATGTTCAACGGGGATAAAAGAGGGCTTCACCCAAAGGAATTCCTGGAAGCACTAAGGAGACATTTCGAATTTCGAACAATACCAGAAAGAAAGAAGCTCGATTTTGCGATAGGCCAATTGGAAGGCGACGCGCGAGTATGGGCCAATGCAGTGAAACATCAGTGGGACAATATAGAAAATTTCCAACAAGAACTACTGAAGATGTATTGGTCCGAAAGCGAACAAAAAAGAATTTGGATGGAATTATTGAGGCCTAGGACATATAATGCGAAATTCGGGACTATGACTCAGCATGTATGGTATTGGGTGAATAAGACACAATATGTGGATCCACCAATCGGCGCAGAACTGTTCATAGAAGCAATACGTAAACATTTCTCCTATGGAGTGGAAAGTATTCTACTATCAGCAAAAGCCAAGACAATACCCGAGCTAATAAGCATAGTCGAGGGGATCCAAAATCGAGAGGGGCCTTCTTCACGAAACCATGATAGACGTGATGATCGCAGGGACGTGCAAATGATCCACCAAAACAGAGGTCACTATAGAGGAAGAGGTCGTTATAGCAACCGAGGACGCCGGAGTTCACCACCGAATGTCGATTCGGGAAACGAATAAATCCAGAAGCAAACGCTCCTCGCCTTCTGCATATGAAAATAAAGGAGCCTGTAAAAGAACCAAATTCATGGAAATACACACCGAACAGGACCACCCAATTAGAAGCCCGAAAACAATATATACAGCAGCTACCTCTCCTTCTCAACCAAAGCCGCTGTCTTAAGCACGACCAGGAAGACCTCGAGGACTCTCCACGGGATTCTCCAACTATACCCAAGATCCAGATCTATATTGAAAAGGATGAATACGAGGCATTGATAGACACAGGGAGCACCATCAGTGTAATGTCTGAGGAAATGTTAAAACAACTTAAGGAAAAATGTGTAGAAATACCAGAATTGCCTGTGACGAACCTGACTATACAAGGAGCCACTGGAAAAATCGTCAAAATCCAAAAACAAGTAATGCCACAAATTAAAGTAAATGAAGTGGAAATGCCACTTATATTATTTGTAGTCCGAGGGTTAATAACGCCACTCATCCTGGAGACAGATTGGTTAAAGAAGTATGCCGCAGAAATTGATTTCCTCGAAAAGAAGCTGAAATTCCAATACAAGGAAAATTACATTCAACTACCATGAACCAACTGCAGGAAGGAGGAAGTTGACGAGGAAACCACAAGCCTACAACTAACGATCGAGTCAGATAAAGAGGACGAGTTGATAATAATGACTCAGATCAACCAAGATGCGGTAAAATTCCGTTGGCAACATACACTAGAAACAGAAAAAGTAGTAAACAACGAAGAGGAAGGTAGTGAAGTATTACCCGAAATAGGAGAACCACCACCAATAGTTCCCAGCCTAATTGAGTCTGACTACGAAACTGCGAAAGTCAACCCACTAACAGTGTGTACAACAGAATGCAATCCAGTAAACAGGGTGGAAAAGGCAATATCCGATTATGAAGACATATTCTCCGATAAACCTGGAAAATGTGAGGTATACAAATGTGTTTTAAAGATGAAGGACAACCAACCATTCGTACAGCGATCTTATCCGATACCTTTCTCAAAAAAGAATGCCGTAAAAAGGGAAATAGAAAGAATGCTAGAATGGAACATCATCGAGAGATCTAGCTCACCATATTCCAACCCCATTGTGATAGTGGCAAAAAAGGACGACAGTGTACGTATTTGTCTAGACGCAAGGAAACTAAACCAGTCAATTGTACCAGACCAAGAATCACCAGCCATGATGGAAGACTTATTGAGAAGATTTCATGGAATGAAATATTTTAGTTCACTTGATCTAACCTGCGGTTATTGGCAACTGCCTTTGGACAAAGAGTCTCGCGAGTGTACAGCCTTCCTAGCAGATGGGAAAAGCTACCAGTTTCGGGTACTACCTTTTGGCCTTAACGTATCAGTAGCCATGTTTAACAAATGTTTAGAAAAGGTTCTAGGCCCAGAAGTATTAGCATTTGCCACAGTATTTGTGGATGACATACTTATAGCCTCCGAAACGCTAGAAATACACGAAGATCAGCTAAGAAGAGTTTTTGAAAGACTGAGAAAGGCAGGAATGACCATCAAGCGGGATAAGTGTCGTTTCTTACGAGAGCAAGTCAAATTCTTGGGTCACATCATCACGCCCGAAGGAATAAAAGTCGACCATACGAAAATCGACATGATACAAAACTGCCCATCACCAAGGAATAAAAAAGACCTGCAATCTTTCGTAGGCCTGTGCAACTTTTACAGAAAATTCATCGCTAACCATTCCGAATTAATTAGTAAATTAACACCACTGTTAGAAAAACGAGCCGTATGGAAATGGTCAAAAGACGAAGAAGAAATTTTCCAAAAAATCAAACAACGCAACGCAAGCATTAGGGGCTCATTTATATCAAAAGAACGAAGCAGGTGAAATTTTGGATATCTCGTTCGCGAGTCGAAAACTAAGCAGCGCCGAAAGAAACTACACTATAACTGAACTGGAACTACTAGGTGTAGTATTCGCGTGCGAAAAGTATCGCACCTATATCCTTGGGTATCCAACAATTATACAGACAGACCATAAGGCCTTATCATTTTTGTTTAACTGTAAAGTACTAAGTGGTCGACTAACGCGATGGGTGGTGAAACTGACCGAGTATAACCTACGAATCGAATATATCAAAGGGTCCGACAACAAAGTTGCCGATTTCGGATCAAGGTACGGTCAGGATGATCCGGAAAAGGGAGAAACAATCACCATAAATGCCTTAAGAACTGGAATAGACCAAGTAAGAACGGAATTAAAGGATTTACCAAAAAAGCAAAGAGAAGATCAAACTTTGAACTGGATTATAATCGAACTTGAAGAAAACATCCAGGGAAAAAAATTGAAGTTGGAACAAAACTATTGCATACATGAGAAAATATTATTCAAGAAGAGCCAGCGTTCAGCGGATTGGTGGGTGCCTTACTTACCTAAAGTATTAATAGGACCAGTAATACAGTATTATCATGAAGCTTTTGGTCACTGCGGATCAGCAAAATGTACTTCACTATTGGCAGAATCCATTTATTTTCCAAATATGACGAAAATAGTGAAGCAATACGTATCATCATGTGACACGTGCCAGCGAGTGAAACCACCCAACCAGGCCAGCAAAGGGCAGATGAAGAATGTATTGGCAGAACGCCCACTTGAAAAGGTATCAGTAGATTTATATGGCCCATTGCCCCAAGGTCGTGGGGGAGTTTGCTATATTTTTGTACTTATGGATATCTTCACTAAATATGTCAAACTGTACGCAATAAAGAAAGCCACAGCAATATGCTTACGGAAAAGAGTTCTACAAGACTATGTGACGGAGGTAGGAAAACCTGAGGTAATACTATCCGATCATGGAACACAGTTCACCAGTGCAATATGTACAAACAGTTTAAAAGAGGCAAACATACAAGTGAACTACTCGTCAGTATATCATCCCCAATCAAATCCAGTCGAACGGGTAATGCGCGAACTAGGTAAAAGTTTTCGAACCTACTGCACCAAGCGACATACAGCGTGGCCAAGTTATGTGGAAACAATCGAGAATTGGCTTAACTGCACAGAGCATGACTCCACAGGTTTCACGCCGTATGAATTACTGAAAGGAGAAAGGCCAACGCGACAAATCGAAAGACTCATCAAATACCCAAATAGGACGGACATGACTGGCGAAGTAAAGATAATATTGGTTCAAGAACGTTTACAAAAACGAGCAGATCAACGCAAAACAAGGTACGATCAAAAAATTTCTCCGACGAAATATGAAATAGGTGATCAAGTGTTGGTAAAAAATCACAACTATTCGTCAGCACTAACCAAGGAAATAAAGAAATTTTTTCATTTGTATAACGGACCTTATGAAATTATACGGCGAGTAAGTGAAAATGCTTATTGGTTAGGGGACCCAATCACCAAGGAATACAAGTGCACCCAAAATATTACGAATCTGAGGAAGTATAAAAAACCGCCAAAAGACCCAACAGAGCTATAGGGTGAATAGAAAATTAATCTGTCAATATAAAATACATATCTATTCACTTATTACTATCAAATTATTACTATTCATTTAGCAAACTAGAAGTACATATAATCTCAAAATTAATTTTGTAATTTTTTTTTATATTTCATTATGTACACGTTACCATTATTTGCTTTTCATTTAGACTTATCAGCCTGTCAGAAAAGGCAAAGGGGGGTATCTGTAACGGTAGGCCCTGTATATAATGAATAAAATATAAATATAATATAACATCCAAAATATTTATATTAGGGTAATGTATATTATGATGTTATGGTGGATAATGAATCAACACAGATCAGGAAACATGTATTATTCATTTATTTGTACTAAATTATTATATTCCTGTGTAAAATGTTTCTATGTAAATTCTGTATATGTAAGAAAGAAATAGTGCGAAGGGTATCGGTGTGAAAGAATGAAAAACACAAGTGGCGTCAATATTATCGCCGCCAGCCAGGAAGTTATGCGACATAAATAAGAAACAGTGTGTGTGCAACCGACACGTGGAACCTTGAATGTGGTGAAGAAATGTAAAGTACATAGGTGGCCCGGGGAAACCCCGAGCAAGAATACGGTGTGCCGTGCCTTAAGCAAGGAATAGGCATAAGACGCTCCCTAGCCGGGGTAGAAGACGTTCCCTAGTCGGCTCATAAAGAGGTTCGCAGGTCGTGTAGATAACACTAGACCGCACCCAACGAAAGGGAACGATTTCACGGGCTAATAATGCGTATAGTATAAGAATATAGAAATTCTGCGCATTAGTAATAAGTAAAAGAAAAAGCCTAGTGAAAAAACAGTTATAAGTTTTAATAAAACCAATAGTGTACTACCTGAGGTAGAAGTTCGGTGTAAAAACAAGTGTGTGCTCTAGTACGAAACAAAGAAGACGACGATCTGAATCTACCCTAGGAAAAGCCGCCCGTTGAAGACACCGTTCATGGTCATCGCATCGTATAAAGGTACCTAGCGTTGTTTGAATTAAAGGCCTATATCATGCATGTTCTTTTTTAAAAAACAATTAAATTAGCATTTAATTAAATCCATGGTATACTGTATAGGTAAAGCGTCATTGCACTGTTGTTAATTGTATTTGCTCATGTTGTACCATTTGAATTGTGTTGTGTTTCTATAACCTTTGTTTGTAACCTGATCTGTGTTGATAGTGTTTTTTTTTTATCAATATATTAATAATATTTAAATATCCTTTTGCGTGTTATTTGTCTACCTCACTCTAAGAAATTTGGAATATAAAATAGAAGTAATAGTACGTGCAGGACAATAATCTTAGTGTCTAAATACCTGAACCGTCTTGAAATTAAGAGTCTTATGCTAAACCGAACTATTTAACTGAGCTAAAGTACGAGGAGTGTTCATTAAATTTATTCATTTCATCAATAAATCAGTTTTATTCAATTTAATTTCACTATTAAATTTAAGTTTATATTATTTTATATTATTTAAATACGTACTATTACAATTTGAATTTGATCTTTTTGCATTTATTTTATTTTTTTAAAGATTACATTCTATATAATTGGAAATTTCATTTTAGTAAATAAGCTGTAGGCATTGTTTTGTTAATATGTATATAAAAATTTCTGTGTACATAGCATATATATAAAATTTCGATTATGACATAAATATCAAAGTGCAACAAATTTGAGTGACACTGAAACAAATTGATTAGTTACTTAATGCAACTAAGAAACCCAATAATATAGTGGAAAATGAAACTAATACTACATTATACATACATATATTAATATGAAATTAGTAATTACTAAAAATAAAATACATGACAAGTAACAAAATCATAAAAGTAGTAACACCTAATTTGTTGGAAAAGAAAGATCTGCATCTGGGGTCTTAAGCTGAATTATCAATCCAATTCTAAAGGTATAAGATATTGCAATTTCTAATGCCATATGTGAAACGATTTAACTTGCACCAAATTTTTGTAGAATGAATAATGCCAGATACTTTTACTGTTTATTAAAAACAATACATTCTGACTAATTTGATGTTCTAAAATCTAAATCGAGCTAAATAAAAATTCCATTGATATGGCATGTATAACTGTAGGAACAGAGCGTGAAATTGTCATAGGTACGTACCCGATTTGTAATTATCACGACGTCTACAAGGTAGAAGAATCGACATTCAGAGAAGAGACCGGCGAAACGAGCCCTATTGCAAATTAAGGTGGAAGGAATTGACATCACGGTGTCAGAAACTACATATCAATATATGCCGTATAACATTTAGAAATTACAGTCTTAAACGTTTGAAGGTTTTATACGTTAAATACAGGAAAAATCCAAGGCAAATAAATATATAAATCGAGGGAATCAAATACGTAAGCACTAAGGAATATACTAAATGGCATTAATTTCATCAAACACGAATTTAGTATTTATACGACAAGCGTAAACTAAACATATATTATAGAGAAGATATGCACATTTTTAATTTTTCTGTAGAAAACTTTAACTGCACGTTGCGGAATAACATACATCGAAGAAAAACATTTAAAGAAGTGCTAAGGTTAGGTACGTAATTAATTTTAAGTGTAGAATATCCTTTAAAGCAACAAGAAACTTCAAACAACCAACAAAAGTTTGATTTTCGACGACAGTCTTACGAAAATTGAATTCCGGATTATGAACAATGTCAAACATTTATATGGGCGCGAATGAGCGAGCAGTCATTGTATGAATAATAATGGCAAAGAAATACAGGTTCAAGTGATAATTTGCGGAAATGAGGTAACTATTAGATATGTATTTTTGTTAATACCAATTACAAATTTTTAATAAAACTAATATGTAATATCCCATGCACAGTTAAAATTGAATGTCAATGATGACATTCAATTTGACAATTAGGTCTCTCAATAGATTTATAAAGTTTATAGGAACGAATAAATGTCAACTAATTTTTACTCAAATTATACGTATATACAGGGCGCGTCAAAAATTTAGAAAACCTCACATTATAAAAGCATCATGGCAATGCTCGCGCTTTACAGGATATTGTAATAAAACTGTAAGCAGAAGCAAAAGACACGAATTCAAGCTCGAAGAGATTGAAAATCCTACTAGTTATTATATTAACAGCCACTAATTCTTTTAGGAAACAGTTAATATAATTATCTCTTTTACCCAATCGCCCTCGAGATTAAGAATTGAGATTAGCTGGCAAATTAAATAAAACAATTTTATTTTATTTTAGAGTTCTATATTATTAACCTAAATTTCAAATAACAGTTCCTTTACACAGGTTAGCGTTGGTTTACATACATTTGCTTTTCTTACTTTTTTTGAATATTCTGTTATTTACTTATTTGCTCAGATAGATGAGGTTAAAATTAAACTAATAGTGTCAACAACAATGACAAAATTTTATTTACAATAACAAATGTTCGTAAAGTTTCTTACAATAACTGTTTATTGCAAACTATTCTCACTCTGTACGTGATTATATAAGGAATAATAAAATGTCAATCAGCATGTGTGAATATCATATTTCTACAAAACTAATAAACTAATAACAATTTATATTGTACCTAAAATTACTATAACTTTACTATGATATTAAAAAATCTAGAAAATATCTAGCATGAATAGTCGAACTAGCATGACTTAATGATAATACAAAATTTTATCTAGAATTAAATTAAATAATAATCCCAGTCCAGGTGCCTCTACATTTATCCATGATGTTTTCAGAGTCCCAAATAACTGTTTCACTTTTGGGCCAGGTTTGTAAGTCAATACGACTTCCGCTCTCTGAAATCTATTGTGAAACCATGGAGCACAAATCTAATTCACACTACCCCCTGCTAGAATTATAGACAAAACCGTAAGTATTCCGTGTATTGAAACTGACAAGACGATTGTGTTTTCATGCTCAAAAGTGTCATCTTGAGTATACACAAAAACGTTTGTTGCTTGGACAGACCCCTATATTATTAACCATTAACTGGTCTATTCTACACATATCTATTCACAAAAAAAAAAAACTACTAATCTAAAAGTTATTCACAGCGAGATTTATTATCCCGGTGAATTTACATAATTTTGGAAAAATAAAATCATGTGATTTGCTAGAAGTCCTTAAAAAGTTACTAAAATAATTCTCATAATTCATCACTAGAGCTAGGATAATTAGGCAAATTGCCTTATTATGCCTTTTTGCCTTTTTTACGCCCTTTTTGAGATTCTGCCTTTTTTTAGGAATCACCCGTTTTCTTGCCTTTTTGTGCCTTTTATTGTATACTAAATTAAAAATTTAGGAAATTTAGTTTTTAAATTTTCAATTTAGAAAAAAATCCTACTAGCAATTTTTTAGAAAAAAGCACATTTCGAATTACTGAAATAAATTGTAAAAACCGTATACAGCTTGTGTGATGGAACACTTGATATAGCAAGTCCAAAATACATCAGAATTGCAACGTCGCAGTACTGTATCCCGAGAGACACAGGACCAGCAGGAATAAAAATAAATGATAAACTTAAAGCTGTTTTGCAAAAAAATCCTTGTTTAGAGAAGTTAAAAATGATTCCCGAAATTCAGGGGATTTCCACTCGAAATTATATCTTTGTCATACTGCCACCACAACAAATAAGTTCTCTGAAATACGCACCGAAAACATCATGTAACGTAGAAATGTCCTTTTCAAGTTACAACCAAATTTTCAGCGACAAGAGAACTTGTTTGACTTCGGCGAACACAGAGAAATTACTGGTGACTAGTTGGCAGTGTAGTAAAACCAATGTTTAAAGAATCGTGTGCCTACCTACAATAAATAAATACTTAATTCTGTATATACGTACTATATTTTATTTTTGCCTTTTTAGTGCTTTTTAAATAATTTTTTTTGCCCTTTTGCCTGTCTTTTTCGAGACTTTATTTTGCCTAACTATCCTAGCTCTATTCATCACAATTCATGATTAATTCCTCTCTTCGCAACACTGACTTTTTTCTAAATAAACATTAGCCTTATTTGTATGGGACACAAGAATGTATAGCATGTATTCTAATTATCCTCAAAATCCAATATGTATAGCCTTAACTTATACGTATTTATACGTTAATAATGTGATATTTAATTTTATATTTAGTCTTTATGTTGTTTGACAAGGCAATATCCCTATTCTGGAACCCATTACACTTATTAAGAAATATAAATCCATATACGAAATCCAACTCTAAACTAGTATTGCTATATCTAACACCTAAAATTAATAAGCCAGGCAATTCGATGAGATCTATTGTTTCAGGTATCAACTCACCGACATACCTGATTTCGAAATGGTTAGTGAACGAATTTAGAAATTTACCCGAAAAACCAGATAGTTTCTCAGTTGAAAATTCATTAGAAATTATTGCAAAAGTCAAAGATCATAAGCTGGAACAGGGTGAAATTTTAGTTTCATTTGACGTAAGTTCATTGTTTCCCTCAGTACCAATTCCAGAAACATTGAAATATTTAGAGGATTTGTTTATTAAGAATAAAATTGCACGCGTAAAAATAGATGAATACTTTAAGTTGACAACTCTTAGCATGTCCCAGAACTGCTTTCAGCTTGAAGGCAACTTCTATGAACAGCGACAGCGTACAGCAATGTGCAACAGCTTGTCTCCATCTATAGCGAATTTATTCATGAGTCACTTTGAAACTGAATTTGAAAGGAACTCTAAGTATTTCCCTAACGAAAATATCGTCAACGTACCTATGACGATATTTTCGCGATTTTTAATACTAACTTTTGTGATTTGGATGACTTCTTATTTGAATTAAACTCGAAAGTCATTACAATTAATTTCACAATAGAAAAGGAAAACAATGATCAACTACCATTTGTAGATGTTTTGGTTATAAAAAATAATAATAACATAGAAATAGATATCTTCCGAAAAGAAACCAACGTCAACAAGTTTATAACAGCGGATTCAAATCATAGTTTTCAGCAAAAGATGGCTTCTTTTAATTTTCTTATCCATTGGTTGTTAAGTTTTCCGCGTACAAAAGATAGATATGAAAAAGGACTTTTAAGTTTAATTAATTAGATCGCGAAGTACAATGCTTTCGATTCAGAAATAGTAACTAAGCTTATTAGGAAACATAAATTTAAGAAACAAATTCAGGATACTACATGTTTGCTACCTCAAAAAACTCTTGGTAATAAGTTTGTTTCCTTGCCGTATCATTCAGTCACACGAAATTTGAACAGCATTTTTAAAGAACAGGAACTTCAAATCGCGCTTATACCGAGCAATTCATTAAAATCACTCTTAGGGATCGCTAAAGATATAATTGAAGTAGATCAAAGAGCTGGTATTTATGAAATAGCGTGTAAAGATTGTAATCAAAAATATGTAGGTCAAACTAGGCGTTCAATTTCAACTCGTTACAAAGAACACATTGCACATTTCAGATATAACAGACCGGAAAAATCAAGTGTTGCTCGACATATTTTCGACACATGCCATGGTATTCCTACAGATAATCTTAGATTAATTAAAACTGTAAATAATTTTATAGAATTAGATAGTTACGAAGGTATTTATATACATAGAAATAAATGTAAGTTAATGAATTCTGACAATGGACCAATACCCGACTCTAGATTGATTCGGATTACTGTAATATTAAGGGATTAGTCTGTTACGCTTTAAGGTACGGTTATGGTCCCGTTAGATTTAGGTTGTACCTATACCGTGTGGTTGGTCATACGTCTGAACATATCCCTTTTCCATGGGAAATCATGTATATGCATATTCCTGCTCCCCATTTTCACCGATACAAATTGTAATGACATAAGGTGAAAGAGAATAATAAGCCGCGTCTTTTGGTACTAAACTCTTCTCTTAATAACTTCTAATTACTTCTTTATAAAGCAATTAATATTATAAGTCCAGCTACTATAAAATATGGACGGCCGTGCTTTCTTCGACACAATTTACAATCTATCAGATTTTGACAACAGGATAATAGATACAAACAATACGTCAGTTGACATGGATTCCGTGTATACTATCGAAGAGAGGGTTTTTATTATAAAAAGTTTTTATGGCGGCAATAGTTTACGCAGAGTTAGGGACTTATTATCCATACAATTTGAAGATACACCCATTCCAACAATTGCTACAATACAAAATTATGTGCATAAATTCACAACCACAGCAAGTGTTGCAGCTGAAAATAGAAAAGGTAAAAAATTCGTTTTTTTTTATTTAATTTTAGGTAATCGAACAAACCGAAAACACAATCTATTAGAAGAAAGAATTTTGCCATTAATATCTGCAAATGCGAATACGAGTGCAAGATTCATTGCTCGCGAGTGCAATACTAATCACGGAACAGTTTTGGATACTCAGAAAGCATGGCTACCATCCGTACAAAGCACAATGCCATCAAGAAATTTTGCCAATGGATGAAGAAAGTAGACGAGCATTCTGCGAAGATTTGCAAAAAGAGTAAATCAAGATCGTAACTTTCTCTCATCTATTTGTTTTACGGACGAATCAACGTTCACATTGAACAACGAACCTAATGCACAGAACATTAGGTACTGGTGAAGAAAATCTTAGGTTTCAACTGTGCACTAGAACACAGTACCATCAGAAAATTAATGTTTGGGCTGGGATTTTTAATAATAAAATAATTGGACCTTTCAAAATTGACGGAAATTTAAATTCATTATCTTATTTGGAGTTGCTAATAAATAATGTTGGCCCTGCATTGAATGAAGCAGCCAGGGATAATCAGGAAGTATGGTTTCAGCACGACGGATGTCCAGACCACTTTGGAGTGGATGTGAGAACTTATTTAGACCAAACCTTTCCAAATCATTGGATTGGCCGCAGTGGGACAATAAACTGGCCAGCAAGATCACCTGATTTGACACCCTGCGACTTCTTTCTGTGGGGTCACATTAAAAATAAAATTTATAAAAGACGCCACCCAAACATTAAATCTTTGTGGAATGCAATCAAAGAAGAATGTGCTCTCATCACAAACAGACAACTAGCGAATGTTAGAAGTTCTTTTTACAACAGACTTGGTTATTGTTTAATTGAAAACGGTGGGTTATTGGAATACTTATTATGAACTTAATTTATTATTTTTTTAATTTATTTATTCATTATTTATGTATCCAACAATAGTGTATTAAAAATGTACAAATTATTATGTATTTTCAATTTGATATTTGTAAGTTTTTACATATCGAGTAGATGGAATTCACCTAAGGTAACTTATTTTATAGTATCTGGTCTTTTAATATTAATTGCTTTATACGAAAGCAAAGCCAAGATTTAAGAGATTTTAGTATCAAATGACGCGGTTTATTATTCTCTTTCATATGATGTCATTATAATATTTATCGGTGGAAATGAGGAACAGAAACATGGTTTACCATGTAAAAGGGATGTTCTCAGACGTAGGTATAACAAACCACTCGATATAAACGAAATCCATTTCAACTGAAGTATTATGGTACCAATTATCCAGTTGTCAAAATCTGATAGATTGTAAATTGTGTCGAAGAAACCACGGCCGTCCATATTTTATATTAGCTGGACTTATTATAATATTAATTGCTTTATAAAAAAGTAATTAGAAGGTATTAAAAGAAGATTTTAGTACCAAAGGACGCGGTTTATTATTCTCTTTCACCTTATGTCATTACAATTTGTATCGGTGAAAATGGGGAGCAGGAATATGCATATACATGATTTCCCTTGTAAAAGGGATATGTTCAGACGTATGACCAACCACACGGTATATAGGGTTAAGAAATCAGGGTTATCCCACTGGCGATTTGGTGAAGAGCATATCTTCTAAGGTTACATCTTAGCCAAAAATACTACGTTTAACACTCTTGCTTTATACAGATATCTACTGAAGATAGCAACTTAGTTGCCGAAACACGTATTTAGATTTTTTATATATATTTCTTGTGGTAAGGGATTTTTTCCTTTTGCATTTTATTTCAAGTATTGCTATTAATATTTTTTACCTCTTATTACAAAATTACAGACACGTATTTCTCTCGATTTTCTAGTATAATTTATGTTCTAGATATTTAGGCATTTGCTATAGCATCAATGCCGATTATACAAAAAAACCAGTTATATGGATAGCTATACTTTCAATGAAATACAGATCTCACCCTGGTGGCATCACTATTCCTTATTGTGCTTACGTAATTTTTACTAAAATATCAGTATATCTCACTCCCATAATGACTGTGGCATATGAATATTACGTATTAAATCAGCTGATCTATTTTAATTAGTACTGGTAATTATCAATGGATTCCAGAAATCATACAATCGCTTGGTCTATTTACAGCTGTACCTTTTATTGTGCTATATGTTATATTTAAAGTTATTACTTTTATTTTTTTTAATAGTAAATGGGTTTTATTTGTTTTAGTTTAAACTATAACACGCTGAAGCTAATTGTCTCAAAAAACGGTCTGGTGCTTCCATCTATAAATTTACACACACGGTGGTTAGGGAATTTTATATCCTACTTACGCCTGGGGATATTTAGCAAGCTTAATTATCGATTATGTTATTAACTAGGCTTGGTAACTATTCACTTCCGCTATTCACATTGACAGTTGACTGATTAGCTCTTAGGCGCGAAATAAAAGTTATTATTATAAAGATAAATGGTGTTCGTGGATATGATGTTACAATAATTGCTCTCATACGGGTTCACTCAAGTCGGAAAAATTAGGTAATGTACTTTTTAGCATTTCATTCTAACATATTTCTACCTAGCATAAATAGAAAACGGGGCATGTCAAATCTTTTTATTTACTTATTTATTCAACATGTACCTATAAATCATACATATTTACATATATTTTCAAAGATTTAATCCAAGAAAAGAAAGTTTGATATAATCGTTTATGCAAAAGAAATTAATTAGATTGCAATATACATAGCAAAATTACGGTAATTTTTTTATTTAATAATAAATCGTTTTGTCGCAAACAATTACTAAATAAAACAAAGATACATGACATTTTTGTTTAATATGAGAAAAATGATATTTTTACAAATTTAGCAAAACAGATCGTTTACGCAAAGTGTTTGTACGTACGATGTTAGTGCAAGAAGTATCGACAAAAGACTTATATTCAAGTATTATACGGTATAAAAGTACTGTAAAAACATGTTAAATAAAATTACTTTACTTTGATACAAACATAATGATTAACATGGATATTATATCTTGTTCGGAGCGGGAAAGAAAAGCTCTACGATTACAGTGGCATCTAAGAGAATTTGACGGACTCCCACTAACACGCTGTGGCTGCTACAGGGGTTAGGCACGGTAAAAGAGACTAAAGGTTGAAGCACATCTAACCGGCCCGCATCGGCTCGGATCGGTACGGAAAAATTCGTGAGCGGAAGAGACCGCGCACACTTGTCCTGCCGGAATCGGCTCTATCGACAAATAATTAAGTACCTACATAATATCAACACCGTGGTATACAGTTGTTGAACCAACGCAAATATAGAAACAAGTAGCTCTGAAAAAGATTTACTTCTGTCGTTATTAGCAGACGTAGATGCTGCAGAAAAAAAAAAGCGAAAAAAGTGGGTTCACAATATTAATACAAAACGCAAGGTGCGAACTACTTTGGTCATATAGTTCTTTATAGTCTTGAACAAGAATTATTAATTTCTCCTCTATCATGTTTTAAACATTATTAGTTAAATAAAACCACTACCACTACACCATATTAAAAAAAATCCAATGTATGCTGGAAGTACAAACGCACACTTGTTCGGTCGGAATCGGCCCGCAAAGAAGTTTTGCCGCTGAATGCTAGTTCGAGCATTCCCTCCCGAATTTCCGAAGCTCGTTAATTACAGGCCGATTCCGGCCGGTCACTAGACACTAGACACACTAGTGTGGCGTTCGTATTGAATACTATAAACTAGATTTACCGGAATTTTTCCGTGCCGGTCCGAGCGCATGCGGGCCGGTTAGGTGTGCTTCAACCTTTACACTTGCTGAGGCAGCGTAAGAACTATTGGTGAAAACTTTCACGAAGTGAATGGAAGGTCTAGGTGAATTCTTGTACGAAGTGACTGAAAGAACTCGGTGAATCCTTCCACGAGGTGTGTGGAGGAACTGGGTGAATCCTTCCATGACGTGTCTGGAAGAACTGATTTTCCTAATAAAATCGTGACTTTATATAGGCCTAAACCTACACAAATAATAGTTAAAAACAGTATTTCTTCTCGTTGCTAATTGACCAATTTAAACATTAATTAAATTAGATATTTATAAGAATACATTCGTATTGAATTATTAAACTTATTAAGTCAAAAATTAACAAAAAGCATTAATACATATTAGATCGATAATTCTATATAGGGACGGACAAAAATCCGTTACAAAGCTACATGTATGTAATATCTAGGGTATTGTTATGTATATTACATATTAATTTTTTTTTAGACCGTTTAACTTATGCCAATGGTATGTAATTCTAAAGTACATGTATTGAAATGTCAAAATAAACATTAAATTCACCTACTGAAATGATACCTCTAGTAATTGTGCTCATAATAGGTCCTTCACCTTAATCGTTATTTTCTAGCAGTTTTTCAAATGTTTTACAATTTTTGATATCTATATTATTCGATATCAACAATGGGTCTTTACTGTTTGACTGGGAGGCCTGGTATGTATACCTATAAAAATTAAATAAAACTTTTTTTAGTTTAATTTAATACGGTATATACTAATTATGTTGTTTTAAATAACAATATTTAACTGGATTAGAAAACAATTAACGCAATGCCTAGGGCCTATTGTACAAGAGCCTACAGTGAAAAACTAGTAGTCTACTATGTAAATAAAACTACAGTAAAATTTACTGAAATACGTTTACTTGTAATAACCATAAAACATATTACAAAATCAATACCTGGCTTTGATCATTACCACTTCATTGGATACACTATTCCGCCTACACAGTATAGTTGTCCTAATATATTATTTTCATATTGAATTGATAGTTGTAATTTGTATCTGCCTGCAGGTATATAGGGCGGCAAAGTCGCGTCATTGATTCTTGTAGAGTTTGTACTATAATATCCCTAAAATAACATTATGTGATTACAGTACAATAATTTGTTAGTGTCTAGTTTAATAGTATTGAAGATTGATAATAAGAATTGTTTTTATGGACACAAAAGCAACTAAACAATTAAATAAGCTCTATATTCTGACAAAAGGGATTTCTCTATAGCAACTTAAAATGACATAAGTACAAAATAAATCGACTTAGAGAATAGTAATAGTAATCGTAATATCATCCAGACATTAAGTGTTAGCAAGATAATAATAATAACAATAATACTTTATTGTATACCCAACAGTAAAAAAGCAGCAAGGGGAATACTATAATTTACAATAGATGTGCGGATTACAAAAAATATAGTACATTAAATTACACATAAATCATTCATTTAAGTTTGAGCTCCAAAAGATATCATTAAAATACTTGTTCCCATTACGGCACATTTGATGAAGTGGACTTCTCAGCATGACAATTGTCCTGCACGTGGAAGTAAAAAAGGTAACTTGACATTTGGCAGAAAGCCGTGGCACGTTGAAATGAATCAAACCCAACAGATAGGGACAGTCAATCCTGTTATGCACAAACCCATGTAAAAAGTTGGCACTAGCAGTCTCACGATGTGTGTCCAGTAAAACGAATTTATGCTTCTCCAACAGAACTGCATGGTCACTATTTCTACAGGATAAACTCCACTGGCCCTAAAGTCCAGGAACTTTAAAAATCGTCTCTGGATGCTCTCCAATTTCAATTTATAGCAGATATAAATTGGATGTAAACAACAGCAGCGTATTCTAGCTTACTACACACGAACGAAAAATAAAGTAGGTAGTTCAATAGTGGATGCATTAGCAAAATGTTAACTATTTCAAAGAATAAAACCACGTGTACCATAGGCAAAAGTGCATACATTAGTAATATGTTTGGCGAAGAATAAATTTCGATCAAATAGCGCTCCCAAATCCTTTACCTCCTGCACGTAGGCCAGTACCTGTCCCTCAATGCTATAATCGAAGTCACACAATCAAATATACGTATGTATATACCTATAGACAGTCAAATACTGGACACGCACTGAGATGATTCTACACTCCTGTGCTAGATGCAATTTCTACATATAATCAATACAATTATTATTTTAACCTTTAAGCAATAGCGTACATGCGTGTGCCGTATGTGACACCATTTAATGTATTAGTTTTGGAAAGACATAAGAAAATTTGTTTTTATTGATTACTATTAAGGCGTGTTTTATAAACAAATTACAAAACCTATTTCCTTTTTTAAAGTAGTATATGACTTAAAATACTCTTCTACGGAGATGTAACGCCTTACTTTTTTTTATTTTTTTTATAGTAGTCCAGATATTTTGTTTAGTTTCCGTATTTAATGTTTTTTTAAAATTCTGAGAAAGGGCGCATATGAAGAAAATATTTTTAAGTATAGTCCAAAAAAGAAAAAAACATCTAATGAAAATTACGGCCCGAAACGCAAATAGTATTTTTCTCTCCTGCTTTTTTTCATGTAGTTTTTTTATAGCGTACGGTCGGCAGTGGTTCTGTTCCATTATGCGTGATTATGAGACAGAGAGGTGTGGAAATGTCTACGTAAATGTTTGTGGATGGATAATAATAATAATAATAGTAATAATAATAATAATAATAATAATTTTATTTATATAGTTTCGTAATTTTTAAAATATACAATAGTAAAAGAAGTAAATATGGGACAACTGTCTTGAGTTACTAAAATAGAACAATATGACTAATGGAATTAATTTAAAATAATTAATTAAATGAAAAATGAAGGAAAATAGGCTATATGATAGCATAAGTCCGATAAAGGATGTCAGAGCAATTAGCGGCTTTGAAAAACCATCGTTCGTTTCGCAGTCGGGTTTTCAAAACTAGTAACTAGTCATTGTATGTTTTATAAGAGTTTATTTTCAAAGCTTGTTGTATACTACATTTTTTAGATAGGTAGGTAATTTTTAAAATACGACTATATTGAATGACAAAAACACCCTGATAGAAGTCAGAAATCTGACTCACTGTCATGACGTCATCTTCGAAGCTGCAAGTGCGGTTTGTTTTCATGTTTGGATATTTATTACGTGTGCTACTTGCAGGTGTGTTTGTAGTTGTAATTTATCAGTTTTGGGATCGACTCTTATTAGTTATCATCTAAAAATGCGATGTTGTGCAGTTTTTGGGTGTTCAAATTACAACCGGAAAATTAAGGGAACTAGTATAAAATATTTTAGTTTCTTGAAAGATTTAGAATTAGCAAATAAGTGACTAAGAGCTTGTCAGTCAAACGATAAGTTCAGTTTAAAATTCAGCTCAGTGCTCACAAATAATTTTAATTCAAATTTGTTATATTACAATTCCTTTCACATTCTTACAGTGCCAGTAATTTTAATTCTTTTTTACTTTCTTATACGTAGTATAAGGAAGTATTGTGATGACGAAAATTTTCGGCCTCAAGATTTTTGCAGTTGTACGCGTTTTGAAGTCCCCTGATACCAAAAAAGTGGTTTTTAAAAAATGTCTCTGTATCCGTGTGTGTGGTCACGATTACGATCAAACGGCTATAACTATCAATTCCAAATTTTGTACTTACGAGTATAATCTCCCTCTTGAAACCTGGTTAGATTTTCAGTAGAATCGGTAGACCCGAAGTAGTTTTTGCCAATATTCGTCTATTACTAAGATTAAACAAAATTATTTAGAATTCAAATGTACTCAAAATTAAATTTGAGAAAAATTGTATTAAAAAAGTTTTTCAAAATTCCTACCGGAAGTAAGTCTTCTATTCTTATCAAAAATCAGTTCTTTCCGAACATTTCGCAAGTCATGCTTTCTAGACAGGTACATTACGAGTATAGAAGTATTTAAAACATGATCTTCAAAACCTTTTGTATAAAAAAAATTTCTAAATTCGGACCGGAACAACACTCTAACAAAAGTGCTACTTTTAGCGAGTAGCACAAATATCTTGCAAATAGAGAATACAATCCCGGGATTAGACTAATGGTTTCTAATTGGGCTCAAATGAAAAAAGAAACTTAAGTAATTTCTTTAAAACCACTTATTAATATTGTGTGCACAACACAATACACAATATACTAAAATAAGGAACAAACAAGATAATACAAAAAACTATTTAGAATTTCGAAAATACAATCGCAGAAATATCAAAGCATCCAATGTTTGACTTCCAAGCCTGCTTCATAGTTTATTGCCAACATAAGCAGCAACTGAAAACGCTCACTCGGGTTCTACACTGGTTGGAGGAATAGACAATAGATATTTATATGCTAATTCTAAGTGATATCCACGAAGTCCTCCATTTTCAAACAGGCTCATTTCGCGTCTAATACTATTTACCAACCCCAATTCATTTTGTACTTCAGGATCTGGAGATTCCATGCTTTTATTAATTTACAGCTGTAACTTTTCGTGTAGTGTCAATTGGGGTTGGGAGGTTTGTTGCCTAGGCTCATCATCTGTTTGTGATCCTGATCCCTTTTCCTCTTCCGTGTCATCTCGACTATATAGTCTTTTAACAATACTCTTTATTTGCTTCCTCACTAAAGCCTGTGTAGGAATTGGAAATAAGTCAAGCTATTCCAAATCTGATAAAACCCATTTTCATCATCTTTCCGTAGATTTTGTAAATAATTCAACACACCAGTTAAATCATCACTTCGTCGTTGCTATATACTTTTCACTAAGGATGTTTACATTTTATTGGCGAGTGCTCAGTTTTTGCTAGACAATTGTTTTATAAGAAATTTCAAAGCGGCATCAGCTTTGCATAAATTCGCATCTCGCCGACAGATTGCTTCTGCTGTTAATTTAATTAGGGTCAGCACTTCAACAATTTTATTTACCAAGTCAAAATCAGCATCTTCGAAACGGATTGGATGATTGAGATCTATAAGAGCTTTTTGAATGCAGCTTTTTAAAAGAGAAAACCGTTCCAACATGGTTAAAAGACTATTCCACTTGGTTTTACAGTCCAAAAGAAGTGACAGCTCTTTTTCATGTTCAAGCTCCACATATTTTTGAAGTACTGTTTCATTTTTCGATGGTGATCTTTTGAAATACACTAAAACTTTGCGCATTTTCTTTGTCAGCTCATTAATGTTTTCATCTTTTGTTAACTCTGGTATTTGGTCTCGCTCGGGGTCAAAAAAAACGGCCGGGATCCTGGAATTGTATTCTCTACTTGCAAAGTATGCATTCTATAGAGATTTATTCATATAATAGAAGTACCTAGAAAAAGATTTTGAATAATTTTTGTATAACAACATTCTTAAAATTCTGTAATTTGAAATGCTCATACGTATAAGGAAGTCGTGTGGTGACCACACCTTATTATTTTATTTTAGCGTGAATTTGTCTTATACATTTTGCCACCACTAATTTTGAAATTCGTCTGAAGCAGCATCTATTAGATCATGAACCAGAAAATATTCGCAAAGTAAAAAGCAACTCTGTTTACCATCCTCATCGGTAGAGATTTTGACGAAAATACATAAAAATTAATTCTACAACATCGCCCTCTCTTGAATTTTCTTTTTGTCTGTTTTTTTGGAAGTTATTAAATATATTTTTTTATAGAATGAAATATAAAAAAAAGTAAAACGTTATATCATTTCTAAATACACTTAACTATATATACCATCAAATTCATAATATAAAATAAGCAGACCGGAAGTAGTCGTCAACTGCTTAGTTTAAATAAATTTATAAAGAATTCATAAGTATCCAAAATTAAATTTGAGAAGAATTTTATTAAGAAAGTTTTTCGAAATTTCTACTGAAAGTAGGTCTTTTGCTCTTATCGAAAATCAGTTTTTTGCGAATATTTCGCAAGTCATGCTTTCTAAACAGGTACGTTACGAGTATAAAAGTATTTAGAACTTAATTTTAAATACCCTTTGTATAAAAAAGAGTTTCAAAATTCGGACCGGAAGTAACACTTTTACTCTTATCGAATAGCGATTTTTTGCAAATATGTCGTAAATTATGCATTCTATATATATTTATCAAGAGTACAAAAGCATTTAGAGCTGACTTTGGAATATTTTTTGTATAAGTTAATCTTCAAAATTCGGACCGGAAGCAACACTTTTACTCTTAGCGAGTAGCAATTTCTTTCGAATATCTGCCAGTGTGCATTCTATAATGATTTGTTAAGAGAATAGAAATATGTACTTATAATAGGATTTTGAATAATTTTTATATAAAAAAATTCTTAAAATTTGGCTTATTTTTCTAAATGGATAAAACTATTTAAAGCAATTGAGAACAATTTTGTATAATATGGAACGCTCATACGTATAAGAAGAAGGTGGCCGGCCACACCTCATTATTGCGTTTGGCACTAAGTCGAAAATAATTTCTTCCCTTAGTCGAGTATCTTTTATCCATGTTATTCCTGTCTGTTTTATCACAACAGAATTGAATTCACAATTGCGAAAACTTTAAATTGATAACTTGTACTGCATCAGATGTGTGACAGTTTTGAATCAAGACATGTGGTCACGACCGATCATCGTGATCTCGCGCGTTCGGGAGCGGTAGCGGTGAGGTGTGTGAGGGGCGGAAAAATTATGAAAGTATGCGTTTCGGACGTTAATATTTACGGTAGAGAAACAATTAAAACACTAAAATACATGAAGATTAACTCTACAACGTCGCCCTTTCTCGAATTTTTTTTTTATCTTTTTTTTGGAAGTTATTAAATATATTTTTTTATAGAATAAAACATGAAAAAGGTAAAACGTTGTATCGTTTCTAAATACACTTAACTATATATATGTACAATCAATGAAATTCATAATATATTGTATAGTTTTTGAAAAAAACGGGGAATAAAATCAGCGCCATCTCTCGTTTCCGAAACACAATAAATGCATTTCACCTTTCGCCTTAAGTCATAATAAAATACTATACTCCATTCAGTCTAAGAATGGAGCATTGGGAAAGATAGGGCTTAAAATAAACGTTTGTGATTGGTTGAAATCGAGTGTGCATTTACACCGGCAAAATAATCGCATTTAGCTCGTTCTGTCAAAAATTTGTTTACTGACAGTTTTGTTCAAAGAGTTTGTCGATTTCCGTATTTTACATAGTTATTTGTTCTTAATATTCTTAAAAAATAGTTCTTCTTAGAACTCGCAAGTGAAATATTCATTTGTTAAGGTATTTTATCAATTTCGTTAACATTCTTTTCGTAATCGCTAATATTTTATAGTATGGCGGAAGCAGTTTTATCAGGTCCTTCAAAAAATCGTAAAGGGAAACATATAAGATCTGGACAAAGGCAAATGGCTTATAATGTGTACATTAAGCATAAAGGCAATATGTCTAAAACAGCTGCAGTCAATCAAACAGCAGAGGAAGTGGATATTAGTAGGAATACAATGTACTGCATTATTAAAGAAATGGAATTATATGGAGTTCCAATTTCTCCTCCAAGAAAAAGAAATTATCGTCATACTTACAATAAATTGGATGAAGCACAAAAAAGTACAATTAGACGACATGTGCATTCCTTTTTCTTGAGGAATGACTTACCAACTTATACAAGAATTTGTGAGGTAATATATATATACACATTCTTCTAGCTATCATGTAAATTATGTATGATTATTTGGTTTCGAGGCTATTAGTAATGATGACAGTTTACCTCCAATAAAACGAACATTACTTTGGACAATCCTAAAAAAAACTAGGATTCAAATGGGAAAAACGCACACGAAACAACATATTAATTGAACGAAATGATATTGTATTATGGAGACGTCGATATTTAAAAAATATAAGACAGTTCCGTGCAGAAGGTAGAAAAATCTATTATTTAGATGAAACGTGGGTGAATTCAGGTCATACGAAAACAAAAATATGTAAAGATACAACAGTGGTAAACCCAAGACACGCTTTTATTGAAGGTCTTTCTACTGGCCTAAAAGATTCATCTGGTAAAGGAAAGCGACTAATTGTACTTCACATTGGCAGTGAAGCTGGTTTTGTAGATGATGGTTTGTTATTATTTGAATCTAAGAAAACGGGCGACTATCATGAAGATATTAATAGTGAGGTATTCATTGAATGGATACAACATGTATTACCTTCTCTAGAGGTTGGCTGTGTCATAGTGATGGATAATGCACCTTACCATTCAAGTAAAACAGAAAAGTCACCTACTTCATCCTGGCAAAAGGAGGCACTGATTGAATGGCTAACATCAAAAGGAATTTTTGCTGAAAGCAGTATGCTTAAAGTTGAATTAATGGAGCTAGGGAGTCTCTTCGAATGCTGCGCACACATTTTGGGGATCGCCTTATATCGCGTAGCACTGATTTTCCATACCCATTATGGGGAATGCTGAAGGAAGCTGTTTTCCGTACCGATCCACCGTCTGACATTCCGGAATTGCAGGCTAAAATTCAGGGTCTTTTTCGTACCATGCAACAACCTGTGTTCACACACATGTTTGTGAACCTTCGCGAACGCTACGAATACTGCTTGAAACTGAACGGAGGGCATCTTGAACATCAGTTTTATCGAGAACGTCGTCGTGAATAATGTTTGCAACGCTATATAATGAAATAAATAATAAATAATAAATGTTTCCCAATTTCAGTACTGTTTATTTTGCCGCATACCGTAGTAAATACTTGTTAATAACAATTAGAAATACACGTTTTATTCTATTCGAGATTTTTGTTTACGTATTCAGTGTTTCATGTTTTGTGAAATAAAAGTACTTGTACATGTTTATAAGAGATTTTTTTAAAAAAGATATGAAATAATACCCTCCTTATTGCTTTATGGTCTGTCATATTAAAAATCCAATTATATCAGATACATTTACTTTTGTGGATTTAATGAATTTCCATTCATTTTAATATAAATACTTCTCTGCGGTATTTTTAATACATGATCTTCACATTGCAGTTCATTATTTTCTGTGTTTGTATACAAATTCATTATAGCTGCGACAATCTACAACAATAAAATCAGATATTGTAAATAAGATAATAATTGAAATATCTGCTAATGGAAATAGTATCAAAAATGTATTGGATTTTAACATGAAATATTGCCTTTTACACCTTTTACTCACATATTGATAATGATACCTATATTCTTGAATGTTGTAAAATTTACGCGTTCTATTTACATGTAGACACAACATGTTATTCTATATTTTCCTTATATTTTAATATTTTTTGTGTGAGCGATATTTTGTTTTGGAAAACTTATCAAATACTGATTAGCTGTTTGCCTTTTCATGTTTGTTAGTATGGTTGTTATTTTAAAAGCAATGTAAGCCTTACTTAAATAAATGTCAATAAACACGTAAAAGTCAAAATATAATGATATCATATACAATGTATATCCCTGCTATCCATCTGACAGTAAACATATGTTTTATTTGTTTTCAAAATACAAAATTCATCGTGTGTAAACTGTGCTCATATTGTAGCGCCATCTACTCCATTCTTAGACTGAATGGAGTATAGTTACTCTCATATAAGTCGTATAAGGAGGTATTGTGATGACAAAAATTTTTGACCTCAAAATTTTTCAGCCGTTTTTTGAAGTCCCCTGACACCAGAAATTGGTTTTCAAAAATCACTTTCTCCCCCCCCCCCCCTCTCTCTCTGGCCACGGTAGCGTCTTTAATTATGTGAAAAACCAACGGATGATAAAAACAACACATTTTTTAATAAATCACACCGATACATTCGTATTCTACCATAATACGAACTAATATGTGAAAGCTTCACGTGATTTTTTCCTTGACACATGCGCGGCGATCCAGCTTTACCACTTTATGAAAGATGGTGCCTGAGCACTACATCATTAATATACTTCACCAAATAAACGCGTATAGCTATTTCTAACTCTAGAAAATAATGTTGCCTGAGTGGAATACTGTCAAATAAAGGTTTAGATAGAAGGCGATCAAGTCTTGCCACTTTGATAAGGATGTGCTTGAGCGCTACAGCGATAATATACTGCACCATATAAACGCGTATAACTAGGTATTTCTGACTGTAGAAAATCATATTGCCTGACCCATGGACGAAATATTATCAAATAGAGGGTTGAATAGAAAGATATATTCATGCAATTAAAAACGTTAATTATTTTTGCCAATCGTATACCAGATAATTTAGTTTGTTTAGTTTACTTACTTTTGTTGATTATTAGATTTATAATAACCTTTTAAATGTAAGACTAATAGATTCTATTTTAAAAGAACATCAGCAACATCATTAATACATACCTTTTTGATTGGACACCCATTTCCCATGTTTAATTCAGCAAGTAATGGCTCAAATCCGTACATATCTCGTTTAAATGCCTTGCACACGATTACATCGAAATCAAAAATTAACAATTTCGGTATGTTGTCCAAAATTTTCCATGCTTTTGCATTTACCTATAAAGTTGTAAAAAATAAAAACAATTTTTTTTAACATCGACATAGATATCCATCTGTTCTTATTATTAAAAAGAAGTAAACATCTACACATCTTTGTATAGTTTTTTTTTCCATTAATTAATGCAACAATAAGCTATCTAAACCATTTTAACAGCACTGAAACGCTGAGAGAACTAGCAAGTTGTGTACTACAAAGACGCTATGTTATGTAATTAAAGCTTTAGAGCCAGGATTAAAAATATTGTAGAGAATAGTACAGGATTAAAGCCACCAATGTGTATAATAATTATAATAATCATATCTGGAAACAATGTAGTTTTTATGGGAGAATAATATAGTTTATTTCGTCGCGATCTTTTCCTCTTTCTACTTTCGTATCAGAAATTAAAATATATCGACTACGGTATATGTAATATTTATTATTGTAAAATTCACATTTTTATAAATGTATTAGACATTTTACACCCGTGAAGGCTTATATAAACAAAAGATATAAACTCTTTGAAGTGCAACCAAACTTCTCAAAATTCATGGGATACTTGTATGTACAGTGGTTTTAGCTCAAAACCACATGTAACATGTATTTATTCATTTTTCGTTCAAGTTCCACCGAATTAGTTCGAAGCACTGCTATAAAAAATTTCAAACCTCGATTTCGCGAGTGTTTTTCGATGAATCGATTCTTTATGTACCTAGATGTAGATCTGATCATACTGTTTAAAAAAAAATTCACAAGTTTTTGTGTAATTACGTGGTTTCACTACGATACCACCATGCGTATTGGCTCCAAATGAATTTGACAATACATTTTGCTTATAGCATGGCCAAACGAATCAATTTAGATGATTTATCGTCTTTTCTGCCTTCGACTGGTTGGATGAAATTGCAGAGGATGGCGGGTTTGATTTAGAGAAACGACTAATTACACTGGCCAACAAGGTTTTTACCCTAAGTTAGTAACTAATGAAATTGAACAGCATATATAAAGTAAAAATGATTCGAAAAGCGGCAGTATTGGCTTAGCTCTGGTTACAGAGAAAATGCAGGTCGAGACTTGTTGCAGACGTGACTTGACTCTTTCCCTCAAGAATGTTCAAGTTTGCAGTGTTATGCTTTAATCTGGTTGGTTGATAGGACTTAGGGAGGGGATAAGCAGATACATACTAATACATCTTTGACTGACATACCACTAGCGCTACCACAGCATAAAGCCGTGAATGAGAATTTTTAATAAAGAAATTAAAAATTGAGATAATTTAGTTCCATCTTTAAAGACACAGTCATGCCTCGTTCGTGTAGAAGTAATCCAAACAACTTTTGTTACGTATGTGGTAAATTTACCCCACTAGGCCAGAGTGAAAAGTTAAGTCTGAACATTTGCCGGGCCTATGAACTTTACTTCGATATGACCGTCAAAAATCAGGACAAACAGTGGGTTCTACATGTAATATGTACTACATGCAGCAGATATTTGCGAGATTGGTTATGTGGACAACGACATGCTTTACCGTTCGCCATTCCTATGCGATGGAAAGAACAAAAGAATCATCTTGAAGATTGCTATTTTTGCCTTAACAAAACTGCAGGACTTAACACCCGTAAGAAAAGAAAATATAATTATGTGGAAACTGAGTCAGCTCAGAAACCTCGACCCCATGATGAACAGCATCCTGTTCCACGACCGCCAATTCACAAAGAAAGCGAGGAGAGTACAATAGCTACCGATAGCGACACTAGTTTTGAAGGTAATGAAAAATCAAGTGACCCTGATTTTATTCCATCTACATCAAACGAACCACATTTAATTACTCAGTTTGAATTAAATGACTTGGTGCGGGATTTGAATTTATCAAAATCACAAGCTGAACTTCTTGGATCGCGACTACAGCAATGGAATCTCTTAGCAAAGGACACAAGAATAAGTATTTTTCGCAGCAGAAATGAATGAAAATATTGTTGATTTTTATAGTATGGCCGGTAATCTGGTCTACTGCAATAATATTTATAAACTTTCTGAAGCTTTTGGAATACATCATGATCCCAGTTCTTGGAGATTATTCATAGACTCATCAAAGACCAGCCTAAAAGCAGTTTTGTTGCATAATGGAAACCATTATCCTGCTATTCCGATAGGTTATGCTGTTTCTATGAAAGAAACTTACGAAAATCTGAAAATTTTATTAGAAAAGATAAAGTACAAAGACTATTCCTGGAATATTTGTGCAGATTTTAAAGTAATTGCAATTATTTTGGGTATGCAATGTGGTTACACCAAATACTGTTGCTTCTTATGTCTTTGGGACAGTCGTGACAGGGAAAAACATTACCATAATCAAGAGTGGCCGCTACGACAACAGTTTATACCAGGAAAAGACAATGTACAACATCAGCCTCTAGTAGAAAAAGAAAAGATCATAATACCACCTCTCCACGTGAAACTTGGGCTCATGAAAATTTTTGTAAAGGCAGTGGACCGCGAAGGTGACGGTTTTAGATACCTTCGTGAAAAGTTTCCAAAAATAACAGAAGGAAAACTGAAAGAAGGTATTTTTGTTGGACCTCAGATACGAGAAATAGTAAATGATGAAATCTTTGAAACCAAATTAACAGCGAAGGAAAAAACAGCTTGGCGCTCCATGGTACAAGTTTTCACGAATTTCTTGGGAAACAAAAAAGCTGACAACTATAAAACTTTAGTAATGGATATGATACAAGCATTTCACGCTGCTGGCTGTAATATGTCCCTTAAAGTGCACATTCTACATTCTCACTTGGATTTTTTTCCGGAAAATATGGGCGACGTTAGCGATGAACACGGTGAGCGCTTCCACCAAGACATCATGGGAATGGAAAAACGGTATCAGGGGAAATGGAATCCTATTATGTTAGCAGATTACTGTTGGACGTTAAGAAGAGATGCTATAGATGTTGTTTATAAGAGACAGAGCAATATTACTTTACATTTCTAATTATAATAATTTGAAATATACATTAAATTATGATCTAATCTAAAAAACCTTTTCATTGTAATACAATAAAAAATCGAGCTAACTTTACGTTCTACCTTTTATTAAAATAAATGTTTATATGTTTTCTATTGAAATTCGTATAAATTATTTGATGGCAAAATCAAAAGTTGAAATTTGTTGGCCAGTGTTATTTTTAGAGCTAGAAATAATAGCCGAACTGGTGGAAGAATCCGTATTATTTTCTGGAAACGACGACAACGACGACTTTCCATCGCAAATATCATGCTATGATACTGCATCGAAAGATTCCACTAGTGATCCTGAAGAAGATTTGCCCTGAGTAATTTTATATGGAAGAAAAAAGACTTTACCCTAAATTTGAACCACTTGATGACAGAACCGGTCCTAGCAATGTAGTGCTTGACTTATTACAACTCAAAAAAGGGGAATAGGATTTGGCAAGTTATACAAAATTCGCTCCTATATTGAAAAGTTGAAAGAAACTACTTAGCAGTATTACCAACCAACTAACGAGAAAGCTGTCAATAAAAGTATGCCGAAATTCAAAGGGCGCATAGGATTCAAACAATGCATGCTCCAAGAGCCCATAAAAGGAAGCTTCAAAATTTGGGTATGAGCTGATAAAGAAAGAAACGATTTTCAGATTTGGCAAGTTATACAAAATTCGCCCCTATATTGAAAAGTTGAAAGAAACTACTTAGCAGTATTACCAACCAACTAAAGAGAAAGCTGTCAATAAAAGTATGTTGAAATTCAAAGGGCGCATAGGATTCAAACAACACATGCTCCAAGAGCCCATAAAAGGAAGCTTCAAAATTTGGGTACGAGCTAATAAAGAAAGGAACGATTTTCAGATTTATACCGGAAAACCGGACAATAAACAGAAGTTTCTTTGGGCGAGAGAGTTGTTCTTGATATGACTCAGGGGCTTGAAGGAATGGAATACCACGTTTACTTTTACAATTTCTATACAACAATTGGTCTTATGCACATTATGCAAGAAAAGCAAATGTCAACAGATGCAAGAAAGGCAAATGCGACTGGTTCTCAAAACGTGACAAGCTCACTTGTATTAGATGGAAGGACAAGAGGCTAGACAGCTATTCTCAACAATTTGTTAGGTGATGACATATAGAAATTGTAGAGACTGAAAATATGTTTTGCAGGATACTTATTTTTCAATAAAGTAAATTTCAATACTTGTACTGACGGTTTTGCTTTTCTAACTAATGTTATAAATGCAAGTTTGGTGTTTTGACAACTCTTTGATAGACATTAACTGTTGCCCTTTCAAACTATGCAAAATTCCTGAACTGTCATATTTGTCACTTTTAAAAATGTAATAAAAATTACTTATTTATAAAAACAAAATATTATTATAAGAAAGTTTTCATTCATTTTAGGTAGTTATACTTTGTGTAATGTAACTCATGGTGCAGCTCATATTTTTAAATTTATAAGTAGTAATCGGATTTATTAAGACATAACTTTCTATAACTTTTACAATATCTCACAGACAAAGAAAGTGCGTAATTTTAAAAGGTAAATTTTTAGTGATTTTCATGTAATTTTACTTCTATTTCATCATTTTCACAATTTTTGACATTCGCGAATGGTATATAATCTGAAGACGTTGCCTTGAAATGTGGAAATAAACATTAAATGTAACATTCAAATTATATCTCTCCTAATAGAGCGCATAAGGTCGCATATGTCTTTTATCATTAATTCTTATTTCTTAGCAATTTGAAGAAGTTGTACAATTTTTGACGATAAAGAAACAATTTAGGATTGACTAATACAAAGTCATGCAAGTTGAATCAGCTCTAAGAAGGCTATAAATGTAAAAAAATGCATAATATTCAAATTAAAAACGTAAATTTGTGTTGGTTCCACTATCTCATTAGATATTAATAATGGACTTTACCGCTGCTCTGGGTATCTTTTCACCAGAAAAGTTCCAGGCAATATTTAATTAACTGGAAAATTTTCCTGTTGGAGAATTTCTCGATTAGAACATTTTTCGATAAACGATTCACCAATTTGAAAATTTGTTAACAGGTTAGAGAACCATACACTTCTTTTAACACTTTATTTCGGCTTATAACGAGTGGGATAATTCATGTTAAAGCAATGCCATTTGAAGCTATAGAGATGGACCAAAAAGGATTTTTGGTAATTTTCGTATCAGCTTTAATGTTTAGGTTTCTTATTAAAGGCGTCATTATATGCTATTACTGTTACAAGCGTGGCAAGATCTAGCTTGGAATTTTCCATTCAATGAATTTTTTGTAGAGGAATTTTGCTCTTCTTGTTTGCCAAAATCATCTGCATTTTATTTCAAATTTAATTCATATTAATATTTATTACTACATTATACTCAAATATATTTATAATAAATTTGCACTTGCTTACCTTATATTTATTGCTATCTATATCTACTACTAATGTGGCATGTCCAGAATAAGCTTTATATGTACGATTTAGTTTTATTGTTTTTACTTCGACATCTTTGGCAAGTCTAGGATCACAAAACTCTAACTTGCAGTATTCATGTTCTATCACGTAGTCGTGTTGCTGAAACTATTTGGAAATGAGTAAGATATCTAAATTTTCATGTTTCTAAATTAATTGTGATATACAAAGAACCACAGTCACATATTATTAGAATTCAATCATGAACAGAAATAGTTTACCTAGTAAAAGTAAATATCACTGACAATATGTTAGACTTTTAAAGATTAAACATGAATCTAACGCTAATAATTCAACCAGTTATTGAAAGTGGATAACTATGTTAGAGTATTTTAAAATTATAGATTTAACTGCCTTAATTATATATTAATATGTCTACCATTTTGTACATTAAGAAATTAGAAAGATTTACTTATTTGAAATATTTATGTTTATGTGAGAAAATCTCAGCGACATCTGCCATGCAAAAGCAACGCTTCAGGGAGATGTGATCTATGGGTAATGTGATATAAAATATGATAACTATTTTATATCACTGCAGAAATATGTGTGCATCAAAGTATATCGCCAATAGGTGGCGTACCGATATCCAATGATAAAGGAGAACGTGGAAAAATCTCCAACAGATAATAAATTCAATACATACATATATAAATTAAAATTCATATATGCATAAAATGGATGCACACTCTGCTCTAGACTGCATTCCTGCTATCATCGTGTTTCGATCTTCAAGATCTAGCTTGAAGATCGAAACAAACAAAGAAAAGGCTTAGGGTTTATAAATCTGTATTACTGCCAATACTCATATACGGATGTGAATCATCAGTATTAGCGGACCATCTGAAAGAAAATTAGGAACGAGGACATTAGAAACCTGCTAGGCGTAGTGTATTGGAAAACATCAACACGTAATAACTTAAGTGTGTCGAACATGTATTTAGAAAGAGAGAACGTGATATGGGAAATTGGCACAAGAAAAAACAGACAACAAGGCCGTTTAAGAAAAACATGGATCACTGCGGTCACAGATGCGCTAAAGGAAAAACAAATCAACTGGAACAAAGCCAAGGCAGAACAGAAGGACAGGAAGAGAAGAAGAAAGACCATCGCCCCTACTATATCTATCTGACGTCATGTAATTAACTTACGCATTAAGTCAATCAATAACATTACGACAGATACTACAGAACAAATTCCTGAGTTGATGAAATAATTAAGGAATTAATTACTTAAAAATTAATTAAAATGGTAGTATGGCTAGATTAACTATTTTGTAGCTAGTTAAATTATTGACTCAGAGTGAAAACGTGACTCAAGTAATGTCGAAAAGAGCAATTATCCTATTCAATATACATGTGAATAAAGAGGATCAGAGAGAGAGAGAATTACTAGAGTGACCTTCAGCTATTGGTTTTCTTGTTTGCACAAAAAATACCAGTTTGGTCGTCAGTTATTGTCCTTTCTCGTGCACAAATTCTGATTTAGGGCTAAAGTGAAGCTAACGGCAAGGCCTTTATCAAAAGATAATATTTCTTGTTTTAGAATACCTTAAATAGATCAACTTTTTGCAATAAAATAATTGTGGAAAACTAGAGAATAGTATATATTTAAGAAGACATATACTTAAGGTACACCACAGTAAGTGGAACCGCGAAGGTCAATAGCGCCTGTTTAAAGTTACCTATTCAGTTATCCTCTCTCTTAATGTTGTTCAAATTTAGCGAAAATACATTAGAATAGAATTTATTTTAATATATATTCAGATTTAGATCATATTTTCTTGTAAATTAATTTATACAATGATGGGCAAAAGTGTTGAACCATGCAAATGTCTGTTAACAAAGATAAAATAAAAGTTTCGATTTGGTCAAAGTATAACCCTTGGTGTCTAATAGTATATTATGTATCAAGTTTAATAAACGCCATTTTAGTCGCTATACTCATGATTAATGAAGCGAGTGAATAACAAGTTTATAAAACGAGTTTTATACTATACTTTTTTGTACCAGTAGTAAAAAATCATAGCATTTTTACACATAACAAAGCGCCACGAAATGTCATTTCTCGACCTGGACCTAATAACAGGTAAATAATGAGGCTATTATTGACCTAGGGAAATAATGAAAACAAATAAAACGAATGCCGCAACCATGCACTCGTGCTCGTAGTAGTAGAAGTATGTCAAGTTGTCAACCGTCAAAATAAATAACTGTATTTTAGGCACAATTTTAGGTTAACAATACCAGAATACAATATACGTTTATTTAGCAATTGCTATTAATTTTATATTTTCTAACAATACTTTGTTGTTTACATGAAAAAAATTAACCTAATAAAGAAAATACCAGTAAGCAGACTTATGGACTAATATACTTACATTACATATATTACACAATGTCAGCATTTGTCTATTAATACATAAAATATGTATGACTATTCAACTCATGTGTCATTTGTAAAAATATGACCAATAAGAATCAAAGAATCACATTTTTGTGTCCTAGCAACAAAAATACTGCTGCGTATTTACACTAGTGGGTATTTCATTGAAATCACCACTAGTGGTATCGGTGGATATTTTTGACAGATATATGTCGCAATTTTTTTATTTTTTGAAACAATAACGTACAAATACCTTATATAATAAAAATTACATGATGGATTATAATTTTATAAATGAAAATTGCAATTAGAAAAATTAATATGACTACAGTTGTGTAAAAAGGCTTCTCTGAAAGCGCCTTTCATCTCACTTTCTTCGGACAGTGCAACGGAACTGGTGATATTAGAAGTAGAGGCTACAGCAGTGGATCCAGTATTTGTTATATTTTTTCTCAAATGACCAATAATACTCTCATGGTGTTCATCATCTAACTGCAGGTAAGTTTTAATAGAATTTATATTGCCGTGGCCAGTAATTTTTATCAATTGATGCTCCCCGACTCCAGCTTTTGCTAAAGTTGTCACTGTAGACGATCTTATTGAGTGATTGGATGTTTTTCTTTTTTTAACATTCAATCCGGCTTTTTCAGCAGAATTTTTCACCCATTTATTCATCTCATTAATCCCAACCGAAATCTATTTATTGTTGCAATAACTTATTAAATTCGAATCGTAGAAAACTTTCTACATTGACAGTAGTTTGTTGAAAACATACTACTATGGAAACCAACGCAATAGCTACTTAATTTTAGAAAATTAAAAAACTCAGTTCGTCATTTATGAATGAATCGTTCGATGAATAGTCCTTCGAATACAATTCGTAATCAAAGTATGGTAGATCATTTTTGCGGTGTTATCACTCTTGTTTCCTTCCGCTTGTAAATAGGACTCGTGCTGACGCACTCGTCCTATTAATATTCAAGCGCAAGGAAACATTCGTGAACCACCACAAAAATAATCGAGCATACTTTGACTACTCGTTGTATTATATATGATTATTTCCTTCACCCGTCAAATTTAAATTTTGTCAAATCACAATCAAAACTGAAGTTGAAATTAACCAATGAACGCTACCGGTTCTTGATATCAGCGACTATTACAAATCGACTATTCAAATGTAGGTAACAAATCAAGTATGTATTTTTTCATTAAGTGGCAAACGTGTCAAATAGATGAAAATGTCCGACAAAAAGAGATTTAGGGATGTTTCGGATGAAATTATTGATAATCACATCGATTTGACAACTCCGATAAATACAAAGAGAAGTAAAAACAAATATAACATACAATAATTGTGTGTTCAATTTTGGTTCAAAATAATTTATAGTTCTCTTTTTCTTAACAGATAATAAAATATGCTTATTTTGCTCATTTTTTACTATGACACTTGGTTTAGGAAATAATCTTAACAAATATAGCTCGAGCTTGATAAGTAGTCGACTATTACATTGTTTCAATTTTTCTCGTGTGCCTCCTAATTTGACTTAACCAAAATTGGCATTAATAATTAAAGACTAAAGCCCTCGAGCTAAAGCTCTCGTGCTCTAGTCAAATTATTAATGCCAATTTTTGTCTCGTCAAATTGACCGTAGCGCACACTCGAAAAATTGATCACAATGAAATAGTCGACTATTTGTCAAGATCTCGTTATATTATCTTTGATAGTATAATATGGAATCAATATATCACGTAACTATTACAAATGTAAAGAATTATTTAATTCATATTGAAAATTCCTGTATTTATTGCAGGTGTGGTTGCGTAAGTAGATGTAGGTAGCTCTTGTAACATACATGCTATTTTTTTTTTATTTACTAGGGAATCTTCGATATAACCTTTAGCTACAAAGTGGCTCCATTATTACAAACTTTTGAGACGTACCATTTTTGCTATTGTGGATGTGAATAATAATTAAATTATCTATCATGATGACATCAGAAATTAATAAATTACACAGCTCATCACTTCGGCATGCACCAGCAACACCAATTACAAGAGCAGTCTACAGAGATATAAATTATCAATAATTTCAAAGTATTAATATATAAACATACTATCTTAGTTGCAATGTAACATGTGTCGGGTGCCTCAGTAAGGAATTTTATTATTTCCTAGGGTAAATACTAATGATTTTTTGGGTTTATAATTTTCATTTTTTCTTTTTAAAAAGGCAACTAATTTAAAATATTTTGATATGTTAATACCCTATTTTATGCCAAGTGTAGCTTTCAACATTGATTATTACGCCCATAAAGTCGAGGCTTTTTTATTTTTTGAATATTCTTGAAAATAAGCCAGAAGTACGTTTTCAGAAGTTACTACTGTATATTTGGAATTATACCATTTTTTAAATTCTGTATATGTTTTCATGTATAAGTGATTAGATTCATGCGGAAGCAAGTTCTCAGCTACCTGTTCTGCAATCTCGCGCATTTCAGGTGGTGTACATCTAAACTCTTCAGACATTATAAATGGAATGAAAAATAATCTAATAAATACTTGACTTTTAGTTTCAGCATTTATGTCAAAACTTATTTGTCAACATCAAAATATAGCCTACTTATTTGTTTACATGAAGTTTTATTACAAGGGTATTCTTACATATATGAGTAAATTTATTCATAATTATTAAGGTTTTAAGGTCCAATTAGGCTACTGGTACAAAAAATAGTATACATACTACGGTTGAGAAGACTATTATTGCTCTTGTGGCTTAAATTCCTCGGCGCCGCGCGCCCCGGAACTTATTCTCGCCACTCAGGCAATAATAGTCATCTTTTCAACCTTGGTATGTAATATTTAAATATACTATTTCTACGACCGCAAATACTCAACATAATACAAAATTATTTTTGTGTGTTGTCGCACCATGTCGGATTATTTTGACAGATTGATGACAGGTGTTAACCATCTTGATTAAATTTCATATCATTTTCGCATTTAAAAACGTAGAGCTAACTTCAGCCCGTGACTAAAGTGCCCGTTGGTAAATTCAGGCCGTGATTAAAGTACACGAAGCCACAGCTTGTCAAGATGTGACTTGGTATCTAAATAACTATTATCTACTAATTGATAACAAAAAATAATAAAATGGTCATGCCAAAAATTAAATTTAATTTATTATGTAATTACAGGAGAGCTTTCATTTTTCCGGATAAATTTTCAGTTTTTAACGAAAATTTTTGTTGCTGGGTAACTGTACGAAACAAACTGCCCGGCAAAACGATGAGTCCGAAGGACAAGTCGTTTTATCGAGTAGGCAATTTGTTGAGTTCAGTTAGAATGAAAATAACATAGAACATGATAAATAAAGAAGTCTGGGGGACGCCAAGGGGTGGTCCGAGAAGTCTTGCAATGATCAGCTTCGTTTGTGTGTTAAATGTTTATGTTTTAACATAGCAGTTACATAGTATTACAATGGAAAGTTACAAAGTATTACAATGGAAAAATATCATATACAAGCTGATAGATCAGTATCGCTAATGTTCATGTCTGCAATTTTATTTCAACAGACTTTTGCCCATCATTGCTAGCATAAGGGTCATTACAATATACTTACAACTAGCACCGATGCAACTAAACAAAGCAGTATTAACTGAATGTGCCAATACATTATGTTAGCTATGTTCCTCACTTACTGCATTATTGTTTAATTTTAATCAATGGGCTTCTATTTACATTTATACTATAGATTATTATCACTAAAATTACATACATTCGATTCATACGATAAACTAAACAAAGAGTGTGTAAAAATTCAATTATTTTTTTCTAAAAAAAGGTAATTTAAATAGACCAATTTCCTTCTCATAACAGGTAATGAGAATTACATTCATCATTATAATTATATTAATTTATTTTGTTTGAAAATATAAAAAAAGAGGTCGCAAAACTGAAAGTTAATTTAAATCCACGAATTTGTGTATATTTTTAAAATGGTTTTCAGCTATGAAAACTTATTTTCATATTACTGTCTACATTATTAACATTGTACGTTCCAAAATTTAATTTGTAATTATTAGACATGTATTGGTTTTTAGAGAAATGTTTCATTACTTTGACGTTACAAACAGCAGATTATTTTATCATACTACAATTAATTTTTTTTAATAATTAGGGTTAATATATTAGTAATCGATTTAAGAGTATCATTATTTATAAAAATTTAAAAATACGTCTGTATTTTGAGGACATTTCCTATTACACTATTTCTTTTTGGGTACAACTGCTAGGTCTCTAGCTTGTTTTCTTGTCATTAAAGCTGAATATAAAAGTAAGATATGGTGCTGTATGAATGATTACGTTGTCGGACATTTGTGATTAGTGGCATGATGATGGGGTTCGGCTTGGCTTCGGTTTTGCGGTTTTACTTCCTAATAAGTGTATAGACACACTATAAGATGAATCTAATTCATCATATGCTACATACAGATGTAGTTAATTGTTGGCTACTACATCGACAAATAAATATTTAAGAACTTGTAATCGAGTTCTTTTGCTGAGAATATTTAGTCAAAGGCAAAGTAGGTTGCCCTAGTTCAATCGGAACACACCTGCTAAAGAAAGGTGTATTGAAGTAAGAAAGAGATCAGTGTAAAACATTTGCATTCTCCTTAAGAAAAACATACATTTGCCACTAAGGCGAATTGTATAGCAGCCTCGAGGAAAAAATTGTTACTGTATAAATCAAACTACAATTAAATTTACTGAAATACATTTACTTTTTTGTAGCCATTAAACTTATTACAAATTTAATATACCGTATGTGTCAATTTTCATTAGGTATAGGGATTCAATGTTTACGTGCGATTTATACGTATACAAATAATACATGGCAACGTGTGTCACCCCTACCGTCCGTCAATCCCGGCAACAATCGACATACAACGATTTTCTCCGATCTTCCCACTTCTACATTCAATGTTTAGCTGCGAACACGTTGCGATCTAGTCTGCATTAAAGCCGTCTTATTACTGGAACGCGAAACATCAAATGGCCGCCGCGATCTCCGGATTTAGTAGTTTATTATTATTTTCAGAATCCTTTTTTATTTACCTTATTTTTAATTTTATTAGAATTACGCTTTTGTTTGTGTCATGCAGCGTGAACGCAGCTTAATAATTCTCTGCATTTACTGAAAGGAAAAATAAAAATAAATCCTTGCAACGCGTAAATATTATTTCTGAACGCATTACAAACAGCCAAGTCAGTGGTCCAACCGTTACTGCTATAACTTGAGCTTGTATCGGTCGCGCTCGCATTGGAGAGGAAAGTAGGGGTGCCATGTTGTCACGTATGCATGAATTAATCGCCTATGGCTAATGAAAATTGACACATGCTGTATGGTTTTGATCATTCCCACTTTATTGTATACACTATTCCACCCATACAGTGTATTTTTACTAATAAGACATTTTCATATTTAAGTGATAGTTGTAATTTATATCTACCTGCAGATATATATGGCGGCAGTTATGAGTCTTCGATTCTTGTAGAGTTTACAAAATAATATCCTTAAAATATGATTATGTAATTATATTAATTTGTTATTGTCAAGGTTAATAGTAAGAGAAGAGTTTAAACAAGAATTATTTGCATATGCCACTAGAGCAACTAAACAATTAAATTAGCTTTTTGGATACAACTGCTACGTCTCTAACTTATTTTCTTTTCATTTTATAGCTGAATATAAAAGTAAGCTGAACCTAACGGGACGTTGAATTAAAACAAATTAATTATTCAAGGGTTTCTTAGACGTAATGTTAAAAATTGAGATTAAGTTTTGAAACAAAATTAAGCAAAAGAAATTTTGTGTCGTGATTTTGATAAAACGAACTTAATTTTATGCTAACATGTAACTGTACTTGCAACTTCGTTTCAATAGTTGAGTAAATTCTTCTAACTTATTACGTTTGATCGAGATAAATTTTATACAGTAGCTTGGCTCATGAAACTAATCGTCTTGTAAAATTAGGCAAGTTATACATTCGATGAAATTGCCATTTTAAAAAATAATATCCCTAAAATATGATTATGTAATTATAATACAATTAATTTGTTGCTGTCAAGATTAAAAACAAGAGAAGAGTTTTAACAAGTATTATTTGTATATGGCACTAGAACAATAAACAATTAAATTAGCTTTATATTGTAAAATATGTGATTTCTCTATAGCAAAGATTGACAGCCAATTTGTCATTATTTTACTAATCTTTTGCCGCTACTACCAAGAAAAGTAATTCATTTTTTCAATATACTTGCATATTCGCCAAGCAATTTGAATATATTTTATTTTATATATACAGGGTGGCGCACCACATATCCGAAAAGTGGCAAAATATTTTAACATTTTTTTTTATGTTGTGAGGTTCTTTAGGGCACGTTTTAAAATTATTTTGAAATATACAAAGTGATTCAATAAAATATTGCGCAGCAAAATTATGAAAATTTAAATGTAACACGTTGTACATTATAGCATATTTTGATACTATAGGTTATATCATAGGTTCCCAAAGTGGGCGATAACGCCCCCTTGTGGGCGCTGCAGGTCTAAAGGGGGGCGGTAAGAGACCCAGAAAAAAAATGGGGGCGTTGTGTAAAGGCTTAGGGGGCGATTTGTAATTTCATCTAGAATCTAGGAGGACTCTTAGACACCGACTGAGCTCTCGACTCTCGACTAGGGATGGGCGATAAACATCGATGTTCATTGAACATCGATATTTTAGGATCGATGTTCGATGTTTTTGCATCGATGTTTGCAATTTAGATTTATCGATAAACTATCGATGTTAGAAGAAATATAGTGAACATCGAACTTTTAAGCTTGACAAAATGTATTTGCACTAATCACAAAATAAAACAGCGTCCTCTGTTGACAAATACAAAAATGTTTCCAAATTAACAGCTCACATACAGGCTACGAGGATGTAAAATTGTCTACGAATAAAAGAAGTATTTAAATTACACAGTGCTATATCATATAAATTCGAATATTTCATTTTAGGCTCTTTTAAATATTACTCAGTATAAATATTTAAATAATATATAATTAAATACATAAATTTATAGTACTTTTAATGTGCAGAATAAAAGTTAAATTATGTATGCATGCAGAATAAGTGAAGGAGCTAAACGTATTTTCATAGAAAAAGAAGGGAGATAGACATTACCGATGTATACTTCTTCGGGAAATTCCCTAGTCCGTACAATCATACACGACGATACACGTATTAAATGCAAGATGACACATCAGAAATATAAAACCATATCCATATGTATCTCGGTATTTGCCAGCGTAGTCAAAAAAAAATGCAAGACTATAAAATCCCAAATAAAAATCGTTCTCTTAAAAAGCTTTGATACACGTAAATGTATATATTTTTTAAGTATCAGACGATTTAAGTCATGTGGTTGTTTCATGCGTAATTGCATAATATTGTTTTTTTATATAGTTTTTTTTGAGTAGTTTCTAAAGTTAACTACATATTATAAATGTATATATTTCTTTTATTATTTTTTTTGAATAGTGATATCTTTTATATCATTTTGTTAAGGACGTAAATTAATTAAGTTATAATAAAGTTTTTGTTAAACTGCCAAAAAATAAATCTATAAATATAATTATCGATGTTTAAAAACATCGATGTTTGGTAGTCGATATTTTGCAACCATCGATGTTGATCAACGATGTTAACATCGATGTTTGATATCGATGTTTACCCACCGATGTCCCATCCCTACTCTCGACTACAGCTTGTGAACATCAACTAATATTAATTAAGAGATTGCTCAAACCAACTCGGTTCGATATTTCTCTCCGAGTAGTTCATATATCTGTCCTGTTTTATTGAATAAATAAAATAAAAAACATATCAATCGGTCGCTCCGTTTCGAAACGAAAAGAGACACAAACAAACAAATAAAAAGGCAACTGTATCAATCGGCTGGTTCATAGAATACTTGTTCTTACTTGTTGAGTACGATTGAGCGTCGAATGAGATAAACGAGTTTATGCATGTTTGTCTTATTCCTGTCGGTGCGTGCTGCTTATGCAATCCTATATAAACAACGTAATATTTATTTTATTTTCATTTGCGGTTTCGCGCGTAATAGATAAGCAGTACTTAAGTTCAACACTTATACTTACGTATTTCTCAAAACAAAACAATGTCGGAAGTAAAAAAGAAGAGACGGCAATACTGTGCGGAATATATTAAATTCGGATTCATTGAAAATCCTACAAACCCATCGTCGCCTTTGTGCCTTCTATGCCTAAAAACATTTTCGAATGAAGCAATGAAGCCTTCAAGACTTCAAGATCATTTGAATAAAATGCATCCAGATAAGAAAGACAAGAATGTAGCATATTTTCAAGACCTAGAGAAGAAGCATAATACTCGGCCAAGTGTAGCAAAACTCTTTTCGGCGGCTGCTAAGCAAGATGACGACGGACTTCGAGCTTCGTACAACATCTCTTTGTTAATTGCTCAAAAAGGCAAACCACACAACATCGGAGAAGTGTTAATTTTGCCAGCAATAAAGGAAGTAATAACTACTGTGCTTCATAAACCGGCCGCAGATATTATCGGAAAAATTCCTTTGAGTAATAATTCTGTGCAAAGACGAATTGATGAAATGGCCGGAAATATAGAAGAATCATTGTGCAATCATCTGAGGACTAGTCAATTCTCAATTCAGCTCGATGAGTCCACTTTACCAACTAATGAAGCATTGTTGCTGTCTTACGTGAGGTTTATTAAAGATGAGAAAATATGTGAAGAACTATTGTTTGCTAGAAATTTAGAGACCGATACAAAAGGCGAAACCATATTCAATACATTGGAAAAGTTTTGTGATGAGAAAGAGATTCCCTTGAAAAATATTATATCAGTTGCTACGGATGGCGCTCCGGCTATGACAGGGTGCCATAAAGGCTTCATAGCGTACGTAAAAAATAAAATTCCAGATGTCCTTGCTGTACATTGCGTTATTCATAGACAACATTTGGTTGCTAGAAATTTAAGTGAACGACTATTTCAATCACTGCAATATGTCATCAAAGCAGTCAATAAAATCCGTAACTGCTCTTTGAATGATAGATTATTTCATCAGCTTTGTGTTACTAATGACGAAGATTTCAACCGTTTGTTGTTTCATACCGAAGTTCGTTGGCTATCAAGAGGCAATTGTCTGACTCGATTTTACAACCTGTTTGACTCTGTGATAGAGTTTTTGGAAACTAAAGATACAGAATTGCGCAACAAGCTCATTACATCAAAAAATGATATAGCTTACATGACAGACCTGTATAAATTGTTCAACAACATGAATCTCCAACTGCAAGGCGATGAACTAAATTTAATTAAAACAAAAAATGTCGTTGCTGCTTTCGCAGCCAAACTGCTTCTACACAAAAAGAATATGGGCAGACGTGAGTTTCATAATTTTCCGAATTTATCAGTATCCTGCAGTAACGACGACTTGTTTGCCTACTGCCAACATTTGGAAAAGCTCCACATTGACTTCACCGAACGATACCAGGATATTTTGAACTTGGAAATACCAGACTGGGTGTTGGATCCGTTTTCAAATGTCAACACAGCAATATCACCACATCTGGAAGAAGAACTTATAGAATTGACAACGAACGAGGAAATAAAAATCAAGTTCAAAAATGGCTACCAAGAATTTTGGCTACCAAAACCGATCCCGCAATTGTACCCTGGATTGTGGTCAATCATTCAACGATTCTTGATAGCATTCCCATCGTCATATTTGTGTGAACGTGGATTTAGTGGTGTAGCAACGCTGCTTACTAAAAAGAGAAATCGTTTGCATGTTACCGAACGTGGTGACTTGCGGCTGTTCTTGAGTAAATTGGAACCTGATATCAACAAACTTATTAAACAGCATCACATTCATCCTTCACATTAGTTTTTATATTAGAATCGATTATGTTTGTTTTATTTTGAATTTTGAATAAAAGATACTTTGTCTGAATACTATAAAGTTGCGTTTCAATAATCATTCTCATTGGCAGGTGTAGCCCGTAAAAGTTAACTTGAGACCTGAGCGCCGTTGTGTACTACCTACTACGCTCAGGTCTCAAGTTAACTCATTCATTCTAAACGAGACTTTTACTATAACCCATAGTAAAAGTCTCGTTTAGAATGAATGTTTAATCTCCGCTAATATAGCTCACAATAATTAATTTAATTTGAAGTTATAGTGGTTTTTGAGTAGGTGAAAAAATGGGGGCGCTAAAAAATAATTTATTCTCAAAGTGGGCAGTAGGCAAAATAAGTTTGGGAACCACTGGGTTATATGAAGGCCACTTACTGTTATATTCCCTATACCTAACTCAACCAATTTTCGAGATTTAACTATTTTTGAAAACGTAGATCAAAATTTAAGAGGCATTTCTGTCTTACATATTTGAGCGAATTATTTTAAATTATATTTATTGTTTACTTAAAGCAGGGGCCTCCAAACTTTCCAGCCTTAGGGCCATACTGATTACACCAGTAAGTTCCGAGGGCCAAAACCATATTATCATTGTTGCCGGTGGTAAAAAGTGAAATAGTCCACTGATGAAAAAAAGTCCGAAAAAGTACGCAACGTTTAAAAAGGCTGCAAAACGGCAACACTGCATATTATTAATTTTCCTGTCATTATCTGTAATTTCTAGATTAGTCGTAGAGTACGAGCCATGAGGAGTAACGTGACCCGACATCTGGTGGACACAAGCGGAAATAGGTAGTACCTTCTATCGCTAACAGATGGCGCTAATAGCACGTACAGAATAATCTCGTTGGTTCGAGAAAGTTCTGGTGTCTTCCACTCACTTCTAGATGGCAGTAATTGGAATATATAAGAAGGCTAGTGGCGCAACCACAAGTCAGTTCCTATGACACTGTTGTGAAATAAAATAGTGCGTACCTCCTTAAAACGTGTTTGTGCGTGTTTAAGTTTAAGACATCTTTGTAACAGTATTTTGATTTGAATTGTTGCTTTTGTGTGTGATTTAGTAGTATGGAAAAGAAGCGAAAAATTGATAGTGAATGCAGAAAATTCAAAGATCAGTGGAACATTCAGTATTTCGTAATTGAGTCCAGTAAGAAGGCGCTATGTTTGATTTGCAATGAAAGCATAGCCGTTCTCAAAGAATATAGCATTAAACGTCATTATGAAACAAAACATTTTCAAAATTACTCAAAATATACAGGAAGTTTGCGGACAGAAAAATTCGAAGCTATGAAGCACGGATTGAAATCGCAGCAATCTTCATTTACAAAACTCAAAACTGAACAAGAGGCTGCAACGCGTGCCAGCTTTCGTGTGGCTCTTGAAATTGCAAAACGTGGAAAACCATTCACCGATGGAGAAATGATCAAAGAATGCATAATTGCAGTAGCCGAAGAAATGTGCCCTGAAAAGGTAAATTTATTAAAAAGTGTCAGTATGTCAGCAAACACTGTGGCTCGAAGGGTAGAAAACATTGCTGAAAATATATCCTCTCAACTGTTCGACAAAAATGGACATGTTGAGTGGTTTTCTTTGGCCTTGGATGAGTCAACGGATGTGTCAGATACTGCTCAGGTGTTGATTTATATTCGAGGAGTAGATAAAAGCTATGAAGTGCATGAAGAACTTCTTGATATGAATAGTATTCATGGCACAACTACTGGTACAGATATTTTTAAAGGAGTTGAAATGGCCATTAATCAAAAGAACCTTCGATGGAAAAACTTGAAATGTATTACAACTGATGGAGGCAAAAACATGAGTGGGAAAGATAAAGGAGTGGTCGCTCTTGTGTCAAAGGCTGTAGAAAATGACGGTGGTTTAAAACCATTAGTCTTACATTGTATCATTCATCAACAGTCTTTGTGCGGAAAATGTTTGGATATGTCTGAAGTTCTGAAACCAGTCATATCAACTGTTAATTTTATCAGATCTTTTGGGCTGAATCACCGACAATTCCGACAATTTATTGAAGAGATTGGAGAAAATGACTTTCCTTATCATACTGCCGTACGTTGGCTTAGTTGTGGGAAAGTCCTTCAGCACTTTTTTGAACTTCGAGCAGTGATCGAAATTTTTTTGAATGAAAAGCATCGCCCTCTTACTGAATTACAAAACAACGCATGGCTGTGGAAGTTAGCATTCTATGTTGATTTGACAAAACATGTGAACGAACTGAATTTGAGATTGCAAGGAGAAAACCAGCATCTTCGTGATTTATACATTAATATCAAATCATTCCGGAAGAAATTGATACTGTTTCAATCACAACTACGAAGTAAATGTTTTTCACATTTTAAAACATGTGAAATATTCAGCCACACTACTGAGACTGAGTTTCCTATCGATTTTGCAATCGAAACTTTGAGTGCTTTGAAAATAAATTTTGATACTCGTTTCTCGGACTTTGATGCCATTGCGAATCAAATTAAGATTTTTCAGAATCCTTTTGATACTGACATTGAAACCCTAGCCACGGAACTTCAAATGGAAATAATTGATCTACAGTGCAGTGATATAATTAAGAACAAATATCAAAACTCATCTTTGTTGGAATTTTATAAGAGTCTTCCACTGACACAATTTGATAATTTGCATAAATTTGCTCGTGGGCTGTTTTCTGTTTTTGGTGCTACTTATTTGTGTGAGAAGACCTTCTCCAAAATGAAGTACACAAAAAATGTTTACAGATCTAAATTAACTGATGAGCATCTTAAATCTCTTTTAATAATTGGTACAAGTAAAATTAGTCCACAACTACAAACTATTGTCAGTGGAAAATCTCAATTACACAAATCTCATTAGTATTTCATATGTCATTATGCTTGTTATAAGTTATGTTTTTATTTAAAATGTATAAAATGTTAGTTGGATTCATTTCAATAATTTGTTAGTTATTATATACTGAAGTAAAATTTTCTGCATATTATACATGTCTTTACTCATTACAATTCTGTGTTTCTTTATCCAACTTATCACAAAAACAATAACAATAAGCCTACAACAATGTTATGAGTAGTTAGCCCATGACCATATCAATGTAGATGTCATATTAATAATTATTCAACATAAAATTAGAATACTTCAGTAAACTGAATTTAATTTGCTATAAAAAATATGTTCTCTAAAAGGAGTTTTCAAGTATGCTAGCTCTCCGCGGGCCGGACAAAATATGTCCGCGGGCCGGATGTGGCCCTCGGGCCGTAGTTTGGAGACCCCTGACTTAAAGCATCAGACTTTAAGATAAGTTAAAGTTGAAATTTAAAAATTATAGAGGGTGTTTGAAAACAAAATATTTGTTTTAACTAACATCAACGACAAATAACTTTATTATTTTAAAATGAACACACTTCCCTGTATTTATTTCCATATTTAGATTATAATTTTAATTGTTTCTAAAACTGCGTTAAGGTTTCCTATACCTATCTCTTTTAGCTTCTAAGTAATTTAGGATTTTCAATTAAACACTAATTTCTTGCAATTTATTTTTCAAAAGTAGACTTTGACGGTGTTATTATTACTTCAAACAGATATATTATTTACTATTATTACTAAAAAACTGTATTAGTAATTTAGGATTTTTAATTTATAAGGACTAGCCTTCCAATTATTCCACCCCACACATTGACACACAATTTGTGTTGCCTATCGAAAGTTCTAAAAAATGGGGGTTTTCGTCACTGTAGTAGAGAAAAATATGTCTATTTACTAATCCATTATTGTGGAAAGATGACTGGTACGTAAAGAGTACAAAATTCAAGAAATGTTCATCTTTACTAAACTTCTCTAGAACCCATAAACAAAATACGAGTCGACGATCGTAATTCTACTTTTACATGTCAATAATGACAGAGCGTACTCGTATTTATCATCTGTTTTACACTAATATTTAATTTCATAGCCAACCAATTTTGTATTAGAGTGACATTTTATTTAAATGTTCATATCTCTCGTATAATAAACATATATTAGGCATGTTGTACATGATTGAAAAGCTATTTCTAAGGACCATCTAACTAATTAGTAATCCAATATGACCGCCATAAGAAAAACAAAAGATAGCGCTAACAACTTGGAAACAAATGAAAATCGGGGCTTACTGTTAACGCCAAACATTGTTACTTACCAAATCATTTTAGAATACGCTAATTATAATCTAGAGTCCATCTGAGCTTGCCTGGTAAATTAAAAACCTCCGAACTGTTAATTTCTTTTAAATAAAATTTAATTTATATTTTTTTTCTCCAAAGTAAAATTCATATTTTTTAAACTTCATAATTATCAAATAGTACACAGTTTATTTATATATACAGGGGGTTATAGCAATATACTGTGTGTCCAAAAAGTCTGGAAACACCCAAATAAAATCGAAACGGATGATTTTTGAGAAAAATGCAAAAACACGTCAATTAGTATTTTCAAAAAACTACTGGCTGATGGTATCTGTTTGAAATTTTTGATGACCTTGAAAAAGTTATGATGTCAGCAATAAAAAATTTAAATGGGAACGTCGCATTTTTAATTTTAGTTTTGATAGATCTTTTAATTGTCTAAACGGCAGTCAAAAAATTTTTCATTCTACTCAAGAAAAATTTTGAAAAAAAAAATATTATAGAAAACAAAGAAAATTTTAATCGTAGAAATCAGCAAAAACTCTTACAATAAATGTTCAAAATGTAATTGTAATTCGTATTTGACAGAATGTCACAAATAAAACAAAATGTGTTTGAAAAATAATCGACTTTTAAGCCAACTATGTTTTTTTTTTAAAGACAAACTTTTCCATTTCCGAAGAAGTAATTAAATTTTTCTCGGTCATTTTCTTAAGTAAAATGAAAATTTTCTTTACAGTCATTTAGACAATTAAAAGATCTATCAAAAATAAAATTAAAAATGCGACGTTGCCATTTAAATTTTTTTTATGACATCATAACTTTTTCAAGGTCATCAAAAATTCCAAACAGATACCATCAGCCAGTAGTTTTTTGAAAATACTAATTGACCTATTTTTGCATTTTTCTCAAAAATCATCCGTTTCGATTTTATTTGGGTGTTTCCAGACTTTTTGGACACACAGTATATAATAATGTATTTAAATAAGTATTATATTAATAATACTATTATTTCTTGGCCTTTATTATATTCGTGTAGGTAAATTCTTGGTATTAGGCCTTTTTAACGAAATGCAATAAATACTAGGTTTTAACGTTTCGACATTTTTTAATATTAATGTCTTCTTCAAAAAAAAAATGTATTCTTTAAAAAGGCCTAATACCAAGAATTTACCTACACGAATATAATAATGTATATATTAAAAACAAAAATGCTTCCCGCTTATAGGAATGCAATATCAAACATAAATTAATTTAATAACATTTTTAATTTACACTACAATTAAATACATTTTATTGCCGTATTCATTCGTTTTATTTTATCAACATACTGTTTGTCAACTGTAAGCAAAATATATTTTAAAAACATAATTTATGATTTATTCTATGTTAGAAGAGTTTTTGAAATTATTTACAGTCAGAGTACTCTATATTTATATAACCGTAGGATACACAACATTATTACCAATTTTAAGCATAAAAGCTCACAAAAAAGATATATCTTCCGCTCATATTTATAAATTCATTAATCAAATAAAAAAAGTTATTAAGGATAATCCACACACTTTTATTATAATTGTAGATAAATCTAATAAAGCAGTCGTAATGTTGCACGATGATTACGAGCAAAAAATAGAAAATCTCATTAATGACAAAACAACAAACAAAATCCAACAGAAAAACTACAAAAGAAAAATAATAACCTATGTAATAAATGGGACAGACAAAATTTAACAAATAATGACAAAAATAATTTATACACATTTTCAACGCCCATCCCCCAGCTATATACGGCCAACTTAAAATTCATAAAAAGGACACCCCTTTTAGGCCGATAGTGTCAAATATTCAAGCGCCAAATTATAACATTGCAAAGTTTTTGGGTAACAGTATTACAAAAATTTTAGGTACATCCGAATATTATACTAATGACTCCAAGAATTTCAAGAGTTTATACACAAACAAATCGTACCACCGGAGCATATTATTATATGAGTGGACGTAGAATCTCTTTTCACAAACATCTCAATCGACTTTGCCATGATCATAATAGAAAGCAAATGCGATGAAACAGGTCCAAATACACCCCTTACAAAAGAATAATTTATTAATAGCATAAAGTTTCGCCCAAATAATACATATTTTTAATATAAAAACTCTTTCTATATTCAAATCTTTGGTGTTGCCGTGGGTTTGCCACTAGCAAGCTAACATAGTAATGGAACATGTGGAATAAACAATTTTAAATGCACTAGACTTTAAACCGATTTTTTATAAGAGATTTCTCAATGACATAATAACATGCATCTCAAAAAATTAAATAGACTACGTTTTACATAAATTTATTTCTTTTCACAATAAACTTCCCTTTCACAATAGAGATAGAGAACAAAAATACTATTACTATTATAAAAAAAAAAACGTTATCAATAACTTTACTGACCATGCTATAAGACATTCTCACCCAAGATATAGAGGAGATAATATTAACAAAATCAAAACTATATTACAATTAGTGAACAGAACAATTAAAAACAAAATATATGTGAATTATAATCACACAAATAACAGAAATAACCCACTAATAAACAAAACAATTACATAACAATACCATACATCTTTCATCTATCTGAAAGAATAAACACACGTTAAAACCATATGGCTTCCAAGTCGCAAATAAACTTAATAACACCAACAACTACCTATTCTCCAAGCTCAAACCTCGATATTAGGTTTGAGCTTGGAGAATAAATAAACGCACGCATGTTTTCTATAAAATACAGTGCAAAGTGTGTGATGTTTGTTATATTGGCCAAACAATAATATCTATATATATGGCTGCAAGCACACAGATATTCTAAAACCGACAGAATTGACCTTGTTACCCATAAATTAGCAAAGGATCACCAGTTTGATTTAGAGAATACTAAAATAATTGGCTCTGAATACAATACTCAAACAAGGGAAATAAAATAAATGAATCTCAACCCCAAAATGTACTGTTTTAAAGAACCTTTAAAATGACGTATTAGGCACTCGATACCCCCTTCCATTTAAAATTTTTAAGGGGGTAGCTGCTGGGGGCAGCGGTTAAAGTTTGTGAGTCAGTTTTTGAATCAAGAAATTGACCCTACGATAATACTTCTTACGTATTTCAGGGATTTTTTTGTAGACTTCCAGATTCCCAGAAATTTAGGGTGAGAAGTTTTGAAATAAACACTACATATTTCATTTATTTATTTTTTTAGAATGTTTAATTTTAGCGAATGGTATGTAATTTTAGAACTTGCATGAAAATGTTGAAATAAACATTAAATTCACCTATTGAAGTGATATATTTGCCTTCATCTTTAATTGTTATTTCATATCAATTTTTCAAAAGCTGTAGATTTTTTGAAGAAGAATCACCATATCTCAGAAACAGTTTAAAATCGACAAATAGAAATTGCTGTCAATTTAATCAGTTGTTGTAGGGCTACCATAAAATGTAAAAAATGCATAACATTTCTTTTAAAAACATATGTTTGTGTTGGTTCGCCGTTGTCAAACACTATGTAGAGCTTATGATAACAATTTTTGTATTATTTTTTTTCTATCTAGATTAATAGATATCACAGTACATTATACATTATTAGATACTGTTTCTTCGAAACACCCGGTACATATAAATTAAATAAAACTTTCTTTTAGTTTAAATTTACTACTGATTATATTGTTTACGTAATGTTTTAAATAATAATATTTAACTGAATTGGGAAACAATGAACACAACCACTAAGCAGTACTGTATAGGAGGCTACAGGGAAAAATCATTACTATATAAATAAAAGTACAATAAAATTTACTGAACTCGGTATATTTATTTGTTTATAGCTATACAACATATAACAAAATCAATACATGGTGTTGATAAATATCACTTAATTGGATACACAATTCCACCTAAGCAATGTAGTTTCCCTAACAAGACTTTTTCATAAAAGAGTGATAGTTGTAATTTGTATCTACCTGCAGGCATATAAGGAGGCATCTTCGAGTCATTGAGTCTTGCACCCGTTACGACATATAATCCCTAAAATATGATTAAATTCAATAATATGTTGCTGTGAGGGTTAATAGTATGGAAGAGTAATAGCAAAAACTATTTTTATATAGCACTAGAGCAACTAAACAATCTATATTCTGGAAGATGTGATTTCTCAAAATGATATACGTATACAAAATAAATCAACTTATTGAAAGAGAATAGTAATAGTAATCGTAGCATATTATAGTCACTCAAAATTAAATTTAAGCAAGGTGTAATCAACATGGTCAACATAGTCAAACGCCGAGTGCCCACTAAGATGATTCGACTCTTATGCTAGATGCGAATTTTATAATCAATGTCCAATTATTTTAATCCATTAGATTGAGAAAAACTTAATATGAGGGCATAATGGCTATAACTTTATTAGTAGTAGATGTGAAATAATAGTATAAACTGTCCTCTACGGACGGATATATTGACTTTTCCACATAATCGCCATTGACAGCAATACATTTACGCCAACGTACGAGTGTGGCAGAAAAGTAATGAGACTGATTTTTTATTTGCCAAAGGTTTTAGTTTTTTCAAACATCAATGTTATCCCCTTCAAAGTAGTTCCCTTGGGCAGCTACACACCGATGGAGACGTTGTTCCCACTGTTGGTAGCAGCGCTGGAAGTCTTCAATCGGTATGGTCTTCAGCATGTCCGTAACATTCTTTTGTATGTTTTCTAAAGTTCCGAAATGACATCCTTTGAGGACATTTTTCAGTTTAGGAAAAAGGAAAAAGTCACACGGACTGAGGTCAGGTGAATAAGGGAGCTGGGGAACCACAGGAATGCCTTTTGGTGTCAAAAATTCTGTTACGGAGAGGGCAGTTTGACATGGGGCGTTGTCATGATAGAGCATCCATTTGTTTGCAATGCCTGGTCTCACGCGAATGACCCTTTTTAATTGTTCACTCAACATTCTTATTGTTAAACGACGGTCTGATATCACAAGAGTGTTCACACGTTCGATGTTTTCATTGGTTTTCGAGTTGAAGGCCTCCTTGACCGGTGTTCATCTTCAACGTGTTTTCTGCCTTCCAAAAATGATTTGTGCCAGCGAAAAACTTGAGCTCGGGATAAAGAATGTCCCCCGTGGGTCTGTTTTAGCTTTTCAAACGTCACACTTGCCGATTCTCCAAGCTTAACACAAAATTTAATGGCACAACGTTGCTCCAAATTCCGCTGTTCAATTTTCCGTGACGAACAACCACAACACAACTTCGCTAATAGCAGTCACAAAAATCACGTGCTTCACGGACAGAGTTGAAACTCGCACTGAGCTATGGGAGGGTACTGATATACGTGCTCTATCAAGAACAACAGCGCAGCGTTGCCAGATAGCTTGCAGTGTTGCCAGTCTCATTACTTTTCTGCCACACCTCGTATTACGTGTTTTGCAAGTCCGTCATGGAAAAAGTCTGAAGATTTCTTACAGCACCTCCATTTTCAGCTCTGCATCCGAAGAGAAACGCTTGCCCTTGAGCTTCGGAAAGAGGAAAAAGTCACAATGCGCATGATCAGGACTATAAGGTGGATGAGGTAAAACGTCATGAAACCCAAGCTCTTCCAGTGCTACGCGCGTTCTCTGACTTGCGTGAGACCGAGCGTTGTCATGATGCAGTATTGGCACTTTGTCTGGACGAACTCTACGCAACCGCCGCTTCAGATTTATTAGCACCGTTCCAACAATTCAATGTGAACGATGTCATCTTAATAGCAGAAAACGGTAATCATGACTTCCTAGCAGATGGAAGTGCTTTGATTTTTTTCGGTTGTGGCGAACCTTTATGTCTGTACTCGATGGACTGACGCTTCATTTCACGGTCGTAATAGTGCGCCCACGACTCGTCATCGATCACAATTCTGTGGAGAAAAGCATCAACTTCTGCTTCATATCGAGTCAAGAGTTGTTCGCAAATTTGTTTCCGATTGGCTTTCATTTTATCAGTAAGCTTCGGGGAACCCAACGTGCACATATTCTTTTATACCGTAGCACATAAGTCAGATAATGTTGCTCTGTTAGCAATGTCACTTTGTTTACATCGTCGATTCTCACGAATCAGTTCATTCACGAGAGCCAACTGCCTTTCACCACACGCAGACAGTGGTCAGCCACTGCATGCCCGATCATTGATATCTTTTTCAGCAGCATTTGCGTCTTCCAGACTCCTGACAGTACTCACTTCAATACACGCAACACGGCACGCGGGACTCAACCTTCGATTCATGTCAATTGGCGCTACATCCTCCGCAGAAAGAAATTCAGTGACAGCTCGTTGCTTTAACCGCAAATCCATGTCGGTCGCCATGTTTAGAACTGAACTTGTTTGAATATGGGTTCTTATTTATCTCTATACTTTTTTTTTATTGTCTTCCGATTTATAAAATCACACTCCTCGCACACGAACGCTACTTGTTGTTTTGTCGGATTTTTGGAAAAAAACAATAGACACTTCATCAAGCATTTCTTGTCGTTGAATATCTCCTTCCTATTTCTAGTGGTTTTCGACTTAAATATCTCGCGAAACTATGTGATTTTGACCTAGTAACCTGTTAGCTAAGAAGGTATAACGAGAGAAAAATGTCAAAGTACCGTTGCGGCCAATATAATCTGGGCAGTGATTTCACATTCCATGACTGTTTCATGATATTTGGTAAATCAAGCTTTGCTACAATGTACATTACTCTAGATACGCACTTAGGGCATGAGCCATCATGTGATGGTTATCTCAATAATCAATAGTCATTACCTTAAAAAGTGTTGTCTTTTAACTGAAATTAGTTTGGTTTTGACCAACCATATTATTGTTCTTAAATTAAATTGAAAATTTTGATGTTTATTTTAGAAACGAAAAACAAACAAATGATATATATAAAAAATTAATATTTTGTAGCAGCTAAATTTTTTTCAATAACATTATTTAATCTTCTGGGCATTGATGCTACTAATTCTGCAGTATAATTTGGAGTTAATTCGATCCATGCTTCCTGAATTCTTTCCCATAACTGTTCTACATTTTGTGGGCGAAAATTATTAAGTCTAATAACTTTTTTTACTGTCAAACCCCACATATTTTCAATGGGGTTCAAGTCCGGGCTACGTGAAGGCAAAGGTAGAACTTGTATATATAAAATTATTTCGGAGAAAGACTGCATTTACTGAGGGCAGCATGATATTTTCCAATATTCCAACATAGACCTCTGCATTGCATCTACCTCTTATATATGTTATAACTCCGGGTCCTTGGGCGCTCATCCAGGCCCAGACATTGACAGAAAAACGACCGCTTGTGTGTGATTTATGGGTCTAACGTTCATCAAAGCGAGAGTTCGGAGGTCTATAAACTCTAACGTGTCCGTCAAAATACGATTTAAATACCTTCTCATCTGTGAAAACAACATTCTGCCAGAAATCTAACACTTCTAAGGAGTATTCCAAAGCAAAACCTCCTCTCTGTTTCTTATTTTGCGGAGTTAGAACAGGCTTTCTTGCTGCAGAACGACTACGTAGATCAGATCCATTTTTGATACGACGCCTTGCCGTTCGAGCAGACCCTGGAAAGTTTGTTTCAGCCTGTGCGTCTACCGCACAATGGAAGTGATTTTCGCTAATAAAATCAACAAAATTACCATCATCAATCTCCGTTGTAACTCTGGGCCTACCAATACCCAATCTTCTATCAAACGTTTGTCTCTCATCCCATATTCTCTTAATGTTATGCACAGTCCTCTTTGGTATTTGGAATCTTAATGTGATTCGACGTTCCGACCACCCATCTCCCAGTAACGCCACAACCCTAAATTTCTCGGCCAAAGATAAATGTGGCATTATTATAATTGACGTTTTTCATCAATCAATATGACAGTATAGTTTTCCAGGTGACTTTTTTTATGTAACAATTAAAATCCATTTACAGTGGGAAAAACTGCTGCCCAGATAATATTGGCCCCAACCGTACGTATCAGCTGCTAAAGGATATAAGATTTTTTTCCTAATCATCTTCTGTGGCGATTTACGTATAAGCCATGAGTGCGATTATCTCGTTTGAAAATTTTTTTTAACTCATTTTTAGGGCCTCTCGCACAAGCAATTCGCAATGATGTCATTATTAAAAATATAGTTCATAAAATACGCACATGTTAATTGAATCATAATTAGGGCCCTAATGGAGCTTTAAATAGAGTAAAATACAGATATAATACAAAACATAATTCTAATTACTTTTGTCTATTGTATACCAGATAGTTTGTTTAGTTTATTTGCCTATGATGTTTATTAAATTGATAAGAACCTCTTAAATGACTAAAGATAATAATACTAATCCTAATAAATACTATTTCAAAGAATATCCCGGTCATATTTAATACACACCTTCTTGATTGGACACCCGGTAATGTTCTGTTCTGCAAGTACTTCCTCAAATCCGTACATTTCTCTTTTAAAAGCTTCGCAAAGGACCACATCGAAATTAAAAATTAACAGTTTCGGTATGTTGTCCAAGATTTTCCATCCCTTTGCATTTATCTATAACAGTCCTAATAAAAATAGCAGTCCATATTTTCAGAAACAAGTATAGACACATAACTCTTCATATTATTAAAAGAAGTAAGTATGTCTGCTGGTACAGCAGTTGTTTTTTCTATTTTTCTTGCTTCCTAGAACAATAGTCTAAACCAGCGATTCCCAAACTTTTTTTGTAATGGGACCCACCTTCTTACTGGAAAATTTTTCGCGACCCAGTATGTATACAGGCTGTCCAGAAACTCTTCTGACAAACGAAGACCGGAGATTCCTCAGATTATTTTAAGACAATTTAACTCAATTCACCCTCGTCCGAAAATGCTTCCTAAGGTCATAGGCGTCCGTTTTGGGTAGGTAAACGGTTATTTTAACGCATAACTTTTTTGTCTTTAACTTTTAAGCATTTGTGACACTAGATTATTAAATTTTCAGGTATTCTAGTACTAAAAGGTACTCTTACTTTAAGTCGGTAGGATACACCGTTTTCTAGAAAAATCGATTTGAAAATTTTTCGTTTTTTCGTCATTAAAATTCAATTTATTATTTTTTGCACTAGTTCGCTCTGAACTGCCAACAGAAATAAAACCTACGTTTCTAATTGTCAAATTGTTGTCCGTTCGCGAAGTTGAAATGACGAAAGATGAAATGACGAAAAAACGAAAAATTTTCAAATCGATTTTTCTAGAAAACGGTGTATCCTACTGACTTAAAGTAAGAGTACCTTTTAATACTAGAATACCTGAAAATTTAATAATCTAGTGTCACAAATGCTTAAAAGTTAAAGACAAAAAAGCTATGCGTTAAAATAACCGTTTACCTACCCAAAACGGACGCCTATGACCGGTACTAGAAATTAGCAATTGATGGAATCGATTCATCTCTGGAGGATAAATAAGCATACCAGTTTTTGTTTTTCTAAATAGAAGCGTTCGGCAGATATTAAAAAAAACTAATTACAAGGCGCCATCTTCAAAGAGCTATAGCTCCCTTAGGAAGCATTTTCGGACTAGGGTGAATTGGGTTAAATTGTCTTAAAATTATCTGAGGAATCTCCGGTCTTTGTTTGTCAGGAGAGTTTCTGGACAACCTGTATATACAGGGTGAGTTTTTTTGTCTTGAGACAATGGAATATCTCTAAACCACTGCATCAAATCAAAAAAAGATCTTCATAAGATTTGTTATAATGTAGAGGGCTCACTGAATGGTGCCGAACTCGATCCCCCACCTCACCTTCCCAGAGTGAGAGGGGGGACAACTTTGAAATCTTAAATGGGAACCCCCATTTTGTATTGTAGATTCAGATTCTACGCCATCAAGTATGTAGTTTTTGTTTGAAACTTTTTTTCGATTCGAAACAGATTGCGCTGTAATCCCAAAAAACATGGTTGTAAACGTCTAGAAAAAACACTCAAAAAAGAGAAAACATGATTTTGTGTTTTTTTTATTTTAACATTAAATAACATTTCAAAAAGCCATTCAACTACGAAGAACTTTACTCTATCATTCCCAATTCAGAAAATGTGTTCGAAAATGTGCTCTTCCACTTCGATACATTTATTTATTCGCAATTAGAATGATTGCACAAACCTGAGAAGTGTTTCCGGCGTAATCCTTGAACAAGCGTTGGTGATTTACTCAATCATGTTTTCCCTCGTGGTTGGCACTTCTGTATAAACTTCAGACTTTAAGTGACCCCACGAAAAGAAGTCAGATGAAGTAAGATCTGGCGATCTTGCAGGCCAAGACACTGGACCACCTCTTCCGATCCATTGGCTATTGTAGGCTCGAACTAATACTTCTCGTGCTATTCTTGAATGATGTGCTGGACAACCATCATTTTGGAACCACATTGTTTGCCGTACGTCCAAGGGAAGGTCTTCAAGTAACATTGGAGGTTCGTTCTGCAAGATGTTTCGATATTTTTCACCATTTCCATCGATAAAATATAGATCAATAAGCTTATTGCCAATTTTTCCACGCCAAACATTTACGTTCCAAGGATGTTGATATTCAACTTGGCGCAACCAATGGGATTTTCGATATTCCAGTAATGCATGTTGTGCCGATTTACCGTATCTACTACTTGAGCAAAAAAATTGGGATATTCTTGTTTTGTTGAAGCGCTAATTGACAAAATCGCACTCGATTTTGAAAATGATCGCCATGAAGTTCTTGATGCAAGGAAACTCTATATGGATGATATTTCCTACGCTTCAATATTTGGCTGATAGTGGACTGAGAAATTCCTGATCTGCGAGCTATTTCTCGAGTACTAATGTGCGGATTATTAGCTACTGCAGCTAATAGCACGATTTCATTATTTTCTCCAGCAATTGTTTTTCGCCGATTACGTTTTCTTGGCTGTACAGTTCCTTCGCTAGAGAACTGTTGAACGACTCAGTAAAAAGAAGCGCGCAATCGCACCTTATCGGGAAAACGTTGTGAATAAGGATTAACAGCATCATCGATATTCCTACCACTTTCTCCGTAGATGTAAATCATTACAATTCTCTCTTGTAATGTTATACCCTCCATTACTCTTCAAATATTCAACACTAACTAATTTGTATTGGATTAATAATTAATAATCTAAATGGGGATCGGACAATGTGTAAGTATTAACAGATTGTCAAGTACTGAATAAAGTACGGTTTTGTATCGTTGAATAGCATTCCAATTGCGAATAAATAAATGTATCGAAGTGGAGGGGCACAGTTTCGAACACATGGCTTTTTGAAATGTTAGTTTATGTTAAAATAAAAAAAACACAAAATCATGTTTGCTTGCTTTTTTTTTGTATTTTCTCTAGACGTTCACAATCATGTTTTTTGCGATTACAATGCAATCCGTGACGAATACAAAAAAAAGTTTCAAATATAACGTACATACTTGATGGCGTAGAATCCAAATCTGCAATACAAAATGGGGGTTCCAATTTAAAATTTTAAAGTTGTCCCCCTCCCACTCTGGGGGGGGGTTAGGTGGGGGATCGAGTTTAGCACCATTCAGTGAGCCCCCTACATTATAATAAATCTTATTAAGATCTTTTTTTTATTTGATGCAGTGGTTTAGAGATCTTCCGTTGTCTCAAGATAAAAAACTCACCATGTATAGATAAGTAATTAACTTATGCAAGGTTGCAGTATAATGGTATATATTTTGAGGTCGTCCGTCCTCTCGCGACCCACCTGAATTGATCCGGCGACCCACTAGTGGGTCGCGACCCATAGTTTGGGAACCGCTGGTCTAAACCATTTCAACTGAACTGAAGAGTGAGACAAGAATAAAGTTTAAGTTCTGTATAGCTTTATAAATCTGATAGATTATATAATTAAATCATTAAAGACAGGTTTAAAATAGTATTGTATAGGATGGTACAGGATAAATGCCATAAATGACGATACAATTATAATTTCATGCAGAAATATTAAATGAAACATAATAAAAATGCAGACAAGATATCAACATAGATATGTAGATAAAACAAAGATCATACACATGACAAAAGTTATGAAATGAAAAGACGATAAACATGAACCTATACATAGTGGAGGATGGTATTACATGGGAAGGTTAACAAAAAAACTGTAGGCAGATAAGAAGATCGTGTGATGTACTTCCTACATACACTCCATATTAAAAGAAATAAAGACACTACAATTCCTGGTCAGATTTTGAACGAGCTATGATTAATGCGGTAAGTAATGAGTTCCATCAATCCATCCAGTGTGGTTGGTTTTTCCACATCTGCCAATATATCGTCAAATCGAGTTACATGGAATGAAAAGAAAATATGAAGCAGATTACGATTTTGCTTTAAAAGCTAGATTATTTTCTCCAATATGTAATTGAACTTTTCGAAATTTTATGTGACAACAAAATTCTGCCAACCGTTCTGGATTCTTATGAGGATAAATTCCTAGGATGCCCACTAAAACGCAATCGACGTGAGTCACAATTATATAAAATTGTTTTGATGTATTAGTTCAAAGTTTTCCAAAAACAAACAAATGAAAAATACAAAAACTATGGTGCAAGAATAAAACAACTTGCTGAAAACTTTTATTCTAATTACATACACACTTTACTGCGTGGTATGGCACATAATACGAGTTACTAGGATATATAATTGGAAGTCGACCTGTAATTAAAGAAATAATTAGATAATTAAAACTTTATAAATACCAATAAATTTTTATTTACCTTAAGTTTACAATTCGATATATTCCCATTTTTATATTCAAGCATACAGAAATATAAATTGTGGAAATAGAAAATGGTTATCTTTGGCTTAAAATTAAAATCTTCGGATCAGTATTTTACATTTTTCCAATAACATTAATTTAAAGAATTAATTTATTATTTAGGGCTGATTCTTCTAGAATGTAATCATAAAATGTTTTTAGGAGGGTTTCAAGATTCAGCACATCAAGATGTATCAATCGGTAAAAAATTGAATGTCGTAGTGCATCAAGTTTCTATAATATTATGAAACATCAAAAGATCTTCTTTTTCATAAACCCTAAAAGGGTTTATAGAAAAATTCTGCTATTCACCCAGGCGTCTATGAGAGGTCTTAAAGAAGTGTAAACAACTCCTAATTTTTATTAATACCATTCTAGTCCTTACATAATTGATCCTTGGCCGTGTTTGCAATGAAAATGTTGGAAAGTTTTGAAAATATATTCAGTGTTGCGTGAATTACTCAGAAAGCAAAAGTTGTGAATTCTCATAAGAATCAGCTCGTTGAGATGCATGGGCTGGTACGATATCCAATATCATAGTAGGTTAGGTTCCAGATATATATTACATTTGTAGCGCCCATCTTGGGTGCTACAAAGGTGTATCGCGAAGGTTATGAGAACGGCAACATGAAAAGGTAGTTACGTCATGTGCAGCAAACGTGGCACTTAGCCCTACCACGCAAGCGTAAGTTGCAATGCTGAGACGCGACATAGCAAGGGAATTGGCGTTGTCGGAGTAACAGGACTTGCGGTAGCGAGCTTCCATAAGGAGGATTGCAAGTGATTTATACGGTAATTATTATTTTGTGTCCTTTACTGAATATTAGCCAAAGTAATAATGGAGTAAATGTTCTTTTTGTACTCGCTTATCAAAACCTGTCATTTCACAATTCGATTTGCGTGCGTAAAAAGTCACTTTAAACACGAGTGCGTAAAAGTAAAGTTGGTACTTCCTAGAACTTGATTAATTTAGTGACATTTTAAAATCATAAATTCCTAACCTTAATAATATGCTACCCAGTTCGTTGTTTTTCTATGAAAATAAAAGGAAATGAAATAGAATTTTTTGAATTTGATAATTTTAAATTAAATGTCACTTCAAATAATCAATACTGCCAATTCAATTTTTTTTAATTAATATCAAGAGATTAGTAGTGTGTCATAAACGATAACGTATTTAACAATATGTATTATTATTATAGTTCTCGTACAAAAAATATTGTACAAACTTCGTGCGTGAAACATTTTGCGAATTCGTGTCCATAAAGCGCTCGCCTTTCGGCTCGCGCTTTAAACTGGTCACTCATTCGCGAAATATGATTTCACGCACTTGGTTCGTAAATAACTATTACAACATCATTATCTGTCTTTGGCACATGTGCATGACAAAGGACAGTGCAAGCTTATCTGGTTCCATCGGAGAATGATAGCGAGTGCTCCTCATACCTGTTTTCGAGGTACGTGGCAGGTTAGTAGCGGTCGTGATATTACGTCTTATTACCGATTAGAATTGCGAATTTAGCTAAACCAATTCTAGCTATGGAATCACTTTTTCCCTCTGCTAATTTCCAACAAAAGATTTCTACACTTGAGTGTTGTTTATATTTTTAATACCTTAAAACTTCCTCGTTTATTTCTTATATAGAGCTAAACTTGAGATCCACCACGGATACTAGAAAGACCGTCAAAACGGGCTTTATGGCAATTATATCGCAACCTTCGGGCGAAGTCGTAAATGGAAAACATAAAATTTCAACAGTACCTTTAATTTTTCATGAATTACTTGGATACCAAAAGTCTAACGTATCGTAGTGGCTCACATAAGATTGAGTGTGTCGATCGGTATCAAATTCAGTTCAGTAGTGTGCCAGATGCCGAGATATGGAGGTGCTTACCTTATATTTATTGCTATCTATATCTATTAATGATGTGATATGTCCAGCGAAAACTTTATATGTACGATTTAATTTAATCGATTTCATTTGGACATCTTTGGCAACCTTAGGATCACAATATTCTACTTTGCAATATTCATGATCTATAATGTAGTCGTTTTGCTGAAACTATTAGAAATAACCAAATTTACTCTTTCTATATGCCGTATGTGTCAATTTTCATTAGGTATAGGGACTCAATGTTTACGTGTGATTTATACGTATACAAGTAATACGTGGCAACGTAGCACCCCTGCTGTCCGACAACAATCGACATCACAACGATTTTCTCCGATCTTCCCACTTCTCCAGAGCAGATTTTACATTCAATGTTTAGCTGCGAACACGTTGCGATTTAGTATGCAATAAAAGCCGTCTTATTACTGGAACGGAAAACATCAAATGGCCGCCGCGATCTCCTGATCTAGTAGTTTATTATTATTTTCAGAATTCTTTTTCATTTACCTTATTTTTAATTTTATTAGAATTACGCTTTTGTTTGTGTCATGCAGCGTGAACGCAGCTTAATAATTCTCTGCATTTACTGAAAGAAAAAAGAAAAAGAAATCCTTGCAACTCGTAAATATTATTTCTGAACGCATTACAAACACCCAAGCCGGTGGTCGAATAACTACTGCTAACCACGCTAACTTGTATTTACGAGCATGCGGTCGTGCTGGCATTGGAAAGGAAAGTAGGGGTACTATGTTGCCACGTACTGTATGGATTAATCGCCTATGGCTAATGAAAATTGACACATGCTGTATATATACTATATATATATATATATATATAGTAATACTAAAAAGAATCACAGTCAAATATTATTAAGAATATATAAAATACAAACAAATAATTTATATATTAAAAGTAAATAACAGTAACAAATACGTTGGAATTTTGAAAATTATGTATCTAGCGTTAATAGTTTCAATTATAATTCTTGTGAAAATGTGGAACCATATAAATATTTATTTCGTTAATGAATATATAAAAAAATACACATGAAGATGAGAGATAAGGTGACATCATTTGAAGTCGCTTTTAAATATGCAGGATATGCACAATTGTGCTCTTTTAAAGTTATGCGTTTTTTTGACATTTGAAGATTCTCTTTGGTAACACGATTTCATCAAATTATAACAGTTTGTTTAGACACGAAGTACTTGTTATTTATTAATTTGTAACAAAGGCCAAATAAATTGGTCATACAACAAATTTAACTTACCATTTTTTTAAATGGAGAAATTGTAAACACTACCACAAATGTTGTATCGCTGTAGAGTTTCTCTAACAAGATAGTATGAAATTGGTTTTAGATATTGAAAAGATAACGAAATTTTGAAGAGTTCCTCTCTTAATATCGTATTCAATCATCATTAAAATTTATATTCTTTCTTTGCCATTTAATTCTACCATTATTAACAAACAATAGCTCTGTAAAGTTGGCCCCCTTTAGTTATAATTTATATAGTTTAAATGCGTGTCAATTGTGCTCTATTTTTGCTCAATTGTGCCGTTATAGGTTTCATTTGTGCCCTTTTGTTTTCAGAGAAGTATAAAAAAAATTTGAAATTCTTTTTAAGACTCGGTACCTTCGCAAAGCATGCCAATTGTGCTTAATTGTGCCGTATAGCATTTGATACGCTCAACCCTCGCCGTTGGATCGTCCTGGCAGAGAGGAAGCGTAAATGGCGCTGACGAAAACTAAATTAATATCATCCGTCGTAAAATAAAGATTTGCCCGATTGTCGGAGTTTCACACCTGTGGCCTCGTCCAAATAAATTCATGGAAGTTTCGGAAATTTTATTATGTGTCACCTTCAACCTGCCTTACATTACTTTCCTAGTGTGCGTTGGAAAAGATGGGGTGGCTCCTGTGCCTCTAGCTCTCTCGGTTTTATGGGACATGGCTCACTCAGATTACTGAAGTGGATGACTAGGCGCCAGCTGTCTAATTTTTAATCAGGACCACTCCAAATGTTGGTTATCCCGACAGCAGGAATAATTTTTGGGTGCACTAGGTGTAGTAAGACATTCATACACGATATCATCAACAAATAACAAGTTTATTAAATGTAATCAATAATTTACCAAGAATGGTATGAGTTGAGACCCCCACAAAGGAAGCAAAAAAAAAATTATATTTTAGAAATAACTAGATTTATAAGAGTGTAAGGAAATTATAATTTAACCAGCAGTCATATAAAATGAGAGGTAAAATTAAACGTATGGTTGCATCAACCGGTATATATCAATATTGAACGTAATTAAAATGCCAAAAGTGCCAAAATGCAACAACGTCTAAATTTTATGGCAGGTAATTACCATTGTTTTTTTTTAAGAAAATGATAATTAAGCGGTATGTATATACACAATCCGGATTAAATTCACAGTCGCAATTAAACGTACGATTACAATTAATACATTAAATGGGGATAGTAAAATCTTACTTTCAATTAGTTACATTAGATGCTTAATGCTACATTCATACGCTGAAGGTGTTCAAAACGTAATTAAACAAAACTAGTTATCAATTGCAACGTTCAAATTAATATCAGTAAACCATTAAAGTTAACGCTTAAGTAACAGAATCGCTGAGGGCACAAAAGAACAAGAACTTACTTATGGTAATTATACAAATCGTCAAACCTCAACCTTAATAACGGCTGCTATATGCTTAAAAATAGTTAATAAATTCAAAATTAAAAATTTTCCAGTTCAAATTACGCAACAAAATTAGTATAACGCTTCCAATGCTTAATTCGAACATGGGTTACAATTATGAAATACTGGATACAGCTTGAGCCTCCGATAACTAACACTATCGGGCACAGATTAACTAAAGAAACTGAGCAATGCTCTTAATTTAATTTTTATCAAATAGACTTGTATAGTAATAATCGATATTTAATTGTTCTAATAAAATACAACATTTCCGAAGGTCGGAAAAGAATAAAACAAAAGGAAAACCTGGTTGGAAGTAATTCCTCGGTGTGGAGTTCAAAAGGATGGTTTTTTCTTCGACGCCGTCACATAAGCTACTTATAGTTCGACGATCAAAATGGAAGTGGCTAACCCCGTTTAAAGAGAAAATGGCTAGTCGTCACCTTACTTGAAAACAACCAATCAGCATCTTCCAACGCAAAACGTGATATTCGGTCGGTAGGGCAGTCAAAATTATTCATTAACCAACAAAAAATTAAAAGGATGAAGGGAAAGAAACAAATAGAGGGTGATTAATAATTAAAACATGAAATAATTAACCCCACATTAATGATACTTCCGACAGCATTACAAAGATCTCTACCAACATGAACTAATCCGTTCACCAACAGATGGCCGCACGGATATTAAAATGGGTTTCAAATTAAAAGAAATGTAAATTACAACACAATATTCCAAAAATTTAGATTGCATAGAAAAATAAAATTAAAATTAAATTACGAGGTAATATACAGCTCGCTCCGAAAGTAAATGAATTAAAAATTCGAAAATTATTAATGTGTTCAATTAAAAGGAAAAGACATATAGAGTGAAAGAAAAACAAGGTGTAACACATTTCCCCCCAACCACTCACTTCCGAAGTTATACCTGAAAAAATGTCCGAAATTAACGAAAATCTACAGTCGCCCTACACCTTTGTTATAATTTATATGGTATAAAATGTGTGTTAATTGTGCTCCATTTGTATTTATTTGTGCTGTTATTAGCTTTATTGGGACTCTACTGTTTACAGAAATTAGAAAAAAGACCGAAAGAGGGTGAATGTCATTAAGAACAGTAATAGAAAAATGTGATAACTAAAAAAGCACTTCAGTTATTACGACTTTAATAAAAGATTGTTTTGTTAAGTTTTGGTAAGATTTTTTAAGTTTATTTTATAATAGTCTACATTGGAATTATTCTATAGTTGTTAAGAATACAGAAACTGATCTGCTAATACTCTTTGTGACTAGTTTTGGTAGGTCACCATTTTGACAAATTTAGCAGTAAAATTATATTACACATAATTCTGTTTTTGGTTTTTTTGATTTAGATAAAAAAAAAGATTTGGACTGGGAGAAGAGTACCTATTAAAATTGTAGGAAAGCCCTATAGGTATTGTTATATGTATATAGGTGAGTTTATCAGGAAAAATATCTAGTTAATATATTGTTTAGTTGCTTTGCCACAAAATCAATTCTTTTATTGATCTAACTCAAAAAAAGCTCCTGGTTTTTCATTTCATTGGGCTTTAGTCTTCTTATCTAAACAGTCATAAAATTTCGAATTTTAGGGGGGAAGGCAATCGTCAAGTTAGCCCCCATTTCGAATTTTTAAAAAACTTCGACAACAGAAGAGCACAAATGAACCTAATAACGGCACACACAATTCAGCACAAATGGAGCAGAATTGATACACATTTTATACTACAAAAATATATAAATTATAGCAAAAGTAGTAGACAGTAGACAGTAAATTTCGGAATTTTTTTTTAGGTATAACTCCGAAAGTGAGTATTTGGAAGAAAAATGGCGTACGGTACAATTGAGCACAATTGGCGAAGGCACCGAGTCATCAAGAATGTCAAATTTTTTGGGGACGTCACTCGTCAAGTCAGCCTCCCTTCGATTCTTTTCTAAATCTCAGGAAACAGATGAGCACAAATGAAACTAATAACGGCACAATTGAGCACAAATGGAGCACAATTCACACTCATTTTATACTATACAATTTGTAACTGGAGGGGGCCAACTTGACAGAATTACAAACAACAGTCACTTAATAAAACTTTATTGCAGTAAATATTACGAACTAATAGAATTTGTGATACTTTATAGACTCCCAGTTTGATAAAATTGTGTTACCTAGAAGTGTCATAAAATAAGTAATAGATAAAAGTCTCGTAGTACTCGATATTTTAAATGTGTCTCAAAAGTATGCTTCATCATTATCGTTGATTTTTACATCATGTTTTTATTAACTTAACAGATATTTACTGGCTCCTCACTATTTCCCATAGTTATATATTAATTTACTTCAAGCTACTTTTCAATAGATTGACTTTGATATCTCACATTTATTGATGATACTAATACTTCATTGTTTACATGCATTGTTAAAATATTTAAAGCAATTATTACTGTTCATTATTTGTATACGAGTTATTACAATATACTTACAACGAAGACCGATGTAACTAAACAAAGCAGTATTAATTGACGGTACCAATACATTGTGTTAGCTATGTTCATCACTCACTGCATGCTGCTTAATTTTAAGCAACGTGCTTTTATTTATATCTGCGCTAAAGATTATTATCACTAAAATTACATACAATAATTGGATTCATACGATAAACTAACAAAGAGTATGCAAATATTAGATTATTTCTTTCTAAAAAATAGTAATTTAAATGGGCAAATTTGAATGTAATAATTGGTAATAAAAATTATTTTCTTCAATATCATTATTACGTATGTATATTATTAACCCTGCGTTAGTCGCGTCTTATTTCCTAAGCAGCGCCAGTTTTTGCAGAAAACAATAGTTTTAGTTGGGAAATATATGCGAAACTTGTTTCATCGGACATTTTGATTAAAACCCAAGAAAATAAATACAAACAGATTTATTAAAATTTAGAAAAAGTCACATTGAATAATTGTAATAGTTAACCATTCAAATGCGCTAGATAAACAACTTGTGTAATGAGTGTTGTCGTTTTATTTCTTAAAGAATATAAAAGACAATATGTATAAATATATGTATATATATATACAGTTCAAGTAAATATAATACGAATTTGGAATATATTAATCATAATCACTTTATAGCGAAATTTTTAACATTTACAGCAATTTCCCCCAATTTATGAAATTCAATTAACTAACCTTACTGTGTATTAATTTTGTGATAATAACACTCCTTTCTTAATACATTCTTAATTAAAATTTTAGTTGTACATATTTAATTCGATGTTTTAATTCACCGTTCTAAATTTTGATGCTGACATTTCTCTCTAATCAATAATAATAATCATCTGACCGTTTCCAACACGATAGAACAAAAATCATATCTGCCATATGATTTAATAGGCTTTTCTTTTTTTCTGCAATGTGTTATGTAATTTTTCAATTCTCCTTTACAACCAAACAGATTCCACGCTTCTATATTGAGCATGTATTTAAATTGACATCTTAAATAAAGTTTAATGATCATGGATATGTTTTACTATTGTTAGTTATTTTTATTATATCCCCACTCATGGCGTTGACTAACTAATGTATATAAAGAAAATGTATTGGTACTATCAATATGTATGTATCTAACAAAGAAACGAAGTTAGACACAATAAAAATAACTATTATCACCATAGAAAATCACAAATAAGAATTGTGTATGTTAATGTTTAATATAAGTAATAACAAATATAACATACAGTGTACAGGTATGTCAAAAATAATAATTGAGGTGTGGCCACCACACGACTTTCTTATAGGTATATATGTTTTGAATTTTGAAATACTTTTATCTTCTGAAACAAATAAACGTATGAGTAAATATTTTACTTCAAGTCCGAATTTTGAGAATTCTGTTACAAATATCATTCCAAATGCAGCTCTAAATACTTTTGTACTCTTGATAAATATATATATATATATGGCTTCTCATTTGAGCCACACTAATCACGACTTAATTTTCAATAACGCTAAAGTGTTATTCAAAGAAACAAACTTGATCAAGAGACTATTTTTAGAAACCCTTGCCATCAAGACAATCCAACCCAATTTAAACAATAAGGGTGATTGCGGTAGTTTCAGTAACATTTACTCCGCATTGGTCCCTCGAATTAAACATAAGATCGAGGCCAAACTGAGATGACCCGATCCATGACAATCGCATTAATTATATATACATAATTTTTAAAAATTTTTTTTTTTTTGTTTGTTTTCCTAAAATGTAATCAGACAACACAACATGAAACTATAGATTTTAGAAATTGTTAAATGAGAATACTGTTCAATTAAGGTATACAATAATATATACACAAAGGAGAAAAAAGATGTCAAGAAAAACGTATTGCAACGTGTGAAGAAGTGTCGGTGTGAGACAGACGGTCAATATACGCATTTGGTTTCATACCTGCGAGCAGTAATATGTACGCAAATTGTTGTTATTTTTAAATTAAAAGACATTTTATACTGCATTTTAATATATCAAGAAATTTTATACTACATTTTAATATGTTATGGGTGTAACTGTGGTGGAGTAATTTTTGTAATGTGTTCTTTGTTGGACGTTTTTTCTTAAGCAGTACTTGTTAGTGTAAGTCGATAAATGACGTAATGTTGGACGATATTGTATATCCTGGTTTTTTTTCTTTTAATTAAAGGTCTGATGAAGATCGTGAAATACGATCGAAACGTCACATACATATGAAACTGTGTATTATTTACTAATTAGCTAAACCCATCATTCTGCGGTAAGCAGTAACGAAACGTTTTTCTATATATATATATATATATATATATATATATATAGAATGCATAATTTACGAGATATTTGCAAAATATCGCTATTCGGTAAGAGTAAAAGTGGAACTTCCGGTATAAATTTTGAAATTTGTTCATACAAAAAGTATTGAGAATCAAGTTTAAAATGCTTTTATACTTATAATGTATTTGTCTAGAAAGCATGACTTGCAAGATATTGCATAAAACTGAGTTTCGAAAAACATTTTTAGTAACTTTTTTTTCATATTTACTTCTGACTACATTTAATTTTTTTATAAATTTAGTTAGAACTTGACGAAATATTGGAAATATGACTCCCGAGTCATATTTCCAATATATGCCCCGGCATTAGATTACACATTAATAAACAATAATGGACCCAGGTTAGATTCCTGTGGTATACCTGAAGCTGCTAGAAAACAATGGGCGATAAATCCGTTGTATTTAACATATGGATGACTGCAGTAAAAGTAAGAAGTAAATAATGAAATCAGGGAATCACTAAAACCAACACATTTCGACTTCTCCAACAACATCAAATGAGACGAGATGTGTATTGCATAAGATATGCTAAATTAGTAATATTTGATCGTTTCTCCATAAAATCATGACAATATTCAATTATAAATATGCCGTAGCAAAATTTGAAAAAATGGACATTGGTCGTAGATATTAATCATGTTATAAATGTAATTTTAAATTAATATATGAAACAAAATAATTTTAAAAAAATAACCTTTCGTGTCCCGATTTTTAAAACCAAAATTAACGTTTCTTCTCTACAGTTGAATGAAATGTTCTAACGCTTTACCTTTGACCGACATAAACATTGTACTCAGTTGTTTCACAAAAGTAACCCTTGTATAAAATCAGGCAGGATATATATTCGATCAAACTGTCATAAAGTGCATATATCTTGAATCAGTTGTCTGTAGGTTTTGATGAAAAATCAATAAAACACAGTACCTACCAAAATTTTTAAAGCATTTTTTATTATTGAGCAAGTTATTTAGTGGAATATACGCATATGTAGTACTTACAATTTTGAACCGTTACTCTAGTGATATCTAATTTACAAACTTTTCTTCAATATATTTGTGGAAAACTCGAATTCCTTCAAAAGTCTCCCGACAAACATCTAAAATTCTTGATGCGGGTAGATCAAATCCATACGAGCCACCTCCTGGCAATTCGATAGTATAACTGAGTTCAACTCCGGTAGCTCCTTTCACCCAGTCAGGGCTAATGCCAGATGCGAGATATAAAGCATTTGCAGTACTACCAACTGTGTATCTAGTACCGTTGATTGATGCTATTGCAGCTTCAGCTTGTTCAGCTAATTCATGTAATTCCTCGGCATCATCTGGTAAGTCTGTCGTATAACCCCATGGATATAGAATATACTGACCATAGCTGTGTATGCTGAGGTATAATTTAATTTGATTCCGGTATATTTGATAATGTTCAACAGCATTTCGCAACGCTACTGTTTCAAGTTGGTTGAATGGAGCATATCCAGCAAACGTTCCAGAACATGGATTGGAACTTGCACCGACTGTCATCCATTCATATGGGAAGTTACGATTTCCATCTGTGCCTATACATGTACTGTCCCAGTTACCCATTCGTGTCTTTCGCCATAGACGGTCCTGAAATATGTGTTTTAATTGCTTTATTGATTACCTTTAGTGCTGATTGCAAGTGGAACACAGATATTATTATATATAAATATTAAGTTTGAAGTTGCTGAAAGATGTTTTGAATAATATTATGGAAGAAGATTATACTTGACTAACATTGAAGCAACATCAATACTTTCTTTTTTTAATTAAAAGATAATTTATATAAAAGTTGTGAAGAAAATCAATCCATGCAACCTATGTTTAGCAGATAATAAATTTTCTTTGCTAGGCGAACTTTAAGTAATGAAATATACGAGTATATTTATATATTGTATATAGGTGTTTTAAAGATGCAAAAATACTTCATAAAAAATATGCAAAAAGTGAAAAATATTTTTCATTTAATGTTGTCTTGAAAATAACAAATATCTAAAGCTTATGTCGCTTTTGCAAATATTAGAATTTGTACTTTAAGAAAATCGTTCTCAGACTGTCGCCTAAAATTTAATGCTGAATCATGTCATGTTTTGTATTTTGTTAGTATGAATGAAAGAATACTGATAGTTTATAAATTTTTTTGGAAATGCGTTAATTGTTTAAGTAAAGTCTGAAAACTAACCAATAGGTGCATTATATATTTCAATACTAAATGCTGAGAATTATCAAGAAATGGAACTTCCTGAACAATGTGGATTTGGATATATTTGTGGATAGGTAATCAAAAGTGTTTAGAAAAGCTTTGTGAAATGTTTTAAGCTTGTTTCAATTCAAGTAATTAATTAAAGTAAGAAAATATGTTTAAACTTAAATTTTCCTAAAGAAGAAAAATTGCCTGTAATTTTATTTAGTAAGTATATTAATAAAATCCATAGAAAATTCTGCTAAACATTAAATTTTTATCAAATATAAAATTGATAAGGCATAAAAGCATAAACTAAAAAACTAAAATTTTCACGATTTGTTATAGTTAATTTTATAAATTTCAATTATTAATACGATGAATATTTAAAACAAATATTGAGAATGTAATTTTTAATTATAATAAATTTAGCTGTTATAGCTGGTGTTCCTATCAACTACCACGCTATATAAAAATTAAAACGTTTCGATAATATTAATATCTTCTTTGTCAATAATAAACATTAACTAATTAAAATATTAACAAACTATTAGTAAAACTGTAATTGTTAACAAATATTTTTGTGAAATATATTGGTGGTAAATATAAGGTACACGAAAAATGTAATACTAGTGTATCTTTAACAACCCAGCATTTATTACAAATTATTTAGTTATTGAATACTAAGTCATAGCTAAGTTTTGAGTTCCTGTTCGGTCATTTACTCCATTATTGTGTTTCTTTTCTTGTATTAGCTTCAAAATATTTGTAGTTTTGTTGTTTTGTCCTTTGCACAAAATTTTCAACACAGCAAATATCTCGACAATTGAATGAATGATTAAAAAATGACATATAAGCAAGTGTTTAGAATATTTATTTTTAATAGTGTGTCAACAATTGAAGAAGTATTGAGCATCAAATAATTCTAGTAAAGCAAAAAAGAAAATCATGTTTCAAATGGAAAGTACCCAGTATTCTTAAAAATTCTGAAATTACATGAATTTATCTTTACAACGGTATATCACATATTATATTATTTCATTAATTTACCGCGTAATAGAATAAATTGTTATCTAACATCCCGTCTCAACATATCCATTTTTTTCACTACGGGAATAATAATTATCCACTATTATGTGTCACTAGATGAAAATAAACAATGTTAATTACTTCTTATTTCGACGAGCTAGCAATAACAAATGAAGAGCATATTTTATTTTTATGCTCTTCATTTGTTATTGCTAGTTCGTCGAAATAAGAGGCCATTAACATTGTTTATTGGTTCTCTAAAAAATGGATATGTTGAGATGGGATGTTAGATAACAATTTATTCTATTACGCGGTAAATTAATGAAATAATATAATATGTGATATATCGTTGTAAAGATAAATTCATGTAATTTCAGAATTTTTAAGAATACTGGGTACTTTCCATTTCAAACATGACTTTTTTTTGCTTCACTAGAAATATTTGATGTTCAATATTTCTTCAATTGTTGACACACTATTAAAAATAAATATTATAAACACTTGCTTATGTCATTTTTGAATCATTCATTCAATTGTCGAGATATTTGCTGTGTTCAAAATTTTGTGCAAAGAGCAAAACAACAAAACTAGAAATATTTTGAAGCTAATACAATTTGCATTTTGTCAATAATTTGAAATTTTTGGGACAAAGCTGGCGTAACAATCTGTGAATGGTGGGCTACAATCTTTGGTGGAAAAAGACATTCTAACTGCACGTTATCCTATTTGAAATAAATCTGGAAAAATGCTTGAACATTCTGTATGCAGTATGTCTAACGTTGAATGACAAACTAACAGCATTTTGTCCATTCAATGTGGCCTAACTGCAATTTGCTTGACGTGAGCAGCCGAGTTAACAATCTACGACTGTTTTGTGTTACTATTCTTGTTATATTTTTATCTAAAGTAATAACTGAGGGCATAAAGAATGTAATTACTAGCGCGCGGACACTAGCGAGTCATGACTCATCGCCCATGGGCGGACTATTGAGATGTTGTATTTTTAAAGAGGTTTCAATTTTATTTATATAATTGGATAACAAGTGGCTGGTGATGTATAAAATACAAAATACCTTATTATTTGTTCATTTTATTTTCTGTAAGACTCGTTCTCTTTGAATTAACTACATTCTTGTAGATAGAAAACGTCCTTTCTACATCGCAACTGGTTATATGTGCGTACTGGAAATATTCTTTTATTTCAGAGTATTTAGCATACACAATTGCCGCAATGTTATTAAATCTGGATTTCTATTAAAAACTGCGTCTAACTTTTGCTGATGGCCACATCCGAAGTCACTTGGAATAATTTTAATTATTAATATCCACATCTAATGTGGTTAATCCATTTTTTAATTTGAGATTTGATTTTCAAAATATGTGATTAGTTTAGGCAAATTTCCAAATTGTTCCTGTAGGAATAACAACTGATTTTTTAAATTTGGAATTTGTGTTAGTTCCTTGTACTCAGAATACTTCGAGCATCGTCATTTAATCGAAATTTTGTAAACTATCGAAATTCTCTGCATAAAAACTATTTATGTGTTTTAGCAAAGCTAAGTGACGAACGTGCGATATTTTGGCATGCTGTAACGATATTTTACAGACTTTGTAATAAATTTCGGAATTACTGATAATTTATTTTCATATTAGAAAAAGTAACATAAACAACGTTCTAGATCTAAATAAATGATAACTATAAAAAGAAAATTTGAAGGAAAATCCCATGCATTCTCTATAAAATCTCATGTAAGTTTCCTTATCTTGTTTATAGGTTTGGAAGCACACAGTGAAATTCAATATTTGCCAAAAATGATTTTTAACAGATCAAACAATTGTAACGGTAGGCCCTGTATATCATGAATAAAATATAAATATAATATAACATCCAAAATATTTATATTAAGGTAATGTATATCATGAAATTAAGGTAGATAATAAATCAACACAGATCGGGAAACATAATATATTATTCATTTATTTGTATTAAATTATTATATTCCTTTTTAAAATGTTTCGATATAAATTCTGTATATGTAAGAGAGAAATAGTGCGTAGGTGTATCTGTGTGAAAGAAACACAAGTGGCGTCAATGTTATCAAAGTCAGCCAAGAGTTTAGGCGGCGTTAACAAGAAACGGGTTGTATGCAATCAACACGTGGGCAACCTTGAACGCTACATATTTTGCGGATGCATGTTCCCACGAACAGAGTTTGAATAAAAGTAAAGTACATAAGTGGCTCAGGGAATCCCCTAAACGAGTACGGTGTGACCTGCCTTAAGCCAGGAGTAGGCGGTCAGACGTTTCCTAACTCGTGAACAAGTAAGTTCACAGGTCCCTTTTGTCGAATAACGGCTGGACCACACCCAACAGGGAACGATCTCACAGGCTAATAGTGCGAATAAAAATATAGTAATTCCAAGCATTATTCAAAAGTAAAAGAAAAGCCTAGTGAGAAGAGAAATATATTTTAATAAAACAAATAGTGTGCTACGTAAGTTAAAAGTTTTATTAAAAGAAGTGTGTGCCGTGATTCGAGATAAAGAAGACGGCGATTTCAATCTATCCAGGGGAAAGCTGCCCGTGAAAGCACCGTTCCATCGGCACCGCATCTTCATAAAGGTACCCAACGAAAAATCAAATTAAAGGCCTATATTATGCATGCATTTTTCGTGAACAATAATTTAAAATCTATTTAAATTCAAGGTATGTTATTTATGTAAGGCAACGTTGTTGTATCGATCTATTATATTTGCCTATGTTGTAACTGATGCGTAATTTGTATTGAGACATACCATTTGAATTGTGTTTCGTTCTGTAACATTTGTTTGTAACCTGATCTGTGTTGTTTGTGTTTTAATCAATATATTCATAATATTTAAATATCCTTTTGCATATTATTTGTCTACCTTAACATAAGAAATTTGGATTATAAAAAAGCAGTAATAGTACGTCTAGAAAAATAACCTTTGTGTCTTGATACCTGAATCGCTTTGAAATTAAGAGTCTTATGCAAAACCGAACTATTTATCTCAGCTAATTACGGGGAGTGTTCAATAAGTCAATTTTAAGTAAATTCATTTCACTAGTAAGTCAATTTTATTCAATTTAATTTCACTATTAAATTTTAGTCATTTTATTGTACTTTAAAAGAACTTACTATTACATATGTCACCCCACTTTGGGGCAATTTCATTTATTTTTATTGCATGTTACGGGCCCTTACTATTACATATGGTGCCCAACATTGGGGCAATTTAGTCATAATTATATTAAATAAATACGTACTATTACACAATAAAAGCAATATCTTGTTCAAGATCGATTTGCTATACAGAAATGACAACCCCACATAAAAATGTTCAACGTTATTAAAAAAAAGGAGGAAAACTTACAAAAATAAAGGTACTGACCTAAATTAGGACTCTAAAATTCTATTAAACCAACAAAACTGGAGAGTCTTTCGAAACTTCTAATTGAACTATCAGGACAAAATTGGACCGATCATCCTGAACTTGAGTGGTTGCAGCCAATTTTGTCAGATCATCATGACCAAAATGGTTAAATTATTGGTGGGAATGAAGCAGAAGAAAAACACATTCCATGCGATTGTAATAACGATGAGGACGATTTTTATGACATGTAAATTAGTTAAAGTCCCCATTCCATAGCTACTTCTTATTGACTTTACTTTGTATAGAAAAACAAAATGCTTTTTGTCTCAGACTGACAAACTACATGCAGTATGTGCCGCGCATAGAAAGTCTGCTCCTCATCTGAGCCCATACTATGCCTTCTTGTTACTGATTGACAGAATATGCAAAGGCAACGTGTTTAAGTACCATTTTTGGTACTGAACTTATTCAGTTGAACACATAGTATATACTTACAGTTGTATGAGAATACTCATATCCATCAGGATTTATGAGGGGAATTATATACCAATCAACATTTTCAATCAGGTGCCGATTACTTTCGTTTTCGACTAATTCTTTTATAAGATATAGACAGAAAGCTGATGCAATCCATTCCCGTGCATGAATACCTCCTTCAATTAGAATCACTGGCCTGTCACTCTCTCCCGTTCCTATCCTTAACATCCTAAGCGGACGACTCTCAGCACTGGCTTGCAGAATGTCCATATGCACAATATCCGAATGATCCTCGGCTAATTTCACCAAATACTCTTCTATCTGTAAGGAAGAGACTTTAATTTGTACTCTGTGTAAGATTTAAAATTATTTACATCGACAAAACGATGATATTCTTCGAAACCTATTTTGCCTGCAGCCAATCTTGGAGCAGCACCTTGACGAGCACGCTCAGCTTGCATAATGCTAAAAAAACAATTTTTAAAAATTATTCGTCATGCATATAGTATTAGCAAATGAATTTAATGCGAAATTTAATTCTCTCTTTTTGAATACAGAAATACATACCTTTCGACATTTTCAATTAGTACATTGTAGGGAATATTAGCTTGATCTATTGTGTGAAGGAATTCTTCTTGACCCTCAGAAGTGACCATTACAGTTGTCGGCAAGCCAACTAATTTTGGTATAGGGTTTGTCCAAAAATCAAAGTGGTCGTTTGAAGAGAAAGAAGCTATGACATCTATTTGCTGCTGATCCGTAGGCTGAAGTTGATACACCTTATAGCTAGACATAAATATACATATACATATTATTCTCCAACGTGTGCGTACGTGGTTTATGTATCGTCGGGTTTAACTCGGTTTTTCTCTGTATTTAACAGTTATTTTAATTTTGAGTTTTATACAAGTGTATAGTTCTTCAGTTGCTCTATCTTACTGTGTAATTTTTGTTTACGTAAGTACCTGCAATGGTCCATATTTAGTTTGGTAAGTTTAATACCGTTTTACACATGGCAGCGAGTGGTCTCGCATATCGTGTCCTTGCTGTTTTTGTGCTGTTATTTATTTGCACATAAAAGCAAATATCTGTTTTATTCTCGTTGCTATTTGTGTAACTTTTTCCTATTGTTTCTGTTCGAGCACCTATCCGTTGCCTTTGCTCCTGTGTTTGTCTTATCTAAAGTCGTCGTGACAGGCAGCACGGCGTGAAGTGTGTGTCCCCGTTTTCTTTACTTTTTTGCATTTATTTATACTTATACTGGTATCATTTGTATTTTATACTGGCTTATGTCGCTGTGCGGTATTTGTGCATCTTCAATTTCGGCAAGAAGGCCAAGCCTCTTGTGCAATGGCGTTTGTGGTAAACTTTTCCATATCTCCTGTGTCGGTGGTTCGCCCCTGGCGCAGGTACTGGGCGATACAGAAGGGTTATCCTGGCGATGTAAGGAATGTCGGCAGCGCTGCGTTATCGTTGATCAGCAGGAACTCATGAACCTTATCAATACTCAAGTCGAACAGGCTATGTCACGTCTAGTCGGCAGTTTTGAGTCTTTAAAAACCGATTTTTTGGACCTAGCACAAAATAAACTATCTACTGTTTCACCTACTGCGCGTCCTACCTATGCTGAATTATTGAGGAATAAATCTAAGCCAGCTGTAATTGTTCAACCAAAGAATTCACAGGAGAACGCTAAAACAAAGACTGATGTTCTAAAAGAAATTGATCCCGTCAATTCCAATTTACACTTATCTAAGGTCAAGCATGTGAAGAATGGAGGTCTACTTGTGAGCTGTGTTTCGTCCCAGGATAACGACAAGTTTAGAAGATTGGTCAAGGAAAAATTATCAGATAATTATGAAGTTAGGGAACTTCGTGGTATTAATCCCAGGATTCGTGTCGTTGGCTTCACCGAGGAATTTCATGAGAATGACTTTGTCGACTACATTGTGAAAATGAATTCTGAGTTATTTGGTGTTGGTTATGAGTGTAAATTGATAAAGCTATATCCAACTAAGAAAAATTGTAATTTATTTCAGGCAGTTCTTCAACTTGATAAGGTTTCATACAATAATATCATGAAAGCTGGCTATATGTTTGTTGGTTATGATTGTTGCTCGGTCTTTGACGCCATAGAGGTTCTACGTTGCTTCAACTGCAATGAATTTAATCATTCGTCCAGAAACTGTAATAATAAATCCACTTGCCCAAGATGTGGTAATCAACATAATCTCAAGGAATGTAAGGCAACTGCTTTAAGTTGCATTAATTGCACCAAGCTTAACTCTGGGGAAACCGTTCAGGTTGGCGTGAACCATGCTGCATGGGATCTGAATTGTACTGCGTATAAGGTTTCTGCTTCTAAACTGCGTGAAAGTCTTCTGTCTATTCAATAGCAATTACCGGATTTACAGGCTAATTCAACGCGTACACACAATAAAAGATTATTACTTTATTATCAAAATACTAGAGGCTTGAAGGGTAAAATTTCTGATTTGTACCATTCGTCTTTCTCTTCTCAGTTCGATATTATCGCGCTTTCTGAAACCTGGCTTGATTCCTCAGTTGCTGACAGTGAATTATTTAGCAGCCAATTTACTGTTTTTAGAGCCGATAGAGACTTTCAGTCAACTGGTCGTTCGCGGGGTGGAGGTGTTTTATTAGCAGTTGACCGCAACATTTCAGTCAGTTTGCTCGACTTACACGCATTTAATTTCACCAAGCCAACTATGATTGACCTTCTATGTGTTAAACTCGTTTTCAATCACAAAAGCCTTTGCATTTTGCTTTTGTACATTCCTCCTTCCCTGCCTCTACTGCAATATCAACAATTTTTTGAGGCTCTACAGAACTTGGATTTTCTCCAATCGAGTGATGTTCTGGTCGTGGGTGATTTTAATATTCCTGCCTACGCTTCGCAACACAACAAATGCAATATCACTGATATGTATGTGGAAACGATACGGAACTTCTCCAGATTCTTTGGCTTCACACAGTATAACTTCATTTTCAATCGCAATGAGAGGTTGCTGGACCTTGTTTTTTCGAACAAAGTTTGTTGTGTCACTCAGTCTTGTGATGCTGTTGTGAGGATAGATGATCACCATCCCCCTTTAAATATTTCTTATGAATTAACTGTTCTCAACAAGTTTAAGCATGAACATTCTCCTGAGAAATCATTTAATTTTCGTAAAGCCGATTTTCATCAGTTATACGACGTACTTTGTAACACCGATTGGTCATTCCTGGACAACATCTCTAATGTTGATGTTGCCATTAAAAGCTTCTACGATAAATTGTATTACATATTTGAACTTTGTGTTCCTAAAACTGCGAAGGCTTTAAAGAACCCGTATCCTCCTTACTTCACTGCAGACATAATCAACTCCATTCATCTCAAGAAGGAGGCCTGGCGGTCTTACAAATGCAATCATGATGTGCGATTATATACAGAGTTCAGTAGACTAAGGAGCTTGGTGAAGAGTATGATTGATGTGGCTTACAAAAATTATATCACTCACATAGAAAGTAGCCTTCCATCTGATCCTAAACAATTCTGGACTTTCGTTAATAGGAAGCGTAAGTCTGCAATGTTACCTCGTGAGTTTCTGTTTGATGATCATCTCATCTCCAATTCTCGCGACGTTGCCAATGCATTTGCCGACTACTTTCAATCATCGTTTGTGAGGCATTCCAACTCCTCGACTTGGATGGATCGCGATGATGGCTCTGAGAGTTTTAATGTAACCTACTTCTCGGAGAGCGATGTGTACGAGTCCCTGAGGAGTATCAAGGGAAATGCAACTGCTGGCCCTGATGGCGTCCCTTCTTTTATTCTTAAGGATTGTGCTTCGGTTTTGTCAGCCCCTCTGGCTATCCTCTTTAATTTGTCGTTAAAATCGTGTCAATTTCCGGAAATATGGAAATATTCCAAAATTTGCCCGGTGTTCAAAAAGGGCCGACGGGATTGCATCAGAAACTATCGTCCAATCTCGATCATTTGCAATTTTGCAAAAGCTTTTGAAAAATGTATTTACAAGCCGCTTTATAATTTCGTGAAGAATCGCCTATCCACTGCGCAGCATGGCTTCATGCAAGGACGCTCAACGGTCACCAATCTTCTTTCCATTACCCAGTTCATCGCGACTGGCATCGATAATGGGTCTCAAACTGACGTGTTGTACACCGACTTTTCTAAAGCTTTTGACCGGTTGAATCATGACATCTTGTTGGGTAAGCTATCGACGATTGGGATCTCACTGAACCTTCTTTTATTTTTTAAGTCTTATTTTGCACAGCGTACACAATTTGTTTTATTTGATAGTTTTCGATCTCACAACATCACTGCAACATCAGGAGTACCACAGGGGTCTATATTGGGTCCATTATTTTTTAACATTTATATTAATGATATCACTGCGTCTTTAGATACAGGGCACCTGTTGTATGCAGATGATCTCAAAATATTCGCATACGTTAACAATCGTGATGACTGTTTAAAATTGCAGGCGAACCTCGACAAGGTATGTGAATGGTGTCAAATTAATGATCTGCCCCTGAATATTGATAAATGTTCCGTCATGTCATACACGACAAAGACTGACTCCCATATTTACGATTACAATGTTAACGATTCAGTTCTCCATAGGCCTGACACTCTCTGTGATCTTGGTGTCTCCTTTGATTGCAAGCTATCATTTAAAAATCATATAGCGTCCATCAGGTCGCAAGCTCTGAAAAGTCTTGGTTTTATTATTCGGCATACGAAGGAGTTCAATAACTGTTCAACGTTATCCAAGTTATATTTTGCTTTTGTTCGGTCGAGATTGGAATATGCTTCTTTAGTGTGGAATCCATTCTATGACATACACTCTAATGCCCTGGAAAACGTTCAGCGTCGTTTTCTGAAATATTTATACTTTAAAGTTGATGGCCAATATCCTGTCATTGGTGTGGCACAGAGGGAAATGTTACGACGTTTTTTTTATGGACTCACTGAAGTACAGACGCACTGTTATGTCCTTACTTTTTTTATCTAATACATTTAAAAGCAGAATTGATTGCCCCGAAATTCTTGCACAACTGCCTTTATTTATTCCTCGGGCAGCTTCGCGGTTAACTTTTACTTTTTACTTTCCTACACCGCGCACTAATACCTATCCTTAGATATTCACCTTTGCACCACATGTGTAACATTTGTAATGAATACCCGTCTCTTGATATTTTTAATTGTAACATCCGGGATATTAGAGCTGTCGTTACTTTTTAGTACAACATATACATTTATTGTTATTATTACTTTTAGTTATTATTACCTTGTGTTTTTATGTAATGTGTTTTTCCTCTTATTTTAATATCATGTTTGTTATAATGTTTTGTGTCCCTAATCCGTAATTAGACGTATGTCTGTGGATTAGTGTATTAAATAAATAAATAAATAAAAATAAATAAATAAATATTAATATTATAGCAAAAACATGATTATGTGCACGTTTGTATTAAAGCAGTTATATTGTTTTTTCGCGGGACTTATACCGTAGTCGTCAAATTTTAATATCGGTTTACACTTCTATCGCATGTAGATGAAGACCTTATAATATGCAGCGATGCCTGCTTGCTAACAGTAGTGGGAGAGCAACGCAGTGTCGATGTCGGGGGACTCTCACGCGTACTGTCTTGGCAGCCTCGCTTATGTTTATCTTTAGTTTATTTCGTTGCGCTCTTTTCCTCTTTCGACTTTCGTATCAGAAATTAAAATATGTCGACTACGGTATATCAATAATACTGTGCCGGAGTGGATACTACAGGATTTACTGGAAAAACATCTAATATTTTAAGCTTTAATTAACGTACTATTTAGAACCTATTTTATAGTTTCACATGTAATTATAAAGTATTTTATAGTCAACTAGCTGGCCCGGCATACGCTGTTTCGCCCTTTCCGGCAGATAGTGCACTAAGATTGATTCGGTTAAATTTATAAATAATTCCACCACAGCGCACTATACCACTGCATATTGTAAATATGAGTCATTTTGGTACATAAATATAGACTTTTTTAATAATTTTACTACAGCGCCACCTATCGGATCATAGAATAGCTATGAATCATCGTCTCGGCTAATCAAATATATTTTTTAAATACGAACTTAATCGGTCAAGTCGTTCAGAAGTTACACGATCACTAACGGACGCACCAACGATTATACAAGGTCTTCGACTATACCAAGTGCTTGCCGGCAAGCTGCGGATACATTTACTGTGTAATAAAACGATGACACCGAGAGTTTGTATGAGTTAGTACAAGAAAGCAATATACAAACTGTTCTATTGGGCGAGTGTAGTGAGACTAGTTAGACTGACTCGCGTTTAGGATAGCAGCTGCACTTGCGCATTTCATTTGAATTTTGTTAACGGTCGGGTCGATGTCTAGCGCCTAGTAAGCACATTTTTAAATCGCGTTTCGTCCATCTAATTTAGAACAATTACGCACCAAAATTATTGAATTTTCGTATCATGTTACCCCGGAAATGTTAACAAATGTCCGTCGAAATTTTTATAATCAGCTGGGTTACTGCTCAGCTTAAGAAGGAGGCTTATTTGGGCATTTAATAAATAAGTAAGTACTGGTAGAAATTGGTTTTTCTTTAATAATTCCATTCTTAACTTCCAATTAAATTCCTTGTTTATGCGTTTATACTTACTGAAACAAATTTATTGTTTACTTTCAGAATTTTAGTTTGTTTCCTTACTATTTTATAATACTGCGGAATTATTTACTTTTTATCTTAATAAGAGTTTTGCTATTGTTACGTTTTCGTTTTTTAAATTAGCTATATTTCTTATCTTTGATATTTTAAGAAAAAAATATTATTTTTAAGTGGTTAGAATTGATGATCATTTCTTTTATTTACTCATACAATTTGGGAAGCTGTGATGAAATCCGTTACTAAAATTATTTAGTACGATTATCTGATGCTTCAACAAGTCTCTACTTATAAATTATCTAGGTAGTGCTTTTTATTGTTTAATATTATTTCCATCTTCTCTAAAGCAGGACAGTAAATGACTTTATTCTTGGTTAAAGAATTTGTTATTAACAGTAACAGTAGCAATTTTCACGGATTAACGCAGTAACGATTTCTGCGGTGTCGACTTTAACGTAGCTCTAATGTTAGTAACAGAGGCTACCCTCTTATTCTCCCACTTATAGTCGACCAGCTTGTCTAGTATATTCATCCGCTGGTAGACCGCGTGCGCGCTGTATCTCTTCAAAATTATTGAGTGGATTAAGTTAAAATTTTGGATGTGCATTATAATAATTAGTACCTATTCTTTCTTACTTTTCACTTGTTTCACATTGTTACTTTACGAGATACACAGTCAACTCGATTTTTTTTAAATAGCAGCAGTAGGGGAAATTTGACATAATTCGATAGGTCATTTTTTTCTGAATTTGAGAGTATGTCATTCTTGTCAAAATATTGCCTCCAGAAGTGTTAAATAATTGAAAATGAGAATACCTAGTGACCTAGAAAATTCATATAGAATGTCAAAACTTACATATTGACAGCTATTAAATTATTATCAAATATGGTTAAATTAAACGAAATAGGAAGAATAAGTCCGTGTGATAATTAGCTATGGCGATAGAAGGCGTAGTCATGTAGAAGTATGTTCCCTTTCTAATGCTAGGCATCGTGAACCAAATCCATTTAGTAAATTTGCTCTAAGAAAGATTTTGAAACAGTTGAACGAGAGAGGAAATGTTAGAGAACTTAAAAGAATTGGACGTCCAAAAAGTGTAAAAAATTATAAAAATTCTTTCGGTCTCTAGTTAGATAGAAAATCCTAAACATCATTAAGCCAAATCCCTTCAAATCACAACATGAGTAGTCTGAGTACTCAAATGCTGCCAAATTTATTTTAAGTTTACTTATGCTTTGTTATTTTTCGTTTTGCATTACAGCATTTTATGTAATAAATTTAATTATACTTTATTTATCCAGTTTTTATTCAGATGAACTTCCTAAGACATTTAAATACAACTATTCCTGTCATTCTGTCGATAAAATGTCTTTGATTGATTTTTTTGACAGTTTTTTTAATCACTTATAATCATAAATGCGATAAATGGTATATGTGAGATATGAACAGTAGATTCTGGAAACTAAATGACGAAATCGTTGACAGGAAGGTATTCATGCTACATATGATTAGTTTAGATTTTTACTTTAACTATTACTATTTATTGTTGAATAAATATAAAATCATACTTCCAAATATCTTTTCATAAAATATTGTGCATATGAAAATACACTATGTATATCGGTTTTATATAATGACTAAATATTAAAACAATGTTATTTACTAGATAATGAACATCACTGACCCTCGATAGCTGGTAATTACCAACTACTTTGAACATTATATGCTATATTTATAAACACATTTACATAGAATCTAAGAAAAATACACAGAAATTGCAAAAATATACTTCATTAATCCTATATTGAGGAGTACGAACACTTTTCAAGAAGAATCTTTATACTGACCTTGTACATTTAATTTATGAGTTTATAAAGACCAGGAGGAGATCTTTCAGTTTGTCGAGATATTCTAATAGATCATAGGCATGGGTCGTCTCTATTCAACGGAAATCTCAGATAGGTTTTAGCGTGAGAGAATATTTCGCGGAGGGGGGAGTGAGGTGGGAGTCGATTTCTAAGTATTCAACTCAGGAATAATATCATAGGAATTACTGGTAAGTTGCCAATTTGAAATCGAAGAATATTTACATTTTAATTTTTTTTGAATTATTATTTTTAATATATTTTTAGCATTAATTAATCGACAATTTCCCAAGAAACTGTTAATTTTATTGACCAAGAGTCAACTTGTGCGTTCAACCAGTCTACGGCATCTATTTTATAAACAAAATTCTATATATTTTTATACTTTACATGCTGACAGAATTTATGTTAGTGTTGTTTGAATAAACGTATATTATAATTAGTAATTATAAGAAATATACTTACCCATCATAAGATACATATTCTGCCGTCGCAACAGCACATAACACAACTAATATTAATTTCATAGTTACATGTTCTGGGCTTCTTCGTTCCTATATTCTATATATATAGTCTCTTATCACTACTTAGCAATATAATAATAGATCAATTTATTAATACTAAATGACATCTTCATATTATCTCAATTAAGAGAATCGATATTTCATCAATTAAATTCCTGACGGAACAAATAACGATAAGTTAAAACTAGTTAAGCGTCCTATAGTACACTCAAAAAATGCATTAAAAAATTTGCATTATTGGGAAGTACCTATTCATATTATTTTTAATTAATCGCCCTTGAAATCATACTTAAATACATGTAATCATGATATATATTAAGTGGTACATGCAGGTTTTGTTTATTTTATTGTGATATGATATGTGACGTTACTCGTCAAAACCAATCTCCTAATGTAATTGCGCATGCGTTGAAAGATACTTTCGACGCTCAGTTGTTGTTTGACAGTTGCTTGTGTCAGTCGATGTCTGTGTTTTTGTAAAAATGGAAAGACCGAATATCCTGCGGTGATAAAATTCTTGCATTTGAAGGGCAATACGTTTACAGAAATTAAAACTGAGTGAGACGCTGTTTACGGGGAGTCAGCCTCATAATTTGCTACCGTGACAAGATGGGTAACTGAATTTAAACGTGGTCGTACCAGCTTGACTGATGATGAGCTTTCGAGACGGACAAAAACTGTAAATACCACCGATAACATCGAAAATGTTTATCAAATGGCACCGGACGAGTTTTGAAGCAACTTTAGAGAGAGAGCAGAGGCTATGTACATACCGAAAGAGCACGTTTGTCATATGCATGGGCATGCGTAACCTACCCGCGCTTGCGCTTAAATCGCTCCTGTTAGAGGTGTTTAAGCAAAGCGAGTCAGATTTTTTGCATCGTTTCGTAACTGTATATGAACCTTGGTTCCACCACTATACTCCCGAGATGAAAGAATAGTCAAGACAGTAAATAGCATAGGGGTGAATCTGCTTCGAAAAGGCGAACAGGGTTCCATCGGCCGGGAAGGTACTGGAGATTTTTTTCTTATAGTCACTGGATTGTATTCATCGACTCTCTCGAAAAGGTAATAACGTGGATGATAACAATACAGCAATATCGACTTTGGCAGGAGTTGTGGAGGCAAATGAGTATATGCAAAAGGAAAAGTAGAAAAATAAAATGAAATCTGAAATGTGAAAATGTCATTAAAATTAATAGCAGTAAAGGCTTGGCTTCTACCAGTTGGAATGGTAAACAACAGCTACCTCGTATATTAAAACCTCCATGCGCTGCAGAGTAAAATGTAGGGAAAAAATAACCTAGATGTTTGGAAAACAGTATTCAAGGAATACTATGACTTAGCATATAATAATAATAATAATAATAATAATTTATTGGTCCAGTAGACTACATATGTAGTATAGGATAAGTCACAATGTCAGTCACAATGTCAGTTACAATATATATAAAAAAAATGACTTAACACACAACAATAGAGAAAAAAAAGAGCACAAAATACAGATCAGTATATATACACTACAAAAAAAAAAAAAAAAAAAAAAAAAAAAAAAAAAAAAAAAAAGAGAAAACAAACAGTGAATAACGAAATATGCTAATCACTCTTATCATTGAAAAATTCATCCAGTGAGTAGTGAGTAGTAGCATTTTTGCAGCAAGAACCGTTTAATGGAACTCCCAAAAACACCGACACTTCCCGACTTAAAACGCTCTGGCAACTTATTGTAAGCTTTTATGGCCAAGTAATGAGGACCGCGCTCGTAAAATGACAATCTATGTTTAGGAAGTTCAAGCACCGACCCATGGCGTGTGTTGTACGTGTGATAGCTACCCAATTTTTTCATTTTATCAATATTATTCCAAGCATACAATAATAATTGCATTATATAAACGCATGGCAGGGACAATATCCCCATATAAGCAAAATAATCTCAACAACTTGTTCTATAGCTAAGTCCATTCATTGCTCGTATTGCACGTTTTTGTATTTTAAAAACTCGATTGAAATCTGGAGAGGATCCCCACGCTATAATTGCATAAGATAACACCGAATGAAAGTGACCATGATAAAACGATAGCAGCACATCAAAACCCACTTCCACCCTTAGCCTCCTGAGAACAAAACACATGGGCGTCAGTCTATTGCATAAATTATTGATATGTTCCCTCCACTTACAAGCATAGTCAATCGTAAGACCCAAGAACTTAATGCTATCTACCTGAGCAATACTCTTACCGTATCTAAGTAGGCTAGACTCCGTCCTATCATATGTTGCAGCTCTAAACTCTATAAATGCTGTTTTGTTATTATTCACAACCAAATCATTAGCCAACATATAATCCCCGATGATAGTCATATTATGTTCGGCAGTTTTTAACACACCCGGTTTTGTTGTAGCACTCACCAGCAGGGACGTATCATCTGCATACAAGACACTTTTGTCTATGTTAAAGTCATTGACATATATTATATATAATAGGGGGCCAAGAACACTTCCTTGAGGCACCCCTCTATTTAGAGGCAATTTCCTAGAGCGATGACCATTTATTTCTACGTAGTGCACACGATTACTCAGATAGCTTCTAAACCATTCCAATACATTGCCCCTTATACCATACCTGTGCAACTTACGAAGCAGTATTTCATGGTTGACCAGATCAAACGCTTTGCTGAGATCCAAAAATATACCGAAAGACAAGTTCCCCGCATCAATGTCACTATATAATAAATCGAGGAAACACGCTATCGCAGCCGACGTGCTGTAACCCCTTCGGAAACCAAACTGTCGATCATTCAGTAACCTATATTTCTCTAAGAACTGTAATAGTCTTACTGCCATTGCTTTCTCAAATACTTTTGAGAACGAGCTCAGCAGAGATACGGGACGATAGTTGCTCACGACCCGCTCTGAATCACCCTTAGGAATAGGTTTAATTCTTGAAACCTTTAATACCATTGGGAATTTGCCACGAACTACGGACTGATTTATAAGCCGTGTCAATGGCGCAACTACTTCATCAGCACAACACTTCAGCAAATTAGTACTAATTTGATCCTCACCATATGAGTGTGTATTTTTAAGTTGGCATATAATCTGTTTAACTTCTTGTTCATAGACAGGCTCAAAGAAAAAAGAATTCATCGAAGCCGAACCAACTTCATCAAACCGCTCAACTCGGGAACCTGTGGCGAGCAAACCGTCTGCCACGCCATGGAAGTAGTCATTAAAATGTTCTGCAACCAGTTTCGGATCCGTGACAGTTTCCTCCTTTACGATTATGGCAGAATTCCCCTTCGCCTTCTCCCCCGAGCCAGTATATGAGCCTATAATATTCCACGCAGCGCGAACCTTGTTTGACGACTGTGACATAATTCGGTTGTTATGCAATAGCTTAGCGCTTGCAATTACTTTTTTATATACAGTTTTATATTTTTTATAGTAATCTATATTTACAACATTTCCGGTTAACGTAGTTTTGTATAACTCCTTCAACCTTAGTGCAGACACCCTTATTCCAGTTGTGATTCATGCATTATGAACCCCCCCGTCTTTAATTTTTTTATGTACCAAAGGAAAAGCAATCTCAAAATTATACTTAATGGTATCAATAAACCCTTCCCATTGTCGGTCAACGTCCACATGATCAATAATTCTTGCCCAATTCTGTTGCCCCAGCACTTCCTTGAAATTTTCTATTTTATTTTTATTTTTTATTTGTCTATATGATATGCTTAAGGTATTAGAAGGAGGAATTTCAGGCATTATTGGAAATACAAGCAACTGGGCTGAATGATCAGATAAACCACTATGAACAACAGCAACCTCAAATCCCATTAACTCTGAACTAATACATATATTATCTAAGCAACTACTTTTTCTCGTAGGCTCACTCAAGGTTATAATAATATTATGTGCCGATAGTAAATCTCTAAATGTTTCTAATTCACTTGAAGAAGACAAAAAGTTAATATTATAGTCCCCACACAGAACAATACTATACCCTGTAAAATTCTGTAAGATTTCCAACACTTGATTGAGCCTATCCAAAAAAACAGAAAAACTACCTTTATTGCTCCTATAAATCGCTGCTACCAGCAATTTTAAATTGGGCAGCTGAACCCTAGTCACAACACACTCAAAATCAATATCAACCGAAACATTCCTGACTGCATCAATGCCACTACTAAATTTGGCTATGTTATTACGCACATATATTGCTACCCCCCCATGTTTCCGGTTTTTTCTACCATAATAATCTATTAAACTAAAGTTTTCTATTTTTAGCTTCTCAATATCATTCCCGACACACCAGTGTTCGGAAACACAAAACACATCACAACCACTTTCCAGAAACACATCAAGTTCGTTTATTTTGTTGTTGATACATTGGACATTTTGATGCACAATTGACATATTTATTGAATCCTCCTCAACTTCCAAATTTCTTCTAAAAAAATACCATTTTTTTGGACAGTCTTTGGTTCTATTATATCTTTTATAACTCCAAACAATTGTTTGCTAACATATTTTTTGATTTGATACTGTAAATGGATGCCATCTCTAACATAACTCCCAGCGCATATTAAGTTATTTATACAAAAAATATTTACGTGATTATATTTTTTCGCCATGCTATATATGCGATGGTTAATATGCTCTATGACCTTATTGAGATATCTTTTACTTAACACAAACGGAATAGTACTAATTATTATATTTGTTCGGGTAGTTGTTGCCATTATCTTTTCAAATGTGTTCAATAAGTTCTGTATACTGACACTATCACCACAATCCTCCATATCATTCGAGCCACCCATTATTATTAAAATATCTGATTTGGTCAGTTCTTTGACTGCGTTCTCAAGGTTTTCAATGATATTAACTAATTTTGCACCCGGCTTCACTATTCCTATTGTAGGATCAGTCGTTCCCACTTTGTTTTTTAACATTTGACTATAAGATCTTCCATGACTATCCGACAACAATACTAGTTTTCTTTGTGGGTTATCACTCAGTTCATTATTTTCAATGGCTTCCACTTGTTTATTTTTTCTTTCATCGTTAATACCACAATTTGCGAGTGTAATATTCGTATTGAACTTCTTAAAATTTGAATTTAAATCCACAGTTTGAGTTCCGTTGTCTTGATGATTTTTAATATGAGAGGTTTGGGTAGTTGCATCATTAAAAAAAATTCGATTTTGTGATAATTTTTCAATAATATCGTTTTGTTGTTTAATTATTGTCTCATAATTAACTATCTCACTTTGTAATGCCTCTCTTTCATTAATAAGGGCAGTTTTTGCTTCTAAAAGCAAAACCTTTTCATTATCTCGTTCTGCTAATTTATTACGTAAATCTAATATAATAGTATTCAAATCACATTTCTCATAAATATTTTTATCGTTAGTATCATTATTGTATTCAATACTAATATAACTATTATTTAAACCTTCCTGGTTTTTCGGAATCAGTGTTTGATTCTTTGTTGATAGTTTTTCCTTCAATACTTTTTGTCTCGTATTCATGTTATGAAAATATTCCGGTTTTTTTAAAAACCAACACTTCTTACGAGTATGTGCATAAAAAGGAGATGAAAACACGTAGTGTTTAATATTAGATGGATTGATAACTTACTCTAAGGTAACTGTAAACAAATATTTATTTATTTTTATGTACTTTAAGTCTCGTATTCATCGCAACGCAGTTCCTCCAATATAATATTTATCAATAAGAATAAACAGTTCAGCGACCCAGTGAGCAAAAACAAGAAGAGTGTATTTTTGCTGTATGTTATTTCTTTATAACGATGAGGAAAAAGACAGGTGTATATTCATTTCATGTTGACACTATATGTCTACGTTTAACTCATTTAATCAGTGAATTACTCACTTTTTCAAACCGGCATTTTAACAAATGGAATCCTCACGATTTGCTTAACAGAACAGTGTAACTTCCACAATTAACTATTAATTTTTACTTGAGTAATCTGTTAAAAAGACACAGCGGTCACTCTCACATGGCAAATAGGCAACACACATTAAACAAATACATACGTTAACCGACCACAAGTTTTTATATCAAAGCTTGAGGATTTTATTAAAATCCTGTGGAATAATAAACAAAAGAAAGCCCCAACCAGAAACACAGAAGGAAACGGAAGAGATAGCACAACCGATAGTAGAAGGCAACTCACGTATGAATATTAGGGGTCACACTCAAAATGAGGGTAATTCCGTTCACAGTACTATTGAGAACGCTACTAGACATCTCGTCAGTATAAGACGAAGAAAACGAGAAAGTAAAATGTTCCAAACAAATATTGCTGAGTTTAATTCAAAATATTCAAATCTTATGTTTTTTAAATATAAATACGGCACTGATGAACTCTTTTAAAAAACTAATTTAAATCAAAAACGGCAGAAAGCGAAATGTAGGCCATAAATGCTCTGAATATGCACAGTTTGTTTTATGTTCTAAGCCGATTCTCCTAACTAAGAAAAAAATTGATCATCTGTAATAAACTTGAATATGAATATCTTAGAAGCCTGCCTGTTAGAATAAATAGAAAACTTATAGATAGTGAATTCTAGTAAAAATCAATTTCCATCGTTATCTATATTTTATTTTTTCGAAAGTTATATTATTAATATTATAACTAACATAGTATATAAGAAACATTTGTTTTGTACATTAAGACGGGCGTTTACCAACAAATAGAAACTTATGCAACTTATATTACTCGCGGGATGGGTAGACGCAAGGGGGTGTGAGTAAGTGGAAGTACACGACATTCGATTTCCATCACAGCGCTTCGGTTTTATTCATAGATGAAGGAATACTATAGATGGGAAACATAATGTATAAAGAATGAGTACTTACGGAACTGTTGATGTTGTTGATGTTTTATAATAAGCCAATTTGCCCATAACTGTTATATTATTATACACTCGAATATTATAGGTATATATGACATTTAAATGCCAGTGACAGTTTGTAATTAAACTATCACTCGCATTTAAGTCTGCAATAGCCGACCGATTCCGATAGATTTTCGTCTTCGCTAGGACCGGTAGAGATACCGTAAAGTGGGGATAGACGACGGGAAAAACCTCGTGTGAAATGTGTGTAACAATGTTTACTGTTTAATGTTTTTTATCTTCAAAAATAATTACATATTTTTTTTATATCGTACATCAATTGTGCAGCTGGCGCGTAGAGGTCGTTTTTTTTTCTTTTGTGTACCAGCCTTAGTTAGTAGTAGTAATCAAATTCATGCATTTTTGTGGTTATTTCTAAAACACATAACTTTTTTAATAAAATAAATTATTACAAAAACTGACCTTGACATTATAAATGTATGCCTTTTGCATCACTAACCCAAATTTGAAATTCTAAAATTAAAAAATAAGTTTAAAAAACGCGAAACGGCGATGCCTTAGTTTTCGATAGGTAAACGCCCCTCTTAAAGCAATGCAGCTCCTATTAATTAATTATATATAATTAGTAATTGAACATTCGCTATTTCTAAACAAAGAACTACATGTGTGTTTGTGCGACACATTAAATTAGAAAGTCCATTGAAGTTCGTATATTTATATAATAAAAATGTTTATCAAAGTTTAAAATTGTCTTCAAACAAAAAGCAAAATCTAACAGGAAGAGAATTTGAAATAAGTTTGTCTATAAGTTACGCAGGTGAATACTTCTAATTTTAGGCTTTTTAAATATAAAAATGAAAATTGTGTATAGTTGAATGGGCAATTTAAATGTATTAATTTCAGTTAACTTTTAAAGCACAGAGAAGAGTTTATTAATTATTTGTAACAAATTGTTTTAGCTTATAAAAGAAAAAGATGCAAATCTTGGTTTTGTTGTAAAATTTAGATATCTTTACCTGTAATTAAATAAAATTAGTTTTTTAACTATGAAAGAACGTATCTATTCATTCACATTTCTTGTATGATTTATTTGTATGTTGCAGTTTACATGTCTTAGTTTTGACCATCTATAAATAACTGCAGTCGACCAGTCGGGCCCAAGCACTATAGGGGTAAAATTTATGTTTCCGGGGTGTGTATAAACAGTTTTATTAAGCAATGCCATATACACATGCCATATACAAAATATGCTTAAATTACTATTTAGATAGTTCTTGATTTACAAATTTGTCTTCAACATACTTATGATAAATTTTAATCCCTTCAAATGTTTCCTCACAAACGTCGAGAATTCTCGATTCGGGTAAATCGAAGCCGTAATTGCCTCCTCCAGGAAGCTCAATTGTGTAACTAAGATTAACTCCAGCGACACCTTTTACCCAATCGCGGCTACTACCTGATAAATAATACAAAACATTAGCAGAACTGCCAATTGTATATCTAGTACCGCTTACAGCTGCTATTGCGGCTTCTACTTCTTCTGCTAGAGTTTGTAATTCTTCTACATCGTCGGGGTAGTCCGTTGTAAAACCCCATGGATACAATATATACTGACCATAACTATGGAGACCAAGAAACAATTTAACACGGTCTCTAAATATTTGATACTCTTCAACGACGTTTCTTAAACCGACGGTTTCAAATTGGTCAAAGTAACTGTAGCCAGCAAATGTTTCAGAACACGGATTATTACTTGCGCCAATGGTCATCCATTGGTATGCGAAATTTCTGTTTGCATCTGTCCCGACGCAATCACTGTCCCAGTTGGCCGTACGCGTTTTTCGCCAGAGCCGATCCTAGAACAAAAAGTAACATTCAATTTATTCTTTAATTATTTTAATGAAAATCCTTTAAATTTAATCTTTAGTCATTCATCTGGCATTTTTGTATACAAAATGTCGTCTATGGAATTAATGATGTTAGGTATTGAGATAGTTGGTATTATTAACAACTGTCTTAATTTTGGTGCCGCTATGTATTGGAATAATCTAGATTAATTCTAATTACCGTATTTCTGTATCTTTTGCTATTGCGAATGTTTATTTTACTGTAAGCATAGCATAGGTTTACTCATAGTTTATCTCATAACATAGAAATCAAGTCAGTTAGTGTGACGTTACTACCCACGCGGCTTTATACAAGGAAATATATACCACTGTAGACTAGTCTTTGTTGCCTTGCGTTGTTTTTCCTGCATGTAAAAGTTAGTGCGTTTTTAAACAGGAGTTGACTTTATGTATACCTGTGTGAATATAATATATTATATATATATGACTTCTCTATTAACCAAACTCCTATTTATGTATATTGTTTGCGGATATATATTGGAAAGTCCAAATTAAAATACTTGTTTAAATTGTACGAACATAATGGGCTGAAAGAGATTAATCTATTCTGTTTATTTTTTATTGGCATACTGAGAACTTATCTTTTGGTGTTTATTACGTGCGTTTATGCTCTATATATTTTTGAAACGGTTAGGTAGACTTTTGGCATAGATGTTTCGGTGAATTTTAATGGCATACCTGCTCACTGGGATTAGGTAATATGGATAATACTAATTGACGATATAAGCAAATATAAACTAATTTTTTGGCGCATTACACATCCAGTGTCCATAACTTCATATATAAATTATGGAATTACGCATGCGATTAACATAAGAATAGCACTCTTTTCTAATGTTGAAATAGGCTATAGTGCATTCCATCTGCCTCGAGAATTGAGAAGTATATAGTACATACTTCTCCCTCTGTACTTTCCCCTTCATAATAATTGTGTGTATTAATTTTTGAATGCATTTTTGAGTTATACACAATTTACAAAAGCATCGCTGCAAGTACATATATACTATATACTTTCATCGATACATTTTAATTGCAATGGCTTTAAGTATTATAAGTTGCAGACATATGTCGTTAGTGCTTTTGTAAATTATGTATAACTCAAAAAATGCATTCAAAAATTAATACTCACAATTATTATAAAAGGAAAGGTACAGATTCCTTCTTGCAGAGATATTGTTACTCACAGTTGTATGGGTATATTCGTATCCATCAGGGTTTAAGACAGGTATTATGTACCAATCAACGTTTTCTATCAGATAACGATTGCTTTCATTTTCAACTAATTCTTGGATGATGTACAAAGCCAAAGCCGGTGCAATCCACTCACGCGCATGAATACCGGATTCTATTAGAATTATGGGTTTATCACTACCTCCAGTTCCTATTTTTACTAATCTTAGCGGACGTCCTTCGAAACTAGCTTGAGGGATTTCGATTCTTACTATATCTGGATAAGCATCAGCTAATTCCAGTACATATTCCTGAATCTAGAACAAATACTTTTATCATCATCTTAACGAAAAATGTTCGGGATATTTACAGCATCATAGCGATGGTATTCCGTAAAGCTTATTTTTCCAGTCGGTTGTATTGGAACAGCGTTTTGATGAGCTCTCTCAGTTTGCAAGTTCCTAAAAAGAAGAAAATTTAAAAAATCTGGTCACTTGATGTGATAATAGCAAGTAAACCTATACTTTCTATTGCATACCTTTCAACATTTTCAATTAATACTTTATATGGTATTCCGGCTTCATCCAGTGCTAAAAGAAATTCATTTTGAGCTTCTGGATGAACCATTACTGTTGTTGGCAAACCTAATACCTTCGGAACTGTCCAAAAATCAACATGCTTATTTGATACAAAGGAAGCTATAACATCCAATTGCTTCTGGTCTGTTGGGTGAAGTTGATAAACTTTATATCTAAATATTAAATAATATTTTTGATTATTAGTAAATTATTTTCATGATTAGTAAAGTGTAGAGTCGTAGTTGGATCTTATTAACCACTAGTTTGGGATATGAATAAGGCTGAATATGTTTTTTCTGTTTAGTTAATAGTATCGAATTTCTTCTTCTCTCCCCTCTTTTTATCTCCTTTTCTTTTTGTAGTGTTATTCTTGGCGAGTTACCAGTGGTCTCGTTTAGTCGATGGAGTAGTTCATCACAAGATTGGCAGCTATGATATCCTTCGAGTTACTAATTTGTTTTGCGAGAGAAAGCACCACCGTGGCGACATTTTGGCAGTCTTAGTCTCTTAATGGTTCTTCTTTCTCAAATATCTTCTTATCAATGCTGCTGCTGACTATCTGCAATTCTTGCGTTTCATCAATTTTTATGAAGACTGGTAGTATTTTTATTCCTACCTATTCAAAAGTGTAAACTTGCCCTTTTTTTATGAAATTTTGACTAGTTCACTGAATATTATTAATTGAATATTATTATAATTGAATAAAAATTGATATTGTGTTTTGGTGTTAGTTATTTTTGGAACTATAGGTAAACCTATATAAGGAATTCGAAGTATATTCTACGTACATATTAATATGATTGAGAAATTGTATGAATGAGAATTACGTCAAAGTTCTTAATTCGTAAATTATGTATGGACTCACCCTTCATAGGAAACAAATTTTGCTGATGTAACAGCAAATAGAGCAGTTATTAGCAATATGAATTTCATGGCTACTGATAAATGTCAATGTCCAGAAATGCCTATTTATTATGTACTTATCTTATCATTATTTGTGTATTTAATATTTCTATATTATCTAGAGCGGTTGATCAAAATGCAACAACTCTATTTAAAAGTAAGTGAAAAGTAAACGATATATATAGTCTGTTTCAAAATATAAGAACATAACTTTCAACGTCTCTAATGCTTTTATTACACCACCTTCTGTGACGATAAGTATTATACCTGGTCTCTTTATTGAGCGGGTACGGACGATTTACCTATTTGCAACGTATGAATGAGTTATTGCCGCAGGTGGTGTAATAAAAGCATTAGAACCGCGTGGAAAGAACCGCGTTTATAACTATCGGCGAGTCAAAAGAATTACGCGTTGAACTTAATTACTTACTTATAATTAATTTGAATATTGGAACTGATCGCGATATTGAGATAATAGATCTAACCCGGGGCAACATATGTTTTTATGGTTAATGAGTATATTAGAAAAACATCAAACTAATTATATAATTGAATTTACTTTTTTATTTACCAGTAGCTCTAATTAGGTCGGATAGATTACTCAAGAGAAACTCGTATTTCTATGTTTTAATAGATACCTGGAAACCGGCCCTCAAAGCGCAGCGTTCGTGGGGTTTCTTGTCTAAATGTATTCCTTCTCTTTCGTTTACTTTGAACTATTCTCTACAAGTTATAACAAGACTGATATTATATTTTAAATAAAACTCGCAAAATTGAATGAATACAATATATTCAATATAGCAAAAAATAGAGGAATTTACATACATTAATTCGTACTTACGACAGGATCTTACTATAGATATATTTATATTACATTTAAAATTGACTTCACTTTTAATCTCACAAAAAATAACTTAGTTTAAATCTTACTATTATTGTGGCCTTTTATTTGAACAAAATATGTTATTTATATGAGCTCTCTATTTAGCTAGCTATTAAATAGTAATTGGTACCTTTTTAATTACTACGTAGGTTGACGTGGGTATCTGGAGCTTCTGTGACCCAATCAGCTTTTATTTCTTCGCACTTTCGGCGGCACTTCTGCAGAGGGGAAAACTGGGCTTCTTTTGCCACTTCAGTTTCGGATACTCTGTCAATTAGCAAGTAAGCGCTCTCGCTAATTCATTTTGGCACTTATTAACTGGTACCAATCGTACAATGCCTCTAAACACTTTTGAAACGCTTTCTTAGCCGGCATTGACCATACACCTTTTGAATCGAAGCGGTCCCTTAGGCCGGTATTCCACGAATAAATTCTTTTACTTTTTTCGTCCTTTCCCTTCTTTTTCATATCTTGTCGTTTTCGGGGGAGTTCGAGACTTCTTTAGCGTCGTAACCAATGATATTCGCTGCTGCCGTAAATCATCAAGCGAGCACCCCTATTCTGGACTATGCCAAGTACACGTGTTCGTGAAGACAATACTTAATGTTGTATATAATAGGTTTTATAAAATTACATTTCATACAAGTGAATTTATTTTTAATATAAATTCAACCTTTAAATTACCAAATAACATATTTCGAGGTCGGTTAAAAAAGGAATACATTTACCTTTTTGATCTTGAATATTGATTTACGAGTTAAGATTCTTAATACTGAGATACTATACCCTAGACATTCAATATTAATGACTCTACGAGGTATATAGGTTAAATAATCCATCCCATTACAAGTGGAAAGTTATGTTCTTATATTTTGAAACAGACTATACGTTCTATTAAAAAAGTTTTGAAGATTAGGAAATAATAAACAAATTAACTAAAATATATAGAACGGATAGTACACACACAATTATAATGTACATCTATTTCTGGACAATAGGTAGTTATTTATGCAGGAAAGGTTGTTTGATTTTTTATGTCAGTTTGTGGACAAGTAAATTTAACCCTAGTGAGGTGCATGGAAAAAAGAATATTGCTTATGCAACCAGTCAAGAATGAATAGTTTATACTGAACAAGTAATGATATTAATAAATATGTCTGCTTGAAAATTTATGATCCTTCCACTGTATATGCTTGTCATAAAAAATTTCTATTTATTTATTTGCTTGTCATAAAAAAATTCTAATTATTTATTTGTTTTCTGTAGTATTTGTAGATATATCGAAATCTTTTGACAATGTTGAGTAGAAACTAAAGTCAGTAAATTACACGATAGCGATATTAGATGAATTTGTTTAAAGCGACATGGAAATTATCTATTACTTAATAGGTAAAATGTAATTATCAATGAATACGCGTACGATATACGATCTCTTGTTAGAGATATTTCTCAGGGGGTCGGTGAATTGAACACATACAAGACACTTTACATATAAAATATTATCATTGTTGTTACTTTATTGACATCTGCCGATTATAGAATAGAATAGAACAGAATAGAATTTTATTTTGCCGTGTCATATAAATATCTACAGTAGCAGTATGTAATATACAGTATGTTATCACATGTACTTCTTTCATTAATTTTCTCTTAACTTTTTTATAAATTTTAATTATAAAAGTTGATTATTGTTATGGCGTAGTAATGAAAAATACATAAACTATATTGTACTTTTAAATATTAAAAGAAAAATACATGTGTCTTCTAAATAATTATTGTTTTTTTATAACTCAAGTACAGTTTCGGAAGTATCTCCTGAAATTACTGAATTTATTTTGATTTAATTGGTGTATCTAATAACAACTTTTTGAAATAGGAACCGAAGCGAGTTCTCCTATTAAACACAACAAGCTTCAAATGTGACACTGTAAGTGTTGGATCTGCTATACACGAAAAGGAGAATTGGAGAAGAGGGGAATAGTTTCCGAAATTTCCTTTTTTCAAAAGTTTTGTGGCACTGGAACCTCGAACTTGACGTACATACATTTTGGTAATCTTCGTCGGTAAACACATGCTTATTTTAGGAATTCATTGAAATTTTGAAATTCACAGCACCGTCTCCCCATTTTTTTTCGGTCAATTTTTCATAGATAGGTAATTAATATTTTATTTGCATTGCGTCTAAATTTTTTTTTATATATTTGTTGTAGTAAAAGTAATAATTATGCAAGGAATCTCCAAGAAAACCAAAAGCAAGAAACGTCCTTCTCAAACTGACAAGTTTTGTTCTTGTTTAAGCTTCTACATGAAGTTATGAGTGCATTTTATTAAAATATTATAGTTATGAATTTATGTGCAATGTTCTCTCTTCAATTTAAAGTTACACAAGCGCATTATTAAAATTTTAATTTTTTTGAGTGAAACTTCTCAAGTCTAAATTATACTAAATATATAAACTATTGTCTAGAATTGGTTTAATTGTAGAAGAAGAAAACAAGCTCCGAAATGTACCGCAACCATACTGCTCGATTACGAAGATATTGTGTATTATGGCTAAGTTATTTTGTGAACAGATTGATCGTAATGAATAACGAAAGAAAATTTATTCTTACTAATGCTCAAATTAAAGAAAACAATGGTTTATATACCAATAATATCTAAGACTTTCGAAACAATATAAAATATGAGGAAGGTTATCGACGTTTAAATTTAAATAGGAGGTGCTTTTTGGCATTACGTGGAAAGAGTAAGGGTTAGAATGGCTTAGATACTCGATTCTCAATTTATTGGGGACAACTACCATCATCACCACATGGTAGACAGTACCTACCTATGCTTTACATGACAAACGTGTAACAAAACATATATAAAAAGGTGTAAATTAAAAATGAATCATTGAAAGCTTCTAGGTGTAGCACAGGCGCGAACATGTATTTCTATCTCATTGGTTTTCAGCAGTACGGTATAGCTAAGAAAGTGTGTTTTGATAAAATAATAGTGTAGTATAAATTCTTACTCTAAAGAATACCATCTCCATAAACACATTTTCCTAGCTATACCGTACTGGTAAAAACTAATAAGTTAATAAGACTAGACATTTTCAATTATACATTTTTAATTTAATTTACATATTTACTTGTTATCAGGTTTCTATGTTGTGTCATTCGTGAGTTATTTAACGCATAGTTTGGCTTTATCTAACATATGGTGAAGTCGGTCGTAACCCGAATAAATTGAGGATATTCTGGTTCAAAAATAAGGATCCTCCTAATTTATAGCACTATTTCACAATACAACATTTTGGGACAATTTTCTTTTAGCAAAGTATATGACGAAGAAGAGAAAGCCTGAAAAATGATTAGTGCTGACGCGTAGTATTTATCTAGAAATTCAGGAAATTGATATTGAAACTGTCCAGGACCTAATGCGAGATATTTGCAGAAGATTACGATTTTATGAAGACCCTTTAATTATCCTTATAAATGTTCTTATTCATAAGAATGCTAATTATTATATGAAATGTAGGCTTAATTAAAATTTATTTTACGTTTCTTCTTATGGTTAAAGTAATTTCAGCCAACACTTTCGGAACACATGTTATATGCCAAAAAAGACGGCTATTCCAAAGAAGTAAATCACTAGAAGCCTAAGATTATTTCTTTGATATATCCTCTAGGTTTGTTAATAACATGTACGGCAACATATTTCTAAAGGTTAGTTAAAGTATTGCAAAAAATAACGGATATTCAAAAACAGTTAGTAGTTAATGAATTCTACTGTTTGTAATTTGTATTATCGTTTTCGTCACCTGATGAAGCTATCGTAGAGAGAAGCAATAGTTATTTAATATATTTTACATGCATATATTCCTTTGGAGATATAATATATAGCAAAATAATTTGATATATTACATAATTTATGAAATTGAAGGAATATATTTTTACAGTGAAATATAAGGATCATATAAAACAATGTTTCATTCCTTTAACTCACAAATAGTAGGGAGCAAGATTAAGTGCAGATCGAAATTCAGTTTGTGAACACGATTTTCAACTGATATCGAATTGTAACCGATGGGATTGTTATCAACCAGAAAGAAAACACATTTCGAGTATGCCCCGAAAACTTTATAACCCTTCCTAAATTAGGGTACTGAATTACCAATTGAGAACATTTTCTATCTTAAAGGATTTAGTAGAGTCACGATTTTAACATTAAGCTAGTTTAAAAAAAATATATCGATTAAAAATTTAATAATTTTTGTATACTGTGGTTTTGAATTCCGCTTACTAGCAAAGGCCAAATCTACACTTCATTCTTGTAGTGAACATGTTTGACACTAATTTTTTGACAAATTAATTACTGTGAACTTAGCAGAGGTATATAAATGTTAAGAGCATAGGATTTATATGAAACTAATTTTCAACTTAATGTAAATATTTAAATACACGTACAATTTAACAATTTATACTAAATACTCAACAATTGACAAATTATTTGTAAATCAGACAAAATATTTTCACCTACTGATTAATATTTACCAATCTGGAAAAGAAAATAATTATTGCAAACCCCATAAAGTGCATTTCTGTAAATTTTGTTTGTCTAAACTTATTAGTCACTTATTAACTTTTTACTGATTTGATATTTATGTTTTATTTTAATTAAATTTCCTCTATTGTTGCAAATGGTACACAAACACTATTTCACTCCTAAAAACTAGCAGACTTTTCATTTAGCATTTATTATATATTACATCTTTGCTACAATAACATGAAAATGTGGTCCAAGTCCAATAGAAACAATAATGGTGGATAGTCAGTCAATTCTCAGCAACCTTAAGGAGATGAAGATTGTTTTTCCAAAATGTAATACAAAGACAGAAAATAGTCATAATTTTGCATTTTTAGTTTAAAATTCGTTGTAGTTACAACGGATCAAAGAAATAATGTAAACAACACCCACTTACTGAATAGCACTAATTCATATGGTGAACTGCAACATCTGTTTACGCCCGAAAGTGTCCGAGAATGAGAGCAAAAAATGCCCATAAAATAAGGAATTTATGAGCGAAATTCTTTTTTCATCGGCGTATATAGGAGAGTCAAGGGTTTTTAAAAGTTATTATATTTACCTTATATTTCCCAAGAGAAATTATGTAAATATGAATATACTTACTGTTATTTAGTTTCAATAACATACGCGTACATTTTTAGTTATCATTTATTCAGATCTAGAACGTTGTTTATGTTACTTTTTCTGATATGAAAATGAATTGTCAGTGATTCCGAAATTTATTACAAAGTCTGTAAAATATCGTTACAGAATGCCAAAATATCGCACGTTCGTCACTTAGCTTTGCTAAAACATACACAGAAATAGTTTTTATGCAGAGAATTTCGATAGTTTACAGAATTTCGTTACCTGTTTAAATGACGATGCTCGAAGTATTGCTGAATGCAAGGAACTAACACAAATCCCAAATTAAAAATTAGGTGTGGCCACCACACGACTTTCTTATACGTATGAAAGTGTTACTTCCGGTCGGAATTTTGAAATTTCATTTATACAAAAAATATTCCAAATCCAACTCTAAATACTTTTGTACTCTTCATAAATATATATGGAATGCATAATTTACGACATATTTACAAAAAATCGCTATTCGATAAGAGTAAAAGTGGTACTTCCGGTTTAAATTTTGAAATTTTTTTTATACAAAAGATATTTAAAAGTATGTTCTAACTACTTTTATTCTCGTAATGTACCTGCCTAGAATGCATGGCTTGCGAGATATTCGCAAAAAGCTGATTTTCGATAAGAGTAGAAGACCTACTTCCGGCAGGAATTTCGAAAAACTTTATTAAAACAATTTTTCTCAAATTTAATTTTGAGTACATTTGAATTCTTTATAAATTTGTTTAAACTTAGTAATTGACGAAATATTTGCAAAATTCGATTTTTTCACTGAAGTAAACTACTACTTCCGGTCTGCCGATTTTGCTCAAAATCTAATCAGTTCTCAAGAGGGAGATTATATTCGTAAATACAAAATTTGGAATTGATATCTGCAGCGGTTTGACCGCTATCGTGGTCACACACACACACACACACACACACACACACACACACACACAGACAGACACACAGACATTTTTTAAAAACCACTTTTTTGGTATCAGGGGACCTCAAATCGTGGACATCTGCAAAAATCTCGAGGTCGAACATTTTCATCATCACAATACTTCCTTATACTACGTATAAGAAAGTAAAAAAATTAGTTGTTAATTCTTCAGGAACACTTTGGAAATTTGCCAAAACTAATCACATATTTTGAAAATCGAATCTCAAATTAAAAAATGGATTAATCACATTAGATGTGGCTATTAATAATTTCAACAGTATTCCAAGTGACTTCGGATATGGCCTTCGGCAAAAGTTAGACGCAGTTGTTAATAGAAATCCAGATTTAATAACATTGCGGCATTTGTGTATTCTAAATACGCTCAAATAAAAGAATATTTCCAATACGCACCTATAACCAGTTGCGATGTTGAAAGGACGTTTTCTATGGACAAGGATGTACTTAATTCAAAGAGAACAAGTCTTACAGAAGAGAAAATGAACAAATAATAAGGTATTTTGTATTTTATAGATCACCAGCCACTTATTATCCAATTATATAAATAAAATTAAAACCTCTTTAAAAATACAACATTTCAATAGTGTGCCCATGGGCGATGAGTCATCAGCCGCTCGTGTCCGACCCCTAGTAATAAGTTAAAACACTGCATTCAGCGTTAAGTATTAGGTTTATATGTGCAATATTATAAAGAACATATTACATGAATGATGATCAATGAATTGTTTCATGTATTATTGTTTCATGTATTATTTATTTTCAACATCGTTTTATAAAATATAATCCAAATTAATGTAAGTATGTAATGTAAATGCTCAGTGGCAACTACAGATGATAGACTGTTTTAGGCAAAGTAAGTGTAAAAGATTTTTATTACATGTTTTTCTAATTATTAAGATTACCTTCAATGGAGGACTATGCCTAAAATATAAAAATCAAAAAAAAAATTGTAACCACTAATGGGTTAAATTAATTTAATAATATGTATTTGAAATTTTATTTGGCAAAAATTGATGTAAGAGGACAGGAATTTAGGTAGGTAGAAACAAAAATTACTTTAAAGCATTATTATTGAAAATATATTTATGTCACAAATCCAACATACATTTTTTTTTGTACTGTTCATGTACTATTATTTTTAACTTTGCCACCGATCTATAACATATTTTGCATATACCACAACACCGGGCCAAAATTCTTCAGAAATAGGTATGATTCTTTCTGGAGCAACAATAAATCCGCTACCACCACCTGTGCCAGCAGGTAATTCAACAGTGTAACTTAACGCAGCACCAATCGACGCAGCCCAATCTTGACTATTACCAGCGGCAAAGTACAATGTTGTTGACGACGCGCCAGTCACATACCGTGTACCGTTCACACGTTGGATGGCAGCTGCGACGGCTTCTCCAAGTTGTTGGTGTTCTGATGCGTTTTCAATTGGGTCATTAGTCCAACCCCAAGGATATAAAAGCCAATTACCAAAACTATGAATTGATAAATATAGAACTAAATTATCGGCTGCCAGAGCGACATCTGCAAAGGCCGCTACCTCAGGTTCAGAGAACGGACTCGGTCCTATGAAGATTTCAGAGCATTGATTTGTACTTGTTCCAAGCCCACCCCAATGGAAATCGAAATTTCTATTCCCGTCAACACCGTTACAGAGTCCAAGGAATCCAGGTCTTCTAGTTTTTCTCCATAGGCGTTGCTGAAATATAATATTTAATATAATATCTGCAGGAATATTATTTATAGTAAAAACGATAATAAACCCTATTTATTCATCATGTATTATATTCAAACAATAATGCAAATTAAATTTTTGTGTTGTTTCTTATAAATCACCCAATCGAACTTTATTTTAGTACGCTTATTATTGTAAACTAATTTATCTAAATCACTGAAAAGATTCTCTGTATGTTTGTCGTTAAACTTGTTCAAATTGAAGAAATGGTTTGTTTATTATTCGAAAATTTTTTCGGAAAGATTGTGTTGCAATTTTGAAAATTAAAATATTAGAAGTGGTTATGCCAGAGGGTATCATATAAACTTCGTTGATGTTCTTTCATATACTTCATTGGTTTCATCTCTTCTTAAATATTTATAACATCTGCGAAAAGCAGACTCACACTCAAGATACAAGGTTCAATCAGCCATAGCATCACTATTAGCTTGTCTTATTACATATCGAGGTGTCTTTCTAAATCACAAATCAATCTTAAAAGTTGACAATCGATATAGAAATGAACATATACTTACTTATTTGAATAAACTACTAATTCGATCACCCAAGAGCATAACAGTGTAACTTGTTTACCATATAGTTACTTACCCCGGTAAATGTGAACTCATAACCATCTGGATTCAATACAGGCACAATAATCCAATTTATCTTCTCAACTAGTTCACGATTATCTTCATTTTCGACAAGTTGTTGGACTATGTACAGCGTAACTGCTGGCGCAATCCATTCTCTAGCATGAATACCACCTTCGATTAAAATCGTTGGGTTGTTACTTGATCCTGAGCCGATTCTTATCAAAGAAAGCGGTCGTCCTTCTAAAGATGTTCCAAAAGTTTCTACACTCGCGATGCCAGGATATTTAACGGCTAATTCATTAAGGTAGTCTTGTATCTGAAAACATAAGTAAAATATTGTTTTCGAATACTTATTTTATTAAAAGTTAATAAACCACTTACAACAGGGTAACGGTGATATTCCGTAAAACTTATTCTGCCTTGGCTAAGTCTTGGATTTTTAGAAAGTCGTTCACGTTCTATTCTTATATTTCTGAAATTGATTGTTACATTAATCATTAATAGCGCTATATAAGTTATATAGCAAAACATAATTTACGTTATATTAATGTAATCCAAGATGCATATACATGATATATAAAGATGGGCTTGTTGCTCGCATTTGATAAAATTTATTAATTAAAATATAATTTAAAAGACATTTTATAAATTCATTAATAAATATTGAATACAGAATAAATGTTGATGGAGTGGGACAAAGGTACAATCATAGCAATCGATAAAGAGTAAATCAGTTAGATCTATTAGACTATAGTAATTAGTACTCTGATTACTATAGTTTGCAATGCTAATAAAATCATGTCATCGATTGTGCAAAAAAGACCTAGCATACGCGACACACATAATCTACAAGTATGTAGTAGAAAAGGTTAACTTACATAGTATTCACGTCAAAATGTTTTTCAAAGATTACAAACAAGCTTTCGACTTAAGCATAATAATAATAATATTTATTAAATTGACCAACAGATCACCCCAATACAGACATTATAAACAAATAATAAAGATATGTGAAAAATATGAAAAACATCCAGCAAGGTTATTAAAATTCTTGGTAGAATGCATCATAAGAGCCCTCAGCGAAAGGTAAGTTTTTCATCAAATGTAACTGCGAGATCATTGACATGCGTTTTGCAGTTGATGGCGATGTTATCAATAGATTAATTGTAACAAAATCTACTGTGTTTTCTGGTAAACGATATAAAACAGCACTTGTCGATGTTTAACTTCAATTTATTTAAAGATTTGTGACTCGGTCTAGGATCTATTGAAGAAAAGGCAGCAACTTGAGCTCCACCAATTCGATGAAATTTTTTTAAATCATCCGCATAGGTCAAAACATTACAATTGATAGAAGTTATTAAATCATTAACAAAGATGTTCAATAATAAGGGTCCAAGATTGGACCCCTGGGGCACTCCACAGGTGGAAACATACATCTTTGATTTAATAATAATAAAATAAGAAATAAGAAGTCAGTTTAATAATGGGAATACAGAAATTAAAAATGACCTTAAACAACACAATGCAGTAATGCAAACAGAACATGGGAAAACAAAGAATTTAACATCAACAAAGGTGTATTCCTTGTTCTTTACAATTTTTATTATGGCAAAGGATCACGTACTAAGGAAAACGGATATAAGAGGCATAGAGAGAACAGGAGGAAGTCAACATGTCGCATATATAGATGATCTAGGTTTAATTACAAAACAAAGAAGGATGGAAATGATCTCGATGGAAAGCGAGGAGGAATAGACAATAAGCATGAAAATAATGGGAGAAAAAACAAAAATTATGAAAATCGGCAGAAGTGAAGTATCTAGCAACAATCTAAACTTCGAATTTGAACACTTGAACAAGTTTATATACAGGGTGAGTCATTAGTAGCCGTTTCTTCGATTGCTCTTTTGTGTTTTAAATAAAAGAAAAAACCAATTATTGAAGAATTCATGGTTGCTTATGGCGCATATTGCAAAAATTCTTTGAGCTCTGACGCACATTCGGTTTCACCGGAAATGCACGGAACTTAAGTTTTTTAAATGACTCACCCTATATATTTTTGGATTTTATTGTACCGCTTTAAATTGTATGTTCAACTGTTTTATCTTTTTCAAAATTGAGCCAATAGGTTTTGAGTTATTAATTTTTTTTGAAAATATTTGACCAAAACACGTGTTCAGAAAAAAAATCAATTTTACATTGTTTTTAAAAGCAAAAACGTCAACTTTCGTTGTGCTTATAGCAAAGAAAATTGTGCATCATTTGGTAAAGTTGCACTCGACAATACCTCAAAAAACATTGTTTTTTCAAAGCCTACTTCCAGACATTTTTACATACCAAAAACTTATTTTTTTTAATGGAACACCCAGTATTTTATTGAGGCATTTTGTTCCTTTTTTTTATTCTCTTTCATTTTTGTTAACAGTGCCTTGTACCTATCTTTGGTAATTTTTGAGATAATCACTATTGGAGCAATTAGCGGTCAATTAAAGAACTACGGGCACTGTTCTATGCACCCAAATATTCGTCCAGTAAAGGCTGGAATGCGGCTGACTGCCTGAATCAACTGTTAAAGAAGGTCGGTATATATTTATGTCAAACTTATAAAAGCATCGCTATTAGTTATCATCCAAATGAATTATTCTTATGAAGAGTTAATAGATATGATGACCGGAAGAAGAGGAAAATAATACTGGCAAAAATAAAATCCAAGGGCCTTAAAGGCCTGTAAAGGTGATAAATACACCCGTGTTGAATTATTACAGTTGCTGGGTTTTCATTCATTATTGAGCGGCTTGCACTGATTATATTTGAGTTCAATATCGTTGTCATATTTTTTATATTCGGGTACCAGCTATTATTATCAAAAATAATCAAGATTGTCCACAATATAAGGCAGTCGTCAAATTACACCCTCCGTGCTTTTTATGGAAATTATTATTAATTATGTGTAAAATTAGCTGGTTCTGTATTTTGTTGTGTATGAACAGATTTCGATAGAAGAAGATAACAATTAAGAAAAATACCTTTCAAGATCTTCATCGATTATAGAAAATTCAATACTCTTTATTTTTAAAGTGTCCACAAATTCTTCTTGGGCATCGGGTTTAACCAATATATTTATGGGAAGATTGAGAGCTTGTACGTCTGATAAGAAGTCGTAATTGACATTCTGTCTCAAAATAGGCAATACTTTTGCTTGCTCCTGGTCTTTCACTTTTATTTGGTAAACTTTATACCTAAAATATTGTACATTTAATAGTATTCATAATTTTAAAGAGTCATAAAATACGTTACCCCTCATAGCTAAATAAATTTGCCAACGCGATAGCTGGAAAAAGCGCTAGTAATATTAAAAGCTTCATTCTGGCTTACAAATTAAGTTAACTGATTGCTTAAATATTTTTTTTTGTATTTATATGAAATGATGATGTAAATTTTGCTTACGTAAATAGCTGATGTAATATATGTCGATTTATTATCAAATAATTATAAAATATAGAAATGATTAATATCAACAGAAGTAGAGTACTATATACTAAGTACAATTGTAGATTCGATATATTAGATCAAATCCTGATATGGTATATAATTTGCGCAGTATTAATTAGGAAGTTTGTATTATGTATTTAATAGGGAATCACGTTAGTATTAGAAATGGAAGAATCCTACGTGACTTAGAATTACAAGCCAAATACGTCAACGAAACAAAAACAACTGCTATTTCAATCAATTCTGGTAAAAAACTGAACCTCATACTTTCTTTTTAACCAGTGTACTTTGATCAAGTAGCTCATTTAAGTGAACTCACGTCTTTCAAAAAACAGCTTGCACTGCAAAAATTTACTTTTAAGGATAAAGATATATAAAATGTATATAATAATATAAATACAGTCGCTTTTCATATGTGAATCGTCATTTAAAATAAATTAAATCTGAATATATTATATTATTATTACATTGATGTATAAACTAAAGCAATCTAATCTTTTAACGGGATCGTCTGAACAAAGATAATTATTTAAACACTTGTTTCAATTTCAATATCTCTGGAAGAGACATTAGACATAGCTTTAGTCATTGAACGCACGTCCTCTTGATTATCTTTATTATACATGTAGAACTCAGATTCACAAAAGCTCCGTATGACTTTAAGGTAGTTAGAATATTTCCGAAGGGATATTTCCAATTCTGCTTATGTTTTTTTTCTATGTTAAAATAACGCTTGAAGCATATTAAGTTATTTGCATTTAGTCAACATTATTATTGTTATCAACTATAATTGTATTTTATAAAGTTCAAATTCTGCACAACACCACTTATTAAAACAAAGAACAGAGTGCCGTGTATAATTACCGCAAATTATTCTGAAATTGACATGAAATTTAATCAACATTTTTAGTTAATTTTTATAATATAACTAGCGATACACATTCATTTAGAGCTTTGAAACTGACACCAATCACATACATACATCCAGTTTTATACATATAAATTTTAAATAACCTTGCACTAATGCAATATTTAAAAGTATTTTTTTTTCAATTATTACTGAAAAGGCCTTAGATGATGTTGTGGTCTGTACTTTCTCTGTGATTATTAGTGTGCAACTTCATGGGTTAGTTAGTATTAATTTAACCACTGAATAATCACAGGTGATCCAATGTAAATAAGATCATGAGTGAACTTCATGGCTTAGTAATAATCTATAACCACGGAATATTCACAGGTGATTCGATATCAATAAGATTAAATGATGGAAAATGATTTTATTTTTAGTCCGATCACCACCAAACTTCACACGAACACGTTCCAGAATATGATAGAGTTTTGCTGAAAATTTTATCAAAAGCAATAAGATACAACTATGGTGTTTTTGATAGAATTCTCCTAGCAATGAGGATAAAATGAGTAGTTATGCACCTTAACTGGTGCTGGTGTCATTTTCAACAATTTTAGTAGTCAGTCTGTATAATAAAACTTGTAAATAAATGTATGCAACTGATTTCTGTTTTTTAGTATTCTGTATTAGATTGTAACAATACTAACAATGCCTGGAAAGGTTTTGGAAACCATATTATAATCACCAGATTTTATTAAGTAACACGTACAGTTGCCGCCACCTATTATCATTCCAGTGAAGAATTATTGATCTTCTGCGATAATTTGCCGGTATAATGCTATTTCTTAGGAGGTAAACCATGATAAGTATACTCTTTCCTATGCGACAAAAATCAATAGTGTTAACATGGACATATGATTATAAAGTCTAACACATCCAGTTATTTATAGATGGCAGTCAGTTTGGGTTTTGATTTAATTGTAGAAACATTATTATCTGCCACTTTTCCAGGGTTATCTCATTTAATGCTATTGGGAGACTGCTAGAGAAAGAACGTCTATTAGAACACGTGTATAATACACTAAAATATTTAAAAATAAAATAACCTGAAGAAGCACCAGAGGAAAACAATTGCAGCGTTTAATAGGTATATATTTAAAACCTGCTTTGTGTTATTTTATTTTATAATTACTTACATGTATTATATATTCTTTACATTTTTAAATAGAGTTAGTTTAAGTGCTTCTTTGTAAATACATAAAAGCAACCAATCCAACGAATTAGTGTTTAATAAACACTCTCATAGCAATTATATGAACTTTAGGGTATAGATATAGGGATAATGAGTAAAGTATTGTATCACCCATCAGTGTATACGTATTTTGAACTTTTGATTGCTCGCTATCTTCTCAATTCGCGAGCTAATTCAGTAGAAAAATACTAAAATACAGTATCATATAACACTTATGAATTTATTATTACCCCTATATCGTGACACTAAAGTTTGGTGTTTTCACGTAGTGCCTATGAATATTTTATTTACTAAATGGTCTGTAAATTTGTATTCTTGCTATCATTAGTCACAGTATCTTAAAAATAAGGAAGGTTATATTAAGAGTTAATTAGGTATAACCTTTCTCCAAATTTACATAAACAAGAGGCAACGTTTGAATAATTATCTTTGACGTAAAAGCATGACAAATAGGAAATCAAACGTAAGAAAAGAGTGTTAGAGTTATTTGACGCAAATAGATTTTCTGTGCGATTTGTTGCTATACAGAGTGACCCAGAAATAAAAAGACGGAGTAGCAGGTATGTGAAGTCCGAACAGAAACAGGCCCAAATATACCGCAATAACGAAGAAATTAAAAAATTAATTTTATATGTTGTTTTTTAGATAAAAAATTACATTACGGACCTGGCACAGAATGTATGTTTATAAATACACGTAAGAATGCTCATTTGTAAATAGAAACAAACACGCATTCATAGAAAGAAAAATACGCTTTTATTTGTATAAAACGGGAAAAAAACGTTAAATCCTACTCACTCATATTTTTTGCCCGATGTGTCTAACGCAGCTATGTAGTCGGTTGTTGACCCAGATGGGCGACACACTTTATTGCAGACAATAAAAGATTGTTTTTACTTTTAAAATAGGAAGGTTGTTGCTCTTTAATGTGTTTGTAGTCGGAAACAGCTGATTATTTTTATTTTAGAATATTCAATAAATCCAAGTTTTTCTAGCCTTTATTACAGTAAATATCAATAATATAATCCTTTTTTTTCTAGCAGGTGTAAAATTAAAGTAATGAATGGTTTGATATTTATTATGAAGTATCTATTCTTTTTTCTTTTTTTTAACATAAGTAATATAGTGGTCCTGAAAAGGACCGATTGTGAAAGTGAAGCAGGTGGATATTTAGTCCAGAGTCGGCGTAAGGTCAATTGAATTCTTTATTATTTTTTTTCTGCCGTCTGCGCACGAATAAAGACTTAATATTTTGAGGGTACGTTTTTACACAATCTAGCTTCCGATTTTTGCTACTCCGTCTTTTGATTTCTGGGACATCCTGTATAAGTCATAAGTTGTATCTCACTCAATATCTACCTACGAATTGTGGTAATAAAGGATCTTACTACAGTCATTGTTCTTTATTAAACACTGTTTTTAAAAAATACAGAAAAACAAAAACCATAATTAAACTACATGAATGGTAGGGGCTGCTGTACACCTAAATGTTTACATTTTCAGTTTTAATGAAACACAGGTCAGCACTGTCTACCGTGTATTGAAATTAGTTGTCATCCTTGTTAAATCAAGAATCCTCAAGTGGGACCTGCCAATAGTGAACTACTTCCCTTTTTGCCATTTTATTATTAGTTTGCTACTTTTATTCATTGAAAGCTCTACATCATAATTTATCATAATAACATATCAGATCAAGACTAGTCCTTGATTAACGTTGTTTTCCAATACAATGAAATACAGCTGTAATATAAATAGTGTTTCAGGATTTGCTGTATAAAATTGGCTACCACATATGCTGCTGTAGTTGAGTGTACATTTTGTAACATTAACTAAAGGTAGATAAAGAAAAAATATTAAAAAGTGATTTGGGTTTCTAACATATGACAGGGTTTATATTTTCATATATGTTAGTTTTTATTTTTTGGAATTAATTAATGATAATTATTTGTTTGAGTGATTTAGTAATTGAATTGTTTAATTAAATGAAGAGTATAATTAATTGATAACCACGAATACATTAATGAAGGTTTCAATGTTGGGAGTTTTATTAATTATATTACTTTTTCGAAATTCGTGAAGTTCCTAAATATTCTTGGGAATTTATGCTTGCGTTTGCTCTTTCCCTTTTTGTAACTATATTTAATAGCACCTTATTAAAACATTATTTTAGTCGTACATATTTTGAACTCAATCTAGTTATGTCATTAGTAGCGCGCGGACACGTACGGTTGATGACTCATCGCCCATGGGCGCACTATTGAAATGTTGTATTTTTAAAGAGGTTTTAATTTTATTTATATAATTGGATAACAAGTGGCTGGTGATCTATAAAATACAAAATACCTTATTATTTGTTCATTTTTTCTTCTGTAAGACTTATTCTCTTTGAATGAAGTACATCCTTGTATATAGAAAACGTCCTTTCTACATCGCAACTGGTTATAGGTGCGTACTGGAAATATTCTTTTATTTAACCGTATTTTGCATACACAATTATTATGTTATTAAAGGATTTCTATTAAAAACTGCATCTAACTTTTGCCGAAGGCCACATCCGAAGTCACTTGGAATACTTTTGAAGTTATTAATAGCCCACGTCTAATGTGGTTAATTCATCTTTTAATTCGAGATTTTGATTTTCAAAGTATGTGATTAGTTTAGGCAAATTTCCAAAGTGTTTCTGAAGGAATAACAACTAATTTTTTTAAATTTGGGATTTGTGTTAGTTCCCTGCACTTTAAAATATTTCGACCATCGTCATTTAAACATGTAACGAAATTTTGTAAACGATCGAAATTCTCTGCAAAAAAAACTATTTCTGTGTGTTTTAGCAAAGCTAAGTAACGAACGTGCGATATTTTGACATTCTGTAACGATATTTTACAGACTTTGTAATAAATTTTGGAATCACTGACAATTCATTTTCATATCAGAAAAAGTAACATAAACAACGTTCTAGATCTAAATAAATGATAATTAAAAATGTACGCTTATGTTATTGAAACTAAACAAAATCCAGTGCAGACTTACGTCTAGATAATTGGGAGAAGTCGATTCAATAAACCGGTATTAAACAGACTATTACAAAATTACGAAGTACGTAATTAACAGTCAAAACAATGAAAAAACAAAACTAACGTAACTATGAATGATAACTATGGTATGGTATGGTATGGTATGGTATGGTATGGTATGATAACTATGGTATAATACATTTTAAAAACCCTTCACGCTCCTATCTACGCCGATGAAAAAAGGATTTTACTCAAAAATTCCTTATTTTATGGGCATTCATTCTCGGGCACTTCTCGGGCGTAAACAGATGTTGCAGTTCAGTATAGGAATTAGTGCTATTCAGTGTAAGCGTGTGTTGTTTACATTGCTTCTTTGCTCCGTTGTAACTTCGTCGTAGTTTAAACCGGTCATGTCCGCGCCCTAGTCATTAGCATAGTAAACTATATTGAAAAATTACAAATTAAATTAAAAGCAAGAAAGAAATTCTACAAGCACTCGCAGATTCACATTGACAGCTTATATAGACACTTTAAGGGAGAGTGACCACTACCTAAATTAGTTACTTCCAAATCCTCACTTTATTTTTTTAATATTTAAACAATTATTTTTTACATTATTTAACAAATAGAAGAAATAGCGTGGTTTTTTCTTCGGAAATATATCTAGAAAAGAAATAAAAAATGAAATTAGAAAAATATCCGAAAATTAACGACACTATCATAATTTAATAAATATTCTAACAACGTCCTTGAAAGAGTCGACAAAATATGTTCATAAGTAAACTTGTGATTTGTCAAATAAAATAAATCTGTTAGACTGATTGTTGGAGAAATTTTAAAGTGAAACATGCTACAGTTTCGGCTAGCAGGCAGAGTTCACCATACGAGCTTTATTGCTTCTGAGAACTCTAACAGGGTTTTGCGATTCCCATTCACAGTCCTTGTTGATTTAAATGACACATGTCTAGCTTCGTTTCAACAAATGAAACTTAGGGTGCACGTATAAATCAGAGTGCCTTACCGCTGCAACTTAACATGAATATTCTATCTTTTTCACACCACCTGCCATTAGGATCACCGTCCAAAACGTATGTCTGTGCACAAAAATCGGAGAAATACTCGACGCGGCCACTTAAAATCGGAGTTCTTTCAATCCGGGAACACAGCTTTAAGTACTTTTGGCTAAACTATGTTTGGACGAATAGTATACTTGCTTGTAAAATTGACGTATAGCTAAATACTGCACTAATAATTATTACTAGCACTGTAAGGTGCACTCCTATTTCTCCAGAACATAACATTTTTAAGTTGAAATCATGTAAACCAATTTGGAATACGGTAATCTCTATTAACCTCCTTTGATTAAAAGAATTTGGACATAAAATTAATTCGAATGTATAGTTTTTAAGAAATAGTTGATATTTGATCTTTCAGTAATCGTTTTATTTATTCATGCTGCAAAAGTTTGTTGCAAGTTAAATCGTCTCAGATATGGTAGTGGAAAGTGCAATTACTTATACCGTTATTGTGTGATTAATAGTCCATTTTGAGACATTAGGTGTGGAGTTTCTTATTTCATTTTCCACAATAGTTTTATAGGTGTGAATAGAAGTAAGTAATAAATAAATTTATTTCAGTATCACTCAAATTTCTCGCACTTTACTATTTATTTCATAATAGAAATTTTAATGTATGTATGTACTATGTATACAGAGTTGTTCAAATGCTATACTATCGAAATAAATGCTTAGTATATTTACTTTTTAAAATGAAATTTCTAATTATACAGAATATAATCTTTGAAGGAAGACAGTAAGAGCAAAAAGCACAAAGAATAAATTCAAATGTAGAAAATGCCAATATTATTAGAACAAACAGATACATGTTGAAACTCCATTATATATATATATATATAATAAAACACAAGTGTATAGTTTCAAAATTATTATAATGTTTAACACACTACATATGTTTCGCCACACTGTGGCTTCATCAGGTGGATGAAAATACAATTTCAAAATACAAATTAGCTCCTATATATATATCAATACAAATTACAAACATAATCTTAGTTAGGAGTTATTTAAATCTATTTGACTTCCCCCCTACTAAATCAAAAATGTAAACATATCCACCCCCTCTTAGAATGAGATTATGTTTGTAATTTTTATTGATATATATAGGAGCTAATTTGTATTTTGAAATTGTATTTTCATCCACCTGATGAAGCCACAGTGTCGCGAAACATATGTAGTGTGTTAAACATTATAATAATTTTGAAACTATAGACTTGTGTTTTATTATATACAGGGTGTTTAAAAAAGATGCGGCAATATTAAAGGGGTTGATTGTTCAGGTCATTTTATACAAAAAGTTTATAATAGACAAGGTCCGCAAACGCTTCGTTACCGATCTACAGCGTGTTGAAGTTTAATTAAAAGAAACAGTAAAAATTAGATTTCTCCAAGACGGCATTAAAGATCATAATGAAATTTTAGCCGTGTATATTTTTCAAGAAAAGAATAGGACGCCGCTGATTTCTCTAAAAATAAAAATATGTTTCTATTCTTTGTTTAATTGTGAAGAAAAAAGCTCTCTTAACTTTCTATCATATGACGTACCGTTTTTTAGTAAAAAAAACACATTTTAGTGCATGTACATTTATTACAGACATTTTTTTTAAATAACAAGGGTTTTATTTAAGGGAAAAAACAAATATTTTACCATACCAACAATTTTAGCAAGCAAAAATTACAATAATTGTGCAAAGTGACCACCTCGAGCTCGGATGCAAGAATCCAATCTTCTCCTCATTGATTGGCGAACTCTCTCAAAAACAACAGGATCGGTTTCAATTGAGTTGCACCCAGCAATGATTCGATTTCTTAAGTCTTCTACGTTTTCCAATGGAGTAGCGTACACCAATGACTTCAAAAAAAAAGATGCGGCAATATTAAAGGGGTTGATTGTCCAGGTCATTTTATACAAAAAAGTTTATAATAAACAAGGTCCGCAAACGCTTCGTTACCGATCTACAGCGTGTTGAAGTTTAATTAAAAGAAACAGTAAAAATTAAATTTCTCCAAGACGGCATTAAAGATCATAATGAAGTTTTAGGCGTGTTATTTTTCAAGACAAAAATAGGACGCCGCTGATTTCTCTAAAAATAAAAATATGTTTCTATTCTTTGTTCAATTGTGAAGAAAAAAGCTCTCTTAACATTTTATCGTACGACGAAATGTTTTTTAGTAAAAAAAAAAAACACATTTTAGTGCATGTACATTTATCATGCTTACAAAAATATTTTTAAACAGTCCTGTTTTATTCACTGACATATTGAATGACATATGATTAATAATTTTGTATGTGTCGAATTTGTTGAATTTACTTATCATGAATCGCTATACAAATGCAGAGATGACCGACATGCACTACATTTATGGACTTGCTGATGGAAATGCATTAGAAGCTAGGCGGTTGTATACTGAAAGATTTCCTGGCCGTATTGCTCCTGATAGAAAAACTTTCGAAAGTATTCATCGGCGTCTTTATGAAACAGGCACATTAAGACGAAATGGAGGAGCAGGAAGGCCAAGGACAGCAAGAACGGTAGAGCTGGAAGAGGATGTGCTAGACATGATTGAAGAAGATCGAGGTACTTCTACTCGAAAAATTGCTGACGCTTTGGATGTAAGTAATGGGACTATTTGGCACATTCTGAAGGAAAATTTGTTGAACCCATTCCATATACAACGCGTTCAAGCATTACTTCCTGCTGATTTTCCTCCTCGCATTGCATTCTGTCAATGGCTTTTGCAGAAAATGGTTCAAATCCCTCAATTCCTGATGTTGATTCTGTTCACCGATGAAGCGAATTTTTGAAGAAATGCAATACGCAATTTCCATAATAACCATGTATGGAGTGACGAAAATCCACATGAAATTGTTGAAAATCGTTTTCAACATCAGTTTTCTTTGAACGTTTCGCTTGGGATTGTGGGTGACTGCCTAATTGGACCGGTATTTTTACCAAGGAGACTAACCGGAGAGGTGTATCGCACCTTTTTGGAAAACACGCTCCCTGGATTTCTGGAGGATGTACCATTAGCAATTAGAGATGCAATGTGGTATATGCACGATGGCGCACCAGCCCACTTTAGTCAAGTAACTCGTGATTTCTTAACACAAGCATACGGAAATCGCTGGATTGGCCGAGGTCATTGATTATGTATAAGAAGATATTCCAAGTCCATTGAGAATCAAAATAGTTACAAATGTCAGCGGAAGATGTCGCCTAACTATCCAAACATGAAAAATTGCAATTTCGCGCGTGACTGCATTCAAGTTTAAAACCAAGGCACATTGCGCTATCTACGGAAGAATAGTTCTTGTGGCTGTTGTAAACTCTTGTGTAAATAAACCAAAAGCAGAGAGCAATGTAACCAACACATATTTTTTCTTGGGTATGTATTTAATAATATGATTAATATATACCTATGATATATACATACACATAACACATAATATACGAACGGGCGAATGAAGAGATGTATTGTATGAACCCGGTTTATTTATTTCTTCTTTCTCTCTTTCTCTCTATATTTGAATAAAGAAGGTCAATTTTTCTTTTTTCTGGATTTAAAATCTAATAAAATGCTATACAAAAATAGTCAGTAAGAATAACATAGACCATAAAAAGATACTCAAGATACGATCTTAGATAAGTATACCTTCAAGGTTACATCTTTATTTTTCTATAAATATACTGAGCAGCATTTTAAAGTAATTTTACATTATGGTACATTTTTAATTCTTATATTTATACTAAACACCTAGTAATGTCAAAGTACCTATGCAAAACACTATAAATAATGTGAAGAAAATTTGTTCCTAGATTTATTTAACACCAATTTGACAAACAAAGAATACGTTTACTGTAAGTGAATGAATTAGGCAGTAATTGTGGAGGAACGGGGTAATACTGTCTTTTTTGTTATCTCGGACAAAAAATGACGAATACACTTTTGAATTCCTTATAAAATTTCTTTGGAATAATGTGCCCAGCATACTTTAACGCCATTTAAAATATGGAAGTGTATAACAGCAGTTCTTATCTTTGAACGATAAATTTTTAAGCATGTATTAGCGCTCAAAATTGTATTCAAACACAAACACAAAATGTGATAAGAGGAAAAAGGATCAGTTTATGAAATAATGTTGCTTTTGTATTACGCAGATCGATGTTACTAATTATAATACAAAAAAATTAGGTGTGGCCACCACACGACTTTCTTATACGTATGAGCGCTTCAAATTATAGAATTTTTAGAATTTTTTTACACAAATTATTCAAAATCCTATTCTAAGTACTTCTATTCTCTTAATAAATCTCTATAGAATGCATACTTTGCAAGATATTATCAAAAAAGTGCTCCTCGCTAAGAGTAAAACTGCTACTTCCGGTCTGAATTTTGAAATTTCATATGTACAAAAACTATTGCAAATCCAGTTTTAAATACTTTTGTACTCTTGATAAATTTATATAGAATGCATCACTTACGACATATTTGCAAAAAATCGCTATTCGATAAGAGTAAAAGTGGTACTTCCGGTCTGAATTTTGAAATTTTTTTTTACACAAAAGATATTGAAAATTATGTTTTAAATACTTTTATACCCGTAACGTACTTGTCTAAAAAGCATGACTTGCGAAATATTCGCAAGAAACTGATTTTTGATAAGAGTAAAAGACCTACTTCCGGTAGGAATTTCGGAAAACTTTTTAAATAAAATTATTCTTAATTTTAATTTTAAGTATATATGAATTCTTTATAAATTTGTTTAAACTTAGTAGTTGACGAAATATTGGCAAAAATTCCATTTTTTCGCTGAAGTAAATTGCTACTTCCGGTCTACCGATTTTCTGAAAAACTAATCAGATCTCAAGAGGGAGATTATACACGTAAATACAAAATTTGGAATTGATATCTACAGCGGTTTGAGCGCTATCGTGGTCACACACACACAGAGAGACATACAGACATTTTTTTAAAAACCACTTTTTTGGTATCAGGGGACTTCAAAACGTGAACATCTGCAAAAATCTCGAGGTCGAAAATTTTCATCATCACAATACTTCCTTTAACTACGTATAAGAAAGTAAAAGAAGGTTGTGTATTGAGAACGATTCATTTTAGCTCTGTCAAGTTGCCGCCCCCCCGCAATTTCAATTTATACAGTATAAAATGCGTATCAATTGTGCTCCATTTGTGCTCAATGTGCCGTTATTAGTGTAATTTGTGCTCTTCTGTCTTTTAAGATTTTTAAAAAAAAATCGAAGGGGGGGGCGAACTTGACGATTGGCCCCCAAAAATTTGAAATTCTTTTTAAAACATGAAGCACTCCAATTATGCTCAGTTGTACCGTATAGCATTTTCCCGCCAACCACTCACTTTTGAAGTTATACCAAAAAGAAGTTCTGAAACTGACGAAAGTCTACTGTCCTGCCGCACCTTTGTTATAACTTGTATAGTATAAAATGTTTATCAAATGTGCTCCATTTGCACTCAATTGTTGTTAGTTTCATTTGGACTCAGCTATACTGTTTAAGGAAATTAGAAAAAAGATCGAAAGTGAATATCATTCAACAACAGTAGTAGAAAGATGTGATAATTTTATGGAGCACATTCGTCTTGAGAATAATTACTTATCAAAAAAGTGCTTGGGTTATTACAATTTTAATAAAAGATTATTTTGTTAAGATTTATTTACTTTTATTTATGTTCTATATAATATTGCATGAGGATACACCATCTCACTATCATTGCAGTCTACTTTGCGTTGCAGTAAATGATCGTAGACTTCCCATTTTTCGTTAATTCTGAAAGAGAATGCTTTAAAATGGCCACTGACGTTCTGCTCGACGACTCCAAGGGGCCCAGAGTAAGCGATGAGGCCACCTAGGTCATATCTAATGTCATCAGTAGTAATGGTCTTTGGTACATTATTATCAGAAGCATAATGTTATTTCGTATAGTTACTTCTATCAACATGTACTGCTTGTTGTATTCAATTTTTGTTGTTGTCGCACTTACAAATTCAGTTTTTACGCAGATGTTGCGTCTGTCAGTTCTATAAAAGTACTTTGTTAATACTGCCTGCAATTCTAGATGTGACGCACTGTTTTTTTAAATATAACTTCGAAAGTGAGTGGTTGGCAAAAAAATGGTATACGGCACAATTGAGCACAATTGGAGTGCTTTGCGATGGCACGGAATTTTAAAAAGAATTTCAAAATTTTGGGGGGACCAATCGTCAAGTTACCCCTCCTTCGATTTTTTTAAAAATCTCTGAAAACAGACGAGCACAAGTAAAATTAATAATGGCATAATTGAGCACAAATGGAGCACAATTGACACACATTTTATACAATGTAAGTTGTAACTCGGGGACGCCAAGTTGACAGAGCTCAATTTAGATACTGACACTTATTCCCTGACATAATTTACTTTACTGATTTTACTTGTTGAAATAACGAATTATTTTAGGCTACTAAATGGAATTTTAAAAACATGGATATACGAGGGTGGGTCAATATGTCCGTGACTTTTTGAATTTACCGCCTCTTAACTGAAAGGGCAACACTGCTCCTGTCAAGAGACATCTGTCAGTTGACTCCTGTGAAAATTTGAACAAGCCGCGTCATTTCGTTTGTGTTTGACAACCATTAATAGCAGACTACAGCGTGATTTGAGGAGAAAATGGAAAAATGTGAATTTCGCGTGCTCATTAAGCATTATTTTTTTGCGGAAAAAACCATCACTCAAACCAAGCTTGATAAATACTATGGGAACTCTGCACCATCAATTTCAATGGTAAAAAAGTGGTTTACTGAATTTCGTTGTGGCCGTACAAGCACGGAAGATACCGAACATTCTGGACGCCCAGTAGAGGTCTCTACACCCGAAACAATTAAAAAAATTCACGATATGATGTTGGCCGATCGGAGATTGAAAGTGCGAGAGATTGTGGAAGCCATAGGCATATCACATGACTCGGTGGTTTCAATTTTGAATAATGACTTAGGTATGAGAAAGCTTTCCGCAAGATGGGTGTCACGTTTGCTCACAATCGACCACAAACGCAATCGTGTGACAACTTCGCAGGAGTGTTTGGCGTTGTTTAACCGCAATATGGACGAGTTTTTGCACCGTTTCGTAACCGTGGACGAAACGTGGATCCACCACAACACACCAGAGACAAAATAGCAGTCAAAACAGTGGGTTTCTCGGGATGAATCGGCGCCAAAGAAGGCCAAGGTGGGTTTGTCAGCCAATAAAGTCAAGGCGACCGTTTTTGGGATGCACGCGGTATAATCCACATTGACTACCTTCAAAAGGGTAAAACAATCAATGGCGAATATTATGCCAACTTATTGAGTCGATTTAATGACAATTTGAAAATTAACCACCGCATTTGGCCAAGAAAAAAGTTATTTTCCGCCAGAACAATGCAAGGGCGCACACATGTGCAGTTTCCATGGCAAAAATCCCTGAATTAGGCTACAAATTGCTCCCTCATCCGCCTCATTCTCCGGATTTAGTCCGGAGTGACTATTTCTTGTTTCCAAACCTAAAGAAATGGCTCGGCGGAAAGAGATGTGACTCCAACGATAAAATCATCTCACAAACAAATACCTATTTTGATGACCTCGGCAAATCTTATTTTTTGGAAAGGATAACAAAATTAGAGAAACGTTGGACAAAGTGTAGAGAGCTCAAAGGAGACTATGTTGTAAAATAGAATGATTTTTTATCCAAAAACCTGTGTTTCATTCAAAAAGTCACGGACATATTGACCCGCCCTCGTATATACGAAATTTAATCTATGGCGGTTTTCATAGTTTTGGAGTACAGTACTTTATAGAAATCTAAAATTTACAAGGCACAATAGGAATATTTAATAGTCAATGCTATAGAATAGGGTTATACGTTACAAGGTATTACTATTATCTAAATTTTATCTATAACTATTTTCATATACATAGGTAACATTGTTTTTGTGTACTATGAATGAAGCAAGACCTTTATTATTAGTTGGACAATGTATTTTATACAAATATATCTATAATGCATAAAACGAATATTCGTAGTATAAGGGAAAGCGTCTTCACAAAGAATCAATTGTAGACAAATATCCATTTGCGAAAAACAAACAGTATTTGAAATAATGTGCTGATTATAAGAAACACAAATAAAGTAGTAATAGATACAAAAAACATATTTATAAATACGTGATATGTTAGAATAGAATAGAATAGAATTTTTATATTCCTAAATGACAAAATAAATGAACAAATGTTAAGAGCCAATATATAATACTGTAAGTGAAGACAAACGCCTATCAGTCTTCGAAATATTTACAGACGATTCCGTGAGAATTTGGTATTATGTCAGTGTACTTATATACATAACGAAAAAAATACAAATAAAAGTATTATATCTATGCCTTCTTTCTTCGGCAAAGCCCGACTCCCACGTTTTCAGATATATGTATATTCATTGTGTTTATAAATGGCTTTTGTGGTAGAGTGGAACATAAATAAAATATTTTTTAATACTATTAGTATAAGTATACACATTTTATTAATGAAACTACGCAGTATATGATCAGAACTATTATTATTACCTATATAAAAATTAAATTAAATTTATTTACTTTATTTTACAGCGTCATCTGTTTACTGAAAAGCCAAAACTAGGAATTTATTATGTTGGTTAACGGTTTAAATCTCAACTACCTTGAAAATTACCCCCACCACATGTGGACACTTTGACGACTAGCGCCCCACTGGTGGTGACATCCAAAATGTTGATTTTAGGCGCAACCTTTTTCTTATGGACTTGGACTATCTTCTTATACATAATCAATGGCCGAGGTGGACCACACTTATGGCCTGCACGATCCCCAGACTTAAATCCCCTGGATTTTTTCCTGTGGGGCCATTTGAAGTCATTGGTGTACGCTACTCCATTGGAAAACGTAGAAGACTTAAGAAATCGAATCATTGCTGGGTGCAACTCAATTGAAACCGATCCTGTTGTTTTTGAGAGAGTTCGCCAGTCGATGAGGAGAAGATTGGATTCTTGCATCCGAGCTCGAGGTGGTCACTTTGGACAGTTATTGTAATTTTTGCTTGCTAAAATTGTTGGTATGGTAAAATATTTGTTTCTGCCCTTAAATAAAACCCTTGTTATTTAAAAAAAAATGTCTGTAATAAATGTACATGCACTAAAATGTGTTTTTTTTACTAAAAAAACGGTACGTCGTATGATAGAAAGTTAAGAGAGCTTTTTTCTTCACAATTAAACAAAGAATAGAAACATATTTTTATTTTTAGAGAAATCAGCGGCGTCCTATTTTTTTCTTGAAAAATAACACGCCTAAAATGATCTTTAATGCCGTCTTGGAGAAATCTAATTTTTACTGTTTCTTTTAATTAAACTTCAACACGCTGTAGATCGGTAACGAAGCGTTTGCGGACCTTGTTTTTGTATAAAATGACCTGGACAATCAACCCCTTTAATATTGCCGCATCTTTTTTAAACACCCTGTATACAAAATATACTAGTTTAGATCAAATGCACTAGCTAATATATTGCTAACTTTGTACAAATAAATTCCTAAACACCTTGGTGTATTTCTTTGTATTGAAAAAACGCTGTTTAGAGACAATCAATGATTAGGCTTAATCAATGATTTGTTATCCAAGTATTTTAATCGGAGTTGGAAAAACCTTCTCTTACTATGTTCCGTGAGACCTGGGCTTCAGCAATGCATTGCAGCAAGTGAAACGTGTTAATATATTATTTAAATCAGTTATTTTTTAATAATAATTATGAATCCCAAAGACTTGGTAAGGATGAATTTTTTATGTTATATATTATATATAGTTCTTTTGATCAAGAAACTATAATGTTTCGATGTCGTGTTTTCCTTAAAAGAATATAATATATTCTAAACAAACGTCAAACGTTACAGTGAATCTTTCAGGGCAATACATAATTAGTCCATGCAACAGATAAGACACGGAAATAAAGTGGCTTCTATTATTTTACACGACAAGCATTTTAATTTTGTAGGAAATAACTATTATTCTTGCTTTTATCGTTTTCAAGGTTTGTAGTATTGAAATAAATATTTTAAAGCACCAATGCTTCTTGTGTTAGTACATACATTATGTATGAGCTGATACCTTCATTATTAATATAGCATCGATAACCTTATCTCTCTTGTAAATACAGTTATTAAAGAAAAATATAGGTCTATAATTGAAATATATTTTCCACAATATTTATAAAGGTTGTTCTGAGACGGCTTATCAAAATACTTCCTTATTGCTTATTTTACAAACAAGCTGTACATTATTAATAGTATATTAATTATTATTATGATGCATAAAACATTGTAATTTAGTAATAAGTGCTGATTTAATTTTTACAATCTTTATTTACACTACTACAATGATTTTTAATATAAATCTTTTATTTTTTGTAATTTGCTACGACATAATTGTAGTATGCTACGATTCCTGGCCACGTTTCTTCAACGACAGGTCTAATTCTTGATGGAGGTAAATCGAAACCTTGGTTGCCACCACCCGGCAATTCTAGTGTGTAACTGAGAGGTGCACCTGCAACACCTTTGAACCAATCATCACTGCATCCTGCGGCAAAATACAAAAGAAGTGCCGAGTTTCCTACAACGTATCGGGTACCAGCTACTTTAGCGATCGCATCGGCAGCCAAGTCTCCAACATAGTGTAGTTCGTCTACATTGTCGGGTATATCATAAGTATAACCCCATGGATACAAAATCCAATTGCCAAAGCTGTGCACCGCCAAGTACAAATCTACTTCATTTGCGAGAGCAACTCGAGCTAGCGCTGCAGTTTCTGGTTCAGAGAAGGGGTAACGTCCAATAAATATCTCGGAACATTCGCTAGTGCTGGTACCAAGTCCTCCCCATGCAAGATCGAAGTTGCGATTTCCGTCAACACCATTGCAGACAGTTCCAATACTTCTGGTCTTCCGCCACATCCGCGTCTGAAAATATAGAAATAATGTAATGGACGATTGCAGTAAATTTCTTATATCTTCGCTCATACGCATCAAGTATTAATAAAGAGGTCAGCGCATTTTGGATTAACCTGATTAATGATAGCCAACAATTCTTACACATAATTCACAAAGGAGCAGAAACTTGTAACAGTATATTCACCTATATAATGAACTCGTGCTGATAAGTTGTTCGATAGATAGTTGTACTTAATTTTCAATGTCAAATTCAAAAACGTTTGAGATTTTAGGTATAGCTAAGGTTGGGCAATAATTAGCTATATAATTTCTATTGCAATTTTGAGATATTGGTGTAAGTAGAGTTGATATACAGTAACATGCCCCAATTTTTTAGTTTTATAATAATTATCAATTTCCAAAGATGTTGCAGAAAATCATCTCCATAAGAAAGGAACTAACTAAGGATAAATCTGGCCTTAAAGCCGATATTCTTTCAAACCTGAATACTATGATTTAGAGTTCTTGACTTTATTCTGTATTATTTTCAGCTGTATCCCAAGGGCACTGATAACTACAAAATAATTTTCTCACGTTTTTGAAAGCAGGTGATTTGGTGACATATTTGCGGCAAAACCTCTCTATGCAGCACGTAAAATGGGTTGCAGAGACTTTACATATGCATGCAAAAGATGTATATGAACAAACTTTTTCAGCTGTTATTTTTTTAAAAAGTAGCAAAAAGTGGCAGCTGAAATTTGTTGGGCTAAAAATAAAGTTTACAGACATGTGTTTGATTGTAATTGTAAAATACATTATTTTCCAATGCATATTATTATTTCTTGAATATAAAATACTATATATTTATAAAACTCGATTATTTAAACAATTATTTAATAACAATTTGAGAAATTATATTTGAATAAGAGTTTTCTTAAGAAAATAACAACATTGTTCGGTGTTTTTGAAGGGAAGAAGATTTCAATAGACAATAAAGAAGGGACTATTGATGATTATAAATTATCCATAGAAAAAATATTTGAAACATTAATATTATTTAAAGAGCGTATTATCAAATTTAAAAATTATAAAAGACGCATCAGATAATATATAGGAAAAATTTCAATTAGTATTTTCGAAGAATATTCAAGTTTACTTTTCCAGAATGACTACAGGTAGAAATACATTTGCAAGTCGTATTCAAGTGGAGCCAAATATACTTGGAGTATACGTGGTGTTGTACAAGATGTACCAGACGTTTCAAGACATTTAATTATTCTCGATCGATCAATAATGTAATCAAACTTTTATTACTTATGATATAAAAATAAATTTATCATCTCTTTTGTAGAAAAGATTATAATACGATAAATAATCATGCCTATCTAAAACATCTCATAATTCTCATAATTGACTTCCTTAATTATAAATGTGATAGTTAACTGAATAAATAAAATACGTAAACTTGGTTTCAAAAATTATTTAATAATATCACTACAATATCGTTTCGCCAAACTTTGGCTTCATCAGGTGATGAGTAACTGAATATACAAAATTATTACAACATAATATATAGTGTCACAAAAGCATGGGATATGAGTGGGGGTATTTTATAAACTATAGCATTGTAACAACGGGGAATAATTGAACTGAGTCTGATCGTTTAAAGCACGACCTAATTTACTGTATCTATTAATTTCTAAGGTTTATAATAAATTAAGTTTCTGTCCTTTGTCTTGTATATGTAAAACTTTGAAATCTCTATTGAATTCGTGTTTTTCATCTATACAATGCGTGAACTGACGTTGCGAAAGTAGAGTCCGTACTCTACTTTCGCAACGTCTAATAGTAACGGTATTTTTGTAAAATTGGAATTGTTGACTACGCTTACTTGTGAATTTATTTAATTTTAAGAATTAGAATTGGTTTTTTTTGAAATTAACTTTGTTAGTTGAAATAAAATTACTTTTTTTTCTCATTTTTAAAAGGTTATTTTCTAGCTTTTTTGACCATTATGTTTTTTAATTTATTTTTAATGGTACATACGAAAATATGAAAATAGTCCAAGAATGTCCTCCACTTTTCTTAACGAAATCATTTATTTAAAAAAAATATACCTTATTCTGAAATACAAATTGTTTTTTTTTGTTTATTACATGGTAACATAGGTTTTTATCAGAATTCGAGAGAAAAATACACTTAAAAAATATACAGGCGTTTTATTACAAAATTATGAAAAAAAAATTAAAATTAAAATTTTTGTACGAAACTTTGGATTTAGGATGTCCGCGAAAGTACAAACAACTTTTTCTTATGGCATCTTCTTATATTTTGACAAATACTGGCACGTTTGGACGTTGGCAATTTTTAAATGACATTTACGCATTGAAGCAAATGCGATATGTTAAATATTTTAGGTTAGTTTTTGGTTTCTAATTATGCAAAAACAAACTACAAAAAAATAATTTTAAAAATTAAAAGAGTTAATTTTTTTTCCATATGGTGCAGACTTTTCCGCAGGCACTGTATATGCGAAATGTTGGTATAGATGTGCCTTAAATGTATTTATAAATCTAGAAACTTTAGTTTTACACATAGTATTGATCGAATGCCGCTTTTCATATTGATTTATCTGCAAAAGTAGTTATTTTTCTACATACGACTATTTTTCGTGAAATTAATGCGAAAAATATTTTGTCACCGCGGACCGAATCAAGTAACCTAGTAACTGATAACGTTCTTCCTTAATCAATCTATGGAGCAAACTCTAGATTGAATAATAAAAAAAAGTATAAAACGCTTTGATTATTTGGTACAAACTTACATTTGTATGAGAAAATTCATAGCCATCTGGATTCGTTACTGGTATTATAATCCAGTTCGCGTTCTCCAATAACGAGCGGTTGTCCACGTTCTCAACCAATTGCTGAAGTATGTAAAGAACTAATGCAGGAGCAATCCATTCCCTGGCATGAATACCACCTTCTATGAAGATATTAGGCTTACCCTCTCCACTGCCAAGTCGTATGAGCCGTAACGGGCGACCTTCGTATGATGTTCCATATTCTTCAAGACTAACAATTTCTGGATAGTCTGCAGCTAATGTATCCATGTAAGCCAGTATCTAAGAGGAATTAAATATTAATTTACGGCCATTAAAATTGTACATTGGTGTTTACCATACCGTATCGTAACGTTGGTACGCATCAAAACTAATTCGGCCATTTTCAGCCCTTGAAGCGCGTGATTGTTGTTCTCTTTCAGCAGCAACGACCCTAGTGTATAAAAGTATTGATAATATATTGCTGTTTTAAAACTTATGTACATACGTTTCAACATTTTCAATTAGAACGGAATAGTCAAGGTTATTGCGTTCCATGATTGATGTAAAAGTATCCTTAAGGTCCGGTGAAACCATAATGGTGGCAGGATGGTTTAATGCCTTTCCTTTTGACCAGAAATCAAATTTATCCGTTTTATACATCTCCTCCAAAACGGTGATATGTTCCTGGCTAGTAGGAGTAACTGTATAGGTAGTATACCTAGAAATAATGTATTACACATTACTCTTGTTTAATGTATTTTCCCAACCGAAAAAAAAAGAAAAATTATAAAAATAAAGCAATGAAAAAAACTGTATTATTTAATGAATAAGTAAAGACTCTTGCAGTCAAAAAGAACGAAGCTATCTTGGTTACATGTTCCTCACAGTCGAGTCAAGAGGTAGAGGATCATCACTAATGGACGATGCTACTACGGTGAAGAAATTGAAGGACCTTATCCCATTAAACCAAAATGTAGCCATCCAAATGATCATGAATGAAACTGCACAAAGAATTGTACATGTCAAAGGTGTAAGCACGTTGGGTTTCACAATTGTTGACTACTTGTCAGAATCAAACACGGCGCGATCTGTCAAGAGAGATGTAGAATCTTTTGGTGGACTTTTGATGTTTCTTAGCTATGGATTATTCCTGGTAGCCACGGGTAAATCTTGAATCATTCAATACGATCCAGATACCAAAGATATGATCACAGGAGGGGAAGCACCGCTATTCACGTCTTCCCAAGAAAACTGAGGTGCGGAGGTCTGTGGGGAAGAAAGGTGTCACTGATGCCTCTTATTGCATACTCCCGTACAAATTGCGCTATGCTCTGATCATGATATATTGGGGGTATCACTATGACATAGGCAATGGTAATATAATAGCGGGATGTAACATGGACAATATCATAAAATTAGATAGAGAGAAAGATAAAAGAAAAATCAAACAGAATAAAACAATAGCATGAACACGTGGAAGGAATTGGCGAAAGATTATCTGCAAAAGTCAAAAACCAGCGGGGAAGAGACGTCCTGGTCGTCCCTCTCCTCTCCCCATAAAAATACTGTCTTTCATAGTCAGAAAGACAATCAAAAGTGTCATACATAATTATATAATTTTTATTAACAATTGATATCGGCAAACTTTGATTAGTAGATGAAAGAATATTGTGCTACCTAAGTTGTAAATGCCTTCAATTACGTATAGTAGATCAATAAGATCTTTTTCTTCTTCAACCGAGTGTTAATAATTAGAATATTTAATAATTAATTTTATTTCAACGTTCAAAACTACTAAAGTGGAACTCACCCTTCATAGCTAGTATATTCTGCCAACGTGGCAGTTACAAACAAAATTAACAACAGAGCTTTCTTCATTTTGATTAGGACTGAAGTATGTATTAAAAATTACTGCCTTATAAAGATTCGAGTACGATATTTTGGATAAAATCTTCATTCAAAGTGCTTATTTACAGATACAATCGCGCTGTGATAGCACTAATTGTATTTTGAGAGTTTAAGCTGACGAAATGCCTTTCGTCAAATACGCTAATTCGATAAGCTTTATCGATTTTTCAAAGATTTTACTATAGAACATATATTTCATTATTTTTTTAAGTCACGCATTCACGAGTTACACTAATGTCTCTCTTTTAATAGGAACTGATAATGGTGAAGTGTCACACGTTGTAGCGCAATTCGTGCTTTGCTGTTATAATGAGTAGATATCGGTAGTATATTAATTAGAAGTACGTTCTTAATTTTCCAATATTTTAAGAACTATTCAGGATTTTGAGTTGAGCGTTTTATTGAATAATAATCAGCATTTAGCAGAATGTTCATAACGCAATTCTAAGCCTCTTAAATAAAATTATTCGGTTGGGTCTGCAAACAGCTCCTTAAAGCCACATACGGCTTTGATACCTTTTCACCTATCCAATTGATAAAAATATTGTAAGACTTTCTTAATTAATTTGTTCGTATCAGTATAAATTTTAAATTTAATTCATGAGTTCATGCAGTGGTTTACTTCTTCATCTCTTATTTAGTGTTGTTTGGGATAAGGTGAAGAAATTAAACAAGATGTCTAAATTTCATATTAAAAGTATATTTATATTTTAAATAATGGTTTCTAATAATATTAACATTTCATAAACTTTTGTTTTACAATTGAAAACATTTATACTCTCTTTAGAGTCGGAATGTGTGCGTAATATCTACATATAATAACCCTTGAATGAATATTCACCTTCACTTTTAAAAATATTTTGATTCTTGTGAAATATTATTAATACGATGCCGTCACTATTCTACTAAAACATACATTCTCACATAGTGCCTTAGTAACCTAGAATCTTGCTACTTGAATGCTTTGAAATTGGTTCATACTAACTGCTAGCTGCAAACATTCTCACATTCTACCTCTAGCCAATTAGCATTTGCCTATCAAAAACATCCTCGCATATTCGTATTAATTTGTTTAAATTTTTATTAAGTAATTATTCAATACTTAATAATGCCCAACAATCCACTAAAGGCAAATATTCTCACATAGTGCCTTTACCATGCTCAACACCATTAAATATATTTATTATTTGGAATGACTAAACACAATTTATAATCAAGACAATATTAATTTGATATCCAATAAACTAAAATACTTTTATATCACGACTGAGTTCATTCGATCATACCATCGATCTAATTCTATTTTATTGATGTCTTTCATCTTAATGTTAATAACGATAAAAGAAAATTAATTGAATAAATTCGTTTAAAAGGAAAACTATATAGTAAAACTTAAATTCTAAATTTGAATATAAACTATGAAATTGTGAGTTAATAAGCAGTGCTTATATGCCCTACTCTCACTTTATTTTATTCTCTAGCAGTTTTGCTTTATAAATTTTACGTCTTTCTAATTCAAATTACGGTAGTCAAGTCTGCAGGTCTTATCATGTTTTTGCCCTTATATACTTAAACAAAAGGCGATCGCCGCTTTAGCGCCTCCCTTATTCAATCAAATTTTAAGTTGGCATCTTTTGAAAAACGTTCGTAGTAAAATTTTTCTTCGTCCTTTTAAGTTGTCACTCCTACACCAATAGCCAATACACATAGACCATATTCACAGTTGTGCAACAATGGCGACGCTTCAAATTGTTATTGAAGTTTACAAATTTGTTGCTTCTCATCTTAGGTAAGTGTATTTCTTTTTCTTCTCTTCCTCTTCAGTATAAACCTTCATTGTATTAGTATATAAATGCATTGCCTTTTTCACTGTTTGTTACATACCTCCTCTTGCCATCTATTAATTGTATTGTAATTTTTCTTTTATTAGCCCGTAGGTTTGGAAGCAAAGGAAAGACGTTATACACAACGTGGATTTTCCTTGCCAAGTCCCTGCTGTGAAGAACAGTCGCCTCCATCTCTTTCTCCTTGTCCCCAAGTTACATTATTTCTTCAGGTAAAATATATCTATTTGTAGAGATGCTATAAACAAATATTAACGTTGTATTTTTCTCTTGCAGGTGCCTAAATCACACATGACCATTTCCAGTGCCTTTGAAACACTTAGCCTACACATACAAGAAGTAACGAGTGTCTTTTAAACTTATATTTTATTTACAAGAGATGTTTTTATTCACGATTTAATATTTCTGAGGAGAAATGTCACATTTATATCCTTTTTTTTTTTTATAAAATGCAGGTATTTGCTATATATTCAGTTTTATTACCAGCATCATTTTTATGAATTAGTACCATTATTCATTTTCAAATTTATTTGCATTTTTTTTTATTCAAGACTGTGTTATCTTCTCGAGCTCATCTGATTTTATTTACATTCATATTATGGCATTTATGTGTCTTTTAGACAAGATAAAGCCTATTGATTTATTTAGTATCTGTATTATACCTGATATATTTACATTTGCTTAACTAAAATATACCAACAATTTAATAAAGGAAATAGTCCTTAAATGTTAGCACCCTATCCTACTTACATGTATGTATTTCAAACTTATAACCTAACTTTGAATAAAAAAAATTTCAACAATGTGAGGATCACAGCAATATACATGTAACTTTATTATTTGTCAAAAATCGGCTATCTTTCAAAAGCTTAAGCTAAAAGTAATTAGTTTGACAAAGCTATATCTGAGTGGGTGCTTAACCCATTCGAAACCAATATCATCATTTTTTTCTGTACATTCAGCGACATGCGGACAGAAGCGTAGTCTTGATAAAAGATAACACCTTCAGCAAGTCTACCGCGGATTTTTTCCATAAGTTTGTTAATGTAATCTTATTAGCAACTCCGTATAATTCTACTATTCTTAAGTAGTTTATCATGATTATCTTTTTCTCAAAAAACTAAAGCAATAGTTTTGCCAGCTGAATTTTTGGGTTATGGAGGCCTTCACCTTTTTTTTTTTTTTACGATAATAATAATAATAATAATGCTTTCTTAGTCACTCAGATCCATACTGAATATGAACTTCGTCAATACACAGAATAATACATAAATATAAACCACAAAACATGTAGAGTAAATATACAATATAACTATGGTAACTGTGTATGGAGTTCTGCCATTCTGTAGAAACTGTGCACAATTAGAAAATCTGTCTACAGTTTCTTAAAATTTATCAGACCCGAGTCCCGCATGTGTGTTGGAAATCTATTAAAAATTGTAAAGCCAGTTATGAGTGGGGATTTTTGATGAAACAAGTGATATGATCTGTCCACAACTAAGTTATTTCTATTACGAGTCCTGTGATTATGCTTCTCACGTATTAGAGAAAATCTATGCTTGTTATTAAAAAATATATGTTAACAGTTTATAATTATAGATAGAGGTAACGGTAAATATTCTCTTTGAACGGAAGGTGCTCCTACAAGACTCATGGTAGGGCAAATCAAAAACAAGTCCTATGCTTTTGCAGAAGAAGCACTTTTTGTTTATCCTTTGCTTGGCCCCAGACAATAATATTATAGGAAATTATAGAGTAGGCATAAGCATCATAGACGCTGAGCAGGGATTCGGCATTTAAGATGTTTTTCAAAGTGTGCAAAACATAATATGCCCTCTGAAGTTTACCGCACACGTAATCAACCTGGGTTTCCCATGACATATTTTCATCAAGAATTGTACTAAGAATTTACAATTTCTAGAGACCTCAATAATTTGATTATTAAATGTTATGTCTAAATCTGAGCGCGTTCTATGTTTGTCGAAAAATTTAATAATAAGCATCTTATCATGGTTGATTATTAATTTGTTCGTACAACACCAGTCCTCAAAATTTTGTAGAACTATATTGACTTTATTATTGAGCTGTTCCAGATCCGAGTGGGAAATCACTATTGCTGTATCGTCAGCATTTAGAAATATTTTGCCATAGTTAATGAAATTAGGTAGGTCATTTAGGTCATTTATAAATAATAAAAATATAAATGGACCCAGGATACTGCCCTGTGAAACTCCAACTTCCATATCATATTCCACCGATCTGACATCACCAAGTCTAACAATGATTTTTCTGTTTTTTAAAAATGAGACAATCCATTTGTTCAATTCCCCGCGAATTCCCAAGTTATAGATCTTACTATTAACAAAATGACAATTAACGGAGTCAAAGGCTCTGGATAGATCAAACAAGATTAACACGTTGTATCGTTCTATAACCATTTCATCAAGAATATGCTGCGTACATTCCATAACACCAGTCTCAGTAGAGAAACCACTCCAAAAACCGTGCTAACTGGGGGTATTAAGATTATATTTGTTTAGAAAATTAAATATTTTATCAGCAATAATTTTTTCAATAATTTTAGAGAAGACACTAGTCAGCTTTAGTTAGTTTTAGTCTCTGGATCGTAGTACACACGCTTCGTCCATAATAAGAGCCGACTCAAAAAGTTCGAGGAACCTTCTTCCATACCTTACGAATTATTTGCATGTTATTTGGACAATAGGAAACAAATGGTATGGTGGCAGAATGTATTCTCGGATATAGCCATTGTAAATGTTGGAGTGCCGCAGGGATCTACTTTTGGACCGCTAATTTTTATTATTTATATAAATGATCTGCCGGTCAGCATTATACATTGCGAAACAATAATACATGCAGATCCTTGTACGGGGGAGCCCCGAGAGAACCGAAGCTCTACTGGAAACGGCAATGGAGGATACATGGTTAACGGCCAACAAACTCATGTTAAACCTAGAGAAAGCACGGATAATACGCTAAAAATCAAATGAAGAAAATGAGAAAGTGATAAATTTCCTAGGCATAAATGTCGACAAGCGGCTGACTTGGAACAACCACACAGAAGCACTATGCAAAAGATTAAATATGGCCAACTTCGCAATACGCACAATAAAAATTGTTTCCACGCACCAAACAGCAAGAAGTACCTACTATGCAGATTTCCACTGTGTAGTTATAGTCTGTCTCAAAGTATAGTAACCTGTGGGAGCTTTCATTTGCACTGTATCTTGAAACATACTATATATGTATAGTTGTTTCAAGATATAGTAATCTGTGGGAGCTTGTATTCGCACTATATCTTAAAACGGACTTTACATATATTATATTAACCGTGTATTTTAAATAGGGTATTCGATAGTTAATTACTACTTTATTATTCTAAAAATATATGATTTTAATTTTACAATGAGTTTAAACTAATTTTCAAATATAATTCTGAGTTGTACAATATTTATTTTACCTCACTGTATCTAAAATTATTATGATTATGATTCTACCTAAATTCATAGTATTTGAAACGAATACGTGGGAAAATTATGTTTGCACGCAACTAAAAGTTGGTTATGTTTATTTTTACCGGCATAAATTTACTTAAAATATTATTAGCTCAGTTTAAATTTATTTATAAGACTCTTATAAAGTATCTCAGTGTGTTTTAGTTCTTATTGTAGAATATTACCTTCGTATAAAGAAAACAACAGTGAACAATCATAAGAAAAAATATTTATTGAAAAGTAAAATACATGAACTTTATAAAAATTAGGTTATAATCAAACCTTATTATGCAACAAAAACTGTTAGTGAACTGTTACCATTGGAATTGTTATAAACAAAAACAACAGGATTCAATAAATATAAACGGTATGTATATAAATTTTACGTAAATCAAATTTAGTTGAAAAAAAATAATATTAATCGAAAAATTCTTTATAATCTATTTGTGAAAATTCTACATGCAACTACTATTACATTATATTAAATTGTGATGAAAATTGAGAATAGAATAATTTTTACAATAAAAGTACATACTTAATACTAAATTAACTATATTAATTGTATGGCAATTATATTTTTTTAATAATTCTGATTTTTTAAGATCTCAATTTTAATAAAATGTAAGTACTTAACTCGAGTTTGATACTTTAATTGGTTTGTTTTAGTGGACAATTATCTCCAAGTAGCGTATCTGGTCTCTTCTTATATTTTGGTGGTCTTCTTCTTACGGGAACCGGTATCTTGGTGTAAAATACCAAAACCTGAGTTGCCTATACCTCGAACACTACGTTTAATTCTTCTTGCCTCAGGTAATTATTAATTTATCACTTTGATTCAAAGTACTTTATTTTAATTGAATACTTGTAGCTATTGGAATACAAATCAGTCGATGAAACCCTCCAACTGTAAATACTTTCACTATTTTGTGTATATCTTTCTCGTAGAAATAGTAATTAATTTGTTTGCCTACACTCACACAGGTATTTAAATTTTCTTTAATAATATCTTTTTAACTCAATTTTTAAGAGCGTCCTTTTCGGCGTCTCTTATCTGTGTAAAAATGATTTAATAATCCAATGTTTTTTCTGACAATGCCCACTAATGGTTAAGTTGATTTTTACTTTCTTATACGTAGTATAAGGAAGTATTGTGATGATGAAAATTTTCGACCTCGAGATTTTTGCAGATGTCCACGTTTTGAAGTCCCCTGATACCGAAAAAGTGGTTTTTAAAAAATGTCTGTGTGTCTGTGTGTCTGTGTGTCTGTCTGTCTGTGTGTGTGTGTGTGACCACGATAGCGGCCAAACCGCTGTAGATATCAATTCCAAATTTTGTATTTACGTGTATAATCGCCCTCTTGAGATCTGATTAGTTTTTCAGTAAAATCGGTAGACCGGAAGTAGCAGTTTACTTCAGTGAAAAAATCGAATTTTACGAATATTTCGTCAACTACTAAGTTTAAACAAATTTATAAAGAATTCATATATACTTCAAATTAAAATTGAAAATAATTTTATTTAAAAAGTTTTTCGAAACTCCTACCGGAAGTAGGTCTTTTACTCTTATCGAAAATCAGTTTTTTGCGAATATTTCGCAAGTCATGCTTTTTAGACAAGTACGTTACGGGTATAAAAGTATTTAAAACATAATTTTCAATATCTTTTGTGTAAAAAAAATTTCAAAATTCAGACCGGAAGTACCACTTTTACTCTTATCGAATAGCGATTTTTTGCAAATATGTCGTAAGTTATGCATTCTATATATATTTATCAAGAGTACAAAAGTATTTAGAACTGGATTTGCAATATTTTTTGTATATATGAAATTTCAAAATTCGGACCGGAAGTAGCACTTTTAGTCTTAGCGAGGAGCACTTTTTTGATAATATCTTGCAAAGTATGCATTCTATAGCGATTTATTAAGCGAATGAAAGTACCTAGAATAGGATTTTGAATAAGTTTTGTATAAAAAAATTCTTAAAATTGTATAGTTTGAAACGCTCATACGTATAAGAAAGTCGTGTGGTGGCCACACCTCATTTTTTTATTAAAAATTTGACTTGTATATAAGTTGTCTAATTTTGAGTAATAAATAATTAATGCTGTAAGCCGTTACAATGTGATAATCCATATTAAAACAATAAAAACACATTTACTTTGTTGTATCACTGTGATACAACAAAGTAAATGTGTTTTTATTGTTTTAATTTTGAGTAACTAATAAAAAATGTTTTTCTAATATTGTTTAAATGTTGTCATTATTCAATTTTCCCTTAATTCTTGGGAATTTATCAACTTCTGTATTCTTATATATTTTCTTTGATATTTAAAAATATTATTGAGGTTGAATTATGCTATAGTAATTTTGTGTATCTTAAGTTGCATAATTTTGAGTTACTATAAAATTAGATATATAAATATGTATACTATCTTTTCCTTATACACATGACTTTAATATATAAATACCGTTATAATATAGTATGTTTCAAGATATAGTGCAAATGAAATCTCCCACAGTTTACTATATTTTGAGACAGACTATACCTATAGAATTCGCATATGGGGCACATCCGCGAGGATTAAGGCTCCGGACTACTGATTTTAATATTGCGATTTTAAGTAATACGGGTTGCATAGCATATACTGAATTAAAAGTGTGAAAATGTCCCCCGTAACTTCCCCTCTTCAATACTTCTCCTATAAGGGCGTGGCCTACACTTAGGAGACTGCAACCGAATAATTTTTAGAGAATATCTGATAAACATCATATTTATATGTAATGGGACTGTAAGGAAGACATACAAGTGGGGGGCTCGGGGTGTTTGTTTGGCGAAATACACATATGTTTACGGAATGAATATTCTCTTATTGAATAAAAAGTTGGTTACACAATTTTTGTGTTTTCTTACATATACATATCTGAAATACACCCGTCTAATAGAAGATTTCTATATTGTTTTCTCATTTATTCATTGTTCAGTTATTATAGATCAAAACCATACTTTCTAAAAATTCAAGACATATAATTGATAATTTCCAATGCTTTTTACTGATCTTGTTTACCACACTGATAAATGAGTGGTTTTTATTTTTCGGTCAGACATACCAAGTTATTTTCTTATTATTGATTTTCGATTTCTTGATAGTTCTTTCATATGACATTTTATTTTAATATGGTGTTCAAAATAACTAATTTATATATTATTTATTATATAATATTTTAAACAATGTGTAACAGGTATAACCATATTAAAATATGAAGTAAGTAAAAGAAATAGTATATTATACACCTAGGGAGTGAAATGATGTTTTTTTCCGAGGTGCAGTTTGTAGCCCGAGGGCGAAGCCCGAGGGCTCTACAAAGCACCGAGGAGAAATTCATTCACTCCCGAGGTGTATATACTATTTTTTGCACGACCCAAACGATTTTAATTGAAGAAATCTAACTTTTTTTAAAAATTGTCAACATGACGTTTCCAGTTGTCGAACGCAAAAATCATGCTGGTTCTGATGGAAACCCTTGACGACCGATAAATAAGGGTAGCCATATTGGTTTTTTGTGAATATCGAGAAACTGCCCGTATTTTCTTCGCTTCGTTAAATAAGCATTGGAAAAATGTGTGACGAAACTATTGAAGAAACGGCTTCAAAAATAGTTGTGAATTTATTGCCAGAAAAATCTAGGAAGATCTACGAAAAGTGCTTCAAGGAATTTTGTGATTGGTGTCTGGTAAAAGAAGTAGATGAAATTCATAGCGAGAGTGTGCTCCTGGTATATTTTGCCGAAAAGGCGAAGCATTTTAAGGCTTCAACACTGTGGTCACATTATTCAATGATAAAAGCTACTCTTAGCGTGAAAAATAATGTCGACATCAGCAAGTACTCACGATTAGTAGTATTCCTTAAAAGACAAAATACTGGATACCAGGCAAAAAAATCAAAAATTCTTACTAAGGAGCAAGTTCATCAATTTCTAATAGACGCTCCAGAAGAAAAGTACTTGATGGTTAAGGTAAACTAAAAAAGTTAATGTTTCTAATTTAAGATAATTATACACTATGATTTCAGGTAGCAATGATTATGGGAATTGCTGGGGCTTTAAGATCGGATGAACTGGTAAAATTGACAGTAGATGATGTCCAAGACTTGGGATCAACTATTTTGGTATCTGTAAACAATACCAAAAATCATGTAAATAGAGCATTTACGATAGTCTCCAAAGAAAACTGTGCAATTGATTTTGTTGTTATTTGTAAAAAATATATGGTTCTGCGGAAAGAAAACACAGATCATAGACGGTTTTTTGTATGTTACAGAAATAACAAATGTTCCACACAACCCGTAGGTAAGAATACTTTTGGAGGATTGCCTAAGCAAATAGCTTCATACCTCAATTTACCCAATCCATCTTCCTACACCGGCCACTGCTTTCGGCGCTCATCAACATCTTTTCTGGCCGATTCAGGTGTTGAAATTGGAGTTATAAAACGTCATGGCGGATGGAAATCTGATACTGTCGCAGAGGGATATATTGAAAATTCATTAGTTAATAAGAATTTGATTTCCGAAAAAATTCTAATCGGAAAAGACTCGGAAAAGGAAAATCGACCGTCAACTTCCAGTGGGTCAAATCAAGTGGATATTAATGTAAAAGAAAATCGACTGTCCAATTCTAGCGGCTTTAAGCAACGTGTGATTAGTCCATTAACATCTTTGTTCACTATTAATGGTGGTACTAACATTAATGTCAATATTAATATTAAATAAACGATTAAATTCATAAATTGAGTTGGCTATGTTTTTTATACCAAGGGAGCAAAAGAGTCACTTCACTCCCTCATTTAAGGGAGTGAACGTGCCTATTATGCAAGGGTCGTGCAAAAATGGATTTTATATTAATTTAGTACCTAAATGAATCAAGGGAATACACAAATATTATTAATTTACAAAGTATATAAATATAAGATTAATAATAAAATATATCAGTTTTAGTGAAAAATTAAAGCGACAGTGCTAGTTAGTAGAAAATTATTTCCTACATATACAACAGGAAATTAATTTTTTGTTTTCTAACTTATTCTAGATATTTGACAAAATTTTGTTTCTATGTTGTTTTTTTTTTGTTACTTTAAAGCAATCAATTCTCAATTTACTAAAAACTAAACTGTACATACTGTGTGTCCAAAAAGTCTGGAAACACCCAAATAAAATCGAAACGGATGATTTTTGAGAAAAATGCAAAAACAGGTCAATTAGTATTTTCAAAAAACTACTGGCTGATGGTATCTGTTTGGAATTTTTGATGATCTTGAAAAAGTTATGATGTCATCAAAAAAAAATTAAATGGCAACGTCGCATTTTTAATTTTATTTTTGATAGACCTGTTAATTGTCTAAACGACAGTCAAAAAATTTTTCATTCTGCTTAAGAAAAATTTTGAAAAAAAATCATTATAGAAAACAAAGAAAATTTTAATCGTAGAAATCAGCAAAAACTCTTACAATAAATGTTCAAAATGTTGTTCTTGAGCATCTTGGCAATACCCTAAACGATAATAAAATTCATTTTGAACGTTTTCTATCATTTCAGGAGTGATCCTTCGTACTTCAATCTCAATCCGTTGGCAAGCCTTCCAAATTTTCAGGTTTAGTTGCGTATACCTTATTTTTTAGGTAGCCCCCCAAAAAATAATCAATAGGCGTTAGATCTGGCGACCTAGCAGGCCACTCGATACCCCCCCTCCTGCCAATCCATCTGTTTCGGAAGGTATTCTCGAGATAATGCCGAACATTTCCCGCATAGTGGGATGGAGCCCCATCTTGTTGAAACCAAATTCTTTGGCTGGGCAAATTAGGATCTTCATGGTTCGGAAATATTTCTGCTAATGACGGAATTAAATAATTTTGTAAAAAATCCAAATACATATCCGTCGTCAGGTTACCGTTGAAGAAAAAAGGCCCTATAATTCTGTTACCAATTAAACCAGCCCATACATTTAATTTCTGAGGATACTGAGTTCGTACCTCTCTCATCCAGCGTGGATTTTGGCGTGCCCAGTACCTGCAGTTTTGTCTATTAACAGTCCCATGTAATGTGAACGTAGCTTCATCTGAGAATAAGATATTTCTGATAAAAAACGGATCATTATCACACATAGGCATCAGTTGTTCGCAAAACTGTACACGCCTGTCGAAGTCGTCTTCAGACAGCTCATGAACTAAACAGATTTTGTAGGGATGATACTTAGTTTTCCGGAAAATATTACCAATTGTACTCTTCGACACGTTAAATTCCCGCGCAAGCTGCCGTGTACTAGAATTTGGAGTTTCCTCTACTGACAATAATACGTCGAGTTGCGTATCTTCTGCGATCTTTGGACGACCACTTCTAGGGCGATCTCGAACATGGCCTTCTTCTTGAAATTTTTTGTGAATCTTACTCACTGCAGAAATACTAATTGGGGCACGCTCCGGATGTTCTGTATTAAATAAGTCGCAAACTTCTCTAACTGAACGAGCCCTATCCCCAAAACCAATCATCATCAATATTTGAATACGTTCCCTCTCACTTAAAACCATTTTTAAACAGATTTTTTTAACTTACGCACAATTCGTATTTGACAGAATGTCACAAATAAAACAAAATGTGTTTGAAAAATAATCGACTTTAAACCAACTATGTTTTTTTTTAAAGACAAACTTTTCCATTTTCGAAGAAGTAATTAAATTTTTCTCGGTCATTTTCTCAAGTAAAATGAAAAATTTTTTTACAGTCATTTAGACAATTAAAAGATCTATCAAAAATAAAATTAAAAATGCGACGTTGCCATTTAAATTTTTTTCAAGGTCATCAAAAATCATCAAAAATTCCAAACAGATACCATCAGCCAGTAGTTTTTTGAAAATACTAACTGACATGTTTTTGCATTTTTCTCAAAAATCATCCGTTTCGATTTTACTTGGGTGTTTCCAGACTTTTTGGACACACAGTATAGTTTACATAAGCGTCCCTAGTTGTAGTCTTTTGTTCTTGTGTTTCCTGCCTGTAAATACCTTAGTCACCCAGCCCCCCTTTTTTCGAAAATTGAAATTCTAAAGGGTGTTCCAGGTTGTTTTAGTTGTTCTAAACATTGTTCAAAAGAATCTCCGGACAAAAATCAAAATTGTCAGAGATAATCGGAAAAAACGAGCTTTTGCCGGCCCCCCCTCTCTTAAAAATTGTAATTCTGACGGTTGTTCCAGGTTGCTCTAAGTTTGTTCTCAACTGTTCTAAAGTATTTCAAAAATGAATAATAATTGGCCGAAAAAATGGCAAAAAGCAATTTTTCGCCAATGCCTCTTTTTTCGAAAATCGAAATTCTGACGGTTATGTTCGGTTGTTCTAGGTTTGTTTTAATTTGTTTCAAAGTATTTCAAAGAAAAAAATCATAATTTGCCGAGATAATAGGAAAACACGATTTTCTCACAGTTCCCTTTTGCGAACATTGAAAGTCTGAGGGTTATTTTAGGTTTGTTCTAGACATTATTCTAATACTTCAGAACCGTATATATCAAAAGATATTACAAAAATACGACATCCAAAAGTGAGAAGTTAGCCCCCCTTTTTTTGAAAATCTAAATTCTGACGGTTGTTCCAGGTTTTTCTATGTATGTTCTAAATTGTTGTAAAGTATTTGAAAGAAAAAATCGAAATTGACCAAGATTTATAATAAGTATCTAATATAAGTAGTAAATATATATTTTCCCAAGAGATTAAGGGGGACTGTTAGAAAACCGTTTTTTCCTATTAATTCGGTCAATTATGATTTTATCTTTGAAATACTATGGAGCAATTTAAAACAAACCTAGAACAACCGTCAGAATTTAGATTTTCGAAAAAAGGGGGGATAACTTCACACTTTTGGATTTGTTTCTTTTTTTTGCAATATCTTTTGATATATAAGAGATACGGTTTTGACGTATTCGAACAATGTTTAGAACAAATCTAGAACAACCGTCAACATTTTAGTTTTTGCAAAAACTGGGTCTGACTTCATACTTTTAGCTGTCATTTTCCCCCATTTTCTCGTCTGATTATGATTTTTTCTATGAAATACTTTGGAATAATTGAGAACAAACCTAGAGCAACCTAGAAAAATCGTCAAAATTTAAATTTTCAAGAAAAGGGGGACTGACAAAATCTCGTTTTTTCCGATTATCTCGGCCAGTTTTGATTTTTTCCCGAGATTCTTTGGAACAATGTTTAGAACAACTAGAACAACCTGGAAAAACCATTAAAATTTCAATTTTCGAAAAAAGAAGGGCTTCAATTATCTCGGCCAAATTTGATATTTCTTTTAAAATACTTTAGAACAATTTAGAACAAACCTAGAACAACCTGGAACACCTGTCAGATATCCGATATTCGAAAAAAAGGGGGGCTCTTCACACACTCGAAAAAGACACATGTTAATAAATGTCGAAACACTCAAGAAAATGTAGTTTTATTTATGGTATTTATGGCCGCTATTTGCCAAGAAAAGAAAAGATTGTTTTAATTTAGGAACATTATCAATACGAATAGGGCAAAAATAAGTTCTTCTTATTTTTATTTTCATATTATATACGTATATACAGGATGTCCAGAAACTCTCCTGACAAACGAAGACCGGAGATTCCTCAGATAATTTTAAGACAATTTAACCCAATTCACCCTAGTCCGAAAATGCTTCCTAAGGGAGCTAGAGCTCTTTGAAGATGGCGCCTTGTAATTAGTTTTTTTTTAATATCTCCCGAACGCTTCTATTTAGAAAAACAAAAACTGGTATGCTTATTTATCCTCCAGAGATGAATCGGTTCCATCAATTGCGAATTTCTAGTACCGGTCATAGGCGTCCGTTTTGGGTAGGTTAACGGTTATTTTAACGCATAACTTTTTTGTCTTTAACTTTTAAGCATTTGTGACACTAGATTATTAAATTTTCAGCTATTCTAGTACTAAAAGGCACTCTTACTTTAAGTCGGTAGGATACACCGTTTTCTAGAAAAATCGATTTGAAAATTTTTCGTTTTTTCGTCATTAAAATTCAATTTATTATTTTTTGCACTAGTTCGCTCTGAACTGCCAACAGAAATAAAACCTACGTTTTTAATTGTCAAATTGTTGTCAGTTCGCGAAGTTTATCTTTTAATTTTTTACTTTGTAGCATTCAAACACAACGATTTCAATTTAAAAAAAATGGTTTTTACTAATGAAGAATACGCCGATATGCATTTAGTTTATGGCGAAATGAGGTGTAACGCTCGAGCAGCGCAACGTAGATACGCTGAAAAATTTCCCAATCGTCAGCATCCCACTCATTCAAGATTTACAGTTCTTCATCAACGATTAAGAGAAACAGGTTCAGTGGTCCCAAAAAAAAATGAAACAGGGAGATATAATGATGTAACAGCAGAACATGAAGATGTTATTTTAATGGAAGTTAAGGAAAATCCGGAAATTAGCGTTCGAAGACTATCTGCCATGTACCCCACAATTTCAAAATCTTCCGTAGGAAATATCTTACACAAAGAAAATTTATATCCTTTTCATTTTCAAAGGTGCAAGCACTGCTAGAAGGAGATTTTCCTGCTCGTGTAGAATTCGCTAGATGGTTACAAAATCAGATATATAAAGATGAAGATTTTTTCAGGTACATTTTGTTTGGTGACGAAGCTTCATTCTCAAAAAATTGAATTTTTAATGTACATAATGCACACTATTATTCGTACGTTGGTGACAATCCCCACGTTGTTCAAGAATTTAAGCATCAGCATAGGTTTAGCATAAACGTCTGGATTGGAGTAGTTGACGATTATCTACTTGGACCTGTGGAATTACCTGCTCGTTTAAATGGTGTTGATTACTTACATTTCCTGCAAAATATTTTACCTGATTTGATAGATGAGGTGCGTTTAAATATTCGGCAAAACTTATGGTTTCTACAGGACGGCTGTCCGGCCCACTTTAGCAGGAATGTACGAGACTTTCTAGATAATAACTACGAAGACCATTGGATTGGAAGAGGCGGTCCAGTTGCTTGGCCAGCAAGGTCGCCGGATTTGAATCCTTGCGATTATTGTGTTGGGGGATACATAAAAGCATTTGTTTATTCCGTTCCGATACAAAATCGTGCACAACGGCTAAGGATACAAGATGCTTACAACGAATTTAGAAACAACTTTGGAATTTTTGCAAGAATTCGGCGTTCTCTAAGCAAAAGGGTAAATTTATGCATAGAGACTAATGGTCATCACATCGAGCATCTTTTGTAACTATCTACCTTTGATACTTGTTCTTTTTTTGTTAGTTTCGTTCCATTGTAATAAATACTTTGTTTTTAAAAACCTTCAGCTGAAATTTTCTTTCAAATTGATTTTTGCTTCTTTTCCCAAACTTTTTTTACGAATTGTGTGCTGCATTTATTGAAACAAAAGATGATTTATTAAATTAATTTTCATCCATGCCTTGATAGTCCTAGCCAACTTCGTCGCTAAAAATAAGTAGGTAGGTACATAATAAATTGAATTTTAATGACGAAAAAACGATAAATTTTCAAATCGATTTTTCTAGAAAACGGTGTATCCTACCGACTTAAAGTAAGAGTACCTTTTAGTACTAGAATACCTGAAAATTTAATAATCTAGTGTCACAAATGCTTAAAAGTTAAAGACAAAAAAGTTATGCGTTAAAATAACCGTTTACCTACCCAAAACGGACGCCTATGACCGGTACTAGAAATTCGCAATTGATGGAATCGATTCATCTCTGGAGAATAAATAATCATACCAGTTTTTGTTTTTCTAAATAGAAGCGTTCGGGAGATATTAAAAAAAAATAATTACAAGGCGCCATCTTCAAAGAGCTCTAGCTTCCTTAGGAAGCATTTTCGGACTAGGGTGAATTGGGTTAAATTGTCTTAAAATTATCTGAGAAATCTCCGGTCTTCGTTTGTCAGGAGAGTTTCTGGACACCCTGTATATGTGTGTGTCTATTTCTAACAAAAAAATAGGTAAACAAATTGCGAGAAGCAATATTCACACTCTAAGTATAAACAGTGTTTTTATGACGCACCTGTTATTTACCGCCTTTTATTCTGCATTGCTGTATAACTTGTGTTAGCAAAGTATGCCGGAGAGTTCAGACAAAAAATAATGTGCATACTACGCCTACAGTTTGTGTAATTAGGAATTGATCAACTAAAAAAGCACATTTAGCAGAAGATTTGTAGTACATATAAATATAAAAAAATTCGTTAGCGGTAGGTAGAAGGATATACATTTTGAAAAAGAATTAAATTCCCATCTTACGAATCAAAAACAAATTGTGTGTTCTATTTGCAAAAGAAATATTTTCAGCGTCAAAAAAAAGTGGAGGTATATCTTTCAAAGAACCAGCATAAAATACCATAAATATATTGGAAATTATAACTCATTTTTTTTTAGGGAGACACGAACACTTTTCGTAAAAGTGAAGACAGAACAATCTTAATAAAATAATTGTGTGGTGCGATGATAACAAGTTAACTTTGAATGCCTCTAAATGTGCGTCGGTATCCTACACCAGGAAAAACTTTCCGTTGGAAACAATATACTCAATAAAGGATTATGTACTCGAAAAAAAGTCAAAAATCAAAGACCTAGGTGTTGTTTTTGACTCCACATTAGCATTTGTTGATCATATTGAGTTAGTATGTGGTACTGCAAGCAGGGCGCTGGGATTTATTATGCGTGCATCCAAATACTTTCGGGATATTCAGCTGTGGAAAATATTATACTCTGCGTATGTTCTGAGTAAAATGGAATATGCTTGCATTGTATGGTACCCCATTTATGCGCGGCACTGCATGGCTCTTGATCGCATCCACCGACGATTCCTGAAATATTTATCCTTCAAACTGGATGGAGTTTATCCTGCGGTTGGTACATGTCAGGATGAATTGCTGCGGCGTCATGGACTGCAATCACTATCTGAGAGAAGGGAAGCTCACTGCCTGCAGTTTATTAGCAAACTGGTTCGTGGTGGGGTCGATTGTGCTGCTCTGCTATCTGCTGTGGCATTTCGAGTACCAAGGCTATCGTCGAGACATGGGTCTACATTCAGCACGGCGACTTCAAGGACTAATGTCTTACAGCGTTCTCCAGTGTCAATAATGTGCCGTTTAGCTGATCGCCGGCTTGATCATGTTTTTGTTTAGCTTTTGTGCATCTTATGTTTATGTTTATTTTATTTTATATACCTTCTTTTTTCTTTTTATATTATCTATATTTGTTCAGTAATTGGAATTTATTCTGTTGGACAATAAAGATCTATTATTATTATTATTATTATTATTATCCAAGAGAATAAAAATTCATTTATCCCCGAATATTTACACATTTGTACCCGCCCTCCAGACAAACTGTTGGTCGGAAATCTATCCCTACCTTCTGCCTGTTACCTTGAGTGTAATGTGGGCTGCCTAATTTTAATTTCTTTTATATCAAATATCTAAGAAGATGTCAATTTTGAAAAAAAATGCACTTCATAGCGAGCAAGAGTTTTAAACGCTCTATTAAACAAAAAAAAATTATTCTTCTATGTTAAGAAATAAAGGAAGAAAAAGAAAAAAATGGTTCGACGTTTTATTTTTTTTAAACACATTTAAAGACTATTTTGAAAAAAAGGCGTCATAGATACATTGCATTCATTCATACGTATATAAGAAAAAATAGTGCATTGCTTCATGTTACCAAATAAGCAAGTAAAAAGAAAAAAACGGTTACATGTAATAGCATATACCTATAATTTGGGTAGCCCGGAGCCTTAAGGATGCTCTAATTCTAAAAAAAGAGCAATTAGAACTCTTTGTGGGTTCAAATGCAATGAATCTTGCCGGGAACGTTTTAAAAGTGAAAGAATACTTACTTTGGTTAGTGCCTACATTTATTCGTGTAATCCCATATAATCGGTTGAGTGTTACACAACAGGGAGTGAATTACTGGGGCCCCAAATTGTATAATTGTCTTTTGGAAAGTATAAACATTATGAATAACAACCAGTTTAACAAAACTGTAAAAACGATATTTACCGATTCTTGTTTCTATACCGTAGAGGTTCGAGGCTTTTTTCTGCGGAAAGAATGTTATTAATTAAATTTATTATAATCCAAAACTACGAATATCCTCACTCTGTTTTAATCCTTCGTATATACAATGATTTTGTTACTGTTTGTTTTTTAGAATATGCATTTTAATGTTTGTTTTATGAAATTTTATATTATCTGTTTACCTATGTGTATGTTATGTGTATTTATATTGCTTGTTATTATTTAATTAGAAATTCTTTAAAAGAATTTGATATTTTCCTGACATGTCATGTAAGTTTTTTTGATGACGAATAAAATACTACTAGTACTACTACTAATAGGTAGTAAATTTCTTGCGACGTTTTCAATCGAATACTTATCGATTAACATTAATTTTATGGTATCACAAAAGTCATTTTGACGAAAGCTTTCATCGTAAGCAAGTCATTATGTATGATGTGAAATACGTTCATAAGAAATGTGCAATGCTTTTGTAAAACACTTTGTTCCTATTCGTCGATCTTACACCATCATATATTGAACAAAATCAGTATTTTTCAGAGTTATTATAAAAATTGGTCCGTCAGAGGGGTGCTCATTTTGAACATATGATCTTTCTGTTTTAAATGCCGTAATTCAGTTTTTAATAGTGGCATCTGAAAGCCAGGTATCACTTAAGTGATTTCTATCACATGAACAAAAGATCTTTGCCTGATAACCCTTTCAAAAATAAATTCATTTTAACTGACAAAATTTTTTTGAAAAGCTAACTTTTATCCAGACATTCCGTTTTAAGAAATTCACACTTTTATCGTTTGAAAATAGCATAGTTATAACATATATATTCAGTTTAATTTTAGATTATCAAATATTCTAATTGTTTTGAGGGGAATTTATTCTTAAGTGTTAGATAACATACTACACAAGTATCAATTTAGACGTACTCAATCAATATTTATATTTCATCACTCGTGTATCGTATGAAGGAATACAGATTATATCTTTAATCACTAAAAGCTGTTTAGTGAACCAGTTTGCTTAAAAGGAAATACGATAGTTTAATGATAATAGGCTAAAAATGAATTTACGGATAATATTATAGATGTAAATGGAAATTATGTATTTAATAAGAGGTATAACCAGTATAACATTGATCATAAGTCACTTATATTATTGAAGATACTTTTTTAATTGTTCTTGGCATTGTACTCAAAACTTGATATATTTTTTTAATAGCAATTATTTTTAAAACTATTATTACAAACACATTTGCGTTCTGATAGGCGTACTTCATAATGTGGTACTTCTTTGATTGGTAATTTGGCTGTGATATTTGGATTCATACAATTTTTATATGAATACCTCTATGCAAAAATAATTTTACACTCAGTCCCTGATGATATCTAAATGTTATTAATAATTTTGAATAATCCTGTTAAACCTTCTTGGTTTCTGCGATAACCTGACACAGACCGTTTTAAGTTATTGCAGTAGTAAAAACCCTGAAGCTCTCCTTAGGACAGTGGATGGAACGTAGACAGCAGAACCATAGACAACCACGTGCTTTTAACCAAGAAATTAAGAAGGTTCAAGAATAACCGCAAAAGCCTACGATTTAGACTAGTATTAATCTTTTATATACAAGGCGATTCTCTTAAGACGGGCTATATTCCACCTTTACGATTTTAACCAAATATTATCAACACGAAGGTATTTTCAAAAATAAAGTTGAGGTCTTCTTTGATACTGTAAAAGTTTTTCTTTTCTTTTTGAATTAATCTCTTGATTCTGAGTAAAATGTCATATGACAATTTTTGTGAAAAAAATGGAAATGCAAGGGTTTAGTTGAAAATTAATAACTCTCAAACCATTTAAAATAAGAAAATTATGAAGCTGACCTTATTTGCCGATTATGTTTACTTGGCTTGCTGTGATTTTATGAACATTCGCAAACACTCGGTTTTTTCAAATGTCACATGCCAAACTTTATTTAAGCAGTGGATGTGTATAACACTTAAAATCTAATTTATTAAGAACGATATGAATTGTTAATAACAATATGAAATTAATAACAACTACAAGAGAAGTTGTTCATTAATTAAAAATGGTTATATGTCAAAAATTATGATAGATTTATTTATGAGTTATAAATTAATTTACCAGAGACAATGCTCGTCGCGGCGTCTCAAATCAGTCAATATTCCCTAAAACACTCAATTAATTAGTGATTATGCTCGTCGCGGACTCACCAATTAACGAGATCAATGAAGTCAGGGTGCACGATAAATCTGTGAGTCAGAGCATGCACTTACCTTTAATATATAATAATTAATCGCTTATAATTAATTGTATTTAAATTTCCAGATGTATTTATGTATTCCCTGTATATCTAGCTCAGTTTGTTTAATAAGAACTTGAGATTACTCAAAGATGTTAAATTACTAATGCCCGCTTGCGCCACCCATTTTATAATAATAAAGGCGGGGTCACTGTTGTTAAAGTATTGCACAATTAAAATGGGAAAATGTACTCTAATAATACGAAGGCCCACCTCAATGGAAAACACAGTTTAATAGAAACAATAACAATTTATTAAATAAAAAGAGAAATTTTAAATAGAAAGTTTAGTACATTACAACAATAAAAATCGAAGTATTATTAACTAAATAAGTTTAACCTTAACTTTGTTGTCTTAGAAAATTTTTCAATTTACACTAAATTCACCTGAGACATGATTCCAAATTTGTTACAATAAACATTTTTGAGAGACAGTACACAAAGAAAATCAAAACAAGAGGAAGAAACTTAACTAATAAAACTAATCGATTTAATTCGGTGCACCTATCTACCTAAAAATGTCTATGAACTAACTGTTAATAAATATGATGGAAAACTTTATTAAATTTAATATATTAATAATAAATTGACTATGTGTACAAAAAAATAATGACTATTATAGCACAAAAGATTTAACTCCATATATTATATACATACGGTATATATAGACAAACACAAAGATTCTCGATGTTCGTGCCTTGTCCTTGTTAGTATTTACTGTTATTAAATAAATATCTAATACTTAAGATCGATGACAGTTTGGTAGTTATATAGTTTGTTTATTTCGCGGCACTAGATAAGATTAATATTGTTAAATACCTGGCAGGGTAAAGTTTTTAGCGCTCGCAAAGAGTTCCGTCGGATGGGATCCCGATCGACGCGCGTCGTTCGGTCTCTACGTACTTGTGTTGATTAGCTCTGAACTGGAGGACAATAAATGCTCCAACAATTCGTCTTTGCAAACAATCTAAGATTTCAAAATACTTTTCTTCAAAACTATTTCGTTCTTCTTCATGCAATGACAGGTCCTCTAACGTTTCGATTTTCACTTGTATGTCTTCGTATTGTTCGAGCATAGGTGTGATTTTGTTTATGCGATTATTGAGGTAAGTCAAGTTGAACTTACCATTAAGTGAATTTACGTTGTTATATGTTTTTGTCAGAGATGACTTCAGGGCTGTTCTCTGATTTTTCAAAAGTTTTAAATCCATTTCTGCCATTATTGTTGGTGAATAATTGCACAGGAAAAAAGGATAATAAAATGAATTAATTGGAGACTTACCACTTTGATATATGCCCAAGAGAATGTCACTGTAATCCGGCTCGAAGGACCAAGATGTTGTTACGAACAGTAGCACTATTTGACGCTGATAATTTATTATGTCAAATGCGTAATGTTCAATGAGCTAGCCACCCACGGGTTGTAAGGCAGTATAGGCTGTATTTTTTAGTTGATCGGCGACAGTTAGTTCGCATAATATTTTAACTGAGGTTTCTAAGAAGTAAAACAAAAAAATACAATTCCTTACTAGCTAATGTCATATGCATATTGACTTATGGTCACAAAGGGATGAGTAAACTAAAATTCATAAATTACAGTTGAACTATCTTTAAATATTTCTGAATGATTACAAGATTTATTAGGCTAGGTCAAGTGGACCCTTAGTTTCGGTGGAGTACCATAAAGTAATAAAATAAGATACCATAAAGAAAAAGTTGAGTGTATATCGGGAACAATTTACAATGTCTAACAAATAGCAGATATGTTATATGCAATTCAAGCAAGGCTCTGGTTCCAAGATTAATGTAAATATTATATACAGAGTGAACAAAAACAAAAAGTGAATTAAAAGTTTGCTTGAGAGTAAACAGAGGTGTATCCATACTCCTGGACATCAATACTTCGATTTCAAAGATATTGTCACCTTAAGCCTAGCGGACTCTTAGACGACGGGAGTCGGAGTTAATGATTATACAACTACCACTCAGTGAATAATGAATCGGATGTGTAATAACAATGAATTAATCAAATGAATCACTGTGGTGTAATGAATCTAATTTAGACGCGCTTGACCCTTTTAAAGACTCGGTTGTGTTGGGGGGGGGGGGCAAGAATATTCTAGCAATATCGGCGACAACAAGGCGCGTTATTTCCAACGGTTATTCCTCTTGTTTGTATGACGCCACTAGAAAAGCAAAATACGCAATTCCATGCACACAAGGGACTGTGTATTATTTAGATAACTCTAGACGCACAAAAAGGCTATATCGCCAATCTTAAATTTGAAAATAGAGTTTTTCATAAACTAAATATTTTAAATCGAATATTTTAACGGAATATATGCGACGCAGATTCTAATGTTGAAAATTTTAAAACGTAAGTTATTTAGAATTTGAAATATAATTTAAATTAATACTGATTTCAAAATATTTAACATGTAATATACAGGGATGAATGAATTGAATGTTGGCGGCGTCTTTTTAAATGCATCAGAGTAGTAACCACTTATGTCGAATAACTGCGACTACTTACTTGACTACTGCAAATATTTTAAATTTATTCCTGACAAGTATCAAGTAATGTGGTTGTAATCACCATAACTTACAAATATAGCGTTATATAGGATTACTAATTTGGTTATCTGTGCTTTATATGAGTGTACTTTTTGAATTAAAGTATTTTTTCTCACTGTATGCTATTAACTATAACGTAATATTAGTAAAGAAAAGCAGTATAAAATTATTTATTGAAGACTTTTAACATTCATTTTATTTTTTGTAATTTGCTACGATATAATTGTAGAATGCTACGATTCCTGGCCACGTTTCTTGAACAATGGGTTGAATTCTTGATGGTGGTGGATCGAAACCCTGACTTCCACCGCCTGGTAACTCTACAGTGTAACTCAGTGGAGCACCAGCTATGGCTTTGAACCAATCATCACTAGCTCCAGCTGCAAAGTATAAAAGAAGAGCAGAATTTCCAACGACGTATTGTGTACCGGCAACTCCAGCGATAGCTTCGGCAGCCAAGTCGCCTACAGCTTGTAATTCATCAACGTTTTCTGCTTGTTCGAAAGTGTATCCCCATGGGTATAATATCCAATTACCGTAGCTGTGAATTGCCAAGTACAAATCTACTTGAGCTTCAAGAGCAACTCTTGCTAATGCTGCAGTTTCTGGTTCAGAGAATGGGGAACGTCCAATAAATATTTCGGAGCATTCACTGGTGCTGGTGCCAGGTCCTCCCCATTGAAAATCAAAATTGCGGTTACCGTCAGCGCCATTGCAGACAATACCAATACTTCTTGTTTTCCTCCACATACGACTCTTAAAATACATAAAGTTTTTAGTTAGTATTATTTCCTCCTTCAGATTTATTTCAATATCATTTTTTTTTGGTTGTTGAGTGAATTTCTGGAAAGCTATAGATTGCAATTAACTTTTGAAAAGCCAAAAACGGTAGATATAAATAACTTTTGATCAGGCATATAGGCTTTGTGAAAAACGGAATCACCGTATTGGTCTTTTACTAACAGATATGATCTTAAATAATCTGCCATTGCCAAATTACATTTTTTAAGAGTTTAATTGGGAACTCGAAAAATTGGACGGTAACCTTAAAAGTACAGCATTCTTTAAAACTCTAATCTACATCTTTGACAGTTTTCGACTGAAACTGAATATATAAATTATGACAGATTCAGTATCGCGAACAACTTTTATGCAACTTTTTGATGAACAAGGTAGGTAGAAGTGTTACAAATCCAAATTTATTTGTAATCTAAACATTTATCTTAATAATACTAACACATGTTGTTGTTAGAGATTACATATTGTATCAAATCCTGCTTTTAGAACTGTAGTAGATTTTTAAAAAATCTTTGTAATTGCAACTATAATAAGTAATATTTTTACAAATTTATCTATTCCTTCTTCGAGACCATGAGTTCGGCATTATGCTCTGTACTATAATTCTGGATGAGGTTGATCTGAGTTGAGATGTGTGTAGTTAATTATCTATTTTGTAACTGTCAGATAGTGGCGTTTGTTTTTCTACTATAGGGTTCATAGTTTAGATTGCCTTCAGTGGCAGGGTTTGGAATGGCTAAAGTTTAGAATGACGCCCACCCTAATAATATTAAAATACAAGGAAAATACCAAATAAAACGTATGTAGTGATTTAAATAGAAATCTTGCATTATACAGAAATTAAAAATGTAGATTTAATTGTCAGCAAGTGAGTAATAAGTATTAAATTTTTGTCAAAATAATCCTATTTTCAGATTGAAATCCATCAAGTTTGTGCGCTATCTCCATTAGCGCCAGAAATAGCTACAAAGTCGAGTGGCACGAAGATCGTAATCACACGGCTATTTCAAACAAAACTGTGCTGCTATTTTTATAGAAATGTATATAATTTTCAAAATATATTATCATTGTTTAAAGAGTGTTGGACGCGTTTCAATCTATTTGGATCTCCTAAGCATGTTGTACGCTTTGCGGGGGCAATATCATTATTTATCGTATATATATAAGAAGCGTTGGTATACTTGTGTCTATGAGATATTCCGTAATTCGAAAAATCCTTCATTATACACAAACACTTTCAGTTTCACTGTTTCCCTTTTACTTCTCCAGACATATACAAATCATAAAGTATTAATTTATTTGCAAAAATGGTGATTTTTCGACCAACAACTAATGCCGCTAAATTATTTGAAAAAGTGAAATATTGACATATATGTGTATAATTAAGAAATATTTCATACATACAAGTGTATATATTCACGTTAATATAATAAGTAACAAATATGACGTGTAGTTTAGGGTATCAAAATCGAAAAAGAAATGATATTCTCTTTAAAGTTACGGAATTTGAAGGTTATGTAGCATTTTTAATATAAGAAGCAAGATACACATCCAGTCTGCGAAGGTTTTAATCAATTTATTACCTTATTTCACATTGAAAAAAACTATATGTCATATTTATTATTATATTAACGATGATTTAAGATAATATGGATGTACAAAAGTTTAAATACTGCATCAAAATAGAGGACAATAAATTTGAAAATAGTTTTTTTAAAGACAATTAATTGATACTTATCCACCACTTGCTGATAACGAAGCCTATATTTTTCGATTCTGCGGCAAGTAAGCTTTCCATTTACACACATGTGCATATGTAATATCTTTAGTTGTGATCTAATACTTTTAAACGACTATACATGATTATTGTACGTAAATAATTTCTATATACTTTAAGGTAGATAAAATTAAAAAACACTTGATTTAGTTTCACTTAATTTATTGGAATATCTCTAACAATATTGTTTCGGTATATTCTACCATTCTCAAAGAACTAAATTTGTGTGTCTATTTCTTAACTTTATATATTACTTGAGGGTGTGTTTACTGTACCTACTTTGACCATTTTATTACTGTGTCTATTATCGGTGTGTTTATGTATTCTGTCTGTGTGTTGGTTATGTGTAATTTATTGTGTATAGCTTTTTTAATTTCTAGGATTTCTAAATAATTTAGTTTTTTGCTTTTGTTAGCATTATGTAGTAATTTACAACTATCTATATCGGGAAAGTGGAGTTTCTCAATGCAATGTTCTGCGAATCCTGTGTTTTTTGTTCCTTGGATTATTGCTTTTTTGTGTTCATTTAGTCTTGTTTTTATGTTTCTTCCACTTTGTCCGATATATATAGCATCACATATTTACAATTAACTTTATAAACGCCAGATTTTTCTAAATTTGTAATGTTATCTTTGCTATTGCCTAACATGGTACCTAGATTGTATTTATTTACGTTGACTACTTTTAATCCTTTCTTAGATAGTATTTTATTGATTTGTTTGTTTACTGAGGGGACGTAGTGTATTATATGCCATTGTTTTGTGTTTGTTTCTCTTATTGCGGGGTAAAAATATGTTTGTAGGTTTTTTCTATGTTTGTGTTTTATTATTTCATCTATTATTTTTGGATTGTATCCGTTATTCCTTGCTATTACTTTAATTGTATTTAATTCTTTATTATAATCTGTTTTATTTAATGGTATGTTTATTAATCTATGAATGAAGCTATGGAACGGGGACATTTTAATTTTCCAGGATTGTTTTGAATATCTATGTATTATTGTGTCTGTGTATGTTGGTTTTCTGTATATGTTATAAGTTAATTTGTGATTTTCTTTCTTGATTGTGATATCTAGGAAGTTTAGTTGACTGTTATTTTCCATTTCTATTGTGAATTGTATTTTGTTGTTAATTCTATTAAGGTAATTTAGTAATACGCTTGTTTGTTTTTCAGTTCCTAAAAATATACAAAAGGTGTCATCTACGTATCTTGTCCAGTGTAATATCTTTTTTATGATTTTATTGTCGTTCTTGAATAATTCTTTTTCAAAGTGTGCCATATAAATTTCTGCTAAAAGGGGACTTAGGGGATTACCCATAGGCAGACCGTTAGTTTGTTTGTAGATGTTATTGTTGTATTTGAAATAGTTTTGGTCTATACATGTGTTTATCATTTCCAAAAGTTTTGGTTTTTCTTTGTCCACTATGTTACATTTATTAACGTGTTCTTTTAATATAGTTTTAAGTTCTGTTATTGGTAATTATTGGTTAATAAATGTAACATAGAGTACAAAGAAAAAAAAAGAATTATTCAAGAACGACAATAAAATCATAAAAAAGATATTACACTGGACAAGATACGTAGATGACATCTTTTGTATATTTTTCGGAACTGAAAGACAAACAAGCGAATTACTAAATTACCTTAATAGAATTAACAACAAAATACAATTCACAATAGAAATGGAAAATAACAATCAACTAAACTTCCTAGATATCACAATCAAGAAAGAAAATCACAAATTAACTTATAACATATACAGAAAACTAACATACACAGACACAATAATACATAGATATTCAAAACAATCCTGGAAAATTAAAATGTCCCCGTTCCATAGCTTCATTCATAGATTAATAAACATACCATTAAATAAAACAGATTATAATAAAGAATTAAATACAATTAAAATAATAGCAAGGAATAACGGATACAATCCAAAAATAATAGATGAAATAATAAAACACAAACATAGAAAAAACCTACAAACATATTTTTACCCCGCAATAAGAGAAACAAACACAAAACAATGGCATATAATACACTACGTCCCCTCAGTAAATAAACAAATCAATAAAATACTATCTAAGAAAAACTTAAAAGTAGTCAACGTAAATAAATACAATCTAGGTACCATGTTAGGCAATAGCAAAGATAACATTACAAATTTAGAAAAATCTGGCGTTTATAAAGTTAATTGTAAAAGTTGTGATGCTATCTATAACGGACAAAGTGGAAGAAACATAAAAACAAGACTAAATGAACACAAAAAAGCAATAATCCAAGGAACAAAAAACACAGGATTCGCAGAACATTGCATTGAGAAACTCCACTTTCCCGATATAGATAGTTGTAAATTACTACATAATGCTAACAAAAGCAAAAAACTAAATTATTTAGAAATACTAGAAATTAAAAAAGCTATACACAAAAAATTACACATAACCAACACACAGACAGAATACATAAACACACCGATAATAGACACAGTAATAAAATGGTCAAAGTAGGTACAGTAAACACACCCTCAAATAATATATAAAGTTAAGAAATAGACACACAAATTTAGTTCTTTGAGAATGGTAGAATATACCAAAACAATATTGTTAGAGATATTCCAATAAATTAAGTGAAACGAAATCAAGTGTTTTTTAATTTTATCTACCTTAAAATATATATAAATTATGTTTCACCAAGAACCGACAGCTATATCTATAAATAGAATAAATAATTTCATCGAATTTGTTGTTTTTGGCCGAGAGAAATTATATTTTATAATTAGCCCATAGCATATAAATCAGTGGTGTATATGGCTTTCTCAGTGCCCCTCTCTGAAGACACCGAAAAATCAACTTAGCAACATTACATCCATGACTATAAGGTATAGTTCTCTAAGTATAGAATAGACAAATTATGTATAAAAAACAATCAATGTTGACATACTACCCACAAATTGAAGAATTCTCAAATAATAATTATATAAGTTTTAACAAATTTGACCAATTCTCAGAAAATATGGATGATGTATAACTTCACGTTCTAGCACCTTCGAAATGAAGACATAGTATATTTAATGCATAAAACCGGACATGGAAATTTAAAAAATTGGAAGTTTATAAGTTAGAGTACTCAAAGTGTAAGAATATTTATATAGGACAAAGTGGTAGAACTTTAGAAACAAGATTTCAGGAAGACGTAAGATATTTTAAATATAAAAAGGAGAAAGAACTGTAATTGTTCAAACCCTTTGTTAGAACAACATGATAAAGCCTCAGATTTAGACGATGTCAAAATTTTACATTTGGACAACAAATCGGTACCTAATTAAGTATTTTAGAATTGCTGGAAATTCACTCAAAATATAACTCACATAGTCTACTTAACTACCAAACATGAAAGTGGTAAACAAATAGAAAAAAGTGTATTATTTGTATCTTTAGTTAATATTGGTTACCACAAACTAAAACTCAACAGCATCAATATTCTCTTGACTTATACCGTGGTCATTTATAAACTCATTAGAAAGACTAATATTTCGCATATTTATATGGAAATGTAATTCATCAACTTACATTAGTGTGCGAGAATTCATATCCATCAGGGTTAGTTACTGGCACAATAATCCAATTGGCGTTCTCTATTAACGCACGGTTGTTTTGATTTTCAACCAATTGCTGAATAACATAGAGAACAACTGCTGGAGCAATCCATTCCCTAGCATGAATACCACCTTCTATAAGGATTGTAGGCTTGCCTTCACCACTACCAAGCCGTACTAGTCTTAAAGGACGTCCTTCATATGAAGTTCCGTACTCTTCAAGGGTGACTATATCTGAATTTTCCGCGGCTAATGTGTCTAGGTATTCCAGGATCTGAAAAGAAGTACACCAGTTATTAAAATGTTGCATATTTTATAATGTATTGTCTACAACATACGTCGTCATAACGTTGATATGCGTCGAAACTAATCCGACCGTTTTGTGTCTTTGTAGCTCTTGCTTGTTGTTGACGTTCATTAGCGACGACCCTGTCAAAGTTCGTATTTATTATAAGAGAATTAATTTTTTTGTGCATATTGTATACGGATGAAGCAGACCTCCTATAGTCACAACAATAATAGTGAGTTGAATTCGTTAAGAGATTTTGAATGACTCAAAGAGATATTGTTAAAGATTATGGTGTAATTTTGAAACTGTAAACAAGATTTACAAAAAAAAAAAAGGACACTGGCAATTCTATTATAATGCTGATTGTTTGTTGTATTTCTGTTGCTTAGCTAGAGTTAATATAAATCAAATATCTCTGTCGATTATTTACAGTAATGGTAATTAGATATTAACTGTATAAATAATTATTATACTGTAGTTAGTAAGTTAGTATGCAGTTTACTTACGTTTCTACGTTTTCAATTAAAACAGAGTAAGTGATGCCGTGCTTTTCCAGTACTGATGTGAATGTCTCTTTCAGATCAGGTGACACCATAATACTGGCGGGATGGTCTATTGCTCTTGTTTTCGTCCAGAAATCGAACTTGTCAGTATTGTATAGTTCTTCTAAGACCATGCCATGTGCAGGATTTTTCGGGGTAACCGAATATACTGTGTACCTGAAAAATATTTATTATATTAATATTAAAATGAATATTAATAATTAATGGATTTGTGATAATATCTACTAATGTTTAACCTTTTCTACCATTTACTTATTGCATATTCATATACACACTCTCATACGAAGATAAAGGTGATATTTTTTTGTCCTTATATTTTTAGATGCCCATGTACGTTCATTTGCATTCAGGTGTTACTTTGTTTGCTTGATTTACTTGAAATCCTATTTTGAGTTAGAATGATGTACTAGCATAATTGATTTATTTACTGTCTGGACTTCATTATTTCTCTTGTTTTCTTCTTATTTTAATTGCGTACCTTCATCTGTATTCTCGATTATGCGCCAAGTAATGCGCACTCTGGTTGGAGACAAAGACCTTGATTAAGGAAATTATTGTCATAAATTTCCGTTGAAATACATTGATTTGGACCTACCGCTAACCCCCACTTCCTCGCAGAATTTGATATCGTGTTGAATACAAATACCATAAAAATTGGGATTAAAAGCGGGGGTTTAGATATATATTTGAGTTGGATTTTAGATTTAATGGAAAAATTCTGAAAGAGTTCCCATTTATTAAGCAACGGGGTTCCTGTTGAGGTTGAATTAGGATAAGCTATTGTTTAAATTATTCCTTGTGGGCACATTGCATATAATATTAATTGTCGTTTCTTTTCTTAATATTTTTTTGTTGCCCACTTGTCTTGTGTTCTGTTGACTTGATGGAGATTACGTACAATAATTATATGATGATGATTGAGTTCATTTAGTGGTCTCAGTCATTTCCGTTAATTTGCACTTTGTATGTTGAGAAATTCCAAATGTATTGAGAATGGTTCTGGTTCTCTTATTGGTATCATAGATGTGCAACTGCTATTTTATTCAGCAAAAGTATTTTATTAAGAGTGGCGCTATCAAAAATTCTTACTCCCAAATTCATATTTCTTTATTTAATTGTTAATTTTAGGCAATACACCAGTATTTTAAAATTCGTGCGTTATAATAATCTATTCTTTCAATACCTTTTTAATTATATTTTGGAATAATAAAAGTTTCGTAATATTTCACGAAGCCTAAACTCGCAGTTCTAACGTACAGAAAATTAGTGTATCTTTTGTGCGTTGTTTAACAATTGTTCGTTTAACATTAAATAAATAAAAGTTATGTTTAATATATGATCTTATTAATCTTTTCATTTTAATCCAGATATTGTAATGAACAGAAAGTTTTTTATCGGTATCTAATAATTTATATAGCAAAACTTTTTTAATAGAAAAATTATAAATAATCATTAGTTTTACAATCAAAAAGATCTTTATTTATATAGAGCGTTCGAGAAACAAGACGACCCATTTCATTATAATTTATGATAGATCTTTAAGAGCTGTTTAAAATAATATAAATTTGTATTAGTCGATTTTCAACTGTTTCTGAGATATAGAGGTAGCACAACTTTTTAACATTCCTATGGAATAACTATTAACTATAGAAGAATTACTATGAGCTCAGATAGCAAAAATGTCATTCCAATGTTAAAATTCAGTTATTCCTTCGACATTTCAACTCTTATTCTTTAGAGTTACATACCATTCTTTCAAAATAATAAGTAATAAAAAATAAATAGAATATTCTGTACATATAGATTCCAGTCAAAATCTTTTACGCATTTTTTGATTTGTTTGGTGATGATTTATAAATGTGGTCCTCTGATAATGGAAAATAGTAATATATACAATGTTTTTCAAGACGTGTGTTTTTTTAGTAAAGTAATTTTGAATACTTGTAATGATGATTCTGATTTTTCAATAAAAGTTGCAAACTAAGTTTGGCGTTTTAGCAAACTTTTGGTACCCTGTAAATGCTGTAATGGTACATACTATTTCATTTATTAATTTTATAAACTTTAATTTTAAGGATTTAATATTTTGAAGAAAAATAATAATTAAAATCAACGAATATGTTATGGTATTATTAAGTAAACTAGCTAATACGGCAGGCCTTGAAGGCCCGCTATCGCCTCTTATTCCGCTTACAGTTGAGGTACCGCTCCCCTTATTCTTCTAAATTTATTGCGGATTTTGTCTTTATTGCGTTTCAGTTTTTGAAACACCATATAATTCCGATATATAGCGAATAACTAAATATAATTGTGTTTTAGATGTTCAATATTGCTTAGTTGTTTTTATACACCCCTGTATATAGTTTACAACTATGCAATATTTTATTCAGAATGCTTATCGGATGAAATGATTAATAATAGATTTAGTGATAATAGCAGTTTTTAAATTGAAAATGTTTAACGGCTGTCCATGAAATAAAATGTATTTTATCGTTTAAAGTTATATTGACATTTTTCACATACTTTTCCTGTGCCTCACAGACGGTAGTTTTCACTCTATTTATAATTTTTCTACTATTATTGGTTTTGTGCCTTGACTTGCCGATGATTTATTTCACGTTTGCCTAATTTATCTGTAGTTTGAATTTTGTTTGTGGGTATAAAATTAGAATAATCTCGAAATCTGTTTTTTTTTGCATCAGTTGGAAAATGTGGTTTGATAGTTTTTGTTAATAGTGTTTCAGTCTATATACATATGTCGATTCCATTGGTCTTTTTGGTTTAAATGAAAATTCATTAGAATTTTAAAAAAACATTTTATTTTATACAAACTTGTAGATAGCTTTATTAGAATTATGTTTTGTTGACGCCAATGTATACTTTTAAATAATTCATTTAATCATTGTTCTATAACGAATAATATTTACTTCATTGGCATTTTTATACTGATTTCCATTCCTATACTCTTATAATTTGCAGTGTTTTTTTGTATTACGACTGTCAGTTATGTATGATGCTTAATAATGTTGGTAAAGCCTTGTTCACACTGTACATAATTATTTTCTTTTGCATTGTACACCTACAATTTAAGGAATATATAGATATAATATATGTATGTATTATGGTAATATTGATTACTTATTGTTATATTCGAAAATACTGTAAAACATCCTTTTAGAATCGCTATTTTGAATTATTCTAATTGACGATGTCGCGGGAAGTTCATTTTCATCAATGATAATTAAACAATCTTTTTTGAATACGTATGATATTACTTCTCAATTTGCCTGGCACAGTAACAACATGATTAAGTGCTTGTTTAATCTGGTAGGAATATATTTTAGTTTCTTTTTTCTATTTACAATATCTTATAATATTTTGAAGTATTTTTACAACTGAATTCATGGACGAAATGACTCCAGCCATGTAACGATAATTGCTAAAAATAAGTAGAAAGTATTTATAAACAGATAAGGAATCGAATTTATAAATTTCTTACCTATACACTATTATCATTGGGCCTATTATTATATATTGCAATATTTATTGTGTTGAATGTTTGTGAGCTATGGCTTCAATCTTTTCGAGCTTGAATTCGCCTTTTGCGCGTCCGCTTACAGCTTTTTACAGTTTCCTGTAAAACGCGATCACTCTCGTGGTGGTTTTTAGAATGTAAGATTTTATAGACTTGTGGCACACTCTGTATATACATATATTTTGTAAAGCCAATTGTATATTTCATTTAGAATTCTTCTAGATTTTTTTTTACACAAACTGTTACACAATGAAGAGCGAGAAAGATAATTTAATGTTAAACATAAGAATGATGTTAAACTATCCGAAGAACCAATATGCTCAATAAGTGCATCATTTTCATTGAGACAATCGGGATAATACGCTATTGAAATGACAGTAGAAAAATTTAGTATATTAACAAAAAGTATGTCAATTGCTCAGAAACAATTTAAGATAGGCATGCACAATATTAATAAAAACGAACCTAATAATCATTTTGACACTGAGATATTTTCACCCAAATTATTTGAAGTGGAACAGCGCTTTCATTATGAAATTTTGGTCAGCATAATTGAAATATTCGTCTGTCACATACTCAAAATTAGTTCGCACGTCATTTAAAAATGAAGGACTTGTATTGAAGAACATTTTAAAATTTCAATGAATTACATATATACTACTCGCCCGCTATCGCGGGCTCGTCATTTTAATTGACATGCTCAAATATACGTAGTATCTCCATAGTGTTTAACATGTTTACAACAAATTTTGTTTGGTAAATGGGCGTCGCTTTCAAACATTCTTATAGAATGCTAATGAATGCTGATGAACTTCAAATATATAGCTCGCAAACATATGTATGTGAATGGGTAAAGTAAATTTAATTTATAGAGTATATTACTTTCTTTCTACCTTTTCGAAGTCCACTATCGTTAATAAAAGAGCAGAGTATATTTTATTTAAAATTATTCTCGATCTGTTTTTGACACAAATCGGTACACACTCAAGAGCGAGAAAGGTAATTTAAAGTTAATCATAAGCAATGTTAAAGTATCCAAAGACAGAATGAGCTCAAAAAGGGCAACATTTTTATTAAAACAGTTTACAATACTACTTTGATGTAAAGTGAGACCCTTTTGAAATCCACTATCATTAATAAAGGAGCACAAAATAATAATAAAAGTAAAAACCCAAGTTTTAAATTTAAGCCCTTTTCAAGCGCCTTTCCTGTAAACAGCGCTTTCTAGAATGTCCATTTTTATAAATATTTGAAGCACCCCTGTATATACATTTATTTTGTTAAGCCAATAGGATATCTTATTTAAAATACTTCTCGAAATGTTTTTAACACAAACCGGTACACACTCAAGAGCGAGAAAGGTAATTTAATGTTAAACATAAGTCGTGTTAAAGTATGCAAAGACACAATGAGATCAAAACGCACAACATTTTTATTAAGACAGTGTACAATACTATTTTGATGTAAAGTGTGACCTTTTTGAAATCCACTATGGTTAATAAAGGAGCACAAAATAAAAGTAAAAGTAAAAAGCGCAAGTTTTAAATTGAAGCGCCTTTTCTGTAAAAAGCGATCACTGGCATGACGCTTTTTAGAATGTCCGGTTTTATAAACTTTTAAAGCATCCCGGTATATACATATATTTTGTGAAGCCAATAGTATATTTTATTTAAAAATTTTCTCGAATTGTTTTTTACGCAGATCGGTACACACTCAAGAGTGAGAAAGGTAATTTAATGTTAAACATAAGTCGTGTTAAAGTATCCAAAGACACAATGAGATCAAAAAGCGCAGCATTTTTATTAAGACAGTTTACTATACTATTTTGATGTGAACGTGTAAAAGCCTGTCAATCTTTTCGAAGTCTACTCTCGTTAAGAAAAAAGCTCAAAATAATAATAACAGTAAAAAGCGCAAGTTTTAAATTTAAGCCCTATTGAAGCGCCTTTCCTGTAAAAAACGTTTTGTAGAATATCCACTTTTATAAACTTTTGAAGCACCCCTGTATATACATATATTTTGTTAGGCCAATAGGATATTTCATTTAAAATTCTTCTCGAACTGTTTTTGACATAAATCGGTACACACTCAAGAGCGAGAAAGGTAATTTAATGTTAAACATAAGTCGTGTTAAAGTATGCAAAGACAATGAGATCAAGAAGCGCAATATTTTTATTAAGACAGTGTACAAAACTATTTTGATGTGAAAGTGTAAAAGCCTGTCAACCTTTTTGAAATCCACTATCGTTAATAAAGGAGCACGAAGCACGAAATAATAATAAAAGTAGAAAGCCCAAGTTTTAAATTGAAGCGCCTTTCCTGTCAAAGCAATGACTGTCATGACTTTTTAGAATGTAGTATTTTACTAACTTTTGAAGCAACCGTGCATATACATATATTTTGTTAAGCCAATAGGACGTTTTATTTAAAATTCTTCTCGAACTGTTTTTAATACAAACCGGTACACACTCAACAGCGAGAAAGTGTAAAAGCCTGTCATCCTGTTCAAAATCCACTATCGTTAATAAAGGAGCACGAAGCACGAAATATTAATAAAAGTAAAAAGACCAAGTTTTAAATTGAAGCCCTATTGAAGCGCCTTTCCTGTAAAAGCGATCACTGGCATAACGCTGTTTAGAATGTCCACTTTTATAAACTTTTGAAGCACCCCTAGATATATTTTGTTAAGCCAATAGTATATTTTATTTGAAATTTTTCTCGAATTATTTTTTACACAAACCGGTACACACCCAAGCGCGAGAAAGGTAATTTAATGTTAAACATAAGTCATGTAAAAGTATTCAAAGACAAAAAAAGCAACATTTTCATTAAGACAGTTTACAATACTATTTTGATATGAACGTGTAATAGCCTATCAATCTTTTCGAAATCCACTATCGTTAATGAAAAAGTACAAAATAATAATAAAAGTAAAAAGCTCAAGTTTTAAATTTAAGCCCTATTGAAGCGCTTTTCCTGTAAAAAGCTATAACTGGCATGACTTTTTAGAATGTCCGGTTTTATTAACTGTTGAAGCGCCCCTGTATATACATATACTTTGTTGAACCAATAGGATATTTTATTTAAAATTCTTCTCGAACTGTTTTTGACATAAACCGGTACACACTCAAGAGCGAGAAAGGTAATTTAATGTTAAACATAAGTCGTATTAAAGTATCCAAAGACACATTGAGATCAAACAGCGCAACATTTTTTATTAAGACAGTGTACAATACTATTTTGATGTAAAGTGTGACCTTTTTGAAATCCATTATCATTAATAAAGGAGCACAAAATGAAAATAAAAGTAAAAACCCCAAGTTTTAAATTGAAGTGCCTTTTATTTTATTTAATATTTTTCTCGAATTGTTTCTTACACAAACCGGTACACACTCAAGAGCGAGAAAGGTAATTTAATGTTAAACATAAGTCATGTTAAAATATCCAAAGGAACAATGAGCTCTCAAAAAGCGTAACATTTTCATTAGACAGTTTACAATACTATTTTGATGTGAACGTATAAGAGCCTGTCAATCTTTTCGAAGTCTACTCTCGTTAAGAAAAAAGCACAAAATAATAATAAAAGTAAAAAGCCCAAGTTTTAAATTTAAGCCCTATTAAAGCGCCTTTCCTGTAAAAAAACGCTTTTTAGAATGTCCAGTTTTATAAACTTTTAAAGCATCCCGGTATATACATATATTTTGTGAAGCCAATAGTTTATTGTATTTAAAATTTTTCTCGAATTGTTTTTTACACAAACCGGTACACACTCAAGAGCGAGAAAGGTAATTTAATGTTAAACATAAGTCGTGTTAAAGTATGTAAAGGCACAATGAGATCAAGAAGCGCAACATTTTTATTAAGACAGTGTACAATACTATTTTGATGCGAAAGTGTGAAAGCCTGTCAACCTTTTCAAAATCTACTATCCTTAATAAAGGAGCACGAAATAATAATAAAAGCAAAAATCCCAAGTTTTAAATTGAAGCCCCATTGAAGCGCCTTTCCTGTAAAAAGCGTTCACTGGCATAACGTTTTTAGAATGTCCACTTTTATAAACTTTTAAAGCACCCCTACATACATTTTGTTAAGCCGATAGTATATTTTATTTGAAATTCTACTCGAACTGTTTTTTTACACAAACCGGTTCACACTCAAGAGCGAGAAACGTAATTTAATGTTAAACAAAGGTCATGTTAAAGTATCGAAAGAAACAATGAGCTCAGTGAGCGCAACATTTTCATTGGGACAGTGTACAATACGATTCTGATGTTTTCGAATCTACTATTGATAAGAAAAAATTAAGTATTACATTTAAACCCTGTTCAATCACGTTTCGAAGAATCACCGAATTGAAGATGTAATAAGCCGTAACTAAAATTTCACATTCATACGTCAATTTTCAAAGAACTCTTCCGCCATTTTTTTTTTGACATTTTGACTTTGGATTCGTGATCGGCGACCTAAGACACCCCCGTATCTAAAATTTCGCATTCATACGTCAATTTTCAAAAACATCTTCCGCCATTTTGTTTTTTTTTGACATTTTGCTTTAGAATCGTGATCGGCGACCCCTAAAACTCCCCGTATCTAAAATTTCACACTCATACGTCAATCTTCAAAAAAATCTTTCGCCATTTTGCTTTTCTTGACATTTTGACTTTGGAATCGTGATCGGCGACCCCCAAAACCCCCGTATCTAAAATTTTACATTCATACGTCAATTTCCAAAAATATCTTCCGCCATTTTGTTTTTTTTTGACATTTTGATATTGGAATCGTGATCGGCGACCCTCAAAATCCCCGTATCTAAAATTTCACACTCATACGTCAATTTTCAAAAACATCTTGCGCCTTTTTGTTTTTTTTTGACATTTTGACTTTGGAATCGTGATCGGCGACCCCCAAAACCCCCGTATCTAAAATTTCACACTCATACGTCAATTTTCAAAAAAGTCTCCCGCCATTTTGTTTTTTTTTTGACATTTTGACTTTGGAATCGTGATCGGCGACCCCCAAAACCCCCGTATCTAAAATTTCACATTCATACGTCAACTTTCAAAAAAATATTCCGTCATTTTGTTTTTTTTGACATTTTGACTTTGGAATCGTGATCGGTGACCCCCAAAACCCCCGTATCTAAAATTTTACATTCATGACTTAATTTTCAAAAAATCTTCCGCCATTTTGTTTTTTTTTGACATTTTGGCTTTGGAATCGTGATCGTCGACCCCCAAAACCCCCGTATCTGAAATTTCACATTCATACGTCAATTTTCAAAAAAATCTTCCGTCATTTTGTTTTTTTTTGACATTTTGACTTTGGAATCGTGATCGGCGACCCCCAAAACCCCCGTACCTAAAATTTTACATTCATACGTCAATTTTCAAAAAATCTTCCGCCATTTTGTTTTTTTGACATTTTGACTTTGGAATCGTGATCGGCGTCCCCCAAAACCCCCTTATCTAAAATTTTACATTAATATGTCAATTTTCAAAAAATTCTTCCACGATTTTGTTTTTTTATGACATTTTGATTTTGGATTTGTGATCGGCGACCTAACACACCCCTGTATCTAAAATTTCACACTCATACGTCAATTTCCAAAAAAATCTTTCGCCATTTTGTTTTTTTTTTGACATTTTGACTTTGGAATCGTGATCGGCGACCCTCAAAACCCCCGTATCTAAAATTTCACACTCATACGTCAATTTTCAAAAACATCTTCCGCCATTTTGTTTTTTTTTGACATTTTGACTTTGGAATCGTGATCGGCGACCCCCAAAACCCCCGTATTTAAAATTTCACATTCATACGTCAACTTTCAAAAAAATCTCCCGCCATTTTGTTTTTTTTGACATTTTGACTTTGGAATCGTGATCGGCGACCCCCAAAACCCCCGGTTTAAAATTTCACTTTCATACGTCAACTTTCAAAAAAATCTTCCGCCGTTTTGTTTTTTTATGACATTTTGATTTTGGATTTGTGATCGGCGACCTAACACCCCTGTATCTAAAATTTCACACTCATACGTCAATTTTCAAAAAAATCTTTCGCCATTTTGCTTATTTGGCATTTTGACTTTGGAATCGTGATCGGCGACCCCCAAAACCCCCGTATCTAAAATTTTACATTCATACGTCAATTTTCAAAAAATCTTCCGTCAGTTTTTTTTTTTTTGACATTTTGACTTTGGAGTCGTGATCGGCGACCTCCAAAACCCCCGTATCTAAAATTTTACATTCATGACTCAATTTTCAAAAATCTTCTGCCATTTTGTTTTTTTTTGACATTTTGACTTTGGAATCGTGATCGGCGACCCCCAAAACCCCCGTATTTAAAATTTCACATTCATACGTCAACTTTCAAAAAAATCTCCCGCCATTTTGTTTTTTTTTGACATTTTGACTTTGGAATCGTGATCGGCGACCCCCAAAACCCCCGGTTTAAAATTTCACTTTCATACGTCAACTTTCAAAAAAATCTTCCGCCGTTTTGTTTTTTTATGACATTTTGATTTTGGATTTGTGATCGGCGACCTAACACCCCTGTATCTAAAATTTCACACTCATACGTCAATTTTCAAAAAAATCTTTCGCCATTTTGCTTATTTGGCATTTTGACTTTGGAATCGTGATCGGCGACCCCCAAAACCCCCGTATCTAAAATTTTACATTCATACGTCAATTTTCAAAAAATCTTCCGTCAGTTTGTTTTTTTTTGACATTTTGACTTTGGAGTCGTGATCGGCGACCTCCAAAACCCCCGTATCTAAAATTTTACATTCATGACTCAATTTTCAAAAAATCTTCCGCCATTTTGTTTTTTTTGACATTTTGGCTTTGGAATCGTGATCGGCGACCCCCAAAACCCCCGTATTTGAAATTTCACATTCATACCTCAATTTTCAAAAAAATCTTCCGCCCTTTTGTTTTTTTTTTCAGTTTGGCTTTGGAATCGTGATCGGCGACCCCCAAAACCCCCGTATCTAAAATTTCACATTCATACGTCAATTTTCTAAAAAATCTTTCGCCATTTTGTTTTTTTTGCCATTTTGACTTTGGAATCGTGATCGGCGACCCCCAAAACCCCCGTATCTAAAATTTTACATTCATATGTCAATTTTCAAAAAAATCTTCCACCATTTTGCTTTTTTTGACATTTTGACTTTGGAATCGTGATCGGCGACCCCCAAAACCCCCGTATCTAAAATTTTACATTAATACGTCAATTTTCTAAAAAATCTTTCGCTATTTTGTTATTTTTGACATTTTGACTATGGAATCGTGATCGGCGACCCCCCCCAAAACCCCCGTATCTAAAATTTTACATTCATACGTCAATTTTCAAAAAAATCTTCCGCCATTTTGCTTTTTTTGACATTTTGACTTTGGAATCGTGATCGGCGACTCCCAAAACCCCCGTATCTAAAATTTTACATTCATATGTCAATTTTCAAAAAATTCTTCCACGATTTTGTTTTTTATGACATTTTGATTTTGGATTTGTCATCGGCGACCTAACACACCCCCGTATCTAAAATTTCACACTCATACGTCAATTTTCAAAAAAATCTTTCGCCATTTTGCTTTTTTTGACATTTTGACTTTGGAATCGTGATCGGCGACCCCCAAAACCCCCGTATCTAAAATTTTACATCAATACATCAATTTTCTAAAAAATCTTTCGCCATTTTGTTTTTTTTGACATTTTGACTTTGGAATCGTGATCGGCGACCCCCAAAACCCCCGTATCTAAAATTTTACATTCATGTCAATTTTCAAAAAAATCTTCCGCCGTTTTGTTTTTTTTGACATTTTAACTTTGGAATCGTGATCGGCGACCCCCAAAAACCCCGTATCTAAAATTTTACATTCATACGTCAATTTTCAAAAAATCTTCCGTCATTTTGTTTTTTTGACATCTTGACTTTGGAATCGTGATCGGCGACCCCCAAAACCCCCGTATCTAAAATTTTACATTCATGACTCAATTTTCAAAAAATCTTCCGCCATTTTGTTTTTTTTTGACATTTTGACTTTGGAATCGTGATCGGCGACCCCCAAAACCCCCGTATCTAAAATTTCACATTCATACGTGAATTTTCAAAAAAATCTTTCGCCACTTTGTTTTTTTTTTGACATTTTGACTTTGGAATCGTGATCGGCGACCCCCAAAACTCGCGTATCTAAAATTTCACATTCATACGTCAATTTTCAAAAAATCTTCCGCCATTTTGTTTTTTCTGACATTTTGACTTTGGAATCGTGATCGGCGACCCCCAAAACCCCCTTTTCTAAAATTTTACATTCATATGTCAATTTTCAAAAAAAAATTCCACGATTTTGTTTTTTTATGACATTTTGATTTTGGATTTGTGATCGGCGACCTAACACGCCTGTATCTAAAATTTCACACTCATAAGTCAATTTTCAAAAAAATCTTTCGCCATTTTGCTTATTTTGACATTTTGACTTTGGAATCGTGATCGGCGACCCCCAAAACCCCCGTATCTAAAATTTTACATTCATACTTCAATTTTCAAAAAATGTTTTTTTTTGACATTTTGGCTTTGGAATCGTGATTGGCGACCCCCAAAACCTCCGTATCTAAAATTTCACATTCATACGTGAATTTTCAAAAAAATCTTTCGCCACTTTGTTTTTTTTTTTGACATTTTGACTTTGGAATCGTGATCGGCGACCCCCAAAACTCGCCTATCTAAAATTTCACACTCATACGTCAATTTTCAAAAAAATCTCCCGCCATTTTGTTTTTTTGACATTTTGACTTTGGAATCGTGATCGGCGACCCCCAAAACCCCCGTATCTAAAATTTCACATTCATACGTCAATTTTCAAAAAAATCTTCCGCCCTTTTGTTTTTTTTTTCAGTTTGGCTTTGGAATCGTGATCGGCGACCCCCAAAACCCCCGTATCTAAAATTTCACATTCATACTTCAATTTTCAAAAAAATCTTTCGCCGTTTTGCTTTTTTTGACATTTTGACTTAGGAATCGTGATCGGCGACCCCCAAAACCCCCGTATCTAAAATTTTACATTAATACGTCAATTTTCTAAAAAATCTTTCGCCATTTTGTTTTTTTTGACATTTTGACTTTGGAATCGTGATCGGCGACCCCTAAAACCCCCGTATCTAAAATTTTACATTCATATGTCAATTTTCAAAAAATTCTTCCACGATTTTGTTTTTTTATGACATTTTGATTTTGGATTTGTGATCGGCGACCTAACACAATACACCCCCGTATCTAAAATTTCACACTCATACGTCAATTTTCAAAAAAATCTTTCGCCATTTTGCTTTTTTTGACATTTTGACTTTGGAATCGTGATCGGCGACCCCCAAAAAACCCCGTATCTAAAATTTTACATTAATACGTCAATTTTCTAACAAATCTTTCGCCGTTTTTTTTTGTTGACATTTTGACTCTGGAATCGTGATCGGCGACCCCCCAAAACCCCCGTATCTAAAATTTTACATTCATAAGTCAATTTTCAAAAATCTTCCGCCTTTTTTGTTTTTTTTGACATTTTGACTTTGGAATCGTGATCGGCGACCCCCAAAACTCCCGTATCTAAAATTTTACATTCATACGTCAATTTTCAAAAAATCTTCCGTCATTTTGTTTTTTTTGACATCTTGACTTTGGAATCGTGATCGGCGACCCCCAAAACCCCCGTATCTAAAATTTTACATTCATGACTCAATTTTCAAAAAATCTTCCTCCATTTTGTTTTTTTTTGACATTTTGGCTTTGGAATCGTGTTCGGCGACCCCCAAAACCCCCGTATCTAAAATTTCACATTCATACGTGAATTTTCAAAAAAATCTTTCGCCATTTTGTTTTTTTTTGACATTTTGACTTTGGAATCGTGATCGGCGACCCCCAAAACTCGCGTATCTAAAATTTCACATTCATACGTCAATTTTCAAAAAAATCTTCCGCCCCTTTGTTTTTTTTTGACATTTAGACTTTGGAATCGTCATCGGCGACCCCCAAACCCCCTTATCTAAAATTTTACATTCATATGTCAATTTTCAAAAAATTCTTCCACGATTTGGTTTTTTATGACATTTTGATTTTGGATTTGTGATCGGCGACCTAACACACCCCTGTATCTAAAATTTCACACTCATACGTCAATTTTCAAAAAAATCTTTCGACATTTTGCTTATTTTGACATTTTGACTTTGGAATCGTGATCGGCGACCCCCAAAACCCCCGTATCTAAAATTTTACATTCATACGTCAATTTTCAAAAAATCTTCCGTCATTTTGTTTTTTTTTGACATTTTGACTTTGGAATCGTGATCGGCGACCCCCAAAACCCCCGTATCTAAAATTTTACATTCATACGTCAATTTTCAAAAAATCTTCCGCCATTTTCTTTTTTTACATTTTGACTTTGGAATCGTGATCGGCGACCCCCCAAAACCCCCGTATCTAAAATTTCACATTGACACGTTAATTTTCAAAAAAATCTTCCGCCGTTTTGTTTTTTTTTGACATTTTGACTTTGGAATCGTGATCGGCGACCCCCAAAACCCCCGTATCTAAAATTTTATATTCATACGTCAATTTTCAAAAAAATCATCCGCCATTTTGTTTTTTTATGACATTCTGATTTTGGATTTGTGATCGGCGACTTAAGACACCCTCGTATCTAAAATTTCACATTTATACGTCGAATTTCAAAAAATTCTTCGGCCATTTTTTTTTTTTTTTTGACATTTCGACTTTGGATACGTGATCAATGATACCACAAAGACTCCCAAGTGCCGAATTTTACTTTAATCAGAAGAGAGAAATTAATTTCAGATAGCTCCGCCCACTCTGCATGTATGCGTAATCGTTGTCATAAAGGCACATAAATGTTAAAAGCTATCTTTTTCCCCATTAAGGCGTACGCGTTCTGGAATTAAAGTATTTTAATAATGCAAATATATAATCATTAAAAGAACAATAATCAACCTGTATATCTATAAAAATGTTAAGTCAAGCGGATGTATTATGTCGAGATTGAGATGCCGATAATTGATAATTTAGTTTTACATATATTTTGTTTAATTTGTGTACAACAACCTAATAATTTGTCAAATTTGTGTGCATTTTAGCTTCAAATAAATTGTTTGTCAAACATTTTGTACAATTGGTGTGCGCGCAGCCGAAATTATCATCCCGGTTCGTTTGAGTCGACGACGGCGCGCGGCGCCGAGTATTATATGTGTACTACATGTTCATGAACGGTATGCTATTACGGATCCACATGGTTCAAATGAGCCGGTTCCGTGATCCGGCTCACAATGAGGAGCTGAACCGAGTCAAAGAAATGAGCCGTTTTGCCCACCTCTATGTCAGTTATCTTCGTAACCTATAAAATAATTATATTTTGACGTTTGTTATAATTATCATCAATTTTATTCAATTAAAAAATTGTCAAAATTTAATAACATAAATCTAACGTACTGGAAATTACACTTTTTTAAAGCATTTTTATAATAGAAAAATTTAGTACAATATTTAAAAATTGTGACTTTCGATGTCAATTTGTATGTTGAAATTTTTTTCAAAATTCAAATTCTGTTATGATTTCTCGTCGCAAAGGAAGCAATTATAGAAAGGAATCATTATATTGAATTAAGTATGGGCAAGTATAGGTACGATGTATTTATACTACTCATTATTATTGAGTTATTTTTGATGATGTTTTTATAGTCATTACGTTGAATATAGTTTGTAAATTTATGAATGTTTTTGTGTTAATTTTTATGATAAAGAACGTTTAAATTTCAATAAAGAGAAGTTAGAATTATGTGAACAATTTCGCAACTCTCGTGTTTGCAGAAAGCAAGCATTGTTAGATATAGTGATGTATGGAGCTCTTTGAGCTTGATTCGCCTTTTCGCTTGTACTTATATCTTTTTAATATTAAATGTAAGGCTGTAAGGGCATCTCATTGGTAATGCGATTAATGCTGGTCGCATGCTGTTTTAATGAATGTTAAATGTTAATAATCATTTCCCCTATAAAAATGTTAGTTAAAATTCATAAGACAGATTTCATTAAAAAAACAACTAAATACGGTATAACTATTTTCGGTACGCTATTTCTGAAAATAAGGGAGCTAATTAGAATTTAGATCCGTATAATATTTGTCCCTGTGAACAGTTGATTTCACTGCTACAGCTCACTGGTTTGACGTAATGTCAGATTATGTGTATGCGTTAAAAAATCGTATGGCATATCGGCAACAACTCTAACCATAATACATAAAATTGTCGGAGTACCTATGTCATTCATAATGTTAATTTAATTGTTATGATACCGCATACGCTTCTTCTTTTTAGTTGGTTAGGTTGTACCTATTCACTATTACCTATACTATTTACGGTATTTTAATTTCTATATGAATGAATGACAGTGGAGGATAATTATGTAGTTAACTTTGCTATTGTAATGAATGAAGATTAAATTTAAAGAAATATCTCTAGAAATGGATTATACATTATGGTGGCAAATGAATTTATTTATTAAGACTTTGCCCACAAAGCGAACAATATTCCTATATAATTTAATGAACGCTGATATTTAAAATTTTTTTATTGACATTCAGGTTTTGTATCAGTTGTGTACATCTAGTCCATGGTGAACGTCGACAGATCAAAAAAAAAAATTAATTGAATGTTGTTTCACGTTATTAGTTCTATAAAATTGGTACTACGCTTTGTGTCAAGTTTACGATTGAAATAGTGTATAATTCAAATTTTCTGACAGACTGTCATCGTAACGATATTTCGATGACACATACCTATGACAATGAAAAGTCAGACAGCTGACATGAAGATGTTTAACCAAAATTGTCGTTCCACCTGTCATCGTGACAATAGTTCGTTGAACTGTATTTGTTCACACATAAACTTGTGAGAACGAAATGTCAGGCTAACTTAATAAAACATGTTTTAAACTTACAGGTCATTGAGAGAATTAATTAATTTTCATATTACGCTTTAATAATATACTTTCTAAAACGCAATCGAAAATCTTGCTAGCTCCTATACGGTTGATGCTAGACACTGTCGTACCATTTAACCAAAAATGTACACTTTAAATACTTGCTTTTATAACTGAATTGGTAAACGAAATGACATACATGCTTATGGGAATCTTATTTGATGTATTTATTTTATTTCGAAGTGCTTCGGACACATCTGACAAATAAAGAAAAGTCGCCCTATTATTTGTACGTAGAGAGATCGATGAGAAATGTTATTAAATGATCCCATTCGTAAAATGGCTTAAATTTATATAATTATAACTTGAACACTGATACATTTCCAACATTCTGTTGACATTTAGGTTTTGTATAATTCGTGTGCATCTAACGTAATTTGACAGGCCCAAATGGAAAACTCAGACGGTTCTTCTTTATTTAAGCTTGCTTCAAGTTCTTCGTTGTATGAAATTTACATTTCGATGACATATATAATGAATAGAGTGTCATTGTATTTATTAATATATCTTCATAAAAGATAGCAAAATTGTTATATTTATTACTGCACTTACGTGCGACAATACACTTTAAGTTTATTTTATCATATCCGTCGGCATTTTGTTCGTATATTCATATGGAAAGGAATTAGTAACGATTGATAATAATAACACTAATACGTATCTGAAAGGTACCACGTTTTAATTAAAAATACACTTCTACGTAATGTCCTTATTTGTCGGCCTTCTGACATTTAAACTTGACAACCGATGGATGAACGTGAATATATATATAGTCATTAATGACACGCAAACTCGTCATCGCGAGATTTTTATACCCTGCAGAAAAGCCTTAAATGAATCGCACCTTCGACAGCGACAGATTTGGCACGTGGACAGTGCACTCAATCGTCGCGGAAGAGTCCACTCTTTTGATTTCCAACCCTCTTTCCGCACTCTAAACCTCGGCGGCCTGAAATTTCTTCGTCAATGTGAAACTTTTACAATTCTTTCGCGCGTGCCTGTCATACCTGACATTTTTACGATTTTGATCGGTTGTCACGTGAATCGTCATGACGTAAGCCATTTTTCTGTTAAAACACCGAATGCACGCTCCTCTTCAACGGGCGATATCTCTGCACACGCTCCACTTGGGAAGAAAAACTCTCCGTCGAGGAACAATTCAAGGTCGTCGGTAACTTCACGCCAAAGGGCAGCTTTCAATGTCGCGTATCCAGAGACGAGTTCTTCCCCCCGCGTACCCAATTTTCGTCGATTTTGACTGGGTTTGGTTGCCATTGGCTACTCGGCTTTTATATATTCTAATATTAGTCATAAGTTTAGTATGTGTTTAGTTCTAAGAATTGTGGCGCCGAATGTTTACAACAGTGAAATAAACGCTACAGTTGTGATAAACATTCGCCGACATAAAAGAGTGTGTGTGAGAAACTTAAGTGGGAACAACCGAACTATATGGAAAAACGGGGAACCACCGGCGGTTCAACATAAAATGAGAACATGCGCTGGAAACTGAAAGAGTCAACCGCTAGATTTTATTCAAGTCGGACCGTGAACTCCCAAGTCGGCAGAAATTCGACTGAGAGACTTCATAAAGAAGTCATCGAATTCACGACTAATAGATCGTCAAGTAATATTTGTTAAATGTTATAAAAATAAGAAGGAGAACCTACACTCCTATAACTAATTGGACAACAATAATAAGAATTGTCATTACAAAAATAGTGATTAAAGTAGCACTTAAAGAGTAAATGTGCACGGTGTTAAAAGTTTAATAAAAGAATATATTGTGCTCCAGTAAAGCAGAGCAAGGGGATTCGTCACCATAGGATCGTGACCACTCAACAAATGATGCCGATGAAAACATCGCAAGAAAAAGAAGATTTCACGGAAGATAGACATCACTGAAGAGCGAAGAAAGAAACTTTGTTATAAGGTATTTTTAAAAGATTATGAATTAAATCTTAAATTGATGTTAATATAATAAAGTTATCAAATAAATATCATCTCCGTTCTAATAAGGAGAATGTAATTTAATCTGTATTAGCAGCGTTGTATGTATATAATAATAATACACAAAACGTGTATAAAGCATACGTAGTAAATTCTGGCATCCGTTGTTGATATCTGACTATATTGAATAATATACAAAAAGATTTATATCTGTTTGGCATTTATAAAATTGTATTCAAATTGTCTTTTAAATAAATTTGATCTCTTTTATGTTTGTATGAGATTGTTCGTTATCTGTTAAAATTATATATGTGATTCATTGATTTTAATATGAGTATTATTTAAAGTTTCAATGGTATTTTTCTTTTTATTAATTTTAATTAATGTTTAGGAACCCTCTTTATTAAGCATTTCTGATAAACCCAAACCGCCCTGAGAGAAATTGAGTTATAGTCGGCAAATTGGGGTGTTCCTTTACATTATGTTGCCCAACTTTGGGGCAGTATTGGTATTTTAATTATATTATAAAGATATACCGTTACAATGCCATATTTTCAAACTATGGAAAATTCTCGAATATCAGTAGTTTTAAGAAATTAATAAAAATTACTTATTTGTAAAAAGAAAATATTATTAGTAACACCTTTTCGACTAATTGTAGTTCTGTATAATGCAAGTTACGGCGACTACCTAATATTTTGAAATCAATAACTTGAAATGAGATTTATTCAGTTATGATAATCTATACCTTTTACTGTATTACTGATGGACGCAAAACTAGTTAATTCGTAATACTTTTTAAGTATATTTATGTTTTTTTTTAGAACTTCTAACTTTCGTTAATGGTCTGCAATCCCAAAAAATCGGATAATATAATTTTGTCAATTTAGTCAACTCCAGGTCTATCATAAGATGTAATTGAAAGTACAGCATTACGTTAACAATAATATAGGCTTGTTTTTTTTCGTCGTTCTGGAACATTCTATACAAATGAAAATCTTTTTAGCTTGTAAGCTTTATTATTAAGACCCGACAATAGACTTTGCCCTTTGCAGGGACACGCGTTATATGTATATTCATTTTCAAATAATTAATTTAGCATTCCCATATTTAATATTGTCTAATAGATAGATATGCTGATTTTATAACAATGGTAAAAAGAAAAAACACATCAAAAATCGAAAATGGACGGATTCTTGAAAAAGAAAATTGTAATGGTGATCAACGCTGAAAGTTATAGTACTGCAATAGTTTCTTATTTATTTATGGAATCTAATTATATGCAAGAAAAGATAAATTCCAAATCCATGCTTACCCCTCATAGCTAGTGTATTCAGCCAATACGCCTGCAACGAAAACAGATAATAACAATACAGTCTTCATTTCGATTAACACTGCATTGATTTTTCAAAACCATCGCCTTATAAAAAAAATCTGGAGAATTAAAAATGTAATCTGTATGTCAAGTATCCACTTGAGAAGAGACGTTAGATAAGTGATAACACTAATTGTTCTTAAAACGTGTAGCAGGAACGTGTTAGTTTGTAATAAATATTGAGTTATTTGAATGAGTTATTTCTAGGTAGCTTTTATTATGTAAACGTGTTTATTTCAGACAATTCTCAATAACTAATCAAATATCCCTTTGTTTTTTTTTTACTTGTTGCCAGATAATTAGTGAATAATCTTTATTTGATTGTATGTTGGATTTTCCTGGAGTGTAAAACAGAACAAAACAAATATTTATTGCTTTATATATTTATATTTAATTTAGGAAACCTATTTATTTCAATTCTGTGAAATTATTTGAAATTGGGGACAAGGAACTGGTGATCATGATTTTTACGTTTGATAGATTTATGTTGGTGTTTTCGAATTTGCGGTGGATTACTGATGACAAGCTACTTCTTCAAAAGTTGAATGAAATATGTCACCTTTGAATTTTCCAGTTTCATTAACTTACATATATTCTACTGCAGGGAAAACATTACGCCCCAAGTTAGATTTAAAAAAAAATCTGTCATCAAATTTTCAAACCCATTTTTTTTGTTTTTCAAAGTATTTATTTTAAAATAAATTTCTGTATTGTAATCCTTCGCATAATTATTACGTTTGCCTAAAATTCCTCAGAAATTTCATAAAAACATGGTTAGACGTCGATACCATGAGAAAACCACCTCATTAAAATATCTATGAGAACATCACCCTGAAAGCTGCATGTTTACGAAAGAAGTTAAGTTTACACGATCCTCAAAAATATAAAATAGGCCTGTCTACACTAAACAACAGTAGTTGATTACCATGTACCAAGTAGGAAACAAATATTAGATAAGTATAGGAGGACCCAGATCTGAAGTTGTGAAAGTGCAAGTAGTTTTGGTCTTTCCGTTAAAGCTGTGCTCCCAGATTGAAAGACTTGTGTGTCGTGGTTTTCTCCGATTTTTTACACCGACATTCGTTTCGAACGACATGCTAATGCGATAGAGATCAAGCATTCATGTTAAGTTGCAGACGTAAGTTTAAAACCCTAATATATGTTTCTGTTAGAATTCTCAGAAGCGATGAATCTTTTATGGCGAAACTCCGCCTTATAGCTGAAACTATACCATCTTTTACTTTAGACTTTCTTCAAAATTACTTTTGCAGTATTTCTTTTATTTTCCAAATCAGAGGTTTAATTGTGAAAATATTTGTTCGACTCTTTCATGGACGTACTAAGAAAATTTTTTAAATTATAATTGTGTCCTTAATTTTCGGATATTTTTATTTAATTTTCTTAAAATTTTCTACATGTATTTTTGGAAACGACACGCTATTATATTTCTCTTACTGTTTTTAATAATCCATAAAATAATTGTTTAAATATCTTAAAAAATAAAGTCAAGGTTTGGAAGAAACCGAACGAGGTAGTGGGGAGAACCAGACACGTAATAGTTATTTACGAACCAAGTGCGGGAAGACTATTTTCCCGTATGAGCGCACATTGTAAGCACGAGCGACCGCAGGAAGCGAGTGCTTTTAATTGCGCGAATGCGTGGAAGATGTCTTCACGCAAGTGGTTTGTACAATATTTCTTGTACGAACATTAAATTAAATAAATATTATTAATTAATGTCATTAGTATCATACCTAATCTAAAATAGGTTACCTAATTAATTTAAGCATGTAATGTACGTAACTATTACTCACCTTTCCCTAAAATTAAGTTATTATATTCTTACATATGGCAAACATGAGGTATTTATTCTTATATTTATAAATTTATAGTACATTTATTGCGTTTTTTTGGTTTAAATACAAACAATTCCGAACTGCCAATATGAATGTCGATGTGGTTCAAATAGATGGCGCTTGAATCTTGCTTAAGATGTCGCTTAAGATATCGTCAAATAGATGGCGCCACAATTTTTTTGGAATAATTTTGAATTATTACTCCTATTTCCCCAACTTTTAGTGAACAATAGTGGAGGGAAGTAGTATTTTATAGAATAAATTTTATTACCATCAAGTTAGATTTTTTTTTAAGTGTCCCAAAGTGCCAGTGTTTTTTTCAATTTTTACATTCGCCTCAACCGGAAAGACGTATTTCCCAGTCGAGCTACACATGCGCCAAAACTGACTTTACAGGCGGTGAGTACAAAAAGATATTCTGAGCGAGTTATTAAAAGAGCTAATTTAATGGCTAGTCTATTGATGCGTTACCGAAGTCATTGGTTCAGAGGAAGCGCTACGTTCATTTAAAGGCCGAGTCAAGCACCGATAAATATCGTGACTACTGCATAGCCTATTACTGACCGTGGATAGCGTTGCTCAAAGAAGCAGCTTAGTATTACACCACATTTGTTCTAATTTGATAATCTGAAGCGTATGGCAAATTTTAACTTAACGTAAAGTTATTTTGTTCCACCTACGAGGGTATGTGAAGTTAGCCCCCTTTTTTCGAAAATTGAACAGACTTTCGATTTTCGAAAAAAGGTGGCAAACTTCACAAGTTGTTCTAGGTTTGTCCTAAATGTTTCCAAAGTATTTCAAAAAAAAAAGTCAAAATAGGTCTAGATAATTGAACAAAAACGACAGGATACTGTGGGGAATTCCCCGCAGTATCCTAGACATTGTAAGATCTGAACACCTGATTTTGTAGAAAATATATCGTTTGAATATACGTAGATGTTACAGTGATAGCGAAACAGGTCATATACATTGTAATAAGTTGTGTTAATATACTGGATTTTTTGTAAATTGTGTTTTACTCCGTCTACTATTATTAAATAAATTCTAAGTTTATTTGCAAAACATTCATTAAATTACATAAAGCAACTTGCAAATTTAAAAAAAAGGCGGAGAATTTATTATATAAACAAAAATAGGAAATCCAATTGGATTTTCTTAATCTGGGTAATAATTATCATGTGTCACGTGATAGCCTATATACCGGGTGGTGCAATAGTGTATCGGCGGAGTTTAGTATGAAAACTTATAACGCTGTAGCAATGAGACCTTATGTACGTATGTAGTATGCGACTGTGCATTTTCTAATTTTATTTACAAATATACAGGATATTCCAAATTTTCTTAACCACCTTCAACTTTTTTTATTTTAAATACATTGCTATACAAACAAATTGCCAATTTGTTGAGATCAGTTACCATTTAGCAACTAAATTTGAGTTTAAAAATGGAAAATTTATTCGGAAATAAAAAGAAAGCTCGATGTAATTCGGTAAGACAATTTACTAAATGTGTAAACAATTACTGAAAAATTTATGACATAGTAATCATACTATTTAAAAATAAAGTTATTAAAAACACAGTCCTTATACATTTTGTGAAGATTACTTACAATGACTTTGCAAATTTTGTCATAACAACACTTCACAACGAACACTATAATGTTAAAGTAAGCAAATTGAAGTCGCCTCAACCAAAGATAGTACGCAAAACTTAGGGTTGCGTCGACCTTGACATTTCATTTTGACAGTGTAACGGTAGGCCCTGTATATAATGAATAAAATATAAATATAATATAACATCCAAAATATTTATATTAAGGTAAATAATGAATCAACACAGATCGGGAAACATGTATTATTCATTTATTTGTATTAAATTATTATATTCCTATTTAAAATGTTCCTATATAAATTCTGTATATGTAAAAGAGAAATAGTGCGTAGGTATATCGGTGTAAAAACATAAGTGGCGACAATGATATCAGCGCTAGCCAGGAAGTTATGCGACATCAATAAGAAACCGTTTGTGTGCAACCGACACGTGGGACCTTGAATGTGATGAAGAAATGTAAAGCACATAGGTGGCTCGGGGAATTCCCTGGAAGAATACGGCGTGGTGTGGCTCAAGCAAGGAGTAGGCATATAGAGGTTCCCTAGCCCGTTAAGACGGAAGACGTTCCCTAGTCAGCGCATGAAGTGGTTCGCAGGCCGTGTTAAGTAGAATAACACCAGACCGCACCCAACAAAAGGGAACGCTTCTCACAGGCTAACAATGCGTATAAGAATATAGAAATTCTACGCATTAGTAATAAGTAATTAGTTAAAAGTGATAAAAAAAGCCTAGTGAGAAAACAGTTACAAGTTTTAATAAAACAAATAGTGGGGCCAAGTGAAGTAAAAAGTTCTATTCAATCACGTGTGTGCCGTAGCTCCAGACAAAGAAGACGACGATTTCAGTCTGCCCGTGAAAACACTGTTTCCAGCGTCATTGCAGCGTATAAGGTACCCAACATTGTTGAATTAAAGGCCTCTGTCATGCATGCAATTTGGTAAATACTAAATTAGAATCTAGTAAAAATCACGAGATATGATTTATATAAGGCAACATTGTTGAATCAGTTTATTATATTTGCCCATGTTATAATTGACGAGTAATTTGTATTGTGTTGTACTATTTGAATTGTGTTGTTTCTATAACCTTTGCTTGTAACCTGATTTGTGTTGATAGTGTTTTTAATCAATATATTAATAATGTTTAAATATTCTTTTGCGTGTTATTTGTCTACCTTACTATAGGAAATTTGAAATATAAAATAGAAGTAATAGTACGTGCCGAACAATTTACTTTAGTGTTTTAATACCTGAACCGACCTGAAATTAAGAGTTTTTGTGCGAAACCGAACCATTTAACTGAGCTAAATTACGCGGAGCATTCAATAAGTCATTTTATTTATTTGAGTCATTTTACTTATATTCTTTAAATTTATATTATTATTGCTGAACACCCTACTTTGGGGCATTTTATTCATTTTAATTATATTTTAAATCCGTACTATTACATATGTCGACCAACTGAAGGGCATTACTATTACATATGGTGCCCAACCTTGGGACATTTTATTAAATTTAATTATATTTTAAATCCGTACTATTACATATGGCGCACCAGCCGGTGGGCTCAAAAAGACACTAAATTTTCAATTTATTTCAAATTTGTGTGAAGTAGTTTGGTAGAAACAAAGCTTTATCAAATATTTAAGAAATATTTTCACGAAATTTTTAAATTCTTTTGAACAAAATTTTAATTTTTAAATAAAAGCGCAATTTAGATTTGAATTAAAAGGTAGACAATTTAAGTATATTTTTTTGTGATATACAGGGTGTTACAAAAGTTGTGTAAACATTTTCAGGGCGCATAGCATATAAGGTATACGGTACAATAATACGTATTATACAGGGTGTTTTGAAAGAAAGGTCATTTTATTGGGGGGTAAATAGGAATAAAACCCAAAATATTTTACACGAATAAGCGGTAATTTTGGAAGCAAATTGGCGACGTATTATACAGGGTGATCCAAAGGAATAGGCGCACCTGGTTGGGGGGTCACTGGAATTAAATAAATAAACATTTTATACAATTAGCGGAGCTTTTAAAGGCAAAAGGGAGTAAAATTTGAACGAAAAAGAATTTTCTTTTATAGCGTTGTTGTCAAATTTTTATTTAGTTGTTTTTTTTGCCTTATCGTTGTTTAAATAAAGCCGCCGTAGTATAAAAAAAACATAGCACCCAAAGGAAATAGAGTTGGAAGATTATTAAAGAAGGAATTGAAGGGAATGCATTTAAGAAGTGGTAAAATGATAGGAGAAAAGGAAATAATCATGGGAAACTCAGACGTAGAGAATGGAAGTGAAAAAATAAACCAAGGAGCATCCGGATATAAAACCCCGGACGAAAACGTGGTCGAAAAGGAAGCGACGCCCAAAGGAGTAGGAGATATGCAGGCACTTTTTGACTTTATGGATAAGAAGTTCAAAAAATTAGATAAAAATATGGAAACTTTAAAAGAAGACAGTGATAAGAAGTTCGAAAAATTAGATAAAAATATGGCAGAATCCAAGAAGGAAATGAGTGAAAAAATAGACCAAAATATGGGAAAATTCGAAGAATTAAAGAAAGGCATCCAAGAAGCAAATTACCAGATGTATGAAAAAATAGCAAAGAGCCAAGGACAACTAAGAAAAGAAATCGACGATTTCAAGGAAAAAACAGAAACAGAATTGAAAGCAGTCGACGAAAAGGTCCAGCATCAAGCATATGAATTCGAAAGAAAATTAGAGGAGGAAAAAGTAGAAAGAAGACACGAAGTCAATCAGAAAATTGAGCAAGTAAATAAAGATGTTGAAAAAACTAACATGGAAATTGAAACCACCAAAAAGGAAGTCGTGAAGACCAGACAAGAAGTTGAACAGGAAATGGAAAACACCAAAAAGGAGGTAGCGAACACCATTCAAGAAGTCGAACAGGAAATTGAATGCTTAAAGAAAATAGCGCCAGTAAGCATAGTAAGAATAATAGAAGAAAAGAAAGTACCTATGTTCAATGGGGATAAAAGAGGGCTTCACCCAAAGGAATTCCTGGAAGCACTAAGGAGACATTTTGAATTTGGAACGATACCAGAAAGAAAAGAAGCTCGATTTTGCGATAGGCCAATTGGAAGGTGATGCACGAGTATGGGCCAATGCAGTGAAACATCAATGGGACAATATAGAAAATTTCCAACAAGAACTACTGAAGATGTATTGGTCCGAAAGCGAACAAAAAAGAGTTTGGATGGAATTATTGAGACCTAGGACATACAATGCGAAATTCGGGACCATGACTCAGCATGTATGGTATTGGGTGAATAAGACACAATATGTGGATCCACCAATCGGCGCAGAATTATTCATAGAAGCAATACGTAAACATTTCTCCTATGAAGTGGAAAGTATTCTACTATCAGCAAAAGCCAAGACAATACCCGAGCTGATAAGCATAGTCGAGGGAATCCAAAATCGAGAGGGGCCTTCTTCACGAAACCATGATAGACGTGATGATCGTAGGGACGTGCAAATGATCCACCAAAACAGAGGTCACTATAGAGGAAGAGGTCATTATAGCAACCGAGGACGCCGTAGTCCACCACCGAGTGTCGATTCGGGAAACGAATAAATGCAGAAGCAAACGCTCCTCGCCTTCTGCATATGAAAATGAGGGAGCCTGTAAGAGAACCGAATCCACGGAAATACACACCGAGTAGGACCACCCAATTAGAGGCCTGGAAACAATATATGCAGCAGCTACCTCCCCTCCTCAACCGAAGCCCCTGTCTTAAGCACGACAAGAAAGACCTCGAGGATTCTCCACAAGATTCTCCAATTAAACCCAAGGTCCAGATCTGTATTGAAAAGGATAAAGACGAGGAATCTAGTGAAGTATTACCCGAAATAGGAGAACCACCATCAATAGTTCCCAGCTTATTTAAGTCAAACTGCGAAACTGCAAAAGTCAACCCACTAACAATGGGTACAACAGAATGCAATCTGGTGAATAGGGTGGAACAGGTAATATCCGACTATGAAGACATATTCTCCGATAAACCTGGAAAATGTGAGGTATACAAGAAAATATATGATAGAGATTTTCTATTGGCACTTAGAAATGATCCCAAAAGTAGAAAAAAGCCTGACTACCTTCTTGACATTATTGCTCAAAAAGATCGAGGTAGAATAGGTGATCAGAGGTTAGTGAAAAATCGCCTAATTTCGTCAGCACTAACCAAGGAAATAAAAAAGTTTTTTCATTTATATAACGAACCTTATGAAATTTTACGAAGAGTAAGTGAAAAGGCTTATTGGTTAGGGGACCCAATCGCCAAATACAAATGCACCCAAAACATTATGCATTTGAGGAAGTATAAAAAACCGCCAAAAGATCCAACAGAGATTAGGGTGGTATAGAAAATTAGTCTGTAAATATAAAATACATATTATTATCAAATTATTATTATTCATTTAGCAAACCAGAGTTATATGTAGTTTAAATATTTTTTTTTGTTTTAGCTTTTTATATTTTATTATGTACACGTTAACATTATTTGCTTTTCATTTAGACTTATCAGCCTGTCAGAAAAGGCAAAGGGGGTATCTGTAACGGTAGGCCGTGTATATAATGAATAAAATATAAATATAATATAACATCCAAAATATTTATATTAAGGTAAATAATGAATCAACACAGATCGGGAAACATGTATTATTCATTTATTTGTATTAAATTATTATATTCCTATTTAAAATGTTCCTATATAAATTCTGTATATGTAAAAGAGAAATAGTGCGTAGGTATATCGGTGTAAAAACATAAGTGGCGACAATGATATCAGCGCTAGCCAGGAAGTTATGCGACATCAATAAGAAACCGTTTGTGTGCAACCGACACGTGGGACCTTGAATGTGATGAAGAAATGTAAAGCACATAGGTGGCTCGGGGAATTCCCTGGAAGAATACGGCGTGGTGTGGCTCAAGCAAGGAGTAGGCATATAGAGGTTCCCTAGCCCGTTAAGACGGAAGACGTTCCCTAGTCAGCGCATGAAGTGGTTCGCAGGCCGTGTTAAGTAGAATAACACCAGACCGCACCCAACAAAAGGGAACGCTTCTCACAGGCTAACAATGCGTATAAGAATATAGAAATTCTACGCATTAGTAATAAGTAATTAGTTAAAAGTGATAAAAAAAGCCTAGTGAGAAAACAGTTACAAGTTTTAATAAAACAAATAGTGGGGCCAAGTGAAGTAAAAAGTTCTATTCAATCACGTGTGTGCCGTAGCTCCAGACAAAGAAGACGACGATTTCAGTCTGCCCGTGAAAACACTGTTTCCAGCGTCATTGCAGCGTATAAGGTACCCAACATTGTTGAATTAAAGGCCTCTGTCATGCATGCAATTTGGTAAATACTAAATTAGAATCTAGTAAAAATCACGAGATATGATTTATATAAGGCAACATTGTTGAATCAGTTTATTATATTTGCCCATGTTATAATTGACGAGTAATTTGTATTGTGTTGTACTATTTGAATTGTGTTGTTTCTATAACCTTTGCTTGTAACCTGATTTGTGTTGATAGTGTTTTTAATCAATATATTAATAATGTTTAAATATTCTTTTGCGTGTTATTTGTCTACCTTACTATAGGAAATTTGAAATATAAAATAGAAGTAATAGTACGTGCCGAACAATTTACTTTAGTGTTTTAATACCTGAACCGACCTGAAATTAAGAGTTTTTGTGCGAAACCGAACCATTTAACTGAGCTAAATTACGCGGAGCATTCAATAAGTCATTTTATTTATTTGAGTCATTTTACTTATATTCTTTAAATTTATATTATTATTGCTGAACACCCTACTTTGGGGCATTTTATTCATTTTAATTATATTTTAAATCCGTACTATTACATATGTCGACCAACTCAGGGGCATTACTATTACAACAGTGAGTTCGTTGATTTTATGACATAATGAGAAAACACAAGTTGTTGTCAGGCCAACCAAAGGTAAACAACTTTTTTTGCCGATATAAAAGTTAAAGTAAACTTTTATCGCTGTCAAAGTGACAAAACAATTCCGACTTATGTGTTTTTTTACACATGCATTAAATTATCAAAGTTGTAACCCTTCAATGGGATATACTCATGTTTATAACATGCAAAATGCGGGGCATCTAATAGTTGGTTGGCCATGAAAATAAAACAAAGTAATTTTAACAAACATCTGTTTTTTAAATGCTTTATCATTACTTTTAGAATTACATTTAGAAAATTTTCTATAATAAAATAGTCTTAATTTAAAATGTGTTCAAATATATTTCCATTCTGCTCTACACATGCTCTCAACCGTCTCTGTATCGACAGACTTACATTCTAAGCTAAGTTATTCTCACTTAATTGCAGAAAAGCGTTTCTTATTCGTTGCTGCATGTTCTCTACCGTTGTAGGAGGTGCTGCGTAAACAATATTTTTTACAGTTGGCCACAGAAAGAAATCACAAGGTGTGAGATTTGGGGATCGTGGTGGCCAGCTTATCAAACTTCCTCTCCCAATCCACATATTGACGTTATCTGAGACACCTTCTAATAGCAATGGTAAATTATTTTGTAGGAAATTTGTGTAGATTGCACAATTTAAAGTATTATTAAAAAATGAGGTGTGGCCACCACACGACTTTCTTATACGTATAAGCGTTTCAAATTATAGAATTTTAAGAATTTTTTTTACAAAAATTATTCAAAATCCTATTCTAAGTACTTCTATTCTCTTAATAAATCTCTATAGAATCCATACTTTGCAAGATATTATCAAAAAAGTGCTCCTCGCTAAGAGTAAAAGTGCTACTTCCGGTCCGAATTTTAAAATTTCATATATACAAAAAATATTGCAAATCCAGTTTTAAATACTTTTGTACTCTTGATAAATATATATAGAATGCATAACTTACGACATATTTGCAAAAAATCGCTATTCGATAAGAGTAAAAGTGGCACTTCCGGTCTGAATTTTGAAATTTTTTTTATACAAAAGATATTGAAAATTATGTTTTAAATACTTTTATACTCGTAACGTACTTGTCTAAAAAGCATGATTTGCGAAATATTCGCAAAAAACTGATTTTCGATAAGAGTAAAAGACCTACTTCCGGTAGGAATTTCGAAAAACTTTTTAAATAAAATCATTCTCAATTTTAGTTTTAAGTATATATGAATTCTTTATAAATTTGTTTAAATTTAGTAGTTGACGAAATATTGTCAAAATTCGATTTTTTCGCTGAAGTAAACTGCTACTTCCGGTCTACCAATTTTACTGAAAAACTAATCAGATCTCAAGAGGGAGATTATACACGTAAATACAAAATTTGGAATTGATACCTACAGCGGTTTGACCGCTATCGTGGTCACACACACACACACACAGAGAGAGAGAGAGACACAGACATTTTTTAAAAACCACTTTTTCGGTATCAGGGGACTTCAAAACGTGGACATCTGCAAAAATCTCGAGGTCGAAAATTTTCATCATCACAATACTTCCTTATACTACGTATAAGAAAGTAAAAAGAACGGACCAATAATAGTGTTTCCTATGATGCCTATTAATGAGTGTTAACACATGAGGATGTGTTAAAACTTCATTATTGTTGATATAAAATGGGCTGAACAAAATGTGGGTTTGTAGTGTCATAATAATGGGTATTTTTTCTGTTTCTTGTTCCACAATTAGCAAGTGTTGCTTCATCTGTGAAAAGCACATGATCTAGAAAAGTTATATCGTGTCGTAATTGTAAAAGTAGCCATTCCCAGTAAATTACTCTCCCTTCAAAGTCCGTTTATAATAAGCCTTGATGATTTTGAATTTTGTAAGGGTGAAAATTTTTTTAAATCCTTTTTACAGCAGTGACTTCTATCCTTTGTTGTTTCGAAATTATCCTTGTAGATACGTGTGGATTTTCCACAATGGACTGGACGACTGTCACTTCATTATCTTCTGTAATCATAGTCTTACTTCTTTCATGTTCGACGTAATTCACTGATCCCGTTCGACGAAACCTCATCAACAATAGTCAAACGTTTTACTATCCGGTGCTCTTCGGTCGGGATATTCCATCGCATATGTTTCTGTTGCTAGGGCCAAGAGCAAATACCATATCTATGAGCTCCTCTTTCGAAAAATGCATTTTAAAGCAAAAACAACAATAAACTATTATGGTATCTAAATAAAAATAATGTCAATAAAACGATATAGCTGATAACAAGGTAAATACAACACGTAACAACTACTAACGAAACAAACTGAAATTAATAATTCACTAGCTGAACTTAATTTATAACAACAAAACGCAATTACAGTAAAGAGAAAATGCAGAAAACGACTTTTTATGGACTTTTGAAGTAGAGATTTGACGTTTGGTTGCACAGCCATTTTTTTTAAAAACTAAAGCTAACCAACTATTAGATGCCCCACGTATTGCATGTTATAAACATTAGTATATCCCATTAAAGGGTTATAACTTTGAAAATACTAGAAATAATTAGTATGTTATTGGTACCATTTTAAAGGCAACTTTACAAGGAATATGCTGACTTATAAAAATAATATAGGTTAGATTTAAAAAAAACGAGAAAATAACCAATAACCATCGATAACTTAGACACGACATATTTAACACACTGTATATTTATTCACTTTGTTCAACCTCAAAATAAATAACGTGTTAGTCCATAATTAAGTAACACAAGAGTTACGTGAGGGATTCTACCCATTTTCAGACTACAGCTTAAAATGTTGGATGCTGCAACTGTCAAGATTTTAACAAAATCATCAATAAAATCAAAACGAACAGTCTGAAGTGCACATATCCATATATCATTGCAACGATAATTTGAATTGCTATCATTATAATATCTACAAACTATAGCAATGTATTTAAAATAAAAATGTTGAAGGTGGTTCCGAAAATTTGGAACATCCTGTATATTTGTAAATAAAATTAGAAAATGCACAGTCGCATACTACATACGTACATAAAGTCTCATTGCTGCAGCGTTATTAGTTTTCATACTAAGCTCCGCCGAGACACTATTGCACCACGCGGTATAATATCATACTTCAATAAAATAGTAAGTCATTGTTAAAATATGAACAAAATTTTTAAGTATAAATATTTCTTTGATGAATATTTAATTGAGTTTGTACAGAATTACTGTCTCGAAGTGTCTATATACAAATGAAACTCTAATATCATTAGATTCATATCTTGATCTCCAGTAGAATTTACTTCAGAGTACTAGCGTTTGGAAACCTTGTGGAAAGAACAAAGCGAAATTTAGCCGCGAGTCATTTATATTGCTGCGACAGAATTTACATCCGAGAAATGTATAATTAGAAATTGTAAAGTTCCTTTGTATTCTGGTACCGAGCAAGATAATAATTTTAATAATTGAACTAATTGGTGTTACCGTACGTTGTTACCGATTTCATCCTTCTCATCTCGTTTTACATACGCTTTTTTTTTCTTGCATTTTATCCAGGTATTGTTATTGATTTTACCGACTAAGATCCATTGATAATTGCTGTCGAAGAAGATCTGATATATTCTTGGAATTATTAAACATGATCTGATGTATTTCTCGTGAAGAACCAACTTAGATATGGTTATATGTGATACACGCAGATCACGTTCGGCGACTTGCATTAATCAAATTAATGCTGTCGTGCAATAAAGCATCCTCCTTATTTTATTTGATATCTTAACTGAGTTCAAATTGATGATTAAAGATTTATTTTGTTAACGTCATTGTGTAAATAAAAAAACATTAATGTGTCATTTTCAAATTATATTACAGTAGTACTTAAGATAACAAACGAATCATTGAAACACGTGCTGTATTGTAGTTTAAAACGCGTTCTTTTTTATTAATCGATTTTAATATCTTGTACCAACTGTAATGCTGATAATGTTTTCGGAGGCAGTTTTATTTTAATTTTAAGATCCGCGGTTTCTCGAACCAAGCCTTGAACTACTAAGGGCCGCTTTTTACAACTCCGATTAAAATACTCGGTTAACTAATCATTGCGTAAGCCTAGTTAGTGATTATCTTTAACCGGGGTTTTTGAACAGGATGAAGTACACCAGTTATTTAAACAGTGTTTAAGAATTTATTGTACAAAGTGGCAACATTTTGCTAGTGCCTTTGATTTAAATTAGTATATATTGTTCTAATAATATTGGCGTCATTTTCTACACTTGAATTTGTTTTTTGCGCTTTTATCCTTAATTTTATCGTTTTAAGATATTCTATGGAATTAGAAATTTTATTTTAGTAAATAAACCAGGCATCTTTGTGTGAATATAGCCTCTGAATTCCGTATACATAATATATATTTAAAATTTCTATTACGAAATAAATAGCAGTGTGCGACAATCTTGAGTGATACTGGAACAAATTTATTGATTGCTTACTCCTACTGACAAATACAAAAGTATTGTGAAAATTAAAAAAAACTAATACAATATACATTCGTATATTTATATGAAATTAACAGTTTCCTAAAAATAACTATTTGACAAAAGTCATCAGATTAGGAATAGTTTGTTGAGAAAATTTAACTTCTACCAAATTTCCGTTGGACGAATAAGACCCAGATACTTTTACTAAAAGATCATATATCAACTTTTTATTAAAATCAATATATTCAGATAATTTGATGTCCAAATTCCTATAATAAAAGCAGGTTGATTGTGAAAACTTTTTTCCAAATTGGTTTACATGATTTCATCTTAGATAATGTTGTGTTCTGAAGAAATAGGAGTGAATTTTACAGTGATAGTAATAATTATTAGTGTAGAGTTTAACTTCAGGTCAACTTTATTTACACTATTCATACAAACCTAGTTAAGGCTATACGCCCGGCCTCGAAATCGTTTTTCCCATTTCCTAATCGTATTTTTCATGAAAACCTTACCGAATTTACACGCTAATTTAAGAAAAAAATGCCTTTCAATGGATAAATCGTAATTTCTTCGAAATTGTCCAAAGGGCCCTAAATAAAAATAAAAATGTAAGAAATTTCAAAAAACAAGCCTTTATTTAAAATTATGTAACACTCAACAGCAATACATAAATTTTATTTTTTTTAATTTTTAAAAATAAGGTCACGAAACGGAAAACAAAATTTTGAAATTTGGGCGAAATTCACTGAAATCAAATAGAGTATGTGGTACGCTCGCACATTGTGTCGAGAGGTAGCTCCGCCTACCATTTCGGGCAGTTTCTACGCAGTTTGTAAAATACTTCTGAGATCAGTGTATGTTAAGAAAGTAATCGTTACTCGGACATTATTTTATCGAAACCGTTGATATTTTCTTTACAATATAGTGTACATATACAGTGTCAGCGTCACAATACTTCCTTATACTACGTATCAGAAAGTAAAAGCAATATCTCTTCCCGTCCCTAACGCTATACCTGCTAGAAGCGCATGCTAGGACTCACACGGCTTGCGGGCAGGGAGTATAATTATTATATTTGACTCGCAGTAATTTGCTTCTGAAACGATCTAGAAACTTATTTCTTGCACAAAAAATAATTTTGGAATGTTGGCTTTATTTTGTTTCACATATATATGGGTAAATTCTGAAAAATAAGATTAGTTACTCGATAGCTGAAAAATATCTTACACAAATTGGTGGTCTACTAAAACTTTTTTTTTTATAAAATTTACACACCATAAAGAAAAATCGAAAACACTAGTATCATCCACATACTTTAGGGTATAACCTTAAAAAAAACAGATCCCTAGCTCTCTGCATTGCTGAGATATCACGAGATAAGTATTAATAATTGAAGAAATTGAAAATTTTAAAATTTACACAAAAGACGATTTTTCGACCTTTTTGCGATTTCGATTTTATTTTCCAACTCAAAATTTGAATCCGGCAGGTGATTTTACATATCCAGCTTCACTTTTTTTTGTGTGTTTGAGAAAATATAGATTGTATAATTTAGGGGCGGTTGCTTCCCGACTGCCAAACATGTGCGCCAACCGGCGATTATCTGAGACCATAACGCAGCCATAAATTACAGGCAGATTAGATTAGGTGACAAGTTCTTTTCTCTATCTTTTTCCTCAGCATAAGACAGAGCACGCGGACCCTTAAACATTTGTCTTTTATTTACATTTGCACGAAAAGCAGTGGTACGCCTATTTCAAATCGAACTCAGCTTGAAGCGGGCGTCCAGCCTTAAGACAAAAGTATTTTAAGTGACTGCATAAGGTTTCAACGTGAATCCGCCAGCTTCTGCAGAAATTTCTGCCATATCCTCAATGTCATTTGTAATTTTTCAAAATAGTTTAATATGTTAATGACTTATCTAGAGTGAATGTTTAGGACTTTCACGAATTGAGATAAATTCCTAGAATTGTAATAGAATTAAAAGAGCTCCCAGGTCTCAATAGGCCTAATCAGAAAGGATAATGTAGTCGTGGTTATCAATTAATTATATTTCTGTAGTTAGCTATAAGTTACACATATTCATTATTATTATTATGTTATTTTTATTTTTAATGATTTTCATTTATACAACAAGCAATACAATTACTAATTAATTCCTAAAAATACTTTCATGTAGTGAAAGATATATATTGATGTATATGAAAACATAACCACTGCCAAATACTACAAATTCAATTTTTCTGCTTATGCGCTTGTGTAAAAACTCGGAACACCGATTAAATTTTCTTCGATTAATATTCTTAATCAATGATTAGCGCTAACCGCCGTTGGAAAACCAGCGTTAGCGTTGTACAGTGTAAACAATGTTATAGTTATCACTTAAAAATGTATTATTGCCCATTCTGTTCAGGTATAAGGCCTACGTAATGAGATCGTAATATAACTAGAGAAATAATGTAATACTGCCCATATACAACCTGGCAAAAATACAGCCATTTTGGTAGGCCGATTTTAGGTGAAGCAAACGTGCAAGGAAATATGTTTTTCAGTTCACTTTCTTCCACTCTCTTACTATATCCTATTAAACCAGGTCTAAAAATGAGGTGTGGCCACCACACGACTTTCTTATACGTATGAGCGTTTCAAATTATAGAATTTTAAAAAATTTTTTTATAAAAATTATTCAAAATCCTATTCTAAGTACTTCTATTCTTTTAATAAATCTCTATAGAATACATACTTTGCAAGATATTATCAAAAAAAGTGCTCCTCGCTAAGAGTAAAAGTGCTACTTCCGGTCCGAATTTTGAAATTTCACATATACAAAAAATATTGCAAATCCAGTTTTAAATACTTTTGTACTCTTGATAAATTTATATATAATGCATAACTTACGACATATTTGCAAAAAATCGCTATTCGATAAGAGTAAAAGTGGTACTTCCGGTCTGAATCTTGAAATTTTTTTTATACAAAAGATATTGAAAATTATGTTTTAAATACTTTTGTACTCTTAACGTACTTGTCTAAAAAGCATGACTTGCGAAATATTCGCAAAAAACTGATTTTCGATAAGAGTAAAAGACCTACTTCCGGTAGGAATTTCGAAAAACTTTTTAGATAACATTATTCTCAATTTTAATTTTAAGTATATATGAATTCTTTATAAATTTGTTTAAACTTACTAGTTGACGAAATATTCGCAAAATTTGATTTTTTCGCTGAAGTAAACTGCTACTTCCGGTCTACCGATTTTACTGAAAAACTAATCAGATCTCAAGAGGGAGATTACACACGTAAATACAAAATTTGGAATTGATAGGTACAGCGGTTTGACCGCTATCGTGGTCACACAAACACACAGAGACACACACAGACACACAGACAATTTTTAAAAACCACTTTTTCGGTATCAGGGGACTTCAAAACGTGGACATCTGCAAAAATCTCGAGGTCAAAAATTTTCATCATCACAATACTTCCTTATACTACGTATAAGAAAGTAAAAAGGTAGAATGGACTTCCAATATGGCGAGTAATTTGTCGTTTTCCCTCCATCTATTCGTCGTATCCCTTTGCTTTTTACTTTCTTATACGTAGTATAAGGAAGTATTGTGATGATGAAAATTTTCGACCTCGAGATTTTTGCAGATGTCCACGTTTTGAAGTCCCCTGATACCGAAAAAGTGGTTTTTAAAAAATGTCTGTGTGTCTGTGTGTCTGTCTGTCTGTCTGTGTGTGTGTGTGTGACCACGATAGCGGTCAAACCGCTGGAGATATCAATTCCAAATTTTGTATTTACGGATATAATCTCCTTCTTGAGAACTGATTAGATTTTGAGTAAAATCGGCAGACCGGAAGTAGTAGTTTACTTCAGTGAAAAAATCTAAATTTGCAAATATTTCGTCAATTACTAAGTTTAGCCTAATTTATGAAGAATTTATAAGTATTTAGAACTTAATTTCCAACATCTTTTATATAAAAAAAATTTCAAAATTCGGACCGGAAGTATCACTTTTACTCTTACCGAATAACGATTTTTTGCAAATATGTCGTAAATTATGCATTCTATATACATTTATGAAGAGTACAAAAGTATTTAGAGTTGGATTTGGAATATTTTTTGTATAAATGAAATTTCAAAATTCGGACCAGAAGTAACACTTTCATACGTATAAGAAAGTCGTGTGGTGGCCACACCTCATTTTTATATTTGTAAGAAACTATTAAAAACCCTCTTGCTTTAATGATCATATTTGAGACAGGAACACTACTTTTCCCGGTAAAACTAGATAAGGCCGAGTCAGTCGATCGACAATGGTAATAGTGGCGCCCCCACAATTTATATATGTTTTGGTTTCGATTAATATATATTTAAGATGTTTCTAAATAAATAGCTTGAAATGTTCAGTGGTTGTAATTGAATATAAAAACGGTCTTTCGAACATCACATGATCAAGAAGCTAGGAGTAGAGTCCAATTACAATTCATTTTTAATTTCGGCTAGCAGAATCCAGGACAAGCTTTAATATGGTTTGAAAAAATACAAGCAACTAAATATTATAGGTTTTATGAAGTCAAATCATGGACTAATTATATACTCAAAATCATTTTGAAATCTTCGTGTTAATAGTTACTTGTTAATGTTCTCATCAGAATATACAATATAGTCCCTGTGGAATTTAAGGTGTTATCCTCCGTCTCATTTAGAAACAGAATGTACCTCTATTTACTTAAATAGCAGCAGATAGGAATACCTTTCCTATGATAGTCACAATTACTAATGGCATTACAAATTTGTTTGTTTCTTAATTATATGTATTATTTTTTAATTATGTCTTTCACAGAATAATAGTTTTAGGTAGTTTAAGCATTATACATCTTCGTTCTTATACTTCCTTGTTAAAGACAAGATGAATTGTTAGAATGGCTGTGGTACTATGTACCCAAAACCAAACTTCGCTTTGCGGTTTCGGATTTCTCCTGTATGTATTTAGTACAAAGGAGATATAGAGGCAGATGTTAGTAACAGAATAACAAGAAAATGGGTGTGCTTAAAACCACACAGCAGAAGTGAAAACTTCATCAAGGCGAGGTTAATAATACGAAATCCAACTTTTTTTCGTTCTATATTACATTAGGGTCATCCTGCATCGACGAATTCAGTTGCTGAGATTTAGTGTGCTTCTTTTGACGATATTTCTTCACGCGCGCATTAGACAATTCCTTTTTTCGTTTTAATTTGTCATCGATTTGATTATCTTCATCCATCCTGTGTAACAGAAAAGAATTAAATGCTTATAAATTCGTATATAATGAGCAATTAAAGCAATGCTCTATTCTCAACGTTTCTGTTTTGCATTGGTATACAAATTATAGTAAATGCTTGTGGACGTTATTCAACACCCGGAATATACTGATCAGTTTCCGAGTCATCCATATCATTTTAATAAACATGCTAAAACTTACCTGAGCGCGAAATATTATATTATATTATTATAGAGATAATGTTTCATACACACACAACAAATTTTTTGGTTAACCGTCCACGAAGTTACCAATTAGCGAACGCAATACAGTCTGCGAAATACAATTTCGCGGCTGTTGCTATGGCAGCGGCCGCGATATATAATCGCGTGGGTGTACGGACAACTTTTAATTTTCCGATACGCTTCTGTCGGTCGGTTCGGACGCATGTATACAGGCTGTCCCAGATAGTGTGCTCACCATTGGGATCTCGTGAACGGTAAGAGATAGAGAGTTGGTTAAATGAGACAAAATGTACGTGACACCTGGGTTTATTTTTTTAAGCAAAAAAACTTTTAAAAAAATGAACGATACGTGCGCTATAGGGGAAAAACTAAAAATCGGCAATTTTAATGTCGTCGTTTAACTTATTTCATGTAAAAGATACCGAAATACTATTTTGACATTATGAAGGTACTTTTTTACGCAGAATTCAAATTTGGTATTGCAACCTCTGAAGCTTTTATACGTTTCGAAATTTTTATACAAACTTTCTTATTTTAAATACAAATCGTAGGCGGCTTTGACTGTATCAAAAAGAGCATAATTTGCTGATTTCAATGATGTATAACACTTTGGGTTTATTTGTAGAAATAACAAAGTTATAATGATATTTGTGCAATTTTTGGTATCCTTATGAATGCATAGGCTATACATCAGAGGCAGCATTGAATTATTAAGACAATAAGTCGTATCTGTCAAATTTATTTACAAGCAAGTTACGTATCCGTTTATTTTTGTGTTATTTAGTCTGCTATTTTGTTCGTTTATTTAAAAATCACCGCATTTGTTGTTTTGGTTCGTTTTATTACTTGTTTATTGTTGTTCACGTTATGGAGAAATTTAATAATGAAGAGAAATATGATATGCTTCAAAGTTACATATTGGCTCACAAAAATTCAAGGAATGCAGATAATCATTATTTGGAGTTGTACCCAGATCGACGGCAACCACACGAAACTTTATTTCGAAGATTAGAAGTAAATATAAAAACATACGGTGCCTTTAGTAAACCGAAAAGAAATAGAAAAAGATTAGATGAGGAAACCCAAGTTATTGTATTAAATCAAGTGCGTGAAAATCCAAAAGTTTCCACAAGAGAAATAGAAAACAACACCGGAATCCCTAGAACATCAGCCCATAGAATATTAAAAAAGCATCGATATCATCCTTACAAAGTCCACATTAGCCAAGGACTCCAACCAGGAGACGCAGAGAGGCGGACTCGTTTCTGTCATTGGTACATTAATCAGAATAACAACAATGTTACATTTCTGTTTAATGTGTTGTGGTCAGATGAATCTCGATTTACGAACAATGGGTTATTTAACAGAAATAATATTCACTATTGGGGGACAGAAAATCCCCATGCTCTACATGAAGCTCGACATCAAGAACGTTTTGGGTTCAATGTGTGGTGCGGTATTATCGGCAGAAGAATAGTTGGACCTATTATCTTCAATAACAATTTAACGAGTGAACGCTATTTGAACTTACTTCAAGGTGAAATAGAAGATCTTCTTGACGATATTCCGCTTAATCTAACTGCGAATATGTATTTCCAACAGAATGGGGCACCAGCACATAATGCTCACATTATTACGAATTACCTAAATAATAGGTTTGGTAATCGGTGGATTGGTAATCGAGGACCCATTTCATGGCCTGCACGTTCCCCAGACTTAACCGCAATGGATTTTTTCCTTTGGGGTTACATAAAAAATAAGGTGTATAAAACACAATTTAATAATGTGGAGGAACTGCAAGCTTGTGTTTTAAGAGAGTTTCATCGGATAAATGGACGTATTTTAGAAAAAGTGATTAATTCCACACTAAGAAGAGCTCAGTTATGTATCAATAACAATGGAGGACTTTTTGAGCATTTATTGTAATTTATCTATTTACTAGTAGTAAATAAATAGTTAGGTATGTGAAGTTAGTATTTTATTTACTTTTCAGTCATTTTTGTATTTTGTTTCCAGGAATAGGTAAGTATAAAACAAAAAAATATGCTAATTATTCTTGTAACTTTGTTATTTCTACAAATAAACCCAAAGTGTTATACATCATTGAAATCAGCAAATTATGCTCTTTTTGATACAGTCAAAGCCGCCTACGATTTGTATTTAAAATAAGAATGTTTGTATAAAAATCTCGAAACGTATAAAAGCTTCAGAGGTTGCAATACCAAATTTGAATTCTGCGTAAAAAAGTACCTTCATAATGTCAAAATAGTATTTCGGTATCTTTTACATGAAATAAGTTAAACGACGAAATTAAAATTGCCGATTTTTAGTTTTTCCCCTATAGCGCACGTATCGTTCAATTTTTTTAAAAGTTTTTTTATTTAAAAAAGTAAACCCAGGTGTCACGTACATTTTGTCTCATTTAACCAACTCTCTATCTCTTACCGTTCATGAGATCCCAATGGTGAGCACACTATCTGGGACATCCTGTATACAATATGTCTCACTAAGTTGGAACCATATAGAAAACTTTTTTATTATTAATTTTAGGAAAAAAAGTTATTCTTTATAAAAACTTCTGCATGTTCTAAAATCTAAAATACAACCATCAGATATTAAATTTTTTCAGTTGTATACAAGGTATGTCAAAAAATATTAATTTTACTCAAGAGTAAAGTACCTTTATATTTGAGAATATCGAATAATGTTATTAAAAAAGTTGATTAGAACTAAAAATTACGTTCAAATATGCCATTACATCCATTTATATGGAAAAATTAATTTTTTCTATTTTTGCCTACAATAACAATGCAAATTTAACTGTAGTTACATATTATCTAGGATGCACTGACATACAAATGATTTGTTTGCTAGAAAGGTTTGACAGTGAATGTCAAAACGCGTTAGAATTTATATGGCACATAAACATGGTAGCGTTATTAACTTCTAAAGAGAAAATAGAAATTGTTTTGATTGTGGGAGAAAAGTATAAAACGCATAGAGAAGCAGCAATTATTTTTAATAATAGATATCCCAATAAAAATATTAATCATTCAACTGTTACGAAAATAATAAATAAATTTAAGAGTACTGGAAGTATTAGAAATAATCATAATAGAAAACGTCAAAAGCTGGTTGCCGATGAGAATACGCAGTTTGAAATAATGCTGTCTGTTGTAGAAAATCCAAAAATGTCATTGCGCAAAAGGAAGTCGTTGATGCAACAAAATGTAAGTAAACATACAGTGGCAAGAATTTTAAAACTAAATAAATACAGACCATTCCAACCAAAAATCGTTCACACATTAAAAGATAGGGATTATGATAGGCGCTTTGATTTTTGCTCACTCATTCAAGGAAAGTTAAAAGAGGATACTTTTTTTACGAGGCGTATAATTTTTTCCGATGAAGCAACATTTTCATCAAATGGAACTGTCTCGTCACAACATTGTCGCTGGTCGTCTAAAGAAAATTCCAATTTTATAATAAAGTCTCATGACCAATATTCATTTCAGACGAACGTATGTTGTGGCATTTATAAGAACAGATTAATAGGACCTTTCTGACTTAACCCCCCTTGATTACTTCTTATAGGGTTACTTGAAACAAAAAGTTTTCCAGAAAGGGCCGTTTCAAGATGATAACCAATTGGAGAGGATAATTATAGTAACATGCCAGGAAATTTCTCCAGAAATGATAAAGAATGTATTACGTCAATTTGCCAAAAGGAGACTTTAAATGTATTGAACGAGAGGGTGGATATGTCGAGGCATTAGTGGAATGAGTGAAAATTAAATTTCTATTGTCTTCTATTATTAATATTATATTAGTTACACAACTTAGTATTTTTTTGTTTTTTCTTATTTGCAAAATAAATGCACATGCATTCATTACGTGTTTAAATTGCGAAATTGTTTTATAGTTTCCTCCCAGAATCAAAACAATTTCTATTTTCGCTTCACAAGTTAATAACCCTACCATGTTTTTGTGTCATATAAATTCTAACGCGTTTTGACATTCACTGTCAAATATTTCTAGCAAACAACAAATCATTTGTATGTCAATGCATCCTAGATACCATGTAACTACAGTTAAATTTGCATTGTTATTGTAGGCAAAAATAGAAAAAATGAATTTTTCCATATAAATAGATGAAATTGCATATTTGAACGTAATTTCTTGTTGTAATCAACTTTTTTAATAACATTATTCGATATTGTCAAATATAAAGGTACTTTACTCTTAAGTAAAATTTATATTTTTGACATACCTAGTATACAACTGAAAAAATTTAATATCTGATGATTGTATTTTAGATTTTAGAACATGCAGAAGTTTTTATGAAGAATAACTTTTTTTCCTAAAATTAATAATAAAAAAGTTTTCCATATGGTTCCAACTTAGTGAGACATATTGTATATATAAATAGACAATATGAGTACTCGCTTACGAGTCCCGCGCTGGTCTGATGCTAACGTGCCGGCTTCTCACCCGTGCGGCTCGGGATCGAATCAGTTCGGGGACATAAATTTATTTATTCATTTAAATTTCAATTTAATTAAAATTAAATACCTCTATATGATATATTTCTCTCGTTCCCTTAGCTGACTTTACCCGAACGAGCGTTACATAGCCGAGCGTGACGGCTCAGTCTTGTTCAGTGCCCACAATCAACGCAACGCGCCCAAAGAAGTTTACACTTCAAAAATTGTAAACCGTTTATATCATGCATTGAAGTGCATATTTTTAAGTAAGAGAGAGGTCAGCAGGGAAACAAAGACAAAGATTTACAAGTCTGTATTTCTTCCCGACACATGCTACGGCAGTGAGTCATGGGTATTGACTAAGAGGCTGAAATCAAGAATAACTGCAGATTAAATGGGGGTTTTAAAGAGAATAGACGGTGTTACCAGACTGGAAAGAATTAGAAATGAGAAGATATGAGAAAAACTAGGTGTGATATCAGCAATAGAAAAAATCCAGGAAAAACAGCTGGATTGGTTTGGACACCTCACACGATAGAGCAACACGAAGCCTAAATACTTATTTACGAACCAAGTACGGGAAAACTATTTTCCCGCATGAGCGAACTATGAAAGCACGAGCGACCGCAGGAAGCGAGTGCTTTCAGTTGTGGGAATGCGTGGAAGATGTCTTCACGCAAGTTGTTTGTACAATATTTTTTGTACGAACATTAATTTCAAAAAATATTATTGATTAATGTCGTTAGTATCATACCTAACCTAAAATAGATTACCTAATTAATTTAAGTATTTCATGTACGTAACTATTACACACCTTTCCCTAAAATTAAGTTATTATATTCTTACACATGGCAAACATGAGGTACTTATTCTTATATTTATAAATTTATAGTACATTTATTGCGTTTTTTGGTTTAATTACAATTTATTATGAACTGCCAATATGAATGTCGATGTGGGCAAATAGGTCGCGCCACAAATTTATTGGAAGAATTTTTAATTATTACTCCTACTTCCCCAACTTTTAGTGAAGAATAGTCGAGGGAAGTAGTATTTTAAATTTAATTGCTATCAAGTTAGATTTTTTTTAAATGTTCCTAAGAGCCAGTGTTTTTTTTCAATTTTTACAGTCGTTTCGACCGGGAAATACCGGACAGCAACTGGAACAATACTCGAAAAATATCCAAAGATAGGACAAGATGGACAAAATTTAGCAGAAGGCTTCGACTCCTAACGGCAATGGAGGAAACGGATAAGTAAGCAAGTATATAATTTCATAAAATAATATACTATTTATATTTAATTAGTGTTTTTCAATATATTTCCTTACTACAGAAATCTTTACTATTTTCTGTACTTTATAGTTTAGTAATTTATGAATTTTCTTTGCAGATGTCACTACTTTATTCATTTATTATAAGTACTTTTAATACTTCTCTAACATAATTATTCATAAACTGTTATGTTATGTAGATAATAAATATTATGAGTGAACAAATTGATTCATAAGTTATTATAGACAGAGTATAAATGTATATTAAAGTCAACTAGACTTCAATATCGTTGCATTCCTCTAGTGCAAACATTAATGAAGTGGTGTCTTCGAATACATATATGAATTTTACGACAACTCGATTTTCAATATCGAAAATATCACTTATTTAAAATGAAAAGTAATACAGGAACTATATCCCGCCCAGCATAAATAAGAAACAGCGGAGTACATGAAACGATAATTTTAAGGTATGACGAACTTACTGTAATAAATTTTGTACGACCTTCCTGTCAGACGACTCGAGTAGGTCGCCTTTCCGTATCCGTATAAGCTCAGGGGTGACATTTCCTCTAAATGTTAAAATATCCGGCTCTGACCTCGGTACGTGATCTGTGACTTCATGTTCGGATCACTTGAGACCCGCTTTACTGTCCTTCACTCATTAAATCTGGTATATTTTCGTCCGTTGCACCCCAAGAAAATACCATTGCATTTCCAAATAAGGCGTTACTCATGGGAAAACGTCTCGATTTTTCCGAGATCAGCGATGTTGCTCATGCTACAACAATGGACTATTGTCATGTGATATTTATTATTGTTTTATAACAGGCTTCTAGAATATAAATAGCAAAATAGGCTATTAACGTACATTGTTTTCGATTCTCCACAACTGTCGATATTATTGCAGCATACGTAACATGACTAGGCGTCTCTGAAATATTATGAACATTTTGAAGTTGTTCTTTTCTTGATATATGATTTACAAAAAAATAATGCTTGCTTGAACCAATGTTATTTAATTTTAGATTTATAAACCAGAATTTAATAAACGAGTCATCCTTATATTTTGAATAATTTTACAGCTAGATTTTTTGACTTAGTTAAACCACTACTTGAGGGGCCTAGTTCCAAAGAGTACAATCTCCAGCTAAAGTAAGTATTCAGGAAACGAAAAAAACCTCTAGGTCGAATGAAATGCTTCCTTTTTAAAATTTGAATATTCTAATGAAAAGTTGTCATTATCTATAGGTTTTTTATGAAGTTCTAAAAAAAAAAAATATTCCGTTGCAAAAATATTTAAAAAAAAAGATATGGATATTGTACGATATGACATTCATTGGTGGAGATTGTTCACTTTGAAAATAAAATAACTTTTTTTAATTCGGATAAAAAAATGTATTTAAACTTAACTAGCGAACATACTTCAGACTCAGCTAACTAACATAGACGAGTAGGCTTTTAAGCCTAATTCCATAAAACTTTTAATAAATGTTCAAATACAAACTGTAACTAACTAGATTAAATAAAGGCAAAAAATTAAACTGTCAAGCCACACTCTTCTTCGTTTCTTACGCATATTAACGTGTTGTCAGTATCTTCATCTTGGCTTCCTCCTTCCAGCACAATTTTATAAAATTTTAATCTAGGATCACTTTTCCAGTCTTCCCCATAATGTAAAATAAGAAGCTTATTCACATCAACTTTTTTGTTTTCCGCTACTGCATTCTTCTTGTTGATTATGGTTGGATCCATATTACGGATGCATTTACGTTTTTTTGAAATTGATTTTCCCATCCCTAAATCTGATCTATAGGTACTTTCTCCCCGGACTATTACTACCGCATTTGAATTCCTAGTAAGTATCATTCTTTTCATTTTTGAAAAAGCAAAATGCCACTGGCCGGGCGACTTAATGAAAGTACTTATTTCTTCCTTCCAGTTTTTAATTTGAACTTCTTCTCCTACCTTAAGCACAGTTGCAAACTGCGAGAAGATATTTATATATTCCTCTGGCTCTAAAATGACCTCTTGTTTGCGAATATTTCTTTCAATGTGACCAAATACTCTATCGGGAGGTATAAATGAATGTCCCCTCACTGGAAAAAGAACTTCAATTTTCGTTATTAGGTTTTGCTTAGAGAACCAGTTACAACACATTGCAAAAAGAGCTGTATTTTTATTTTGACCCCCGCATCCATCACACATCAGTGTAAATATCGGTAAAGTCAGAAGTGCTCAAGATATGATGAATATAGGAGGCAATCTCATTAGATCCCTTGCTATACTCATTTTCGGTCCAACAAAAACTTGTAACTGTTGAACAGTTTAGTTTAGTTTTCGAAGTAACTCTAACTACGGTGAAGTTGTAGATATAAAACTGTCTGGAGTAGTACGCTTGTTGATCTGGAACTTTGAGCAACACCTGATTCTTTTGACAGTCGAAAGAGTAAATTGCCACGCCATCCTCTGCTTCTTTTAGCAGTCTGAAATATGCTTGAGCCCTCATTTTGTGTACTCTCTTCTCTGTCATTAGATTAGCTTTAATATTCTCATCTCTGCAGCTTTTAATCTTTTCTGTCAACTGCAGACATGTAGAACATACATCAGTGCGAGGAGTTCCAAAACCCAAATTATATTGTGTGTTAAAAATGTGTCTAAATTAACTTTGCTTCACTGGTTGCTCCTTATTATCATTTTGGTACATGATCCACATTTTTGTAATGTTTAAAGAAGAATCAAGGTACAGCCTTTCACTTTGTCCCCTGCAGTAATGACCCTCAATGGCCTTAAATTTATTAATAAAATTCATGGCTGATTGTTTTTTGCTCTGATATTTTTCCAACTTGGTATCACCGTGTTGGTAGCGAAGTTCTAAAATAATTTCTTGTCACTGTGTCAATCCTCCTTCTTGTAATTCCCAAAATAGCCATGAAAGACTTTTTACAAACTGGACTACATTTTTTTTGTTGACTAAGAACAAAAAACTGGGTTTGAAAAACTTTCCCGCTGTATCTCGAATTTTTTGGCCTCTTGCGCTTTACCGGAATAGTTTTACAGTATTTTAAAATAAAGTTATCTTGATAAATTTTTTGTTTAACTTCATAAAACTTGCTGTGGAAATTCTTAATTTCAGCCATTGTGAGCGAAATGCACTGGAATGCAGAAGTTTTGTGGCCACATGTTGGGTAAACCGGGAGAAAGTGGACCATATCTACAAAAACAAACATCTCTTAGAAACCAGAATTAGTCCTCAAATTTCTAATCAATCTTACCTAATCTCTTTTTGCTTATTTTTCTTCCATTTTGTAGAATCTTTTCTTCTTTTTCGAGCCTCTTTATCACTACTTAAAGGTGTTACATTAACATCCATTTCCAAATCTAATTTTATAAAACAATTTTATAAAAACATATAAGCACATAAGCACTAAAGCACTGCACGATTAATAAAACAACCTTTCTGTTGAATGGAAATCAGAATAAATTATTATTTGTTCATTTTCTCTTCTCTAAGACTTGTTCTCTTTGAATTAAGTACATCCTTGTAGATAGAAAACGTCCTTTCTACATCGCACATGGTTATAGGTGCGTACTGGAAATATTCTTTTATTTCAGCATATTTATCATACACAATTGCCGCAGTGTTAAATTAAATCTGGATTTCTATTAAAAACTAAATTCTTAATAGCCCACGTCTAATGTGGTTAATCCATCTTTTAATTTGAGATTTCGATTTTCAAAATACGTGATTAGTATAGGCAAATTTCCAAAGTGTTTAAACATGTAACGAAATTTTGTAAACTATCGAAATTCTCTACTTAAAAACTATTTCTGTCCATGTTTTAGCAAAGCTAAGTGACGAACGTGCGATATTTTGGCATTCTGTAATCTGATATCTTATAGACTTTGTAATAAATTTCGGAATCACTAACAATTCATTTTAATATTAGAAAAAGTAACGTAAACATTGTTTTAGATCTAAATAAATGATAACTAAAAATATACGCGTATGTTATTGAAACTAAACGAAATCCAGTGCACACTTACGTCTAGATAATTGGTAGAAGTCGATTCAACAAACCGGTATTAAACAGACTATTACAAAAATTACCAAGTACGTAATTAACAGTCAAAACAATGACAAAACGAAACTAACGTAAGTATGAATGAAAATTTTATTTCTCTTGCGAAATATAAGGTAAATATAATAAATTTTAAAAACCCCTCACGCTCCTATCTACGCCGATGAAAAAAGGATTTTACTCATAAATTCCTTATTTTATGAGCATTTTTTGCTCTCATTCTCGGGCGTAAACAGATGTTGCAGTTCACCATATGAATTAGTGCTATTCAGTAAGCGCGTGTTGTTTACATTATTTCTTTGCTCCATTGTAACTTCGTCGTGTTTAAACCGGTCATGTCCGCGCCCTAATAATTACGTACCTTCTGCAAAGGGATTTTTCGGCTGTTGAACCTGTTCTTTATTTTTCGTTAGTTGTGTATACTGGTATTTATTTCTTGAATTAAGATTTGGTTAATAATTACTTTATTATTTGTTTAGTGAGTTTTGCTTCCATTTGTAATTTATTTGATCGAATTAAGGGTGGAGGTAATTAGTACTGTTTAAACTGAACTGTCATTTATTTCAATTATTTTTATTTCACGTCATGCTTTGTAGTAGTTATCATCCTTGTTAGCATGGTATAGATCTCCTTCCTTCTCTTTGTCTAGTAACTCTACCCCCGATTGTTCAGCACTCAGCTAATTTCTTGAGTATCTAGTACATGCTAAGTTTATTACTGTCGTATGGCCACACATGAAACCATGCTGAACAGAGGATATCCATGTTTCCACAAGAAAAAAATAAAATTTGCTTCAGACACCTAGGATATGGGGTCTATAATTCTTTAATTCTGTCCTGTCGCTCTTTTTAAAAGTCGAACTTATCTGAGCTCTTTTCCACGTCTACGTCTAGCCTTAGGTGCCAACTTGCATATAATTCTAAATCGATAACCGGGTATCATGTGGTAGTCTTTAATCAGCAATGCTGTAACTTGGTTGTCTCTAGGTTTTAGATGTCACTTAATTTACTTAACCTGCATATATCTTCACTCACAATAATACAGGCAACATTCTGATTACTTAGCACAGAAATCATACCAAATATATCAGACCAAAACATAATGTTGTACTGACATTTTAATCAAGAAACAGTTTATACCGTTATCGCCAACTGAATAGAAACATGATATTTCACTTACAGCACTCAAAATACTAAATTCATTAATAAGTTAAAAAACAATCTCTTAGGTTTTCTTAAATAATGACTTTGCTTGCTTAATCTATAGTAGAATCAAATAAAAGAAACAAAACTTTTCGGTTAGAGTTGAAAATTGACTCAATTTTATGTGTTTAAATGCTTACCAATTGCTTACCAATTTAGCCATCCTGATATTGTTTCGAAATGTTAATGTCTGTTCATGTTCTCTTAAAAAATTACTCGAAGCGGAACTTTTATTTTTGAAAATCGACTATGGAGAATTTATAATTACTTTTTGCTGAAATATTTATAAATATATAATCAACGTGTGAAATAATTGAATTCTGTAAATGTTCGTTTGATTTGAAATGCAATCGATAATCACTTGGAGCATTGTCGAATAAATTTCAATTTCCATTTTAATAGCATATTGAGTGCGCACTATGTAATTCGTGTTAGTTTATTTGCAATAAAGGAGTCGGTAATGGCACACAGGGGCACCGAATTTACCTTAATAATCTGGAACCTATAACTCAAACAAGTTGAATATACGAAAAGCTATAACGTGGTCTCATTGGAGACAAAGGATCTCACGTAATTGTATATCAAAGACAAAGAACAAAGAAGTCCAACGGCAATTGTATGTTATTCAATAGACCCATTAATTAGTAAATTGATTACAGATATGATTTTGACCAACTCTATTTCTAAAAGTTAATTAGAAGTTGTAGTTATGTTTTTATAATACCTGGAAAAATATGAACATTTCTACCACATGTGTGCTAAGATATATACAAGAAATATATTCTACCTAACTAAAACGCAGAAACAAGCATATATTAGTCAATTTTATAGACATATTTATTAAATCTTTAGATATAAAAAGTAGATAAAATGGAACAGTTAGTCGAAGATTACCAACAGGGATTCTCTAATATATGTGAATGTATATATTATTTTAGTCTAAAACGTTCCTAACAAATTGTTTGAAGAATTCAACTAGTTCGAGAAATTATTAAAATAAGCATTCAAATTCAAGTAGCAAAGAAATGTATGAAAGTTAAAGAGAAATATACAGAAGACGGAACCACAATTAGGAAAAGATAATTCCAGGAAAATTTATTATTAAATAACACAACTACACTATACAATAGATTCTGTTTTGCTTACGACCACGTATCATAGAAAGCAAAGAAATAGGTTAATGTACTGCTATTTGATAAGTGTAAGATTGTCGTATATTTTTTTTGTATACTTATACAGGGTTACCGCTAAATAGGTACCAGGCCATGCGAATCTGAAGAATGAAAATCAAAAAAAGAATTTATTTGCAACACATGAAAAATTTCAAAATTTTTAGGGCCAAAATGTAGTTAAAGTCGGTCCATAACTTTGTTTATTTTATACGCATTTACGTAAATACCACTAGTAATTCCAATTTTAAGGTTCTTCCAAAAAAACGATAAAATGCAAATAGTTACAATCTTTGTTAGAAATGAATGGCAGATTTTCGATGGCGATGTTTTTTTTTTGTGAATAGCACGCCTTTATGTGGAAAAGGTCGATAACCTCGGTGCATTACCATGTTTTTTTTTCCAGTAAATAGAAGTCTACAAGGAAAGAATAGAACAGGAGAGATAATAAAGTGATGGGGTAATAGGTATTGTTTAGACGGAAGTTACCAGTTTAAAGCAGGTCAGTTTTTGATCAAATTGACTTCTTTAGTGCTTTTATAATGGTGAATTGTGGGGCTTGTGTCGTTCTAAAACGACAAAAAAGAAGAATCTCACTTTTCTCTTCATCGGTAAAGTTAATTTCAAATTGGCATTCAACATAGGCAATAATAATTTAAAAAGTATTTATTTTGAATAACTTGTCATATATCTGACATGTTTGATTATGTGTTCAGTGGCGTAACATACATATCCTAGGCATGTTTTTTTTAATGTTTTCTTTAATACAGTTAGAATAAGTGTTACTATATTAAAAAGGAATAGAAGGATTGAAAAAATAATGCACTCATGATATTTCGTTAATTATTATTGGACCAAGAACCTATTTTGCATGATTATCGAGAACATACGAAGTCTACATATACCCTATACAAAATATTTATGCACTCCTATGCATTGCGTATGGCCGCATTATTTTTTCTATACTGTTCCATTGGACGCAATGCTATTGCATGCTCTGCAGTGTCATTGCTACCAGAATATACACATTCTTTTCCCGCATTTCTACCTAACCTCTATCTATATACTCTATGTTCTGTACAGCACTATGTGATAATATAATCCGTCTACGTTTACTATCAATCCACAGTTTTAGGTTCAATATTAGCTTCTTGATCCACTGCCCTCTAAGTGTGCTTTTGTTTTACCTATCTTGACATAAGTCTTCAGCTCTGTTTTTCGTACCCCAAGCTGTTTTTGTTCTCTTCCGTTTTTACCAATTCTGTTGTATACATTTTTAAATGTAGTAATTCTACGCACTCGAGACTTATATCAATCAATCGCGCTGCCTGCCATCTTCTCCACTATTATCGACAAATTGTTCGTAGTTAAATTAAGTAGTCTTTTGGCATGTACCGAATTCTAACACATAGCCCATACGGTTTCAGGCCAGGTTTAACCTGTGAAGTGCGAGTAACGGAAATCGTACCATGTGATCATTTAATCTCTAGTAGACGTTTGACTTTGTCAGAAGCAATCTCGTATCAAATAAGGTATATGGTATGGTTTACGAGACTCAATGAACCGCTAGATATGTTCATTCCTTAGAAATAGAAGAATAGGCGTGAAAATTCGTGAAAACAGATCTGTGGACCTCAAAATGAACTTGGCAACAGAAAGTATTCTTGTCCATGATTTTTTTGAACTTGTTCCTTGGAAGTACTTTGGAAGTCATCCCTTCTCTAAAATTGTTAGGTAGTAACCTGACATGAAAAAAATAAATAGATCTTATATGAGAAAAATTAAATAAAAGCGTTACGTAATTTTATCTTTGCGAAATATGTTAATTAATTGTCGAATCTCTATTAACTTTAAATTCATTATGCATTGGTGTGATCTGCAATTTCATTTAACATTACAATTTGGGGAGTAGCATCTTCGAATTATTTTTAATTATCTTTGTAGAGTGGGGAGCCTGATCTGGCGTTACTTCCTGATTTATTTAATGACTATTTTCAGCAATCAGGTCGTTGTACGAATGACAACTCTGCTGCCGCAAACGCCATAAATATTAGAATCAATCCTAAAGAACTTTTTCGGCACCTACTAAGATGGAATCAAGCTCTGTCCTCGGGAAATAATTTTAGGCTACAGAAACGGCCATCGTATGGCGTACCATATAATAATTCGTGCAGACGCATTTTGCAAGAATTGCAAATTTTGATTTTGCCCGGATTGTATATATATGAGCTTGTTATGTTTCTCATTGAGAAAGATACCCCCTTTACTCGCAACGGCACAATTTACTTATAACACGAGAACTCGACAATGAAATGATTTCTCTATTCCAGCTCACTAATCAACTTTATTTAAGTGGGGGCACAACATATGGCTGTACGGGTATACAGTCAACTACCTCAGGGGCTCTAAGAATTTTCAAGTTCTAATAGGTCACCGTTTAAAGTAAACCTTAAAAACATGTTCCTGGAGACAGCTCTCAATAGTATCAGGGAATTCTTGGACTAGGCATACTACTCTTGTGCCTTAAGAAACAAAAATAAAAATAGAAATGAAACTGTATTGAAGTGTACAGGGCATGAATATAAAAAGACTATTCAGGTCCTTGAGTTCTTTGCATCTTCAAATAACATAGCCAAATGATTTGTATGGAGAAATTATTATACCATGGCAGGTAAATATCTTTGAAAATTTCCCCTGGCGCCGAAGAGTATAAGAATATAAGTGTAGGTAACAGCACAGCATTTCTTGATGTTTAGTTTTATATTATTTTTCAAACACCAATCAACAACCAAATCCAAATTATAACTTAGTATCGTTATTATAGTCTATTTACTAATTTAGTTTCAAGAAATCACGTCTTTAAGCAAGAACTAGGCATTCGTTGGTGGCAATCAAGTCAATAAGAGATAGATTAAATTACAGGGGACCTAAGTTGGAAACTTGAGGAACACCTGATGTAGATATTAAGTAAAGCACATTAATGAAAGCATGTTTATTTTTACACATGGTGAAAAAGTATTTAACGAACCTCGTATATGCAGTTTAAAAGGAGTTATATACAGTAGTTTCTGAAATAATTTTTTTTAAATAGACAATTTGTTATATTTCCTTTGGATTTATTACCATTATTTGATGAAGAATGAAGTTTGCTTGTGCGAGTTGGATACACTCGTAAAATGTTCATGGGTTGGTTTACTGTTATACTAAAAAGAAAGCGATATATCAACAGCACCACCTGTATTTCATTCAAGTTATATTTCAACGAGTAAGCGTATGCAATGAAGTGGATTATTGAGTCTGGTGGTTGGCATGTCTACCGCCTTTCCAACATTCGAGGTCGGTTACAGACCGTCCCTTAAATGCTGGGGGAGCTGTATCTAAATAGTGGCAGGAATGACGCCATAAAAATTGACGACGTCCCATCTTTGGCAAGATGGAGGGCAACGCCCGAACGTTACCTGGAAAATATCTAAAATGCCCTTTGATGTCACCCTTATATCTTTCAGCGTGTACAACGTTGACGTTTACGACACACTTTTTAGTGGAATTTGCAACTTCTCTTCCTTTTTTTTTATTGCCCGCCTGGACGCACCGTAAATAACACATTTATTTAATAATAATTTATCCTTTTTACGAAGGGTAATTTGTGTGACATGTCCTGGGACCGGTGCAATTGAGTTTATTTTGAAATACGACAGATATTCGCATCAACATTAATTTGAGCCAAATATCCGCGATAATGTAACTGAGAGGAAAGCGTCCGTATTTTGAAAAGCTTAGGTTACCTTTTTATTATTACTTTATGTATATTTTGTCATTATTTCTTTACCTCGACTTACGTATTTATTTATATATTTGATCCAACAATCAGTTAATTTACAAAACAATGTTATACCACGAGATCTTAAATTATATTGATAAAGGTTTGCCATGGAATGTAAAACGCCCGTCTTAGGTATCATTATTTTGAGATAATTCTGATAAAATTATCAGGTTAACTGTTATACTGAAATTTGACTGACATAAAATTTGTAAATATATGTTTATTTAAAATGATTTACATGTTTGAATAACATTTTATTAAAAATTAATACACAAAATACAATAAATGTTCAAAATGACCCCCCCCCTTGTTCGATGCATACGTTTACGCGCCTTTTCATTCTATCTAAAGCATTTTGCAACATTTTTGGCGTCATGGTTTACCGAAAATTCTATTTTTGCAATAAGGGAACACAAAATAGTCCAGGTGACCTCGAAGGAAACTCAACTTGCTTGTGCAAACTTATAAGTCGATCAACAACTGGAATGTTTTAATAGTATATTATGCAATGAGCATTTAATGATAGCTATTAAGACGCGACTAAGAAAATTACAATACGTGCCGAAGGCGAGTATTGTAATGAATACGAGTGTCTTAATAGCCATTAAATGCGAGTTGCATTCACTATTTTTTCTACGACCCCATAATAAAACATTATTTTTTGAACATTCCATTTCATAAATTGAGCGTAAAATTTTGCAGTCGCCATATTGAATATTGATTGAATATTGGAATGTCGCATTCCTATTGGATATAAACTTGTATCTTAATGAGAAATCTGTATTCCTATTGGACATAAACTTGTATCTTAATGATAATCTGTATTGTAATGGACATCATCAAAGTACAGGTTCGGCATATCTAATAATATAATTAAAGTATTTTATATACATTACTGTTTAGAGCGTGTTAAAAATAATTATTATGCACCATAATCTTAATCAGTTGCGTTTACAATATTATTACTTCAATTACAACTTATGGCCAAGCATTTATGTAAAAAATGGAACATGTATATTAGATTCATTTGTATATTTTTTAAAATTAGTAAAAGAGGTGATACATAAACTATGTTTTACAGATTAACATTCTTCCTCAGAAACAATGGAAATGGACAATGTCTGCCTCGTGGCGATGTTGGTTGTTGTCCTCAAAACCGAGGATCTTCTAACTGAAGCTACACATGGCGGTCTGTCACCTGTTTAGTTTACATCTCCAAGACAATCCCACCGCTGCCCAAAAAATGCGATCCGCGGTCTTTGTCGGATTTGAGACCTATTAGCTTACTTTCGATTTTATCGAAAATATTCGAAAGACTGATTAATTTTCACTTACTTGAACATGTGAATACCTTCGATATATTGCCTCCATACCAGTCGGGCTTTCGTAGGGGGCATAGTTGCGAGTCGGCGTTATTGGGGGTTACCGATGATTTGCTGGTTGCATGTGATAAAGGACATACTTCGGTTTTAATATTTCTGGACTTTACAAAAGTATTTGATACAGTCAATCACGTGTTATTAGTCAAGATATTTCACTATATTGGTCTGTCTGACAATGGAATAAAATTATTGAGCGGATTTTTGTGTAATAGATCACAGTCGGTGAGGTTAAATAATGACTTCTCTGATAACGTTAGTCTAACGTGTGGGGTGCCTCAGGGTTCGATTTTCGGTTCTCTGTTTTTCTCTATCTATATCTGTGCTGTTTTTGATTGCATTAAACACTGCTCAATTCACATGTACGCTGACGACACCCAAGTTTACTTTTCATTCCCTAAAGTATCTTCCATACAAGCATTGGAGCACATCCAGCAAGACTTGGACAATATTTTGCTCACTTGCTCACAACATTCACTCCATATAAATTCTTCTAAGTCTGCTGTCATGTTTCTGGGGAGTTAGCAAAGTCGAGATTATTTGAATTGCATCTGTGCATTGAACTTGGGTGGGGATGTATTACCAGTGGTGACCGAATTCAAAAGCCTTGGTGTCACTATGGACAATACGTTTAGATATAGACGGCAGGTCTCCAAATATGTCAGTAATGCTTACAGTACGTTGAGGGTCCTTTATCAGCATAGATCTTACTTGCCTGTGAATACAAAACTCGCGTTATGTAACTCTCTGGTGCTGTCTAGCTTTTTCTATTGCTCGTCTGTGTAAGGTCCATGTATTGATATATGTGACCAAAAGAGAATATAGAGGGTGCAAAACTCCTGTCTAAGATTTGCTTATGGCATCAGAAGGTATGAGCACATCTCACACGCCCTCTCCTACTGCAACTGGCTGAATATGCGGAATAGAATTTTTGGTAAAATTTGACTACCGATTAAGCACTTAAAATATAAAAATTAAAGATATATTTGGTAAATAGAGTGTTGTATGAAATAGAAGACTTGGTTGGGAAATCAATTAGCTTGTAACATTTCTATGATTGACTTTGAATTTTACAGTTATTAATGTTACTAAGAAGGCAAACAGAGAGAGGAGCATATAGAGAGTGACACATACGGAGACATATTTTCAAAACTTACTTTTTCGTAATCTGGGGACTTTGACACGTGAATATCTGCATAATCCTAAGTCTATTAATATAAGGGATGTCTGAAAAACGGAAATATAATAGGAAGAATAAAGTGGCCACAAGATTGACCTGCGGCACACTCTTGTCAACAGATGTAATAGCGAACATAAATCTTATGCTGAACTTATACACCTCCCAAGTTAACATCTGATGCATGATATTTATTGCAAGACACCACATACCCTGATCCGCTGTGCCCCACCACTACATTGTATTTAATTATATATTAAATATATATGTAGATCCTTTCTATTATTATAAACCTAATATCTTTTATCTTTCCCGGTGTTCAACTTGAAAATGATCAGCAATTTCTAGACAATTAAGAATAATAGTATAAGCAGTAATTCTGAAGTAAATTACACACTTAAAGTTTATAATTTACAAAACAAACAACTTCGGGAATTCTATTAACACAACACGAATTCGTCCCGAAACACCGAAATGGATGTGGCAAACGGAAGGTAGTCATGTTCCTGTCGGTGCGATGAGATATTTACCTCAACTATTCTTTATTCCAAAACCATAAATTTCCACTCCAACATATTTATTAAGACGCAATCGTTGGAGGCAGATACGTGTATGTGCTGAGAGAACGTTTATAAATTGGACATTTTTATTCGAAACATGAAAGAAAATGTATTGGGAAAGTTTATAATTAAAATCCATAATATACGCAATTTTATCTCTAATGGTCGTCTAGCACGCACAGTGTCAGAGTTCTGTTGAAAATGTTTGTCATTTCGTGAAATTCCGGAGTTTTATTTACAAAAGGTAGAGGGCGAGGTCTTGCCGTATATATAGATATATGTATGTATGTATGTAATAATAAAGCAGTAAAGTATATACGAAATTTTCCATGCTATTCAATTAATTTAAAACTTAATTTTTCACTAAATTTATATTTCGTTTAAGAACTACATTATATAGTTAATAAATAATTCCGTGTATTACATTACATATTCATGGATTCAAGTCATTCGGAGTGCCACAAGACTCCAACTTAGGGCCTCTACTATATATTATATATACTAACAATTTGTTTCTTTCATTAACATATAATATACTTGCATATGCGGAGGATTGAGATGTTACTCTATCCGAGCTTGAAATGAGAATTTGAATCTTGTTACACCTTCTTTTTTTTGAATCCTATACCTTATATTAGACTTTATAATTTTGGTACATTTCCGGCGAGTGTCGCTGTATATTCGTCTTGAACTCTTCCGTGCGTATTAGGTCACGCCTTGAATTAATCTTTTGTTTACGGTTGGAATTACGTATAAATATTTTTTGTGGAATGTAGAATTTTCTTTTAATTTTCGAATGAGTTGTACATTTCCCTTCGAATTATTTTTAATTATTATTGGGAATAATTAGATTGTTTTCTTATGTGAATTACCTCAAGTTCACCTTTTTTTTTAATTTGTAGGTCAAGTTAGTCATGCTGGCACCATCCCGTGTGTGCGCGACTGATTATGCTATAGGTAGCATTTAGAATGTCCTTCTGTTTAATGTTGTTATATTCCTTGCGTCGCTGCATAATTATCTGTGATTATTTCTATTTAATTATTTCTTTGTTTCGTTCTTATTAATCGGTCCCTTATCTTTTAAATATTTTAGGTAACAATTCACTTTCACCTTGCTAGATGTCGCTCCACATTGAGCGGGTGGCTTCTTCCACCGCAACCTCGTGTTCTTGTCAATTCAATCTGCCAATATCGATCGAACCGTTTACTTGATCTAAAAAAGCGATCCACTTAATTCCTTCAGTGTTCACTGTAATTAATGGACTGTTTTATCTATTTACCGTATAATTCACACGTTAAATCGTGGATGATTAAACAGTGATAAATTTAATTTTGGCAGTTAATTAGTTTTCTGCTGCAATGGTGCAGGATTTTCTTGTTGCGTGACGTACGTCACTGGATCGCTTTTTATTTTATACCGTACTGCGGTTGCATTTACGTGCGAACACGTTTTGGAATTCCGGAAGTATTGCCGCCTTCACGCAAGCCTATCTTCCGTTAAGCATTTGGCCGTTTAAATAGATATTGGAATTGTGGATTCATCTTCCGCCCTTGTTGGCATATTTCCATCATTTAGGACTCGGAATTGAACTATTTCTTGTGAGGGTGCCTGTGGATCTGATGTCTGGAGTGGCTCAATTACGCGGTCAAGATACGTATATAGATAATTATTTTAATTGGAAAATTATTTATCTGTTTGTTTTAAATTAATTGCATTGGCATAAGTTGCACTGTTACCTGTAAATTCATTTTCTTTAACGTTTTAAGTAGCTATCCAATTTAATTGCTAGTTAATTTCCGTCAGGTCAGTAGCCTATTTTGCAGTTTTAATTAATTTTTGTACTCATAAGTGTTGTAGCTAGTTAAGTACACATCTACAGCATGTAATGACTGTAGGGGCTTAAATGTAAAGCGAGATCTCGTTCCGCCTTAATTTCTTTTGTAAGTTAATTAATTAATCAGGATTTGAATGTACACAAGTTTTTTTAAAAAAAAGAAAGATTCAATTTTTCCTACGTGCTCTCTTGCGGTTGCCAAACCTGAATTTTCAATTTTTAAGAGCATTTATGCTCTTTTGGCGTTTTATGGTTTATTTAAATTTTAGACAGTTGATTATTTTCAAATTTAATTTAATTTTTAATTTTTAAGCGCATTTATGCTCTTTTGGCGTTGTATAGATGCTTTAAATTTAGATAATTGTTTATTTTTAAAATTTGATTAGTATTATATATACAAACCACCCATTTGTGGAATTATTATAATTTTCTCTGTGCTTCTTTTGCTTTTGCATCCATATTAATAACAATAAAATTGTTATTGTTGTTTATATCGTGTATGAATGTCTTACTATACCTAGTGTATCCAAGTTATTTTCGCTGTCGGAATAAGTAACTTATTGGAGTGGCCCGAAATAGAATGAGAGCTGGCGCCTAAGAGTCATCCACCTTCAGTATTCTGAGTGATCCATCCTCTAAAATCGAGAGTTAGAGGCACAGGCTCCACCCCATCTTTTCCAACGCACACTAGGGAAGTAAGGTAAGGCAGGTTGAAGGTGACACAATAAATTTTCGAAATTTTCATAAATTTTAGTTGGACGAAGCTACAGGTGTGAAACTCCGACAAACGGGCACGTCTCTAATTTTCGACCGGATGACATTATTCTAGTTACCGTTAGCGCCATATGTGTCTCCCTTTCTGCCAGGATAATCCTGGGAGAAGCGAGCATAACAATCTTATATATACTTGGTGTTCCAGTTACAATAAAACTAAATCAAACAAAGGCTTTAAATATCTTAGTCTCGCAAAAATATACCATCTACGTATTTTACTGATTATATCACTCATATCTAATAAACCAATCATATTTATGAATTTTTTTTAAAAATCATTCAATTATACCAGTGCTTCTCGAAAATACATTGTTGTTCTTTGCAAAATGACCAATTGCGTCTCTCGAAAGCTGTATATTCAATTTGGTGTTCCGCTTTCCTATATGCTTCTTCATGCAAGTGCAGTCATAGATTTTGAAACTGTCAGAATTTACAGAAATGAACTTAAACAAAACTTCGTCTGAAATTGATAAAGAAATATCAAAGTCAGTGAATGAAATGAAGATAAACTATACGCTCGACCAGAGCAGCATAGACCGCCACTTGGCAGAAATACTCAAAGACTGGGCTTATAATATAAGGAAAATAGACGGAAGTTTTTACAATAAATCTGAAGTGAAAAATTAATCCATTCCACTACGTGGCTTTTAAAATGGCAAGGGCTGCTAGAAGCCTTGCGTGGTGCGGAGACAAAGTGGCAAATTGCAGGTTAGGTTATTTCAAGGAAGAAATTAATAACAATGGCAGTTTTTGCGGAAGAAGTGAATGTAATTTAATTAATTTGAAAACTACACAAGGACAGATAGTGCTTGGCTGAGAGTAAATATTTGACACAAAATCAATAGAATGCCGAATTTGGTTAATCATTTGGCGACCGCATGAGTTAGTGACCAACAGATAAATGAAATAACTGGACATAATTCTACATATTCCATATATCCATATTAACATAGAGGTACCAATAAATATTTGTAAATAATTTCACATTTGCGTAATTTAAACATTCCAAGCACATCATGCCGATCACCACATGTGAAGGTCAAGCAAGGATATCAAGTTTCAGAAAATACAAATAAAAATAATTCTGCGATAATTACAATATTTGTACAAAAATTGTTGATAAAAATGGTTTTAATGATTTTTATTTTTTAATAAACTATGTGTTCTTATAATCTTTGAAAGTACTTCTGCTTTTATTCTTCTTATTTCGTGACATAATCATGATAAATATCATTCGATTCACAATTGATGTTGCCATTAGGAAATACCCCTCGCGCAAGCGCTTAGAATATTAGCATAGCAATATCAATTTCGTATAGAAATCGGGAAATTATATTTGAATATACGAAAGCGCTCTTATGACATTCATGAAAATAACCACCTCAAAAGAGGGAAAAACGTAAAAGATCTTGGGGTGTCTTTTGATACCCATTTTAGCTTCTCCAGTCATATAGATTATATTTGATGTTTAGTTTAAAAAACCTTAGGTTTAGTTATGCTTAGCTGTTGCAAGTTCTGTAAAAATCGACTGCTCATGAAAACTATATTTCAGTTTTGTCGTCAGTAAGCTAGCATATACGTTGCAACTCTAGTCACCTCAACATATATTTACAACTAGCCATTGAGAGAGTGCAGCGGACATTTCTGAACTACTTGCCTTTCAAAGATACGGACATTTATGCGCTGTGTCGAATACAATCTCTTACTGTAAGCGAATGACCTTCAACCACTGCAAGATAGCCGAGAAATTCATGGTGCGCCTTTTATATGAAAGTTGTGTAATGGAATAATTCATTGCCCATATCTTCTATTTTGCATAACTGTTTTCATTCCCAGGATATCCTCTTGCTCATCATTTTGGAGGACTAATCTTCTTCGGGGATCGCCATTGGTTACCATCTGTTGGGTTGCAAACTTGTATTATGAAGATATCTTTTTTTATTTCGAATTCGGCAAGTCATTCATATTTTTCTACTTGATGTATAAATATATGTGTATATAATTATAAAATTACTTCTTTCATAAATAAGAATTGTTGAAAATGAAAAGTGTGAACACGTGGATGTTAAAACTAACATCAAGCAGTAAATAATTGCTGTGACTTACATATATACCTTTATACGTAAAACGCTTTGTTCTGTGTTATCTTTTGGGTGTTAGATGTCGCTGTGATACTCTCACTGCATTTAACACGCTAAAATGACATAAGCAGCGATTTAAGTCTTGAAGCTATTGTCGAGAATCTCCACGCACACTGATGAGACCTCATAGGTCGAAACACCGGTGTCTGTGCGTTCGATTGTCGACAATAGCACTTAATGTATGTGTGTATCTCAAACACATGCATATATGCATATACGTTTTACGTATAAAGGTATATATGTAAGTCACAGCAAGAATTGTTGATTTATATTGTGTTATACGTTACGTTACGTTAAAATTATTACTGCTATTATTATTGGATATAATCGAGACTTTGTTTCGAGTACTTGACATACATATTTCGTTAATAGGTAGTTTAAATGTTTACGTAACATTTTATAATGTAAATATAATGTATATACTTGATACTGTTCAGATAAATGAACACACTTATGTGACATCAATATTCCACTAATGTGGATTGGTATTTTTGTAAAACACGAGATTGTAGTCTAAAAAATACAGATCTTAAAAGATTATTATTATTTATTAGGTATATTCATATGTGTAATCTTAAACGTTAGTAAGCGAAGAAGTAGGTTAGGTATTTTATATTTCAATAAATAATTTCACTGATTATTTTGTGTACAAAATTGTGCCGCAGTGTTTGTTAATTGTATAGCTGCCCAACATAGTAGTTTTAAATTTGAAAATATAGATGTTATAGATAAATTATCTTTGGAATTTCATTTTGAATGTGTAGCAACCAAGTTTTGCTTCTTGGGTTTAGGGTCATGCTGATAGTAGTTTATAGAAGTCGTAATGGCGACCTTAAATTATTTTTTGAAAAGTTGGATGAGGCAGTCTTGCTGGCGAGCAGACTAGAGAATTGTAAAAAACTTTTTGAAAAAATCTAATGGAATGAAATCATTTACTGATTTAATGAGAATTTATAATCTCACGATCACAATAGAAGAACCTACAAGTCTGAACAGTCGCCTAGATAATGTGTGCATAAGTAGGAAATTTGGGAATTATGATTGTAGAGTCATATATGGCGGTATCTCTGATCACGCTGCGCAGGGGTTGGTAGTGTCATCAACTACTGAGCAAGTACCTGATACTCACTATACTGATAGAGTATATAAATACTGAATAACTGAGGAATCTATACGGACCTTCAAACGACTTGAATGCTGAAAAGTGGGGAGAAGTCGTCTCGGGTAGTTATGTTAAGATAAAGTACGAGAATTTTTTTAATATTGTTAATTACAACTTTAACATTGCATTTCAAAAAAGAATAATTGCAAACTGTAATACTGATAAAAGCAAAAATTGGATTACGACGGGAATTCGTATATCATCACGGAAATTGAAGGATTTATATAAACTGACTTTGCGTGGTGACAAGTGCGCCATTGATCACTACAAAAAATATAAGTTAGTTTATAGGAATGTCATTAGGAGTGCAAAATTACTTCATACCAATAAAATTATAGAGACTGCCTCGAATAAGAGTAGAGCGGCTTGGGGCATTATCAACTCTCTAATTGGAATACCAAATAATAAACAAGCAAGTGGCGATCCTATAACGGAACATAAACATATTGCAGATAGTTTCAGTAATTATTTTAGTGATATAGGAAATGTCTTAGTTTCGAATCGGGGGGAACGGGGTTCAGTGGATATGTAGCTATGATAACATTAATACTTGTTTATTGAAAGGATGCCTAAATGAATTTGTGATCCCACTGACCAATCTGATAAACTTATCATTTTTGGAGGGTCCATTCATTGAGCAGCTTAAAATTGCTAAAATAATTCCCGTCTTTAAAAGAGGGTTGATCAATGGATAATTATCGTCCTATATCGATATTAAGTACTTTGTCCCCAAATTGTTGAAAAAATAGTAGTTGAGAGGGTCATAAGTTTCTTTAATAAACATAAACTCCTAAACTTAAATCAATTTGGTTTTATGGATGCGGGAAAGTCTTGGCAGCCTCGCTTATGTTTATCTTTAGTTTATTTCGTCGCGCTCTTCTCCTCTTTCTACTTTCGTATCAGAAATTAAAATATGTCGACTACGGTATATGAATATAAAGAAAACTGTTTTTATTGACATCAAACTGAGAGCCACTTGTCGGGACTTGTCTCATTATATTAGACAAGTGCAGCACATCTTGATTTTACCAGATTTTTGGGCATCACTATCGATTCTCGTTGTGATTTCAGGGAACACATTAAAAATCTATGCAAGGAATTGAGTAGCATTTGTTATTTAATGATGAGGTTTAAATTGCAACTATAGCTGGAAATTTTGCAAATGTTTTACTACGCACACTTTGATTTCCTTATCACGTATGGGCTGCTGGCGTGGGGACTTTCGCTGGACATTTTGAGGGTATTTAGATTGCAGAAACGCTCTGCTCGTGTGATAGCGGGTGTTGCCCCTAGGCAGAGTTGCAAGAATTTTTTCTTGGATATGAAAGTGATGACTTTGCCAAGTATTTTTATATACCAGTTGTTGATGTATGCCAGGCGGAGTATTAAGTCTATTCCTAGATTGAACCACCATCACACCTACAACACTAGAAATGCGAATATGCTTGAAGTTTCCTCACATAGGCTACCATTCAGTGGGAAGAATCCTCACTATTTAGCTATTGTGGCTTTCAACAAGTTATATGGCAATTTGGGGGATTTGCCGGTTCCATTATTCAAAACCAAAGTTAAAAATATGCTATTAATGAGAAGTTATTATTCTTGCAAGGAATTCATGAATGACCCTGAAACTTGAGGCTGTGTTTGCGTATTGTACTTTATAGTGTAAGATGTGACAATTGACAAGGTCAATGCTTTGAAAAGAAAGTTTAAGGCAATAAAGATTATTATTATTATTATTATTATTATTAATATAATATGTCTTTGTAAGTTACATAAGTTTGATAGCATGAAATGACTAAGCATATTAACAATTTATAAATACCTTCCATTCTTTCTATTTAGCACCATATGCTCACCATCCTCATCTTGTTACCTTCTGTTGGTTAAAATAGAGAAGTATTGTTCCTTCTTACCTTAGCCTTCGTCTTACATATGTAGTGTTGTCCTAACGGAGATCTAAAACACAGATGAGTTCGATGCCGCTATGTCCTTCTGCGGAAACGGGCAGGTGCGGAAATTTCTTTACAAATGCGATGTTATAACTTAAATATCACCTCGCTTTAAAAAGTAGCGCACACTCTGGAGTTACCACTCATTTGTAAAGTGTGTCAGTGAAATAATTAGGGTATAAATAACAAGTGTTAGTAAGAGGAAACATTAAAAAAACAATAACCAAATATTTATGTAAAATAGAACTCATCGAAATAATGTGAAGCTCCAGTTAATAAACAGCAATCCTGTTAAAAGGAAAGAATTACTTTGCGTTATTGAAAACAGTTTTCAGGAAACAAGAAATTTCAAATGACAGTGGCGATAGAACTATTGGAGAAACATAGGATAAAAGAAAGAAAACACTCAGACCTAGGAGTACGAGAAATTAAATAGTATATGTACTTGATAAAGGAAGTTGTAACTTGGAACGAAGCTGAAAATATGGTCAAGAATAAGAAGAAACCTAAACAGCTTTGTTGAGTTAAATAAGCATCTAGAGCGCGGATGAGTAAGTGCTTTCAAGTTTTCAAGATTCTATAGTGCATTTTCAACAGACGATTTTAATAAATCTGGTGACAATCCACTAGTGAGGAATTCATCAAAATAGGAAAGCAATGACAGGAAGTAAAAACCCAAGAAGAAAGTAAAATTTGAAGAGCTTTCTGAAAGTCCCACCTTCAAGAGTAGAAAGGAACTTTTGCGTCGTGCTGACATATATAATTTTCAAATTTTAAAACTAATAATCGGTTCATCACAAAAAACAAATACTTTGAATTATAAGTTTACTTATCTTTGATTGCCTTGGAAGAACAAATAATTCGAACAGAAATATAAAAGTCAAGCCTTCTAGTAGTGAAAGAAATGTCATATATGTCACTATAAAGCGCCATAGTACTACAAAAATTCACATATTATGATTTTAAATATTTTAAAATTTATTAGTCGGTCCATACCAAAAAATTACTTTGAGTTGAAAGTTTACTTATCAGTTTAGGAGACTGATATATAGCAACTTGGAAGAATAATGTATATTTAATATTAGGTAGGTATTGAAAATAGTTCAGCACTAAGAGTACTTATTGAATGCAAATGGACTGTTTAATTATTCGGTGTCATTATTTTGATAGACAAAAATTAATCAAAATAGATGGGTTTGAGTTTTAATACAATACACTTAACATTCTCTCCAGTGTTTATAGGGGTACGTGCAGACATTTCGTAAAGAACTCTTTAAAAACCTTGAGTATTACTTGTCTTTCTTCGAAGCTGTTTTCAAGGAAATTAAATGCATTCAACGTCAGTTATTCGGATGTTTCTTTTTTCGTAATTCGTGCAATTCCAGCTGAAATGGCGAAAATAAAAGGGTTGAATGCCATGACAAAGTCGAATTGGCCAAGCAATTATGATTAAGCAACAATTAGATGGAGCACGTTATCAGTGTTTGGGCGACTGGTATCCGCCCATTTACAGCGAACTAATTTCCTGAAAGAGAACTGCACAACTGCTGAACTCACGCAAGGGTGAATTACAATGATTATTTTCAATTACAGATATCATGAAACATGACGTCTTACATGATATACGGATAAAGTAATATATTTAACATTTATTTGATAAATTTTTTAGCTGCCTATGTCAATTTTTCTTGTCTCTTATGCGAAATAAGATTATTCAGTTTCATAACATGCATAAAGACGTAACAATGTAAATTACATAATTTTTGTTCATTCCGATATGCCTTCTTTTAATTAATAAGCTAAATCTTGACATAAAGAGGGGTGAGTGTGTTAAGTAATTTTAAATTTTAATATTCCTACTTGGCACAAATACTCTTGCGGGTATGACTCGAACTTACATCTCGCTGATGTCGGTCGTAGCCTCTGAAATTTGAGTCGCCGTTATATGTGCACATTCTTAAAAAAATGAGGTGTGGCCACCACACGACTTTCTTATACGTATGAGCGTTTCAAACTATACAATCTTAAGAATTTTTTTATACAAAACTTATTCAAAATCCTATTCTAAGTACTTTTATTCTCTTAATAAATCGCTATAGAATGCATACTTTGCAAGATATTCGAAAAAAAAGTGCTACTCGCTAAGAGTAAAAGTGCTACTTCCGGTCCGAATTTTGAAATATCATGTATACAAAAAATATTGCAAATATAACTCTAAATACTTTTGTACTTTTAATAAATATATATAGAATGCATAATTTACGACATATTTGCCAAAAATCGCTATTCGGTAAGAGTAAAAGTGTTACTTCCGGTCCGAATTTTGAAATCTTTTTTATACAAAAGATATTGCAAATCCAGTTCTAAAAACTTTTGTACTCTTGATAAATATATATAGAAAGCATAACTTACGACATATTTGCAAAAAATCGCTATTCGATAAGAGTAAAAGTGGTACTTCCGGTCGGAATTTTGAATTTTTTTTTATACAAAAGATATTGAAAATTATGTTATAAATACACGTAACGTACCTGTCTAAAAAGCTTGACTTGCGAAATATTCGCAAACAACCGAATTTCGATAAGAGTAAAAGACCTACTTCCGGTAGGAATTTCGAAAAACTTTTTAAATAAAATTGTTCTCAATTTTAATTTTAAGTACATACGAATTCTTTATAAATTTGTATAAACTTAGTATTTGAGGAAATATTGGCAAAATTCGATTTTTTCACTGAAGTAAACTGCTACTTCCGGTCTACCGATTTTACTGAAAAACTAATCAGATCTCAAGAGGGAGATTATACACGTAAATACAAAATTTGGAATTGATATCTACAGCGGTTTGACCGCTATGGTGGTCACACACACAGAGACACACAGACATTCTTTAAAAACCACTTTTTTGGTATCAGGAGACTTCAAAACGTGGACATCTGCAAAAATCTCGAGGTCGAAAATTTTCATCATCACAATACTATAAAAACAGCTTCATCTATATATTCAATTATATCAAGGTATATATGAAGCTCTTGACCATATTCAGACGTTTCTTGAAGGAGTTATCTCAAATTACTTTGACATGTTGAATGGAAGATAATAAGGTATAATTATTATGACAATTCCACAACAAGCTATACAAAATATTCCTCAACCACAAAATATTCTTGTAGTAAAAATGCTTCATGCCATGTGAAAGTCCCTTAAAAGCATTTGTTTATAAAATGTATTCGTTAGTGCACCAGTCTTTATCACTCCATTAAAGAAGATATTAATAGTTAGTCTTCCTTTCTTTCTCTTGAAACTTGGTAACTTCCAGACCATCCTTTTCGGCATTCGCTCATCTGCCATTCTTCAGAAGGCTGCAGCGGATAGGTGACATATCTATCCGCTGCAGTCTTCTTCTCCTAATGTTCTTCGTAACATTTTTCGCCCCCACCACCTCAAACTTTTTTGTGATCTAGTGCTGAGTGTCCATGTTTCGTAGCCATATGTTACAGTTGGTCGCAGCACTGTCTCATAGAGCCGATATTTAGCGTTTCTTGACAGGTGCTTTGATTTCAATAAGTGGTTCAGATATCATGCGCTTTTTTGCTTTTATTAATCTTGCCTGAATTTCTTGATCTTCCTCACATTTACAAGTGATTCTGGCACCCAAATATATAAATTCGTTAACGTGAAATTCCGTTTCTCCAGTGGTTGCTTTTGTAGTAGTGTTCAGTCGATGTTCTCCTGTTTTCATTATTTTGCTTTTCTCTTGGTTTACTTGCATTCCCATTTTAAATGCACCTTCCACTAATTTCTTTGTTATTTCTTGTAGTTTTTTTTTAAATATTTCCAGCTGTTATGGAGACATTATCCGCGTACGCCATGATCTGGTGGTTCTTATACCTTATCATACCATATTGCCATCTCTAATTATTTTTTTAAAGCCATGTTAAACAGCAGAGTAGAGAGAGGATATCCTTGCCTCAGCCCTCTTCTGACATTGAAGTCTTTCGTTGTTTGACCTTTTATTCTCACATTATTTGTTTTTTTCAGTGTCCTATTCAGAAGTCTTACTAAGATCCGGGGCACTTTGAACTCTTCCAAAGTTTCTATTACCTCTTTTTATTGAAGTGTATACCCTTTTGAAGTCAATAAGCAGTACCATTACTGAGATTTTGTATTCTCAGTAAGTTAGTATCTCCTTCAGTGTAAATATTTGATCAGTCGCCCCTCTGTCCTTTCAGAAACCTGACTGAGATTCCTTTTGATTTGCGTAGCTACCCACTACGTCTAATATGGATATGCCTCTATAGTTATTGCGTTCCATCTCATCACCTTTTCTTAAAATGGGGATTATGATAGCACTTGCCCATGTTTTTGACATTGGTTCTTCTCGCTATGTTATCAGTATTATGTCATGATTTATTACTTAATTCTTGCCTCACATACTCCACATTATTTGCCGTTATACCGTTGCTTTCTGGGCTCTTATTGTCTTTGAGAGTCTTAATTACTTCCACTATTTTTTACCTATGTGGTTCTTTACATTTGTTGTTTTCTTCAATTCTCGTAATTAACTCTTCCTTTTCCACTTCCGTAACATCATATAACATGACGCCATCTTCGTTTCATGTTATCTTCGTCTCCTATCAAGTTTCAATATTTGTCTTTAATAAACATTGCATGGTTAACATTTCTTTTCGCTTTCTTAATTTAGTTATAAAGATTCCGAATTTGTTTGCTCTTCAGTTTCTTTTATTTTCTGTTTGCATTTCGCTCTTTTCTTCTGCCTGTTAATTATTTTTACTTTTGCTGTTCGACTCTATATGCTCTCTTCTCGCCTTCTTGTTGGCTATTTAACGCTCTCATGTATACTATATTACTTAAATCGACTTCTTTTCTGCATATATCGTTGAATCATATGTCCCTTAGCTGACGTTCTTCACGTAGTATGGCCTTAAATGTGGCCTCTTGGATTATCGACGTCATGGTCGCCCATTCTTCTTTTAAATCCTGAAACTCTACTTGTTCCAATTCTCTATAACTTCGTGTTATCTCATTGTCGTATCTCTCGCTGATGTCTGGGTTTTTCATTTTTTCGAAGTAAACTGTTTTTTTTGGGTCTTGATTTTTCCTCCTTCTTTTTCGACCTGTGATTTTCATTTATGTTCTCACTAGAAAGTATTCCGAGCATATATCTGCCCATGTGCATGAACCGATATTTTATAATCTTGTGATACTGCTTCTTTATCATGACATGATATGTTTGATTGGAATAGCTGCCAACCGGTACGTGAGTACCTTTATATATGTTTTTTTCTTTCAAAGTGCTTACTTATTATTTTCATATCCTCTTTTGCAAATTCTATTAGCCTTTTATAAAGATATATAAATAATAGAGAGAAATGTTTCTTTTACGATAAAAATAGAAGATTATAAATTATTTTCATGCTAAAACCAAAAAACAAAATAGCATTTTAAAAATATAAGTTAAGTATATAAAATAGTATATTAAAATAAAAGTTTCATAAGACATGATTTTTGCGCACTCGTTCAAGCAAAAAAAAGTACGCAAAATGTCTTATGAAACGTGAATTTCTTCTATTTCGGTTATTAAAAGTTCAAAAAACCTTAAAATAAGAGACATGTTTTGTTCGAACATTTAAGGAATTTTGTTTTTTTGGAGTTGGTTACTCTAATTTTTAAGTAGAACGTTTTAAATATTTGAATATCGGCGGTGTTTATGTAATTTTGTTTAAAATTTAGATTGATTTATGCAATAAATTATTCAAATTATCAACAAAAAGGACGAAATTAAATAACTGCACGCCCCCAGAGATTCGCAAAGTAGCACTAGACAATTTCCAAAATATTTTGCCAACAAAGTCTCGACATATTTATCAAAAACAATACCAGCACTTTTAAGTTGGTCTGAAGTAGATAATATAGCAAATATTACGGTACTTGTCAGTCAATGCGAAGCAACAGCAATTCAGTGTGTTCCCAAAAGCTGGCTGGAATATCCATTAATGCGCACGAATCTTCTAGTGTTATAGTAAACTTTTATAATAGTTGTACTATTCAAAATTTGAAGTAAATTTTAATAGTAGCATCAGAAAACTTATCACACAACTCTTCTAACAATTCATATTGTTAATTAGTAATAAAATGTTAGCATGTGTGTTTTTTATTCTTTGTACAAATTCTACTGCACATGTTTGTTACATTAAAGGCTTACATTTTGACATTTAAATATGATTTGGCTCCATTTTTTTATGTTTCCAACCTCAAAAAAATAAAATTAGCGTGCCATAAAGTAATACTTTATGCAACCAAAACGGGTGTCGTAAAGTGAACTTTATAGCACCGAAATAGAAAAAAGTATTGATAAAATCATAACTTTCATACTGCCGTGAACTCGCAAAATTTATAGAATAAGAATAGCTTTAGAGATTAATTTAAGAATTAGTTTAAGCTTTAAAAAAAAATAAAAATAACAAAAATCCTATTTAAATATTATTGGGTAAAACTATGCAACAAGAACTACATGAAGGTATACAAAGTTGCATACTCATAGTCAATTTATAAAAGTGATTTTAAAAGAACTATTATTGTTCAAGTAAATAATGAGAAAATACAAAATAAAGTTTATTAAATAAATATGAAACAAAAGATGTAGAATAAAAATTTATTAAATAAAAAATGAAATAAAAGACAAAATAAATATTTGTAATATATTTCTTTTGTAAAAGATACACAAAATGCATGGTTTACATATCATGAAAAAGATGAAATACGATATGCAAGAAATATAAATAGGTAAATTATTATGATTTATATGCATAAAGCAGTAAAAATCTTATGAAAGTGTTTATGAACTAAATTGTATTAAAAGATAAAATTTACCTTAGCTTACAACTAGACTAAGAAAAAGGATATAAAAATATATAAACGTAGAAACGATCAGCAATAACATTTTTGTATTTAAGGGTAGCTGACATCATAAATAAATAAAAAGTATATGTGTTTGTGATTTGTTTGCAACACAATGCTTCAGAGAGACTGGAAATAGACGTGTACGGTTCAATGACCTACAAAAGACAACAAAATATATAAAACTTGTGTAAAGTCTATTGCAGATTGATATATTACCAATAGAAAGATCTTGGATAGAGGATAGAGAGGCAGTGGAGAAACAGACGTGTCCTACAGGTACAGGCAGTGCGGGAAGAAAAATAATGGTTATCTCCAACATGTTTCCCATTTTGCCAAGTCGCAATCCGGCTAAAAGAAAAGTGAAATTGACATTAATAAATGGAAAGAAAAAATATGTATCGAACAATGAACAAGGCAATAGGTTCATTGACGAATACAAACAAGGATGGTATTAGCGACAAGAATAAACCTACCGTTGGAAATGCTGTGCGAGGCAGAGGGGACCTTTGAATTGGAAAGTTGTGTTGACGTTTGGTAAATTGTGAACTGTCAGAACAATATGTGTATGTGTGCGTGTATCAAGACGGCAACATGCGGGCAGCGGTTTCACGGGAAAGTGTATTCCAGTACCAACCTAAATATGGACTAGAGGGCGCAATGGTCAACATAGAGTTTTTTTTTTGCCGCTATAAATACGAAAACAAGATTCGACAAGAGGACTTCTGATGACAATTCCGAGAAGGAGACTTCTCATAACACTTCCGAAAGGAAGATCTCTTAAAGAATAAGACGTTTTAGATTGTTACATTATATTTTTCATTATTTCTTCATCACGTATAGTCATAGTAGTTTATTTTATTTAATACATTTGAATTCACTTGAAGCGTTCATAATGGACATTCAAAATAAATATTTTGATAGCAAGTAAGTTTATTTTTTTTTTGAAAAGGAAGTTATACAAATTGTTGGACAGACATTGGTTTTTACGTGAAAATGATCAATCAATGTATTGTTGGACAATATAGATAAGTAAATATTTTATCCTGTAAGGTTTGTTTTAAATTCATATAGTTGGAATTACAACCAAATAGGATTAATGGTGTTGGTCAGTTGGAGAGATGCTACGTGAAAATGAGCATTTTCTTCATCGTATTGTCTAGGCATCATTAATCTCTTTCAAGTTAAGCAAATAATTAATTAAAATTACACAAGGCAAAGATTAAGAGCTAGATACAACACGTGCAAATGGTTGTCTAAAGCAATTAATTAAAGCCAATACATAAATATAATTACATCGATAAGTATATCCATAAATGTACAATAAAAGTTTACATTTATTTATTTACAGGATAAATATTTATTTTGTTTAGCAGAATAAATGAATAAATAAAAGATTTACATACATTACAACCGGCATTAGGTATAAATGATATGAGCATTTTCAATTATGTATCTTGTTTAGAGCATAAAGGTGTGTATATAAAATTATTTTTGAATCTATAAATTACAAAATAAAAGATATATGATTATGTTGTATAGACATACAGTTTTTCTTTGAACAAAACTATTACCTCTTCCCTATTATAAGCAAGAGAAAAATCATCAGCAAAGGAGAAGGAACAATATACATTGCCAGGACCCACAATAGTCATAAAGTACATGCTCCAACAATATAAGATAAAAAAAAAATACAAAACCAATTATAAGTTCTTGGTGTATAAAGAATAATTTTAAGAGTACAGCATGTACAAAAGACTATACCCTACGTGTGGTAATACACACTAATATATGTTGTCACAGCATATAAATTATATGGCGATGCCCAACGTATGGCAATAACATTATTAAAATAAATAAATATTTATATGCTACAGCAATACGTACTATTGTTATCAATTAAGCACGTAAACCATTTAATATTATTAATTTATTGCAGATAAAATATGACGTTAACAGTGTAAAGTTTAACAATGAAGCCTAATGTAAGTTTAGTGTAGGCACTTTATAAATCAAGTCATCGATCTTCTCTCCAGTCTAGAGTTTACGTAAATATTTTAATATCGTTGAAGTCACGTTCAAAATACTTAAATTTATAGCAAGGTACATGTAAGTAAATATAAAAGGATTCATAAGCTTCTCAAGTAAATGTGTTCTTATTATTTTTTAAAATAAAAAAAAATATTATTTTCTTTCTCATAATTGCAGTAAAAGTGGAAATACAGAGAAATAATGTTCGGTTGATTAAAGAGGTATTTTGTACAAGAAAGTATGTTTTTATTTCGATACATAACTTAAAATTGCTGTAAAGGCCAAATACATATTAAGTAGTTAATAGCAAACTTTACAAAAGGTAGTAAGAGCCATGATTTGCAAGAAATATAATATACTAGTGCGCTAATATTGTGGTAATATCATATGTATGTATGTACGTATCTATCGGATGTTTAACATGAAACTGCTGCAATCTGACGAAGGTCTCAAATAGATTTCGAAACAAATTTTACGTCAGATTGCGCCTTTAGTCTTGAATAGCTGTAGAGAATGGTTTTATAATACTCGGTTACTCGATAAGAACGGGAAGCAGAAACACACGGGTTGATATTGTGAAAATACAAATTTTTGCTTCACGTTTGGTTTTTAGAATTCAATATAATTTTCTTTGTATTTTCCTGTGAAATTCTGTAACTATCCACCAATCAGAATATAGGAATTGAAGGTATCTCATACTCTCAACCTCACACACCTTCTTTATTGTTGGAATCAGTTGTTGTTATAAACTAATTAGAATTAATAAATCAAGCTATGTCTTCCGCTGCGTGGAATTTTAACGTGCAGAGGATTTACACGCAAAGTATCATAACTTTAAACAGTATTTAAGTTGAAGTGAATTGAAAACTCTTCGAAAAATAGTAGATTTTTAAGATTGTGTTGTCGGAAACGTAGGAAGTATTAAAATTTCCTAAATAGTCCATATGGTAAGGTTACATTCTTGCAAAATTGTATTAAAACAATTAAAATATAGCTCTAGAGGAATTTAAACTAGTACCAGATTATAAAAACATAGCACAAAAATGTATTTTATTGTGTGTAACATTAGTAGAAACTATAAAGCGATTTTTAAAACGTACAATTAAATGTTTTTGTTATGTTTAAATAAAACATGACTTAATTATTTAATTTAATATCTTATACACATTGCAAATGATTTGCAAGACTTAATCTGTCGTAAGTCTATATTAAAAATATTATCTTAAGTGAACAGATCGATATTATTAACTCATTATTTCAACTGATATATTTTGATGACCGATTTATAATATTTAATGGCTAAAACATGTCGATTTTTAAATATGTTACTCTATTATTAGAAATAATTGTTTACTTAATGTAAACAATACTATTATATTGATTTAAAAATAAGATTTAAAGACGAATCGAAAATGCCAGCTGTTTTAATTTTTGTTTTTGGCTGAAGAATGCAAATAGATTGATAAAAACTAAATTTTTATTTTACCAAAAAGTAAGCGTGAATCATTATAATGTAATGTACAGTAGTACATCATATACTAATTTTGGATGTTTGAAGTGACAAGTTAGACAGTGTACTTATATCCTACCGCGAGATCAAGAATTATATTGATAAAGGTATGCCATGGAATGTAAAACGTCTGTCTTAAGTTGTATCATTAAGTGTTATACTATCATTAATATTTGTCATTATATTTTCTCTCTGACATCTTGTTGTTTTTCAATTATGGTTTACACCACAGCACACAAAGCTTATATGATTGAAGCGTATTTTAGAACAGGTGTGCTAGTTAATGGTATTTGCAAATGCAGTGAGCGTCTATGTTTGGATAATTTTCGTGAACACTTCCCAAATTTCGCAGTAGTAGAGCAAGATTTTCATATGTGCCTAGCACATAGTGTTGGTGTATTTCGCGAAACTGGATCTGTTACTCATAAAAAAATGAGGTGTGGCCACCACACGACTTTCTTATACATATGAGCGTTTCAAATTTACATAAGTTGTTCTGAATTGTTTTAAATACTCTTATCGTAGAAAAATAATCCCAAAAATAAACCTGTAATTGTGTTACTTCAAGTCCAAATTTTAAGAATTTTTTTATACAAAAAATATTCCAATCCAGCACTAAATATTTTTGTACTCTTGATAAATATATATAGAATGCATAATTTACGACATATTTGCAAAAAAATCGCTATTCGATAATAGTAAAAGTGTTACTTTCGGTCGGAATTTTTAATTTTTTCTTTCACAAAAAGTGTTGAAAGTTAAGCTCTAAGTAGTTTTATACTAGTAATGTACTAAGATGGAAAGCATGACTTGCGAGATATTCGCAAAAAACTGACTTTTGATAAGAGTAAATGACCTACTTCCGGTAGTAATTAAAAAAAAATGTAATAAAATTTGTCCCAAATTTAATTTTGAGTATATATGATTTTTTTATAAATTTGTTTAAACTTAGTAGTTGACAAAATATTGGCAAAATTGTACTTTTTATTGAAGTATACTACTACTTCCGGTCTGCCGATTAACCTGAAAATCTAATCAGATCTCAAGAAGCGGATTATACTCTTAAATACAAAATTTGTAGTTAATAACAACAGCGGTTTGATCGCTATCGTGGTCACACACAGAGAGACACACACATAGACATTTCTTAAAAACCAATTTTTCGGTATCAGGGGACCTCAAAATGCAGACAATTGCAAAAATCTGGAGGTCGAAAATTTTCATCATCGCAATACTTCCTTATACTACGTATAAGAAAGTAAAAGGTGCTGGTAGGCCAACTATTCGTACAGAAGAAGTGATTATTGATGTTCGTAATCGTATGGAATAGGACCCCACAAAATCTTTGAGACGCCTGTTCCAAGAAATTGGAGTTTCTTATGGAACATGCCGAACTATTGTAAAGGAGAACTTAACCCTTAACCACCGTAGTCCAATTGTTGTCGCATTGTCACCGTAGCGGCGCTGGTTTTTGGTTTTTATTAATAAAATGTGATAATAATTTTCTCGTTATATCTCTTGGATATGTTACTAGAAGCTATATAATATTAAAAAAGTCAACAGATAATAATTTTAAAGAAATTTATTAAAAAAAAAATGTATTTTCTTTGCAGAAGTGTAATTTTGAACATTTTTTACATACGCTTTAACTTAATAATTTTACAGGATTTAAACAACACTATAATATAAAATAATATCGGTGTTTGGAAACTAAAAGAATACCTCTTTATAATAATAAAACATCATTTAAAGAAAAATGAAAATATGATAAAAATTACAAGGCTTAATTTATTGGAAATTTTTCTTATAGTCTATACACATTTTAGATGAACATTCTAAACATATTGGTTTACGACAGGCAAAACACATATAGCTTGTCCGTCTTCTCAGTCTAGAGGGACAGGTGAGGCAATTTTTACGTTTTTCTTATTTTTCGACATTGTTTGAAACAAGTGGTTCACCGGGGATTCCCAGAATTCGATTTATTGTTAATCGTAAATCTCGTTTTAGTTGTAAGTTTTGAGCCCTTCTAGCTAACTGTGGTTGGACCAACTGGTCGGCAAGTACTTTTATAAAGTATGCTTTTCAAGTTTTTCATTATCTTTGTATGCTTGATGAACCACATGAGCATTAACACCACTTACATCTAACAGTCTGAAAAATATTGCCATGGGCCAACGTTGAGTACGGCGACTAGTAGTGTGTTTAGCACACTTTTCATCTAATGTATCGACCCCCGATTTAGTGAACTTATAAAAGGAAATAATTTCCGGCTTTTTAGTTTCAGGATCGTATGTTTCGGTGTGGTGCATCGATGACACTAAAACAACTGCCTTGTACTTCTTTGGCACGTAGGATACGAGAGTCATATTTTGAGTAAAACCAAATAAAGAAGATTCACATTTTCTAACTCTGTTAGGTAAAAATTGCTGGGGGATTTCCCTTTTATTCTTCTTCGTGGTACCTACATACGTTAGCCCTGCTTTCTTGAGTACTGCCACCAATTCTATCGACGTGAACCAATTAGCCGCTGTCACGTTTCTATTAGAATTAACAATAGGCTTAGTTAGTCTCACAACAGCTTGAGTGGGTTTACTGAACTTTTTTTCGTCTTCATTTAAACCAATACCATCGGAATTTTTTCAACTGTACACGTACGCATTATACAAATAATGATTTCTAGAATCTGTCATACACATTATCTTTAGCCCGTACTTATATGGCTTGTTTGGCATGTACATTTTATATTTACATCGTCCTCGGAAGGCAACTAGCATTTCATCCACGGTCATATTTGCAGCTGTGGAATACATAGCCTGGGAATTAGCAATTAACGCATTGAAAAGTTCGGAAATGGGAGCCATTGGGTCTTCCCCTCGTCTGAGATTTCTGTCATCAGGATTGTCAAATCGTAAACAGCTAAGTAAAAATGCGAATCTGTTTTTACTTAGAACACAACGAAAGATTTCACGTCCCGTACCATCAATAGTAAAAATACGTTCAATCTTCTCATGGTTAGAATTAAAAACTGCTGAATAATATAACAATCCTATGAAATCTCTTAATTCCTCCATATCCAAATCCCCCAGCTCTGATCTCTTCGGATTTTTGTACTTGAGCTTTTCTTTTTGTATTTTGACATTAGTCCAGTTCAAAACCACACGCAGCATTTCTTCCGAAAACAGTAAACTCCATACCGCAGCAACTACTGCTCTAGCACCCAATTTAGCAGAAGGACGCAGGCCCGGTAATTGGACAATTATATTGTGGTTTTGTGTTCTACTGCGCTTGACAAAGTTTGTTGACACCCACTTGAAGCGATTTTTTCCATAATACACCCTTTTTGTAATGTTATTATTATCTTCACCATCACTACTTAGACTTTCATCGTTATCGTTTATTACAAGCTCTTCTTCACTCACTGCTTCAAGTTCCGAATCGGAATCATGATCACTTACTTCGTGGTGATCTACAGAAACATCATCATTGTCACTTTCACAGCCATCAATTTCATCAATCCACTGTAGAATCACATTTTCAAAGTCAGGATCGCCATAGCGAACTGTTTTTGTAGATCCGGAAGCACAATCCATTACACTAAAGCACTTTCAACTAAACCGCGCAAAATTTGTAAACCTTACGAAAACGCCGTAGCGGCGTCTGAGAGATCCAGGACAAACTTTAATTAGTTATATTAGGGAAACAAATGCGTCTATTGCCACAAAATGCTAGAAACATACTGATACACGTTCAACTTGAAGGTACATAGACGATAAGTATAGTTAGTCAAAGAGGGGGTTATTAACCAATGAAGTATCTGATGCGTCTCAGAGACGCCGCTACCGTGGTTAAGGGTTAAACATGCATCCATATAAGATGCAATCATTCAAGCACTTTTGCCAAGAGACCACCCCAGACGTCTTGCGTACTGCCAATGGTTCGTCAACCGCATTTTTTTGTTGATTCTCTACTACATTCTCAAAAAATTGGGGTTTGGATGGCAGTCTCCCGTAGAAGGATAATTGGGCCGTTGTTTTTCAATTTCACCGTCAACTGCAGAGAGGTACAGAAATAACATTTTGTATGAATTTGTTCAACAACTACACGACGATGAACTTCATAATGGTTATTTCCAACATGGGGGCGTAACAGAACATACGACACGAGAGCTATAGCCTTTCTCCGTGAGTTTTTTGAAGATCGACTTATAAGTTTGCATACGCGAGTTCCCTCCGAGGTCACCTGGTTTGACTATTATGGACTATTTTGTGTTCTCTTACTGCAAAAATAGAATTTTAAGAACTCCTGTACATAATTTACAAGAACTCCAACAAGAGATTATTGAAGTATGTGCAACCATAACGTCACGAATGTTGCAAAATGCTTTTGATAGCATAAGAAGACGCGTAAACGTGTGCATCGAACAAGGGGGGAAGGGTCATTTTAAACATTTATTGTAATTTGATCACTGAAAAAAATGCATTGGCATTATTTGCTACAAAGTTGTGTTTGAAATATTGTAGAAGTTATTACTATAATTGTGTGAGCTATTACTATCACATTCTGAGACGTATTAAAATAATATTGTAGGTTAAATTTTATAGCAAATTTTGCTATAAATGGTATAAACTATTAACATACTTTTGATGAACTAATTTACATTATTTTCTGCCAAAATAATATTGAACCATTAACAAGATTGTCCTAATTTATTCTAGAAATTGTAGAAATATTTCTTCTGACCACAATGTATTTTAAAATTTCCCATAATATTTTAGATGAATTTATAAAAATGTCACCTTGAATATAAGGACAGAATTACTCTAGTGAAACAATGAATCCCTTTAAGGAGATTTTATACTATATACATAAATGCAGTATTGTATATGCTTGTGTAAATGTGCCGTTTATAGTGGGGATTGAAAATAAATCATTTGAGTTTTAATGTGGACAAGTATTTTCTTGTCTTGTATTTTTTAGTTGGCGTTCGTCTTATAGGTGTTGTAGTTTGTTTTAAATTGTAATGGAAACCACAAAAAAATTGTTAGAAGCATGGGGATTTTCCAGTATGTGGAAAATATTTGAAGGTAAGCTTTGAATTTTCATATTAATTAGTATTATTGTATGTGCAGCTATAAAAATAGAAATAATATACTAAGTATGTACCTACAATTTGTTTGTTCAGTAAATGAGTGTAAAATTTTAATACACACATCTACTTTTAGGAAGTTCATCATGTTTTTTTACGTGTATTTTTTATTCATGGAACGAACACAAATATGGACTAAGTTATTAATTTCCAAAAACTTATTTACGAGTTTTGTATTTCACAATTAAACTAAAAATGTTCCTAATTTATACATCTCTTAAGTTGTATATTTGATACAAAATAATCGCAAAATTTTCATAAATAAAAATAAGTATAATTAATAGGTTCCTATAGTTTGTTCAATAAATGTCCGTTGTTTCCAAAAGTGCACTTTTACGAATTATAAAAAATCTGACCATACTCTTTTACGTATCATTTTTATGTATTATTTGCAAACAGCTGTGTTTGTATAACACTTAAAAAATTAAATTATTGTTGTAAGCAATTATTTCGAAAAGAAAAACTGCATCAGGCATTTGAGACTGTTATCATTCTTGCCTGTAAAATGAATTAAAATTTGAAGTACCTTAAATTTTAAAAATATTCTTCCTACTTACAATATATTGATGCCTGATGTGTTATATGTATGTACATTATGTACGTAATTAATATTATACAAATTTCTTTTTTTTCTTTTGCTTAATAATGTAATGAACATTAGAAATGCAGTGACCTAAGAAAAATCACAAAAAATTAAGTAACTTTTAATCGACGTAAAATCGTATGATCACATATGGCTTTTATTCATTCGAAATGACCCTGCTGTAATCCTCTTGCGATTGGATGTAGATTTATGGAACACTTAATATGGATAACATGTTTTTTTGTATTAGGTACCGAACCAATGTTATTATTAGTTATCTACATTTTTATTATATTAAGTTGCAACATTTCAAATTTATTATATAAAATAAGATGGAATATCAAATATTGATCATGTGAATGTAATTTTATAATCAATAGCAGTAAATACTTGATACTAATAGAATTTATTATTTTATTCATTAAATACAGTTCTCCATATTAATGAATTAATTACCATTTTGAAATTAGTTCAAGATTTTATATATTAAACATATGTAATTAAAAAAACTATCATGAGTGTCCTCGCGATGCCAATTGTAATTTTTAAGAAGTAATTGTATTTGATTTGTGTTTTATAAAAGAAATGAATTTTTTTGGAATTTTGAACGTGGTTATGATATTAAAAGTTCTTCATAATTCCAGAGAAAAACTTTATTTGCCATTTTAATTAAAGTAAGCTTTCAACATTTTTTTTAAATTAAAAATAAGGTACAAAATAAAATACCTGGCAGTATTTTCCAATTTAATTAATGATTTCCCGTACTTCAAAATTTTACATATATTATTATGTTAATATAACCAACTTAATTTCTGTATATTTTCATGAAGATAATGAAATTGATCATGAAGCACTATTAAGCATAGAATATGAAGGTGTAAAGGACCTAATACCCAAAGTAGGACCAAGAGCGAAATTTTGGGCTAAGCTGAAAGCTCATCAAGAATTATCGAATATGCCTATGCAAGTAATTATGGATGGTGCCTTGCAAGTACCTGGATGCTGTTTTAATAATATCACGGTAATTATCTATTGCCTTTTCACTCAAAACTTCATTTTGCAAGAAGATGTAGTTTACCGAGAAAACACAGAAGTACGTTGCTTGCTAAACCTAATTACACAAGTATAATAAATATCTACATTGGAAATTCTGTATTTTAGGATGGCAACAGCTTGGCAGAGACTTGAGTCCGAATTAACTCAACACTCAAACAGTCAGTTGGCATACTACAATTTCGAAATTTAGACTAAAGCATATTATCTCAAAAATTTATATAGTACATCAGTAAAACTTTTGAATTAATGTTGTAGTAATACTTAGAAAAGTAACCAGTACAACCTTCTTACATTACAGTCCATGGAATCACAGTTTAACATTGAGGTAGGCACCTCGTCACCATCAGGGGCAAGTACATTGTCACTTAATTCGCCATTGGATAGTCCCGCAGGTATATCTAAACTAGCAGTGATTCACTATGTGAAACATCTTTTGTTATTTTAGGCCCAGAAAAACTTTGTTACACATATCCCCAAAGAGCATCTTTTGGGACACCGTATAGATTGACAACCCACAAGAATGTAAATATACACTTATACATGTAATATAAATATATAAAAAACTTAACTGTATGCCAAGCAAATATATTTGTAATGTACTTGTTGAAAAGAATGAAATACATAGAATTAAAATTTCACATTATGGTTTTATTATAATTTTCCATTTTCGCATTATTTACTTGAAAATAAAAGGATTGTGCTAGGTTACATAGAGCATCAATCCATTTATGGCTAACTGAATAAAGATTATTATTAATAGAAGTATGTTTTATACGATATTATCATACGTACGTTTCTCTTACAGCAAATAATTATAATAACAATAACAATTATATTTTTTTTCAATTGAGACAGAAACATGCACGATCTTAATAACTTGTTAAGCCGATCAATTTCAACTACCAAGATATCGAAATTTTTCTTTAAAGCTATATATTGTCAAGCAATGCATCTTCTGGTACAGCCTATAATTTGTGATTAATATACAAATAATTCTAGAGTTAAGTTTTTCGGAAACTAGAACACTATAAGACATGATTCTTGATATTTTATTAAAATCGCCTTATTGCTACCCATCGTATGTATGCTGAAATTTTCCATATTTTTTATCAGTATGAAAACGGTAAGTATTTTTTAGTAATCATGCAACATACCTGTATAATTTTAGTAAGTTTACTATAATTAACAATTTATTTACCCACAAATTTATCATATGTAATCATTACTAAATACTGAATTAATTTATGACAAGGATATATAACAAAAATTGGTGGCAATAATCACTACAAGTATTAAGAAAATTTTCAGAAAGTTATCGTAGCCTATATACAGTATTCCAAATACTATCTTAGATAATTCGTAAATACCACAATATTTAGGAAAAGAAGGAATTATTATAGAAATATAATTATTCCTTCTTTTCCTCCTGTGGTATTTACGAATTATCTAAGATAGTATTTAGAATACGGTATCTTGAGCACCGTAGCTTTCTGAAATTTTACTCAAAACGTAGTAATTATTACCATCAATTTTTGTTATATATACTAAGTGTTATCGTAGATTGAGTATTTTACTAAAAATTTCTGGTGATTATTACTAATCACTACAAATTTGGAGTAAAATTTCAGAAAATTACTGTTCTCAATACTAAATACTAATATGAATAATTAATAAATACTATAGTATAATTTATCATAAAGTTTATGTAAACAACGAATAATACTAGTAATAATCACTAAAAATTTGGAGTAAAATTACACAAAATGTGGTTTAATTTACCACAATATTTAGGAAAACGACGAAGATTAATGTTAATAATCAATAGAAATTTGTAGTGAAATTTCAGGAATTTATACTATTCATTGCTATATTCTATGGTGAATATTAGTAAATTCAATGCTTTAGTTTACAAGAATGTATAGGAAATATAACAGAAATTGGTAGTAATTACCACCATAAATTTGGAGTAAAATTTATATACATATGTTTAGAAAAACATGCTATTCCTACTTTTATATATATTATCAAAGTATTGTGTAAAATATTGCTCCGTACTTTGGTAAAAATTACAACAGTTTTAAGATACAATCTTGTAGTGAAGAATACTACAAACTGTTCTTGGAGCCTATGTTACTATAATTTATCGTAAGAAGTTCTGCAATTGTAGTAGAAAGTGCTACATTTTTTTTTCAGTGGAATATTGATTAAATCATTTTAAATAAACATATATTTACAAATTTTGTCAGTCAAATGTCAGTATGACAGTTAACCTGATAATTTAATCAGAATTACCTCAAAAGAACCTAAGACGGACGTTTTACATTCCATGGCAAACCTTTATCAATATAATTTAAGATCTCGCGGTATATTGAATTCAGTGACTGTATTTATGTTTAAAATTTAAAATAGAGCGATACTTTGAATTAGTTGTTGGTCTACAGGCAATACTTTTTAATAGTCGGAAAATATATTGGCGCTTGCTACATACTTGTGTTCGAACGGTGTGTGTAAAGCGAAATATCGTGTTGTGGTCAGATGTCCGAGTAGACCGCAGATTGTTAGTACTTCTTTAATATTCTATCTCAAACACTGAAACGTTTCACAAACTTTCCACTGCACTCGATTGTCTTTGATTCAGGCCAACGGACACTGTTTGACTTGCAAACTTGCCCCTAAAGCTAAGCTTGTTATAAAGCAAATGACATCTACTGACTAACATATTCTTGTTGAAGTTTGTTATCTGAATGATAAATTTACTATACATACTTATAGTTATAGTAATTTAAGTACATAAATTATACGAATGCGTACTTTTATTTTTTTTTATTGTGTTATATTTTTATTATTTTATAATGTTTTGTAATTTATATCTTCAATCCATTTTGTGCAGTAAGTATATTTTGAACAGATAATAATAATAATAGTAAAAGAGTTTATTCGTGTAAATTAACTTTACATAAACGTCAGAGAATATGTATACAGATAAATAAATATAACTTATATAATTATTAAACACAATATAACTACATGCTAAAAACAAAAAAAAACATCTATTGCAAAAAGAAAACGAATAACACAGAAAAATGTTTCCTGATTACTGCTTTAAACTTGCGCTTCGGTAGCGCTCCAATCTCGGGGGTAGCACGTTATAAAGTCTTGGACCCCAAAAATCAATATATTTTTGGGTTTTGGCTATTCGATGATAAGGGGTCTGAGGGTGCAGCCTCGATCTGGTGGGGTAGCCGTGAGTTTCATCATGGATCGCAAAACTCGTCTTATTCTGGTGTACATAGTTACGTCTTGCACTTGGCAATGCAAAATTTTTTAGTTTGTTAAAATGTTGTCTACAGCTGTCCACACTTCTCAGATCGCATAATGCTCTTAATGCCTTCTGCTGCAGTCCAAACACTCGGGAAAACCCGCAAGATTGCCCCCAAAAAAGTATTCCATAAGAATCAACAGAACGGAAACATGAGTAGTACGTCAACCTAGCCGCTTCTTGCGTTGACACACGCTTAATACGCCTGATCGCGTATATTGCCGCCGGTAGCCTACCACACAATTGCACCACATGACTCGCCCAGGTAAGGGTACCCTCCATATATAAACCCAGGAACTTTCTCTGCATAGGTTCAGACTCGCGTTTCTTATGGAATATTACTTTATTGGTTTTCGACTCATTCTGTAACAACTTAGGTATGTTCATGAAACCAGCACAGATTCGTGGGATAAAATACTTTCATTACATCTTTTGATCAGAAACGAGGTATCGTCAGCAAATAAACATAATTTTCCACTAACAGCGGATGTCACGTCATTAAGATAATTGATGAATAGTAAATGACCCAAAACTGATCCCTGCGGAACATCATGTCGCATCTTTACAGTGTCGGATCTTATTGGTTGTCATTCTAGAAATTGCTTACGGTCAAATAGGCAAGACTTAAACAGCTCAAGCTGCTCTTCTCGAACCCCATAAAACACCAGCTTTTGAATCAGAATTCCATGATCGACAGTATCGAAAGCCTTGCTTAGGTCTATCATGTTCATTTGCACCATTTGTTGGTCATCTAGTGCATCCGTAATGTAATATTTGACTTCAAAAATGGCTGTGGTTACTGAGTTCGTTTTACGAAAACTATGCTGTTTGTTCGAGAGCAAATTAAATTTCTCGAAATAGTTTAGAAGTCTTTTAGCGATTACCTTTTCAAGGATTTTACTTAGTGCAGGCAATATGGAAATCGGCCTGAAATTACCACAAACGTTGTTATCACCATTTTTATGAATCGGCACTACCCTAGCTACCTTTAGTTCATGCGGAAACACACCTTAGCTAACGCATTTGTTGAATACAAGGCACAAAGGGAAAATACATTCTTTTACTATACTTTTCAATACATAAGTATTTATTCCATAAGCGTCTTCACAGCTCTTTGAATTAAAATTATTCACAGTGTCAATTAATTCGGCTTCAGTAATTGATGGGAAATAAAACGCTTGCATACGATCACAGTCTAATTTGTTTTAGTAGATTTCAGCAGAACTCACATTCGATATATTTCTAAAAATATTTTCAGCTACATTACAGAAAAAGTTGTTTAGTTCATTTGGGGTAAAATTTAAAGTTTTATCCAGCTTTTTTTTGAAGTGTAAACTTCTTTGGGCGTGTTGCGTTGATTGTGGGCACTGAACAAGACTGAGCCGTCACGCTCGGCTATGTAACGCTCGTTCGGGTAAAGTCGGCTCGAGTCGACTAAGGGAACGAGAGAAATATATCATATAGAGGTGTTTAATTTCAATTGAATTGAAATTTAAATGAATAAATAAATTCATGTCCCCGAGCAGATTCTATCCCGAGCCGCACGGGTGAGAAGCCGGCACGTTAGCATCAGACCAGCGCGGGACTCGTAAGCGAGTATTCATATTGTCTATTTATATAAATATACACGCGATTATATATTGCGGCCGCTGCCATAGCAACGGCCGCGAAATTGTATTTCGCGGACTGTGTTGCGTTCGCTAATTGGCAACTTCGCGGACGGTTAACCAAAAAATTTGTTGTGTGTGTATGAGACATTATCTCTATAATAATATAATATAATATTTCGCGCTCAGGTAAGTTTTAGCATGTTTATTAAAATGATATGGATGACTCGGAAACTGATCGGTAAATTCCGGGTGTTAAATAACGTCCACACGCATTTACTATAATTTGTATGCCAATGCAAAACAGAATCGTTGAGAATAGAGCATTACTTTAATTGCTCATTATATACGAATTTATAAGCATTTAATTCTCGTTTTGATGAAGTTTTCACTTCTGCCGTGTGGTTTTAAGCACACCCATTTTCTTGTTTCTATATCCAACTTCTTTATTAATAAATTTCCATATAACTTTTTGTTTATTATCTGCATTATGTAACAGTTTTGCGTTTTTTTCTTTTTTTTTTAAAATAAATATATGAATGTTTTAAATAAAATGTTATTCATATATACTGCTAACAATCCTTCGGTCATAATTTTGAAGAATGGCGTATACACAAAAACAACCCGATTGCTTTACCTAGATAGTGTTATTCCTAAAACACAGAAGAAATAAATGGCTGTTGTGCTCTTTTGCGGTGAGGGCAAATTTGAAGCTTTTTCACAACTACAATGGTTTAATTGAGTGCCACATTACATAAAATAATTATCGAATTCTCTAACGATTCTACTCAACTGTCGAGTTCACAAAAGGTAGTGTTATAAGACTCAAGATTTCGAGACAATTACCATTAATCAGTATTTATTGAATCACAGTAGTAGAGCAGTGATAAATATGAGAAGAATTTCTCGAGGAATCAAATATGTAAATGTTAGAACTACGATTACACATTAAAATTGAATCAAATTTTGGAAATAAAATAATTTAAAGTTTGTTAGCTGTCTGAATTTATTTTCCCGATTTCGAGCAATCTGACGCCTATCGCTCTCGTAGCTTTAAGTATCTAGGTGTTAGAGTTGTTGCCTGTGTGACAGTCAAAAATTAATGATTTATTTAATGCCGATTGGACTCTAAAATATTAATTTCCGTTGCCCACGCTAAATAGAGTTTGTTTACATTTATCCATATTCGTAGTTACTTTATTGAAAAGTCATTACCCATCAGTCTCTTCGCGGTCAAGAGCGTGGGGGTATGGGACGTGTTCCCACCAAAAATATTGAGCATTTGGCATTATCTTTTGTTAGAGTTCAACGAAAAAAGATCTGAAAGTTTACTTGGCCGGTAGTACTCTGCGAGGCAGCTAACCCATTCCTTTCGCCCCCTTTTTGAGTGGAAGTAAAGCAACCCACCAGTTGTGGAGTCTGATTCGCTTTTTTATGTCAAAGTGGTCCGCAATCAGTTGCAGTTTTGCATTTGTTGAGTTAAGGTAGCCCTTTGGGATCTAAGTGTGATGAGGAGAGATTGTTGTATTGTCTTGAGCAAGGCCCCGCATTTCTAATAGGTGCACTCATTCCAAGACGAGGTAGGAAGCTCGAGTGATGAAAGAGAAAGTCGTATTTCTAAGATCAAAGTATTCATTAAAGTAAAACTAATACATAGCCGGAAAGCCTTAAGTGATCAGCTCCTCGTCAAACACCGTTTGCTCATTATTGTTGTGTCCTTTTCCTTTCATCACAAAAGCAATTAATTTAATTTTAGTCTTTTCATATGTAATATTACTTATTATTTGTAATATATCCACATACTCTTCTTCTTCTTCTTCTTCTTCTTTCTATTAGGATTTCTCCTGTTATGTAACCAATCCCTATAAACTGTCTCTCCATCTTTTCCTCGGTCTTCCTGTCCTTCTTCTTCCAAGTGGTCTGCTGTCTCTTGCTATTTTTGGCAATCTCTCGTTGCTCATTCTAGACACGTGGTCCTCCCAGTTTTGTCTTCGCTCTCTTGTCCATATATCAATCTCCGTTACCTGACATGTCTCTCTTATATTTTCATTTCTAACTCTGTCCCATCTGGTTTTTCTTGCTATTCTTCGCAGGACCTTCATCTCCGTCGTTTGCATTTGCCTTCTGGTTTTAGCCGTTTGTGACCTTACTTCGGCCCCATAGGTCAGTATGGGCCTCAATGCACTCTTGTATATTCTTGTTTTTGTATCAATTCTCAGGTACTTGTTGTTCCAGATTACGTCGCTCATGCATCCAGCGAGTCTATTCGTTTTCGTAACTTGTTCATTTGTTTCTTTGTCTATGTCACCCGAACTTGTTATTACTGTGCCCAAGTATTTCACCTGCATCACCTGTTCTATTATGAGGTTGTCTACAACTAACTTGCATCTAATTGGGGCTTTTGCAATCGTCAATACTTTAGTCTTTTCTGTGGAGATTTTCATGTTATATTTTTTGCATGTGTTATTGAATTGAAATAACAGTCTCTGTAAATTGTCCTCATTCTCTGCTATCAATATAGCATCGTCTGCATAGCATATAATAGTAATGTTATTTCTTCCCATCCTATATCCTCTCATGTTTTTCACAGATTGTATTATTTCGTCCATCATAAAATTGAACAGCATGGGGCTCAACGAGTCCCCCTGTCGTATTCCCTTTCCAACCGGTATCGCTTGTGATGTTTCTCCATTACATTTCACTCTGATGCAGCCGCCTGTATAGATGTCTTTTATCAGTTGTATTAAAGAAGTTGGAATCTTTCTCCTAGCGAGTATCTCTGTCATATCCGATAAGCGTATTCGGTCAAAAGCCTTTTGTAGATCTACCAGACACATAAATGCTGGTCTGTTAAATTCCAATGCCTTTTCAACAACCTGACGAACCACGACATACGTATATAATATATAAATAATTCATCAAGTAATTCTTTTTTGTACTCGCTTATGAAAACATTTAATTTCGCGGTTGCATTTGCATTTATTTCCCACATACAAGTGCGGGAAATAAAAATTGCTTTAAGGAATAGTTATTTACGAACCAAGTGCGGAAAGATATGCAAAATATTTCTACATAATACTTTTGCAAAAACGAAACTTTGTAAATACTAGATTTACGTCGGTACCTACTATTTTCTTGCCGGAGTAATTAGCAATTAATAATATAGCTTTGTAATAGATGGCGCCATTGATTTTTTTTGTAGTTTTTAATTAATTTTATTAAATTTACATGTTGTAATACACCAAGTTTAGTTGAAATGGACATTTTCACAATTATACTTTATTATTATAATAATGATTTATTTCTTTAATGCCATTTTTACTTCCCGCACTAGTGCGGGAACGTCAATTTCCCGCATTCAAATGCATGCGCGAAGTGACATGTTTTAATAAGCCAGTACAAAATAGTGCGCTCATGCGGGAAGACTATTTTCCCGCATGAGCGCACTTTGAAAGCACGAGCGACCGAAGAGAAGCGAGTGCTTTTAATTGCGCGAATGCGTGGAAGATGTCTTTACGCAAGTGGTTTGTATAATATTTTTTGTACGAACATTAAATAAAAAAAAAATATTATTGATTAATGTCATTAGTATCATACCTAACGTAAAATAGATTACCTAATTAATTTAAGCATTTCATGTACGTAACTATTTCTCACCTTTCCCTAAAATTAATTATTATATTCTTACAAATGGCAAACATGAGGTATTTATTCTTATATTTATAAATTTACAGTAAATTTATTGCGTTTTTTGTTTAATTACAATTTATTACGAACTGCCAATAAGAATGTCGATGTGGTCAAATAGGTGGCGCTTGAATGTCGCTTACGATGTCGCCAAATAGATGGCGCCACAAATTTGGAAGAATTTTTAATTACTACTCCTAACTTTTAGTGAAGAACTTTAATACTATCAAGTTAGATTTTTTTTATGCGCCAAATGTCACTTTACAGGCGATGAGTACAAAAATATATTAATAAAATTATTAAAAATTTGCTCGTTACAAAAAATATTGTACAAACTTCGCGCCTGAAACATTTCGCGTGTTCATAAAGCGCTCGGCTCGCACTTTAAACTGGCCACTCATTCGCGAAATATGTCCCACACTAGGTTCGTAAATAACTATTTTTTGTTAAACGTAATGTTATTGACGCATTGGCCCGCAAAAGCTGGAGAGTGAACATCTGTGAAGTTTTTTGTTTGAATACCCTGCCCGTCAACATGAACGAATTGCACGCAGTGTTGTAATATAGAATATAGACGAAGCACGTGCATGTAAATAATTTTAATTAAATCTACTCGGACTGAATCAATAATATATTGATTTAAATATAAGCGATTCTTAGAGTTGATTTTCGTATATCGTAATAACATAAATTCATTGGATTCCGTTAGATATTGTCGATGTTTGAATAGAAACATTAAGAACAAAATAATGCAACTTTAAGGAAAAGAAATTATAATCAATTTACAGTTTGCAATACGTTAATTTTATCTACATTTCGGTAGTAGAATTATCAAAGTTATAAAGTAATGTTCAAAAATTATTTTAACATTTCCATTAACGATAGGCGCCATATCAGCGAAAGCGTTTTGAACTACTTTTATTGAAAAATCAAAATTTAAAAGGTGAAATGTTACTAAAGCAATACTAAGCTACCCTAGATCTAGGCTAATAATTTTAGAATATAGAAAACAATTAAAAAGACTGAAAGAGCAAATTTTGAATTAATTCTAATCCGCAAAGAATATTCGCTAGTGCCATCAGCTCACTTAAATGAACATAAAATTCCAACTTAGTTTCTCCCACAATTATCGAAAATAAAAAGGTAAATTAAAAAATACATGCAAATATTATTGGAAAACACTAACAAAAATTAGAGAATATTCTAATAGTATTATGAAACACGACAAAGTCTCCAATATCAAACAAGGAATTTTGATGTTATAGGCGTAACGTCAACAAAATACAAATTTGCAAAGGAAACTCGAAACTCTAAATTCAGACAAACCCCCAAAACCCACTAAAAACCATTCTTATGCAACTGAGTTCTTAAGAAAAATACAACTATATATAAGGAGTACCTTTAGATTGTAAAAAAAAAATATGTGGAAATGAATAGGCCATATATTATGAAGAAACAACTAACATCTTAGCAGGACGTAGTATGAAGTCGCAAGGGCAGTAGAAGTGTGCCCAATGATGACTTGATAAAGGACAATCGGGAATTAGCTGGAGAAAAATGTACACTTCAAAGGAATGACTTGGTAGAGAGCATTGTTTGAGGCATTATGAGCATTCGATGACTAGAGGATAAATTATATATATTCGAGGGTAAAAAAAGCATGATCTACGAAATATTCGCAAAGAACTGACTTTCGATAGGAGTAAAAGACTTAGTCCCGGTTGGAATTTCGAAAAACTTTATAAATAAAATTGTTCTCAATTTTAATTTTAAGTATATATTAATTCTTTATAAATGCTCATATTCATATGTTATGGAAACCTTTCGATCATGTTCCTCAAGAAATTAGGTTCCGACGATGCCTTCACGGCTGACTGCACACCACACTGTTACCCTGTCACTATGTAATGGCCTCTCTTGAATCTGCCTAGAGTCTACATCACTCTAATAACGCATGGTTTGTTTATTAACGTAACAGGAAAGATAGAAATACGCCTCGTCGCTGAGAATGTGAGGCAGATTTTCAATCAAATTTTCACATGCCTGTATTCAAATCTTGTTTTGATAAATCTTGAGTAACTACCATCCTCTAAGATTGAAAATTAAGACCAGTGTGAAGAATTCGACGTACAGTACGGCCAGTTGAAGGCGATCGCGTGCTTATGAGAAGCACTTAGGAGACCGTAGAATCGATTGTCTCACTCGCTCTATGTTTTCCAGTATTAGACTGGTCCTCTAGCTGCTAACTTTCTTTTTCGCAACATTTCCACAACTCCGGAAGTTTTCCATAACACAATCGATTTCCGATTGGGGACTGCATTTCGAAGAGGGATTTGGTAACGAGTACACATCGTACGCTACACCACGATTATAGATCTGTTTTAGGAAAAGTACGTTTCGGCGGCAAGATCGCGTTGCTCCATCGACCACACCATTTTTGTGACTAAGAAGCTTATAGACCAGAACTTCCAGAACTACTGCGTGGTTTAAATCTATCCACACCCATGTACTACCTATCTCTTCGTCGCAATGCCCATTTGAAAGTAGGGATGTTTCTTTGCCCCACCTGTATACAGCACGTGTCAATTTTCATTAGCCATAGGCGATTAATCCATATAGTATGTGGCAACATAGTATACCCCTTCTTTCCTTTCCAATGTCAGCGCGACCGATGCATGCTCGTAAGTAAATACAAGTTAGCGTGGTTAGCAGAGCAGTAACTCTTCGACCATCGGGTCGGATGTTTGTAATGCGCTTAGAAATAATATTTACGAGTTACAATGATTTGTTTTTCTTTTTCCTTTTAGTAAATGCAGAGAATTATTAAGCTGCGTTCTCGCTGCATGACACAAACAAAAGCGTAATTCTAATAAAATTAAAAATAAGGTAAATAAAAAAGGATTCTGAAGATAATAATAAATTACTAGATCAGGAGATCACGGCGGCCATTTGATGTTTCCCGTTCCAGTAATAAGACGGCATTGCAGACTAGATCGCAACGTGTTCCTAGCTAACACTGAGTGTAAAATCTGGTCGGGAGAAGTAGGAAGATCGGAGAAAGTCGTTTTGATGTCGATTGTTCCCGGGATTGGTGACGGACGCTGTGGGGTGGCACGTTGCCACATATTACTTGCATATGTATAAATCGCATGTAAAATTGAATCCCTATACCTAATGAAAATTGACACATACGTCTTATCCATCCAAATCTCTATTAGAGTTTGAAGATAATATTTTTCTTTGTTTTCTTTTTTTAGTAATTATGCACACACAAAGAATATTCAATATTCAATAAACAAATAATGTGCTTTAGTAATCGAAATGTAACATGAAGCTACATTAGCAAAATACGCAAACTTCCATAATGTTAACTGTTGGAGATGTATACAGTGTGTAAATAAAGTAAGGAATAATATTCATATTTTGTTTATTATCGCTGTTTGGGAGAAAAGCTTGGACATGTCAATTTTATTTTCTACCTCCGGATTTTACGGATGTCAATTTTTTTTTTTTGGTTTACTACTCTGGGACCTATGACGTCATAGACTTCTTTTTCAAATGGAACCTCCTTATTTTTTTGCTAGAAATAAAAAGTACCGCATATGTGGTATTTAAAATTAGTAGTTTTAAAGATACGGAGGGTCATAGGTATTAAAATGACAACAATAATTAAACTTGAAAATCAAAAGAGGAAATAGTAATAATTTATTCTTGGGAAGATTAAAAAATTTTACATTAATAAATGTTCAAATTGCCACCCATTTGTTTCTTGGCAATGATAAAGTCGTAGTTGAAATTCTTCCAAAACATTATCTCTCATTTCTTTGTCGGTATTTCTGCACTGTGACATGTCAATTGTCATTATTAGCACGCTTAATACTCTAAAACTATTAATTTTAAATACCACATATGGGGTACTGCTGAATTCAGAAAAAAATATACTTTTTATTTCTAGCAAAAAAATATGGAGATTCCATTTGAAAAAGAAGTCGATGACGTCATAGGTCCCAGAGTAGTAAACCAAAGAAAAAAAATTGACATCCATAAAATCCGGAGGAACAAAATAAAATTGACCTGTCCCAGCTTTTCTCCCAAACAGCGATAATAAACAAAATATGAATATTATTCCTTACTTTATTTACACACTGTATATCTTAATTCAGAATAGTACTTACAAAAATTCAATAATATTTATTATAAAATACACACATTACTATACACAAAGCTATGAACCACCCGAAGGGATTGCGCTGACTGCGATGCCCTTAGATTTTTGCTTACAAGATAGATTAGTCAGCATTTGACATTATCATACTATTTTACTTGTATTTCTTGATTTATTTCTGTTTAATGCCTTTTTTGTACTCACCGCCTGTAAAGTGACATTTGGCGCATGTGTAGCTCGACTGGGAAATACGTTTTCCCGGTTGAGGCGACTGTAAAAATTGAAAAAAACACTGGCACTTTGGGACATTTAAAAAAAAATCTAACTTGGTAGTAATAAAATTTAGTCTATAAAATACTTCTTCCCTCCACTATTCTTCACTAAAAGTTGGGGAAATAGGAGTAATAATTAAAAATTCTTCCAAACAAATTGTGGCGCCATTTATTTGACGACATTTTAAGCGACATCTTAAGCGAGATTCAAGCGCCATCTATTTGAACCACGTCGACATTCATATTGGCAGTTCGGAATTGTTTGTATTTAAACCAAAAAACGCCATAAATGTACTATAAATTTATAAATATAAGAATAAATACCTTATGTTTGCCATGTGCAAGAATATAATAACTTAATTTTAGGGAAAGGTGAGTAATAGTTACGTACATGAAATACTTAAATTAATTAGGTAATCTATCTTAGGTTAGGTATGGTACCAATGACATTAATCAATAATATTTTTTTAATTTAATGTTCGTACAAAAAATATTGTACAAACCACTTGCGTGAAGACACCTTCCACGCATTCGCGCAATTAAAAGCACTCGCTTCCTGCGGTCGCTCGTGCTTACAATGTGCGCTCATGCGGGAAAATAGTCTTCCGGCAATTGGTTCGTAAATAATTATTCATATAGATAATCGATTGAAATCTCAATATTCCAAACGATAAGGACAACATAATGATAAAGGCGAAATAATTAATAATTGGAGGAAAACAACCTTAAAAGGCAAAAATTAAGTTCGTAAATAGTGTTCAATAGTGCTGTCTTCACTCTTCATTAAACTTTGTTATTTTTTGTTCATATAATGATTCATATTCATTCAAATCTCTGCATAATGATCATTCTTTCTCATTTTTATTTTATGTTTCTCTCTCTCTTTATATTTATGACTTGTATTTCTTATTTTATTAATGTATATACAGGTTGGCGCATTAGTGTGGGGAAGCCCGATTTATTTGACATTATAAAATATATTCATTTCCCTCGGTAGTGACAGTTTTTTCCCTTTCAAGTTTTTCGTACTTTACTGAACCAGTACGGTTTAAACGGTCAACAAACCTTTTGATGTTTCTGATGATGAAAATTTTCGACCTCGAGATTTTCGCAAATGTTCACGTTTTGAACCCCCTTGATTCTGAAAAAGTGGTTTTAAAAAAAATCTCTCTCTCTCCCTCCCTCCCCCCTCTATCTCCCCCCTCCCCCTCTCTCTTTCTTTCTCTCTCTTCCTTTCTCTCTCTCTCTGTGTGTGTAATCGCGATTGCGTTCAAACCCCTATAGGTATCAATTCCATATTTTGTATTTACCTAAAACCCCACGAGAACGTCAAACGTCAACTGAGCCTACCGTTTTTGTACTTCCGCGCAGGCACTTGTACAACACCATACATTTAAAAAATGAACTATTCAGTTGAGGAAGTAACAGATATGATTTGGGTGTTGGGAGAATGAGAGATATCATCCCGTACGAAGAGAGCCGAAAAAAATGAGGTGTGGGAACTACACGACTTTCTAATACATATTGCTGTGGCAACATAACTATTTGGAATACAATAATTGTATTATTGCCATACATTAGGTTTTGATAAATAAATTATGTTGTGTGCTGTTCCAGCAACATAACTAATAAAGATGATGATAATTTTTATTATCCTATATATATATTATTTATCTTAACTGCACGTACTTTATAAGTATACGTGAGTTCTATCAGTGTATCTAAATTTCTATTCTCACATCAAATCTCTTGTCTTTTTTCTTTAATTTGGATAAGGTTATAGCTTATTCAAAATAAAAACCAGAAACCATATAAAACATAATTGTATAATTTATTTAACATTATTTCACAATAGATAGCATCGCTATACTATATTCACCATTTTATCAAAAAGAAACATAATTAAGAGAAAACATTTGTACCTTGTTCTAGGTTGTAATGCTCCATAGCACGAATATATTTTTCTTATGCTTAATCAAATAAAAATTTAAAATATTGTCCTGTTTCAAAAAAAATAAAATTCAATTAACGTTAGTATACTATTGATATTTTTATGCTAATTCTATTCCATCAGAGACATTATATTCGCACGTAATGCTCTGACAAACTTAGAACTTCGCAATGGTCAATGTTCGGAGAAAAAGCTTGAATCTGATTACTGTCTATAACCATTCACACGTATTATATCCAGCATCTCAGAGTCCGCCACCCAGAAACACTTTCCTTCTTAAAAATCTAATTTAAAATCATTAATTTATAATCAAAAATTTATTGTAAACATTAATGACGCCTAATAAAGTGCCAGAAAATATACATTTGCACGTTATATCCTCTTAACACTCAACACCATTAATAATTCTATTTTTGTGTTCTTGAAACTAATGAATGCTTATATTACAGGAAAATATTTATTATCCCTGTTGCACAACGTTATATTGAATATACATTTGCACGTTATATTTCAATACACGCATAGCAACATCGATAAATCTTTGTATCAAAAACTTACTTTGAATCATTGAAAAACTTTTCAAATTCAGCCATTTGCATCTCCATTATTTAAAAATACAAAAATTATTAACCTAAAAAAAAGGAATGCAACTTAAATACAAATGAAATTAATACGCTAATACAAGAAATAAATATGAATCAAAATAATCGTGGTGTATCTAACCCTACGATTTTTAAGTCGCTTTTAATCTCTTTCCAGATAACCAGCTAATCCAACTTGTTCATTCTTGTCCTCCAATTTATATCCCCGGGAAAACACGTGACCGCTCTCAACGCCATCCTCAGAAACTACCATTTAAGTTGTCACCCTGCGTCTTCAGTGAGATCTTTGCTTTTCAAATTGCCGTTGTGATATGAACACACACACACACACGCACTTATTGTCTTTTGACAGTTCCTTCACTTTAAAATGTCAACACCTTGAGAATTGTTTGTTTATATTTTAAAAGTTTCTCACTCAAATTGTCCAGCATTTCTCCAATGTAGGTATACTTGTATTAATATAACTCTTCCTTATATTTATTTATGAATTTATTACCTTCTTTACTATTTGCCAACACAATTCTTTTTTTTTTTATTTCCAGCTCTCGGCAAAATTGGAAATACATTGTAAATAACAGGTATTCTTTTTATAAGATTACTCGTGCTACCACGATCCATTTGGTTTGCCTTTTCGTTGCTTCCCTCAATCCAGGACTTTTCCAACAGTGATATATTTATCTGTAATAAACTACAAACCAAGTTTACATTATATTTTCTTTTTGTAGGTCATCAAACCGTACAAAACCTCTCTACAGTCTACGAAATATAATACTACATATACGAATTCATGAATGTACTTTAATATTGCCAGCTGTCGTTTATAAAAACACCACTGCAGATTGTATGGTCTCAGAATATTTTTATTTATATCCTTTTTTATTTATTTATTTATATAGTCATAAGTTTAAAGTAAATTTTATTCTTTTTGCATGATTTATTTAATAAAGTGTTATTACCTTATGCACGTTCTCAAGTTTACATAATTTATTCAATTACATTATCCTCCCATGCATATCGGATTTTGTTTTCTTCATACAATTTTATTGCATTTAGATGACTAATTCTTATCACACTTCCATCCTTCAGCATAACCCTTTCTCGGTTATTTGCTTTCATTTCTCTTTTATTTTTAAACAGCGGTCCATTATTCAAAATGTTCAGTGCAATTTTCACGCATTTTATAAAGTCAGGTTGTTTTTCATTATACACAAACCATACATCTTGTTTCTCTTTTCTATAAAAGAAATATATATCTTAAATTTTATCTCGTCTTTTATTTTGTACCTGTTTAATATCTGAATTGTAAATATAAGTTCATTTTTATGTCTATGTTTTCTCCCTTTAAAATGTATGCAACTTAGTATACTCTTATGTTAAAATCTTTGAATACAATAAAACTTATTTTTATTGTCTCTTTTATATTTTATATACTTAAAATTAAATCTTAATGCTATTACTATTATTTTTTTAATATGCAAGAGACCACGGCAATATGTGCCTTTGAAATTATGCAAAGTTGTTCTAAATTAAGCTTTAAATACTTTTATCCTCTTAAGAAAATAAGCCTATGAGTAAATGTGTTACTTCAGGTCCGAATTTCGAAAATCCTTCTATACAAAAATTATTCAAAATCATATTCTAAGTACTTCTAGTATTTTAATAAATCTCTACAGAATGCATACTGTGTGAGATATTTGCAAAAAAATGTCGTTCGCTAAGAGTAAAAGTATTACTTCCGGTCCGAATTTTGAAATTTCATTTGTACAAAAGATATTCCAAATCCAGCTCTAAATTCTTTTGTACTCTTGATAAATATATAGAGAATGCATAACTATTCGATAAGAGTAGAAGTGTTACATCAGTTCCGAATTTTGAAACTTTTTTATACAAAAGGTATTGAAAATTATATTATAAATACTTTTATACTCCTAATGTACCTGTCTAAAAAGCACGACTTGCGAAATATTCGCAAAAAGCTGATTTTCGATAAGAGTAAATGACCTACTTCCGGTCGGAATTTCGAAAAACTTTTTTGATAAAATTTTTCTCAAATTTAATTTTGAGTACATATGAATTCTTTATAAATTCGTTTAAACTCGTCATCAACTCTCACCAGTTATTGGTCGGCTTGTACCTGCTACTGTTTTCTACAAAAAAATAACTTTAAATATAGCAATGTAATAATTTAACCCCGGTTTGTGCGGTAATAACACAATTTTTCATTTTAAATTCCAAATATCTACTAAACCCTAACAGTTAGTAATAGGGAATGGTTAGCAGAAATGAAAGAGCCGATAAATATCTATCGAAACATCATAAAAAATAAAGGGTGTTCTATTAAAATTAATGAGAAAATTAAGGTTCCGCGTTTTGGCTCACCCTGTATACAAGATATTTGTTTTTTATTAAATTCACGAACTAGCAAAAAGAGAAGACATACCCAAGGAACAGGTGCGAAAAAAGTCGTATAATTTTTTCCTTATCAGAAATAAGCCTCTTAAAACTCCTTAATTTAGACATAAAAAGGGTTTTTAAACACACAGAATAGATCAGGCAAACCCAATATGAGTGTTATCCCTTGGTGGATTATGAATTCTTTTTATGTGTACAAACTGCCGTTCGTATTTCTAAAACTTTATTCACTAACTTACATCTCAATAACCTGCTCGATGTACATGTTATGTATGTTATAATATAATTGATATAGGACTGTATCTATAGGTACGACTAAAGTGTAGTATATGTTGTCACTACTTGGTCACTACTACTAATGTGTCCCGCTTGCTCGCGTTCTCACCGTCGTTGGTCGACATCACGCGCACGCGCACTACTGTCATCTTTTGACTCCTTAAATGAAATACCAACATACCGGCGGCCTTGAAAGACCTGGCTTTCAAAAATAAAAAAAAATAATAATAATAAAATAAATGAGTTTAGTGGTAGTCTTTAGGAAAACAACACACTTTCTGCACCCCTCTGTCTACGGTTCCTTGAGCGGTTTTGATAGTAACGACTCGCGTTCTTCCGTCCTGGCCCGGGTGTATCTTGATGATCCTACCCATACTCCATTTCAATGGAGGCACGTTATCTTCCTTTAATAGCACGAGATCTCCGATTTGAACACCTCCTGGACTATCCAACATCCATTTATTCCTCTGCTGCATGGTGTGCAAATACTCCGAGGACCATCTTTTCCAAAACTGTTGATAGAGTTGCTGTAGATGATGATAATTATTCAATCTGTTGATTGGAGCTGTAGTTACATCTCGCTGTGGTATAGCCACAAGTGACTCTCCAATCAAGAAATGCCCTGGTGTTAAAGCCTGTAAGTCGTTTGGGTCATTGGAAAGTGGATATAAGGGTCTAGAATTAAGGATAGCTTCTATTTGTATTAGAACAGTATAAAAGGATTCATAGGTTAGTCTTGTATTACCAATGATCTTTTTTAAATAAGTCTTTGTTGATTTTATAGCAGCTTCCCAAATCCCCCCAAAATGCGGAGTACGCGCAGGAATAAAATTCCATACTATCTCCCTTGTTTCGAGATAATTCTTAACCTTGCTTGAGTTTTTTATTTCAGTCATTGTTTTTAAAATCTCATTATGAGCGCCCCTGAAATTCGTTGCATTGTCAGACCATAATGTTTTACATAACCCCCGTCTACTAATAAATCTCTTGAAACCATTCAAAAACATGTCAGTCGACAAATCTGTAACCAATTCCATATGAACTGACTTCGTAATAAAACATACAAACACGCACACATATGCCTTTATGTACTGTCGATTTCTTAGTTTACCGTCCTTGATTAGAAAAGGTCCCGCATAATCTAATCCTGTTGAGTAGAACGGTCGAACAGGAACTGTACGATCCCTTGGTAAGCAACCCATTTTTGGAATGTGAGTAACTGGATTGACACGGAAACATACTGTGCATTGTCTTAATATCCTTTTTATAGTATTCCTTGCGTTCAATGGCCAAAATTCCTGTCTTACTATACCTAATAACGTTTGAACTCCTGCATGTAAATTCTCCAAGTGCTTCTGTTTTATTACTAAGTCAGTAAGCTCATGTTGGTAAAATGATTGGATGCTTTTGCGAAAAATCAATATTTGCATTTTTTAATCTTCCTCCCACTCTTAGAATTCCATCTTCGTCCAAGAATGGATCTAGTGAATTCAGTTTGTTTCGAACATCGCGTTTATTTTTTAATGCGTTTATCTCCTTTTCGAAAATCTGCCTCTGGGCTAATTTTATCAATAACATCAGACTAGCTCTCAGTTCTGCTAACGACAAATCTCCTTGATGCTTATTTTTTGTACGACAATTTCCCATAAAACGCAAACAATGTGCTACTACTCTCTGTAGTGTTCGTAAATTGGAATACCTTGCAAATATCGTATAATCGATATTTGTGTTAAGACAGTTAAACGATTTAATCTCCGGTACTGATATCTTATGCCCATAATTCAACACTGGCCACTGTTCACCATCGAAACCCAACCAAGCAGGTCCTGACCACCATAATGTAGAATTCTTAAGTCCATTGACATCCAATCCCCTGGAGATAATATCTGCGGGGTTATCCTCGGAAGGAACATGACGCCACTGTCGTATATCCGTGATGTCTTGAATATCAGAGACTCGATTTGCTACAAAAGTTTTCAAGTTATTTGGGGATATTTGTAACAATGATATGACTATTGTTGAATCACTCCAATACCATATATCGCTCGTATTTATATCCAATGCTTTAATGACTTCCTTCATTAGTTTGGTCAATAGATGTGCTGCGCAAAGCTCTAATCGTGGAATTGAAATAGTTTTAATAGGAGCAACACGTGATTTCGCTGCAAGTAATCTTGAACAAATCTGATTGTTTGAATTTTGTGATCTAATGTATATGGTGGCACCATACGCACGTTCTGATGCATCGCAGAACCCATGTATCTGGATACTAACAGGATCAAATAATAATACATGTCGGGGTATTGCGATTTCATGAATATTCTCCCATTCGTCGAATAATTTCCTCGCAGTCGCATAAATGTCTGCTGGCACGGTTTCATCCCATTCACTTTTGAGTTCCCATAATTTTTGTAACAATAATTTTGCCCTAATTACTATTGGACCAATTAATCCTAAAGGATCGAAGATTTGTGACACGGTAGATAGAATAACTCTTTTAGTAATTCGTATTCTTTTCATGTTAAAGTTCGTAGTAAAAGTAAATCTATCTAGCTCGGCCTGCCATATAACACCTAATGTTTTTGTTTCAATCAGGTTCACCTCAGTTGGCCTCTCGCTTTTAACAATACTTGCATGATTTGAATTAAATTTTCTTAACTCAAACTTGGCACTGCTTAAAATACTAGTAATATCTTGCTTCAATCCTAGTAAATCTTCTATTGAGTTCGCTCCTGTCAATAGATCGTCCATATAAAAATCCTTTCTTATCGCATAGGCCGCTTCCGGGTAAGCCTCCTCGTTTTCCATAGCTAATTGTTTCAAACATCTTGTGCTTAAAAATGATGCTGGAGCTGTGCCATAGGTAAGCGTATTAAGCTTATAGTGTTTTAATGGCAATTTTGGATCAGATCTCCATACAATACGTTGTAAATCCCGTTGCGATTCTACTATATTTATTTGACGATACATTTTTGTTATATCTCCAATCAAAACATAACTATGTTTACGAAATCTTAACAAAATTGAAAAGAGATCATCTTGTACCACCGGTCCGGTTTTCAACATGTCATTCAACGATATATCGTTTGTTGTTTTGCAGCTTGCATCAAAGACAACCCGTAACCTTGTTGTGGTACTAGCCTGTTTAAAAACACAATGGTGTGGCAAATAATTAACATTCTCGTTAATATTGTCATTGAAGTTTGTAATTTCTGTCAGGTGTTCCAACTTTTCATATTCCATCATGAATCGCGTATATTCTAATCTTAAAGAATCATCCCTAGCAAATTTCTTTTCTATTGAATTCAATCTTTTTTCGGCGTTCTCCAATGATTCACCTAAATTAACATGCTCCTCCTTCAATGGTAACGATACTGTAAAACGACCATCCTCTTCACGTTTAAATGTGTTTTGAAAATGATTTTCACAAGACAACTCTTCGCTCGAATAATATTTAGAATCGGGTAATTCCTCGATTTTCCAGAATTTTTCTAATTTGTTTAAAACTTCGGTATTTATGCTTAAATTACACGAAATCTTATTGCTAAAATTATCGTTAGGTAAATCACCTGCTATTAGCCAACCTAATTTTGTCCTTTTGTAATATTGGTTTATTTTCTCCCAGTTTAATTTGTCCTATAGACAACAGATCAAAGAAAATTGTAGCACCCAATAATATGTCAATTTTCTGTGCCTTATAAAAGTTTGGATCTGCTAGCGTAATATACTGTGGTATATTTAAATTCGAAATATCAAAACTTTGCTGAGGCAATTTATCTGTTATTTTGTTCATAATTAGAAATGACAATTTTTTGTGATATTTTTTGCTAGTCGAGAATAATTCTGCCTGCGTTATATGAGAAATACTTAATAACGACTGATTTATTCCGCTTACAGGTATTGATATATCAAACTGCTTCAACTTTAATCTTTCTAGCAATTCTTTTGTCATAAAATTTGATTGCGATCCTGAATCAATCAACGCACGACACTGAACTAAATTATTATGAATATCCTTGATCAATACTACTGCCGTTGATAAAAGAACATATTCCGACTGTCTGGTCGATGTATGCGCTGTAATGACTGAATTGCTATCACTGGATTGTTGTGATTCTTTCCTTGAATTATTTGGTCTATCATTGTCGTCATGTGGCCTTAGCTTTTTATTATCAAAATGTAATAAAGTATTGTGGGGTTGATTGCATCTTTTACAATTACTGGCTTTACAATCTCTATTAAAATGATTATGTTTCAAACAATTAATGCATAATTTTAATCTTTTAATAGTATTAAATCTTTCTTTCACATTAAAATCCAAGAATTTTTGGCAGCGAAAAATGAGATGATTTCCCTTACATAATTGGCATTCTAATTTATTTATTGCGACATAAGATTGTACGCTCGATTTTGTTATGTTTTTTCCCTTATCTAGCGTTTCTAAAAATACGCACTGATTTACTAAAAAATCCCAAAGTTTTTTCAAATTTGGCATCGAATTGGTTGCCACGGAACCTTCACATGCTCTTTTAGTTTTTGCGTCAAGTTTTGAGGTAATTAAATGTATTAACAACGTATCCCAGCTATCGGTTGGTTCGCCTAGAGTTGTTAGCGACCGTACATGCTTTTGGAAGTGATCGACAAGTTTTCTTAAATGTGTATGCGATTCTTGATGTAATACAGTATAATCAAATAATTCCTTTATATGCGTATGTATGATAATACGTTTATTCTCATAACGATTTTTAATTAAATCCCAGGCGACGGAATAATTCGCATCCGATGCTTCGAGTGCACTTATAACTTGTGCCGCTTCGCCCTTCAAACACGACCTTAGATAATAAAATTTCTGTGTCGCATTCAATTGTTGATTTTCGTGAATTAATGACTTGAAAGCGTCCGAAAACATTAACCATGTATCATAAGCACCGTTGAATTCCGGTAAAACAATTTTAGGCAATCTCACATTCAAATTCATTGGGTTATTGACCATATCATTACTTGCGGTATTGACATTTATGTCATCGAATACTGTTTTGACTTGCAACTCGGTAATAATTTTGTTAGCGCTTGAAACGGTACTGAAATATCTATTTTCAAACTCTTCTCTATCCTTAAATTGACTGTTATCGATGGCTTCGATTTCATTTTGTAACAAATTGTATTCATCTAAAACAGGTGTAACTCTTTCTAATCTTAATCTCAATTCAGATTCCTTTTCACACGTATATGTTTTCATAAATGTTTCAAATCGAGTTAAAATTGCCTTAACATTACCACGTTTGCGAATCAATTCTATTAATTGCTCGTTTTCTGTCATTACTGCTTGTTGGTAATACAATACAAAATAATAATAATAAGGAATATGTATTTGAAAGGAACGACTTACGGTTAATGGTGGACCGTCTTGCTAACTTCCTCAATGTGTTGATTTGCTGTTTCTACGACTATCCGGCTCGAAGGACCAAAATGTTATCCCTTGGTGGATTATGAATTCTTTTTATGTGTACAAACTGCCGTTCGTATTTCTAAAACTTTATTCACTAACTTACATCTCAATAACCTGCTCGATGTACATGTTATGTATGTTATAATATAATTGATATAGGACTGTATCTATAGGTACGACTAAAGTGTAGTATATGTTGTCACTACTTGGTCACTACTACTAATGTGTCCCGCTCGCTCGCGTTCTCACCGTCGTTGGTCGACATCACGCGCACGCGCACTACTGTCATCTTTTGACTCCTTAAATGAAATACCAACAATGAGAAAGCTCACAAAAGTTAGCAGGTTTTAAATATGCAAAAAAATATAGTATTCTATTTAAAAAAATATAAGTTAAGTCTACAATTGAGGTATAAAACACCCAAATTTAAAATATGAAGCATAAAAATAGCCACAACTTTCCTTAATAATTTTTATAACTTTTATAATGCCAAATAAATCGGGCTTACTCATACTAATGCGCTACCCATTATGTTTTTTTTTTGAATGACCTGTAATTAGATTGTAAAATATGTTCGGCTAAATAAATAAATAAATAAATAAATAAAACTTCTATAAGCATTCCTTCAAATTTACCATAATTTACCTATTAGCTTTTAGCATACAATCACAGAAAGATATCACCTTGCGGATGGTATGTTTGTTTACAGTACGTAAAATTAACATATCCGGGTTAATGATAAGTACAGAACAAGAATTGTTTTTTTACTAAATTATTTCCCCCAGAAACTTATAATACTTAATCGCATATTAAGTACTCTCATAATAAATTCCCTCAAGTTTTATCTTATTTCCACTCTCATTTCGAATAACTCGACTGAATGTTGAGTTACTCGCAATGGTAATAATATCGATGATGAAGAAAAAAGGCGCTTTGGGGAAAGAAATAATTGACGGGCGACGTTCGGGACATTTGCGTCTCATCAAATATTTATAAATGTTGATTTCCTTTTTTTCGGTCTCCTTACAATTCATCGTCAGCACTTCATCTCGGCAAATTTAAACTAAACTTATGGTCGCGAGAATACGGCATATCCCATGAACACCGACGAATAAATAACTTAAATCCGCCAACGTTAGGAGAAAAGCAAACCGTTGAAAATGGTAAAATAAAAAAAAAAGAAAAACATTTTCAACAGAGAGTGCGTAAACGTGTACAGATGGCACGGCGTTAAAAATTTAGGCGACGAGCCTTTTCCATTTTTAATTGGCTGTGCGGACGAAGTACGTTAGCGCGATGGTAATTGGAAATGGGTGGACGTGTTTCACTTGTTTTAGTGGATATTTTATTGCCTTGTTTCTGTCATTTTTATTTTTGTGATTGCCGTTCATTTTTTACAGACTTTTTTACGAACTTAACCTAATCTAATATAATGATAATTAATGAATATCTATGGCAAAGATATAGAATATTTATTGTCATGGCCAGACGCCCAGTGTTCGACTGACTAACCATGCCATATGTTAATGTTGCAATATGAGGTTGAATTTAAATTTATTTATTTATTGTATAATATAAAGGAAATGTGTGAGAAAATGGGTAATGTTTACCCTGTTCACTCAACGTATAGAGTAATCACGAGCTATCCACGACCGTAACACGTGCACAGCCCAATTTACAATAGAGTGCTTATATTAACAATGAAGTTTATAAAATCTTTTATTACATGTTCAAATTTTGGAAAACAACAATTTATTAGTTTATATAAAATACTAAACCGATTTAAATTTACAAAAAATGCATGTTTTGTCTTTTTAGATAACTAAAATAAGCAAATCTCAAACATAACCCATATCAACAAAATATTCGTAAATAGGGGCAATCCAACGACCTGTTAAATCAAATTCAATATGGCCGTTGTTGGTAAACAAACAGATTTGTATCATTAAAATTTGACTATAAGTGCTCTTATTAAACAATTATCTTATTAAATTAACTTGCTACGGTCATTATTTAGTTATCAAAGACTAAAACTTATAATTATGTGACCAGAACGTTCTGTATTGCAGTATGTTTGATAGAAGTGTTTCAAGAAAAAAACAGCCGAATTATTGCCTGCTTTGAAGTTTTCATTGGAAAACCAGATAATAATTTATCTCAGCAGTAGTACTGTTCTATTTATAAGCACGATAGAAATTTTAATAGCAATAACTCCTCAGGGAAGTATGTGCCACATTAGTGAAGCTCGAGGTGAAATACATCTGAAAAATGAATAGAAGAAGTGATGTTTGCAACAATCTTAACCCAGGATATGTTGTTCTAGGAGAAAGAGCATTTTTAATAAAGGCAGCACTAGGAATTCTGCAAGTGAATTTTAGTTATTCCAGCTTTTACTAAAGGAAGAACTCGTTAGCACCTTAAAATATCTCATTCCAGTATCGTGTTAAAAAAGTGTAATAATATGCAAAAATTAAACAGTGTAGATAAAATTGTGATTCTATTTAATGTTCTAATTAACATATGTAAGTCATAAATGATTTTGTATTTATAATTATTTATGGCACTATATAATCTTAATTTAATACTGTACAACGTTGCCATTATTTTAGAATTTAAATAGGCATTTCGTTACAGACAAAACACAAAACTTTAAAAATGAGTTAAATTTATTTATTAATATATTTGAAATCTATTTACATTTTCTTAAGTCCTACACTGTTATACATTGTACGCTAAATATTTATAATAAACTTTTATAATCTTACACATAATATTTCTGTATGATTAAACTTATTTTCTTAATACTATTTATTAACTATTGCTTCTATAATAATTAAGTGAAACTATTTTAATAATAAATCTTGTAAAACAAACCTCTGATTGTTTTGTCAGGTATTGTAAGTTTAAAGGCAAGTTTAAATAATTAATCCTTAATCAGTGCATGAGTGGCTTTGTTTTTCTTCGTATACTGAGATAATAATGCACCAACATAACTACAATGTTTGGCTGTTATCAGCCATGCATGTAGAGTGAGCCAAAAGTATTGATTCACATTTCACAATAATGCACTACACATCCATTGGTTTTTAATTAACTTCTTATAAATGTTTCACCTAATCAAAAACATGTACTTTTCCACATAAAATAAATAAGTTGTGTAGAAATGTAAGCGGCGAGACTCTTGAACACTGTCATGTGGTCCTTAGTGTAATAAATATGTATTAAAACCAAATATACAATAATAACCGTACTTGGCACAGGTGGAATACCATCTATTAAATTGTGTAATTTCAAGAATGAATGGATTCATCTTTGGTGGTTTCACATCTTTTGCATTGTGTTCTTGCAAAATATTAAAAAGACTTGCAGAGCAGATACTTGCAGCTTCGGCTGTGAAGTCAACTGTCTTAGAGTCAGCTGGGCATTCTTGTTGATGTTTGCTAAATATATTCAGTACACTCTTTTTCTAGCACTGTAAAATTTCTCTTTACTCGTTTCTTCGTCAGTTCTGGCTGCTTTTTGCACAGTACTGTATAAACAGGTGAAAACAGTAACTTAAATTCAACACTTCTGTAAAGCTGAAACATAATTAACCTATAAACCATTTGCTTTGTTTACGATTTATAAATCTTACCTTTAATAAATCTTTAATCATTAATAGACTCTTTAAAAATACTGAGAATAATAATAATAACAACTTAAACAAATACAAAAAGCGCAAACACAAGGAACAATACAAAATACAATATAGCAAAGCAAAAAGTATACATATATAACGAATATTTTAAAATTACAGACAATGTTATTTATCTCTACTAGCACACTATATGCTCACTTGTTCTACATTAGCAAATACGTATTTTCATCCTTCTTTAAAATTGTGATTTTGCTGCGTGGGTATAGTCACAATCATGTGACAAAATCACAGAAAGCAGATGATTTACATCGTGTGTTTTAGGATTTGTATGTAACTCTCAGAGCCAATAGAAAGGCAGTATTAAATATCATGTCTTGATCACGCGTTTTTTGCTACTCTATACGTTCAGTGAATATGGGTAAATAACATTTATTTCATGCATAATGAATTGATAATACGATATTTTAAGAAGTACGTCTTATTTAATTCATTTTTAAAATTACGAAGGTTGTATAAAACAAAGTTTATTTTCAAAAATCATATGATTATGTTAAAATTGTTTAAATTACGTACGGGTGTTCGAATTTACTAATGATAATAATAAATATTAAATCGAAATTAATTATTTTAGTTATGAAAATTTAATACATAACAACATTATTTTTAACAGTACATAAATATAACGTCACAATTTAATCAAGTACTGCTATTATTGCATAAGTTCATTAAAGTATGATTAAGATGAAGTATAAGAATATACAAGGGTGGGTCAAGAAGTACATGAAAATTAGCGCAGATGGCGCTGCCACTTCAAATCCAACATTGTGCTTGTCAAGAAGCATCTGTCAAATAGTTTTGTTGTGACAGTCATTTAAAACAGACGTCTATGTAACAATGGAAAAAAGTGAATTTCATGTGCTCGTTAATCGAAAAAACCATCACGCAAATCAAAGAAAAAGCTTGAGAAGTATTATGGGGACTCTTCACTATCGATTGGCACCATCCATCACTGGTTTACTCAATTTCGGTACAATCGTACCAACACAAGTGACGGCGAACTTTCTGGTCACCCAATTTAGATCACCACACCAGAAATGGTCGAATAAATCCACGGTATGATATTGGACGATCGGCGAACTTGAAGAGGCTGCATATAACATGGATCAGTGATTTTGCATAAATTTTTGGATGTGAAAAAGCTGTCCGTAAGATGGGTGCCGCGTTTATTCGCAATTGACAACAAACGCAATCGGAGTGACAACTTTAAAGGAATGTTTGGCGTTGTTCAATCGTAATCCGAATCAATTTTTGCGCCGTTTTGTAACCGTGGGCAAAACATGGATTCAACACAACATACCAGAGACCAAGGAACAGTCGAGACAACAAGGTCAGTGCAAGTGTTTTTTGGAGTGCGTGCGGTATCATTCACATCGATTACCTTGAAAAGGCTAAAACAATTACCGGTGCATATCACGTATAGCTTTTAGATCGATTCGACGTAATTTGAAGCAACAACGACCGTATTTGGCGAGGAAGAAGTTCTCTTCCACCAGGATTATGCACCAGCTCACAAATTCGCAGTTGCAATGGCAAAATTGTATAAATTGCGTTATGACTTGCTGTGTCATCCGGAATATTCTCCAGATTTAGCTCCCTGTAACTATTTCCTTTTCCGAATGTGAATAAATGGCTATGCTGTAAGAGATTTGGGTCAAATATATCATCGATGATACAAACGCCTATTTTGAGGGCTTCGAGAAATCGTATTATTCGAAGGGCATCAAAAAATTGGAGAAACTTTGGATGAAGTGTATCTACCTGAAAGGAGATTGTGTTGAAAAGTATAATGTATCTTTGCCGAATAGAGTGGTCCATATCTCAATTTTCAGCAACATCTTGACCCACCCTCGTATTGAAAGAAATTTTGATGAATATTATTTAGTATTAGTGGTCGCCTAGTGGTCGAAATTCGACTTTTTTATTTTTTTAACTGTATTGTTTAATGTAACACTTATATATAAATTTTACCTTGCTGCACTCCTTCTCCATATGAACTTTAACTACGGCACATCTCATACTCCTCCGTGCGAGCAATTTGCTTAAAAAGGGGTACAAAATTCTTTCTTCACAGTAATGTCAATTGACATTTAATTTGATATGTTTTATGTTATTTCCACAGTTTGGATTTTAAAAACCTGATATTTTGGCAGACATTTTTTCTGCAAAGTAGCTGTGAAGAGCTATTTCTTTCCAAAGAGGGGAAGATTACATTTTTGAAATTTGCGAAACACTTATGACACTTTTGAACCCCACATTTGACACTTTTAAAAGTGTCAAATATATGGATGTTTTATTTTATTTTATTTAATGTATTTGTAACACATGTTATACATAAATTTTATCATGCAGTCGTTCTCCATAGGAACTTTAATATGCCCGAGCAATTTGCTTAAAAACGGGTACAAAGTTTTTTCTTCATGTATTAATATATTCTTCTAAATTATACAAAACTTTTGTTCCGCTTAAATTTTAATTTTATATTTGAAAATACTTGTTTAATTTCTATTGGCTGTTGATAAACTAGACGGGAGCAAAACACAACATCAAATCAGTCGATGGGTAATTTTCCGAGATGATATAGTTGATCAAATAATAACGTTCATCAGAATTAAAGCAATTATATAGCTTAGTTAATCTGAAATCAAAACTTTATGTAGGTATTTTATATATAAGAACGGGATTGAACTAGGAAACAAAAATAAGCTTAACGCAAGTAGTTCCAAAAAAAAATCAAAAACAAAAACTTTTTGTTGTTATTAAAAAGAAATTTTTAATTGTACGGGGTGCCATTTATCATTGTGAATCTTTCGCATGCATATTTATATGTACATATTCACAAGCGAAATGTTTTTGCACATGAAAATCGTTTTAAATCCATATCATTTCCAATGTGAAAATCTCTAAAAACACCTTGGCGCCCTTCGCGTACGGAACGAATCCGGCAAATTTCCCGATAAATCCTCCCACAGCACGAACCCTATGCTTACATGTCACAGTTTCATTAATTTATTGGCTTATGAATGTATATCACACTTAATATTTCCGTGACTCCTCTCCATCCAGGTCAGGTTCGCCGACTAATTGGGATCCTACGCGTTATAAGGATCCGACGTAAACGAGATTTAAAGTGTAATTAATCTAAATTTGAGAGTTGCCTACCGACATACTTCTGTATAAAGGGAATGTTTCAAGGAAGGCCTCTCCAATTCCTCTTTCGCCCGAAACTTCTATATATCTCGCCCCATTCTTTTACGGTCAGAAGCCTCTTTCAAAAGGGATCCGGGCTTCAATATTAATAAGTATTAATTTGTTATTGATTAGTTGTTCGAATAACGTACATTCCAACACAAAGCTCGAGTGCACATACTTAATCTTCATAAATACAGGTATTTAAAGCGTAATTCATGTATGTACTTCTATATTTATTTAATGTTTTCATTACTCAAAATAAATTTTAATAATATACTATATACACGGTGTAATTAATTGTGTACAGGGTGAGTCATTAGTAACCGCTTCTTCGATTGCTCTTTTGTGTTTTAAATAAAAGAAAAAACAATTAGTGGAAGATCCATGGTTGCTTGTGGCGCATATAGTAAAAATACTTTAAGCTCTGGCGCACTTCCGGTTTCACCGGAAATGCACGAAACTTATTTTTTTTAAATGACTCACCCTATATATTTTTAGATTTTCTTGTACTGATTTAAATTGTCTGTTTGACGGTTTTTTCTTTTTCAAAATTGAGCCAATAGTTTTTGAGTTATTAATTTTTTTTTGATAATATTTTGCCAAAACACGTGTTCAGAAAAAAATCATTTTCACTTTGTTTTTAAAAGCAAAAACATTAACTTTGGTGGTGCTTGTAGCCAAGAAAATTCTGCACCATTTGGTAAAGTTGCACTCGACAATACCTCAATAAACTTTGTTTTATCAAAGCCTACTTGCTGAAATTTTCACATACCAAAAACTTTCTTTTTTTAAATGGAACACTCAGTATTTTATTGAGGCATTTTGTTCCTTTTTTTATTCTCTTTCATTTTTGTTAACAATGTCCTATACCTGTCTTTTGTAATTTCTGAGATAATCACTATAGGAGCAATTAGCGGTCAATTAAAGAACTACGAGCGCTGTTGTTCTATGCACCAAAATATTCGTTCAACTAATGGAAGACAGGGATGGCGCCCGACTTCCTTAGTCAACTGTCAAACAAAGTAAATGTTATATCCAACTATCCCAAAAGTAATAATTTTATAGAATGAAGAGCATCGCATTTCAATGTTTTAATTCCGGTAATGTCCAGTTGCAGTATTTCATATTTAACACTGTTGGTTAACATCGAAATAAAATAAAGGTTATGGTTACTGACATATTTGAAGATGTCTTCAAAAAGTTTTGAAAATCCGTTCGTAGATAGCGAAGGTACTCTCCTCCATTAACATTTTCATCAAAGAAATAAGTTCCAATTATGTAACTACCCACTATTCCTCCCCACAGTTTTAATGACCAACGATTTTGAAAGTTTACGGGTGTGATAAAGTGGGGGATTTTATGTCTTATAATAACGGAAATTGTGAAGATGAACGTATTCACTTAAATAGAAGGTTTCGTTGATAAACAACAAAAAACTGAGAAAGCCAGGATAATTTATCTGCTGCCAATTGACAGAAATGTAAGCGATTCTGAAAATGTCTTTCATCTAACCCTGGGTATGAATATGCTACGGGTGAATTTCGTATTTCCTAATTATTCGCGATTCTCAAATCTAACTTACATTTAACTGCCGACTAATTTTCGTAGTACTAGTATGGGGGTGTTCAACTACACTCGCAAGAACCATAAACGTCTTATCCTCACCAGTTATTGCTTTTTCCGCTCTTTCTTTCATATTCAATGCTTTCTGTTCACTCAAACCGTCCACTTTATATTTTCGAGGGTTTCTGGCTTCGGTTGACTTCTACCAGCGATCGCTGTGCATAAAGATCCAGACTTTATGCACAGCAAAGAGTTTCTTTCAGATTCACCCAAAACGTCAATCGTATCTATTAACTTTTCATAAGAATAATTTATTTGGATGATAACTAATAGCGATGCTTTTATAAGTTTGACATAAATGTATACCGACTTTCTTTAACAGTTGACTCAGGCAGTCAGCCGCATTCCAGCCTTTATTGGACCAATATTTGGGTGCAGAGAACAGCGCCCGTAGTTCTTTAATTGACCGCTAATTGCTCCTATAGTGATTATCTCAAAAATTAGAAAAGATAGGTATAGGACATTGTTAACAAAAATGAAAGAGAATAAAAAAAGGAATAAAATGACTCATTAAAATACTGGGTGATCCATTTAAAAAAAATAAGTTTTTGGTATGTGAAGATTTCAGGAAGTAGGCTTTGAAAAAACAAAGTTTCTTGAGGTATTGTCGAGTGCAACTTTACCAAACGATACAGAATTTTCTTGGCTACAAGCACAACCAAAGTCAATGTTTTTACTTTTAAAAACAATGTGAAAATGATTTTTTCTGAACACGTGTTTTGGTCAAATATTTCCAAAAAAAAGTTAATAACTCAAAAACTATTGGCTCAATTTTGAAAAAGAAAAAAGAGTTGAACAGGCAATTTAAAGCAGTACAAGAAAATCGAAAAATATATAGGGTGAGTCATTAAAAAAAATTAAGTTCCGTGCATTTCCGGTGAAACCGGATGTGCGACAGAGCTTAAAGTATTTTTACAATATGCACCACAAGCAACCGTGGATCCTTCACTAATTGTTTTTTCTTTTATTTAAAACACAAAAGAGCAATCGAAGAAGCGGCTACTAATGACTCACCCTGTATATGGCAACCAAATTTACCTTAAGTTAATTAATTTATTTTTAATTGTAATTTATAGAGACCAATAATATTTCTAGTGAAATTACTAAAAACTTTATATAATTATATAATTAAAACTATATTTGAGATAAATTCGTAGGTATTTGCATGACATCCCTTTTAAACTCTACTATTTCCAAAGCAAAATATATTTTATGTTTTTTACATGCACGCAATGATATAAATATTATGATGGCATGCAATTATTTATTAAAATTCCACTATGTATATCTTGCGTCATAATAAGAAGGCGCGACTCAAATAACGTGTCAAAATGGTACGTATTTTTAAGAAATATTATTGTTCTTGCGCAGGCAAATTTTATATAATGAATTAGAACCTACTCAAATTAAAGTTAATTTATTTGTTAATGTAATATAAAAATGGTCCCACGTTGCGGAGCCATATGAAATAGAACCTTTTTTACCACATACGCTGCATACAAGATTTATGTATAATTATATACATATACGACGATTGCGAAACATATTAAGTTACATTATACTTTATATTTTGGAGACGATATTTATTTAACAACTATATTTATTTATTTTCGTCTCTCTTTGAAATTCGTTTTATAATATTTAATTCTTTATTTCAAATACACAGACATACAATAATCATTGATCATTTTAAATAATATCTTATTTTTAAAGCTTCTTTTCTCAACTTCCTTCTTCTTTCTTCGGACACTGTTTATTATCAGCGAAATCTTCTTTGTTCACGACCAAGACGTGACAAATCAACTTGTTCTGCCAAAAGCATCACAATATATTTATTACGACGATATAACACTTTGCACACTTAATATGTATGTGCCACTGTTTACTACTTTTTCAAATAACAACAATTCTTATGATTTTCGCCGACTCTCCCAGGAGTCTATTATGTCTTTAAATTATATTAATAACGATTCTTATGATCGTTGCCGACTTTTCCAGAAGTCTATTGGAGTTCGCCACTCGACACAACGTTTAACTGGTCTAGCCTTCGACTCTTGACTTCTCAACGTGTATTTTCTTTTTATATGAAGATGTCTGTGATTCCCCGCTTTCTACATAGTCCGGGTATTTCCAATTACACTTTACATGCACATATTCTTTTAGGCCGTGAGAATGTTTATCAATATCGTAGCGTTTATCGCATTAATGTAAACTTTCGGCACCACAATTCTTATTCATAGTTACATACTAAATTTATGACCAATTGTGATTTAATATTACAATAATACATTCATTGATTTTAAATACTTTTTAAAATATCAATAAAAATATCCTTTATTAAATTATTTAATATAATAAAAATATAAAATTAGTATATAGAAATGGGCTGTACCATTACATTAGAAAAATAAGTACGCGATATCTTCTGCATATTATAACTAGGGATCGGCAGTCAGGGATACACTGAAAAATTATTTTTATAAATTTGTAACTATTTGCAGTATATAAATTCTGCGAATGCACCCCTGACTGCCGATCCCTAATGTAACAATATATAGTCTTAACCATAAAAATTCTTTTACAATTTCGCTTTGGTTTAGTATATTTCACAGTGTTATTAAGTACGTTCTGTACAGAATGTATTTATTCTGTTAAATTCAACACCCAAAGAGTGTCAACGATTGATACACTTAAGATAACAAAAAACAGTTTTAAATATGTACAAAATGTTAACGATATAAACTCCAAAAATGGGAACAACAGTAATGTAATGAACATCTCCAGGATACTAAGTAAGTATTACTCTATTTACAATATATTAAAATATGAATCTATTAGACGACTGGCATAATCAATGGTCTATCGTATAAAAAACTAGTGTGGCTCGATATATTTCGGACACAGGCCATGATGTACCAGCAAGCGGCCTCAAACTTATAAAACAATTGTATAATTATACAAAACTAGATAGCCATGAGAGTGTATACATACACAAAACTAGAAATAGAGTAATGAATTCAGATAACTGGCCGATACACCGATCTTGTTTATACAGGGTGTCCAGAAACTCTCCTGACAAACGAAGACCGGAGATTCCTCAGATAATTTTAAGACAATTTAACCCAATTCACCCTAGTCCGAAAATGCTTCCTGCTTTAGTGTGGTAAAGGTTTTCGTTTAGCATCAAACGACATACTCCAAGTTAGTTCCTTAAAATTAGATGTTAAGATTTTAGTATTAATCATGACGAAATTAACGGTACAATGATCAGGTACCGTTAATGATGTCAGTAATAGTTTAGATGTAGGTATAAATAAACTATACTTGTAAAATTTAATCAGTGTTGTGCTGTATACCCTTTAGTGTACATATAACGGGATTACAGGATTTTTATTAACCAGTGCTACTGATGTCAATATATTTGTCGAAATAAGTATCTGGCTTTCAATACTTTAGTGTAGTAAAGGTGTTTTTATTAATGTTTTTTTTATGTATATCGTATAATTAAAGACTGGAAAGAGGAGACTTCCTAATACACTACATATTAAAGAAAGAGTGGGCGGGCATTTAGAACTACTAGAATCTGATGAATATGTTAAGAATACTAATGTATACGCTAACTAGTGTGCAGTCTCTTTTTTAAAAATAAACCCCTTCAGAGGTATAAAAACAGCCGACTACCATGGTGAAATGAATTTAATGTAATGTAATTAATTTTAAAGAATGGTTTGAACAAGTATGACATAAACTGAATCATATCATCCACGCAGCGTGGAAAGGTTACTAACTTAGAAAAGAGTATGTGGGTTGGATTACTTGATGATATCGTAGATCTGTTTGTTATTTGTCTTGAAAAAAGTGAAAATGAAAGTGACTATCGACTATCGATGGTCAAGTGAATCATACTAATTTGTGCAGCTAATTTTAATAGTGATGTAGCTATTACTTTCATAGTTAATAGAAAATTTCTTAAAATATTTATATGTTCGAGTTTAGAGTTTACCATAATAAATTATGTGAAACATCGCATTCAGAGCTAATTTTGAGTTGATTTTACAACAACGAAGTATGATTCGCATATAGACACAATTCCGTGTCTGGGCAGGTTAATCATGTATATAATAAATAGGATCGGCACAAGGATTGATCACTGTGGTACCTCGTATTTAATTTCGTATCGAACAGCAATCACCCCATTCCATTCCGTTACCTGCAGTCTGACCATGAAGTAGGATTGTATTAGTTTTAGTGGACTATCACGTATACCATAGTATGTAGCGATGGCAAACGCTCTACGTAAGTCTAATAGACACATTTCCATAAACATACTCTCGCCTAATGCCTTAAAGACATATTCCAGTGCCGTCACTATACCAGTTGTTACGGAGTGTCCTTTTGTGTAACTTTGTTGTTTGTTCGTTAAAAATTTCTTCTTTTCAAGATATTGTATTACTCTACTAGCAATTATCTGCTCGAAAATTTTTGACATTATTGGAAGAATACTTATGAGTCGATAATTTTCGTACTTGTTAATATCCCCGCTTTTGTCTATTGGAATCACCTTGACAATCTTTAGTTGTTCCGGCAAAATACCCTGACTGACACATTTATTGAAGATATAGCGTGCTGAAGAGACTCAAGCAAGTCGAAACGCGTCCACGTCTCGCTAATTAGCAATGGCAATATATTTTGCATAGAATTTGTAGTTTTAAGATACCCCAATTATGAATTTACATAGTGATTTCATAAAAGAAATACGGCTTATATTAGGTTTACCTTTTTATTTAATTGATTATTTAATGACTTCTTTTAGACCATAAAAAAAATTATTTTCCTTTGCGGTGTAATTTTGTTAAGTGCAAATTCTGTATTTTTAGAGGAAAAGCCGTAGTTAAAACAAAGTTCTCATAATTGGAAAAAAACTTTAAAAAGAAGTTAAACAAGTATTGTTTCGTGTAATATTACACCTTTTACAAGTTCTAAAATATATCGCAGTTTTGTGATGGTGTGTATTAAAATTAAAAGGAGATATGATATTCTAGAAGAAAATACGAAACACCTGCTTCTCATCACAATGTAATATCTTAAAAAAAAAAACTTGACGCGAAAGACCATGTAATATTATACTCTTCGTTAATATGTGTCGTAATTTTGTCGTGGAGTGTATTTAAAATTGAGAAGTGTAGCTCTGATACCCTATAAGTAAACGTGAAACAGGGTTTTTGTTTCTAATTATTTTTCGAATGTAATTTTGAAGCAATCCTGATGCGGATGAAGTGGATATTATAATATTAAGGGATGATATACTACCGACTGTATATGGTAACGACGTCCCAATCAAAATGATTGATGCGTGTTGTTCTTTGATAAAACAAACGTGTTAACAAAGATTTATTAACCTTTGCAAGCAAGCCTTACTAGAAATTCCGGCCTGCCCGACCCATGTTTACGGGCTACGAAATTTAGTCGCCTCGGAGTGATTTTGCTCTCCCTCGGATTTATTTATTACGATGCAGTATTTTAAAATCGCTTCGGAATTAATGAACTTAATTATTGAAATGAAGATAAACAACTCGGTGGAGCTCTTTGTTGCGGCTAACAGGGATTCATTCAATCGCAAAAGGATTGTATAAAACATTAACGAGATGAATATATTTTTCATGATTATTACATCGAGCATTAGAGCGCGTTTTCTGGGGGAAGAGTCGTAGGGATAAAGAAGACGAATTGTCTGGCGAAATTTCTGCTAAAATTAATCTTGTGAGATACAATTTGGTTTAAAATTTTTATTTTCGTCCTACTTCTTTGTTAAAACTTCCGGAGCTTTTATTTTCGATCAATGTTTCATATAAGAACTGATTGCTGAACCCTAATGATGCAATTTACCAATCAGCTTTCTGACCTGATTTAGTACTTTCCGAATAATAAGTAAAAACCAAGAAATCAAAAATTGTCCTGGTCAAACGAAGTCTTAGTTGATTTTAGTTGAATTTTGCTAGGGTCAGTATTAGGTAAGTGTTTAATAGTTGTAAACTAAGCTACACACTTCTCTGTGGTATATTACATAACTGCATATTTTATATTTCTAATACGTTTTAGTGTATATCTTGTGTGGAATGTTCCGTGATATTATTTTCCTTTCGCAATGTTTGTTGCAGATTTTCAAAGAAAATGTCAAACAAAACTTTTTGTCCTTCCATATAGTCCTTAGCAATAGTTGAGAATACAAGAATGAAATATTTTAAAAATAATATTGCGACAAAAAAACCAGAGAGTGAATACAGAAAGTTGGTCTTCTGTATTCACTGAAGAATTAAAATGGAGGGGAGAAAATAGGTGAACAAAGACCAAATTGGTTGGGACATGTATGAAAAACAGAAGAAAGTGTAAATACTTACTCGACGATAGACTGAAGGCCATATAGAAAATGGGAAGGCAAATCAACCGAGATTGTAGAAGATCTCGGTAGAATATATAGGAAAGAATAGTTATTTACGAACCAAGTGCGGGAAGACTATTTTCCCGCATGAGCGCACATTGTAAGCACGAGCGACCGCAGGAAGCGAGTGCTTTTAATTGCGCGACCGCGTGGAAGATGTGTTGACGCAAGTGGTTTGTACAATATTTTTTGTACGAACATTAAATTAAAAAAGTATTATTGATTATTGTCATTGGTATCATACCTAACCTAAGATAGATTACCTAATTAATTTAAACATTTCATGTACGTAACTATTACTCACTATATTCTTACACATGGCAAACATGAGGTATTTATATTTTTTTAAAATGTTCCAAAGTGCCAGTGTTTTTTTCAATTTTTACAGTCGCCTCAACCGGGGAAACGTATTTCCCAGTCGAGCTACACATGCGACAAATGTCACTTTACAGGCGGTGAGTACAAAAAACTACTTACATACGCCAGAAGGTGAGAAAAAGACAAAAGAGGGGAGATATGTTTGCAAAACCACTTTTCGGGTGTGAAGGCACTTCAAAACGTTCACATTTGCAAAAATCTCAAGCGCAGCATTTCAAAACACAGAATTTTTAGAATTTTTTTTTTACAAAAAATATTCAAAATCCTATTTTAAGTACTTCTATTCTCTTAATAAATCCCTATAGAATGCATAATTTGCGAGATATTTGAAAAAAGTCTACTCGCTAAGAGTAGAAGTGCTACTACTGGTCCGAATTTTGAAATTTCATTTATACAAAAAACATTACAAAAATAACTATAAATACTTTTGTACTCTTGATAAATATATACAAAATGCATAATTTACGACATATTTGAAAAAATTCGCTATTCGGTAAGAGTAAAAGTGTTACTTCCGGTACGAATTTTGAATTCTTTTTTACACAAAAGATATTAAAATTGTGTTTTAAATACTTTTATACTCGTAATGTACCTAATGTAATTTTCGATAAGAGAAGCGGTTTGAGCGCTATAGTGGTCACACACACACAGACACACAGACATTTTTTAAAAACCACTTTTTTGGTGTCAGGGGACTTCAAAACGTGGACATCTGCATAATTTTCGACATATTTGCAAAAAATCGCTATTCGGGAAGAGTAAAAGTGGAACTTCCGGTCCGAATTTTGAAATTTTTTTCATACAAAAAAAGCATGACTTGCGAGATACTCGCAAAAACTGATTTTCTATAAGAGTAAAAGACCTACTTCCGGTTGGAATTTCGAAAAACTTTTTTATGACAATTTGTCTCAAATTTAATTTTGAGTACATTTGAATTCTTTATAAATTTGTTTAAACTTAGTAATTGACGAATTATTTGCAAAATTCGATTTTTTCACTGAAGTAAACTACTACTTCCGGTCTACCGATTTTACTGAAAAACTAACCAAATCTGAAGAGGGAGATTATACACGTAAATACAAAATTTGGAATATATATCTACAGCGGTTTGACCGCTATCGTGGTCACAGGCACACAGACACACAGACATTTTTTAAAAACCAGTTTTTTGGTATCAGGGGACTTCAAAACGTGGACATCTGCAAAAATCTCGAGGTCAAAAATTTTCGTCATTACAATACTTCCTTATACTACTTATAAGAAAGTTAAAACTGAAATAATTTTTATTTCTTTTTAGTACATTAATAAGGAAAATCTAACTAAATTATTTACAAACAATATTTGTTTCCAGCGATATGCACAATTTCGAGCAAACTAAACAAAAATAATAAAGTTATAATGAGACAAATAAAAATTTTAACAATTAATATATTGTTAGAACATACGATAATAACAAGAAATTGTCAAAAAATAACAGATACACTTTTGCATTTTCTTTGCTCTATATCTATATTTAATACTAGTTAAGTCTAAACCAATCACCGTATATCCAGAAATTTTAAATATTAAAGAATTTAAATTTAATAAATTTATTTAATAATAAACTTAAATTAATAGCATTACATATTCTTCACGTCACGGATGGATCAACTTTATACATTCAAACAAATTTTCTGACAATACAAAAAATGAAATATTGATTTATAATTTATTTGTTTAGTACCTATATAATTGATATTGTTTATGCTTTTTTTTAAGTTTTGCTATTATACTATATAAATTTATTATAAATTGACTGCCCATCACTTTATCGAGATATAAGTAAGTACCCATTTTGTCTAATATAAGCAAGATACATTGAAAAGTTATTTAGCGAGAAGTTCTGGACCGACTGAGCTTGATTTAAACTTGAATTGTAACAAATTACATCTACATCAATAAAGAAGGAATTTTTTGTAGATCACCTATCTACTCTAGGAAATTTAATCATAAAGTGAAAGTGAAAATATTTCACTAACTTTTAGGATATTGTGCAGGTTTCTTACAGTTGCCATATGTCAACATATTGAGAAATTAAGACTAGATGATATTTTGCAAGGTCCATTGTATAAATTGAATGAGCTTTAGTGTTTGCAATCTTGTCCACCTTTTTTCTACATATACGGATTACAAAAACTATTAATAATTGCAAAAAATAAATAAATCGGCATTATAACAATGTTAATGTTTTTAAACATAACAATATTTTTGAATACTAGTTGTATAATATAGTTGAATTCTTTTGGCAATAGATAGGGCCAATGTATGACCTATACGTGACGATTCAAAGCCACTACAAATTTCCATCGACCAGAATAATTTTTGAATAATAAAATTGGACTAATTAATTAATATTGCAGGATTTATAACTTCCCCTATTAAAACACTATTACATGGATACCAATTGCAAATAAAATTTTATTAATAAAGTTAATAGATATTACTTTTCTATCTATCTATTACTTAGTTGGCAAGCATTGTTGACAAATTTGTATTATGTAGATGACAATATACTGAAATAGGTAACTAATATGAGCGAATAGCGCTGTATATTTTTGAATAAAATTGAAGGATTATTAATTTTTCTACTTATGTTTGCATGACTGTAAATTTAAAATATTTAAATTATAAAGAACAGTTGAATATACTTAAAGCATAGTTTATTGCTGTTATAATATGTGGTATACATTGAAGTAGACATTTCTTGAAGGAGTGGTGGTGGATCAGGTTCTTTGTCGTATTAATTTTCATCAAATTCTGAAAATAGAGATTTAAAAGTTATTACTTATGTTAAAATGTGGATTATAATTTTGTAAAACTTGTCTAATTAACAATATTGTTAAGAAAAGTAATTTAGTGTTGAATGTTGAAATATGAATGGAATTAATTGGTAAATAAGTTCGCGGGTAAAGTTTATAAAATCGGATCTGTGTATATTAATGTATACTAAATTTACAGATTTACCTGTAATTGATTGTAATACATACCTTATCGAAGAGAATTAAAAATTGTCAGAAGAAGTAGTGTGCAATTTTCGGGAAAACGAAGATTTATTCCGAAAATTGTATAATAAAAGCACGAAAATCGCGAAAAGTGTTTATTTCAGAGTGGAAAGTATATTAGACGACAGAATATAAGATATTTGGTAAAGGAGTAGAAAATATTTAAGATATTTTCTTGCAATCACAATTACCAAGATTATATGCGTTACAAGAAGAAATTTATAAGAAAAGGAAATATATAAAAAAGGTACTTACAAATTTGTAATAGATTACGAAGTCCAAAGCGAAGTTTAAACTCTTCAATTGTACGTGAGGGTAAAGCTGAATTCCAAATATCAAAGGTCCAGTTAGTTACATAAATACGAGAAGTACCAACCAGTAAGAAACACACGAGAAGTTCCAGAAATTACTTGAAATTACCAAAAGGTTCCGTTGACTCATGTAATTCCGAAGAGATCCAGTTCCAGTGTTTAGTCGAAATGTTAAAAAGGTACAGCTGTTTCAATTAATCCAGAAGAAAACCAATAATATACGTGGACGCAACGAGATAGATCCTGTATATCACCCACGTGGAGTTCCAGGGTCCAGGTATTGTACGAGTATAATTAGTTCAGCCAGAAGATTGTACGTGAGAAGATCCAGAGATTCATACTTGACACATAACGATCCCAGGAATGCTGTTTTTCTTATAAGGAAGTTCACATTATATTTCCCAAGCAAATTAACTAGAAGATGTAAAGAAAAATTGATATAGTACATAGAAAAGTCCAGAGATAGAAGAATAATTTTGTAAAGAGGTTGTATGATTTTATATAAAAGAAACCAATTAGAAATTTTATATTTCTCATCGAGTAAATGTCATGAATATGAATAAGATATATACTAATAATCATAAAAAGTTATATATAAATAATCGTTGTAAAAGTTTTAAATCTCTATTTACACCAGAAATATCAGAAATGAAATTAATATTCATATATTATGAAATAGAATAATTTTGACACCTAAAGATATCACTGATAATTATTGAGCTTTTAAAATTAGATAAATTTTGTTAAAATCGGATCTGTGTATATTAATGTATACTAAATTTACAGATTTACCTGTAATTGATTGTAATACATACCTTATCGAAGAGATAAGAGTTCTTTTTCATCCTTCATATGTCAACAATAAACAAAGTTTGGTTAGGCAGGTTACTAATTTGATGTAAATGTCGAAAGAGACTGTGTAATATTCTTCGAATTTTAATTGAAGTTATTATTATTATTAAATGGATAATATTTAAAATTCTTCTTTTATTTGGTAAAGTAGGAACATAGTATTAGCAACTTCCATATAAAGCATAGAAAAATCGAAAGGTCAATAACCTACAAAAGACAAAAGTATTATAGTGTTATTTGTTTCAAATATTGAAGAAAGAGCATACATACCCTATCATATTATTCCAACTATACTCCGTCTCAACCTTATTATGCAGTACAGGTTTAATAGGGATATTGCATCTCTTATTATCCTTAGTAGTCTCTTAATAACGCCATCTTTATATCCGACTGCCTTGTTGCAAGATTATGAGTAATCGTTGCTGTCAATTGTCAGTTTTTGCCGTAGTGTGTATACTTTTATATTCTCTTTAATTCACCTAATTAATTTCTGTTAAATCGTTGTTTTCTTTCTTAATTCCTGATTTGAAAGTAAGTATGCATACCTATATCTATAATTTTGATAAACTTGATAACCATATTGTATTGCAGTATTCACTGTCATTATGGAGCTCCCAGGCAGAAAGCGACAGAAGGGAGAAAATTTTAGTCGTAAGGAAAAGCAGATGATTATTAATGTGTATAATTATTTTAATACATCCATGAACGTGACCTCTGCTGTTCAAGAAGCAAGTAAAGCTTTATGTTGTTCAGAGCGAACCATATATAATGTAAAGAGGGAACAACAAATGGGTCAAATATCAAGTCCGAAGAAACACAAGAAAACATATACAAATAAATGATCGACTTCATTCATATGACAATACACAGGCACTTATTCGACGTAAAATGTATGGCTTTTTTATACAGAATACACCTCCGACATTAAATACTATTCTTGTTGCTGTTAATAATGATGACGATCTGCCTAACTTTGCACGAGCAACTCTTCACAGATTGCTACATGATATGGGTTTTGAATTTCAAAAAGTTGGACGAAAGAGTATTCTTATTGAAAGAGGTGACATTATTAGGTGGAGACATAAATACTTGCGAGACATCAGGAAATTCAGAGACGAAGGTATAGTTTACCATTTATTTTTTTGTACTTCTATGTTCATTACGCAATTCATTAATTGCTTGTGTTTGATTGTGGTAGAACTATAATATATACAGATGAATCATGGGTGAATGCAGGACACACAATAAATAAAAAATGGACTGACACTACTGTTCAAAGCAGTCGACAAGCCTTTACACAAGGACTCGGCACTGGTTTAAGATCACCAAGTGGTCTTGGGCCTCGGTTTGCATTACTTCATGCTGGAGGCGAGCAAGGTTTTGTTGTTGGTGCTCAATGTACATTTCTTTGTAAGAAAAATACTGCTGATGTTCATAGCGAAATGGATGCAGATATATATGAAGATTGGTTCAATAATAAATTGGTTCCAAATATACCAGACAACTCGGTTGTTGTTCTCGATAATGCCTCATATCACACGAGGAAATTAGAAAAGGTTCCAACAGTAGCATGGAGAAAAGACCAAATTATTGAATGGCTTACCGAGAAGAATATACCACTAGATAACGACATGTTAAAAAGAGATTTACTGGCTTGCACTATGTTAAAATGCACAATACGACATTCCAACAAAGAGATGTTGAACAATTAATTGTGGAGGGTTATCAGAATGTAACCATAAACAACTGGCAGAACTACATTGGCCACGTAAAAGACATCGAAAGCAAAATGTGGATAGTAGATAACTTGCAAGACGATGTTGAAGAGTTCATAATTAATGTCACACATTCATCATCAGATCAGGATTCTTTAAGTGATTGAAGAAAAATAAAGCAATATGTGTATCTACTCCTTTGTATGGTCGTGGTTAGTGTTTCCATAAATGTTATCACATATTTATTACAACGCTCAAAACTAATTTTAAGTTATTTAAATTAAGTATACTATTATGTAGTATTAGCTTGTTCTTATAAATGGGAGAGTATATTTTTGAAAATGAATTTTTGAGGAATTTGTGTCTTTAAATGTATAATGGAGTGTACAATAACATATTAATATTCAATAAGACTATATAAGTCATGTAACAAATTAAAAAATAAAAGTATATGTGTATGTGTGGTTATTGTTATTCTTTTTATAAATATAAGCTTCGTTCGTAGAGGAATCACAAACTAGTCAGCGGCGATTCGATTGGTGGGGTGAAATCCGAAACTAGTCTCTGACTGATTTCACAACATCTGATTGGCTCTGATTAGTTCGTGATTTCTCTACGAACAAAGCTTATGTATTATTGAAGTTGCTTTTATAAATGGAAAAGTCTTGTTATGAAAAATATATTTGTAATTAACTTTGTCTTTGTCTAAATTTATTATTTATCTTAATCTACTATCGACTGATAGTAGATTAAGATGTCATTATTCAGTACGAAGAAAATTGAATACTTTAGGTATTTATTTGAAATATTATTTTATTTACTATGGCTTACTATATTCAGTTAGATTTTAAATAAATTTCTAGAATTACAAATATCATGCTGTAACTAATCCAACTTCCCATATATTCTTTCCTTTTAGTGTTTCATGTTTTTTGTATGCATCACTTGAACGACAAACAGTCGTATAGGTTATGTTTTGATTGCAAATAATGTCAGATAATGAACCGGAACTGTAACGACATTTACAATGAGATGGTTTGGCAACCACGAAATCAATTGCCATAAGACCTGTACTGCATAATAAGGTTGAGACGGACTATAGATAAATAATTTATTAGTATAAGTCAATACTTATTCTGGAGGGATATATTAACAAAATACTTAGGAGAATTTAAAGGTTGTGAAATAGTTTTCGTATTACAATGGAGATTACCATTGCTAACAAGTTTGTAAAAATAAATGTACTGGTAGTACTGCGTTATCAAAATAGAAACTAGTTTCAGTTGTTGAAATTCAAATGCAGTAGAGAAGTTAAATATTTTAGAAACTATTGAAATCAGTAAGGAAAGAAATGGTTGTTCTCATTTATTTAAGAAATAAATTTATATAGAATATTTGCTTAATAAGTATTATAACTGAGTTAGTTTTGGGCGTAATTAAATAAAATATAAATATTCGAGTTATTGAAAGAACATATTATTGGACACATAAACACTTAAATTTAAATCTATATACGGAGTAGAGCTAAAAAGTTTTGATAATATAAACTTATGTTTTTTTATAAATATTTGAATGTCTAGGTGAGTGAGGTGTTGCATTTACATTAGAAATACTAAGATTTGTATTATTTTGGTTATAATAATAGTTATAGGTGTTTGTAATTGTATTACCCCCTCCCTAGTGCAATACCAAGCATCAAAAGGTATATAAATATTATTATTTATGACAGTCTTGAAATGGCCTTTGTAGGATATATTAACAGACATAGAATTTTCATTCAATTGTGCATCTCGCTTGCCAAAGCAGTCGTATAGTTTGCTTTTCAAATTAAACATCTTCCTAGCTAAAATATATAAAATCATTTTATTGTGTCTCCTGTTTAGATACATCATAATGTGATTTCTTAAGTAATCTATAGATATATACATTAAATACTATTAATGCACAACATAAAATACAAACTACATATAAAAGACCATTGTGTGCTTTAGCACTAACATGAGTATAAAATTCATTACGCATTTGAATGGACGACAGAGGCATCCCTAGATCCTTTAGTTTAACAGTCTCAGCTCTGGACAAAACTCTTATATTCATGGTCGCCTTTAAATTAGTCAAATCAACGTTTTCCAGATATTTTTTCAAATCACCTTTAGGTTTGTGTATTTCAAAATGATGCGATATATTCAAATTATTTGTAGAGAAATCTCTGAGTGTTATTGCGCCTGATACAGTGTTCCAACATTTTGGTTCGACATCAACGACACCGGTACCTACTATATTTTGTCCCTGGAATATATAATCACAATAAAACGTGATATCGTCGGATTTAGGTGCTATAAATAACCATGATCCTTCACGTTCTAATTCAATGAATATCGTTTCGTCTATTTTTATCAATCTCACGTCACAATTTTCGGGCATAGCTTCACCACTAAGAATCAACATATGCTCGCATGTCAGTTCCTTTGATCTCAATGGCTTCTCACGCTTACAAACATATTGCCTATCACCTGCGTCCTTACACTTTTCAAATTCATATATGTCCATGAAGAAATGCCTGTCGTTTTTCTTTTCATGGAATAGATATGGACTTTCCGGATAAATATAGGCGTATATGTTTTTCGATATCGATACTGGTGCACTAGTTAACTTATATATGTTGAAAGAGGAATTCGTAACCAACGGTATGTCAAAATCAAATATCATAATAAAATTCTCCACATATATTACAGGTTTTATCATGTTAAACATTACGTCATAATTATCAGCGGCTGTTTGCAATGCTTCGGCTAGGATATTATTGTTGACAACTTCACGTTTGGCCTTTAACAATTTCTCTCGCAACATAATTGGACTTAAAATTATCGGATGTAGAATTCCATGTCTTGCTAATATTAAGCAATCTAGAAGATCTGATTGTTCTGTGATAAACAAGGATATTAGATTATTAGTGTATAGCAACAGGTTTCTAAATTTACGCTCCTTGTCTGCAGTTGTAATAAGTGTATTCAATTGACTTACGTCGACAGTTAATTTTTTTATATGTGTTGAAAGTTTATCGAATTTATTATTAACATCATTTTGCATATTTTCATATATATACATGTTATGAGTAAGCATTGTCTTCAAATGTTCCACTTCCTTGCGATATTTCTCTACTTCTTCATTAACTGCTTTTGCTTTTTGACGATTTTTTATAATTCCAAAAATTCCTTTAACTGCTGTTGTGAGCAGTTCTTTCCAAAATCTCTTTTTCCTAGAAGGCACAGCAGGTTGACCTATTATATCGCTGATTAACTGATGTTTGTGGTCCAGGTTCTCGAGGGTTTCATTCAGTAAACGCAAGTAATTTGGACAATCTGGGTTTAAATTTGATGCGCAAAGCTTCTCTACTTTATCTGTGTAACGTAGTACTTCGTCATGATTCAAAAAATACTTTTCTAAGTCATAATATGTGATTACGTTAAAGTCATGTATGTAAATACTTGCTACTCCAACTTGCTCGTAGTATAAACCAGGCCCAGAATCGTAGTTTGTGATATTGTAATATTGTCCAGCGACAAGATGTAATGCAGAAATTGTCCCTAATAGTGTGAGTATCCAGATAGAATCCATGTTTTCTGAAATACAAAATTGAAATATAAATTTCTATAGCAAAATCTATTTACTTAATAATACATAGATGGCAAATTCATTAAGTGATTATTATTATATGCCGTTATTGTTTAAAAATATATCCCTGTATATTACACATTTTACATTTTGAGTTGTTGCGGTATCAACTTCATTGCGTTCGGTTTTGGTAATTTAATATGAAATATATACTTCATGCTCTTTTTCTACTGCGCGATGTTTTATATTAACGGGCGTGTTTAGACCTGTTTTGATATTAATTTGTTTTAATTATCATTGGCTAAAATATCTTTAGAAACTATGTACAATTATCTATTCTTTTAATAATTCTAACGATGGTAATAAAAACAACGCCAAGTTTAGAAAAAAAAATATTTGAAAAATAAATAAAATAATATTAATTAAGTATGTGCATTATATGAATATGTATGGTATCGTCTTGATTAATATATTATTCTTTTTACTTTTCTTTTATACTGTTATTCGGCACTTTCTGATATAAATGTCCAACAAAAATCAAGAAGCATTTCACAGTTCCACATGCCCTAATATCGTTTTACAGTAACAGAAATGTCTTGATAAGACCTTTCGCCTTGTTCATCACTCACGTTGTCGAGATTAGGGGGAAAAAAACTCAGATGCGAATGCAAAATATGTATTTTAATGTTCATGTTACAGCCTAATTTATAGTCACTTGTAAAAAGTTCATTAACAAGTGTCATTTTTTGATTTTATAGTTATTCAATATGTATCACCAAAGGAAAAAAGGAAAAGGGAAAAGACATGTATAGATATTATCTAATACGTTATCTTATAAAATTCCCATTTTAAATGTATAATAAAGGATGTTTTACGAAATTTTACTGGTGAGTTGTCCGTTGCTATATGTGTTTTTTTTTATATTTTTATATTTTTTATATTTAGATAAAGTTCTATACAGTGTGCTTACCGACGACCTGCGTATAGGGCTTACTGTGAGATAAAACGACGACACCGAGAGTTTGTATGAGTTAGTACGAAAAAGCAATATACAAACTGCTCCTTGGTCGAGTGTAGTGTTGGAAAAGAGGGGATTCGAGTAGATTTACGCTGAGGCTAGAACCGGCTAGGCTGACTCTCCGTTTAAGCAGAGCAACGAGGATAGATAGCGCAGCTGTACTGCAGTTTGTATATTGCTTTCTCGTACTAACTCATACAAACTCTCGGTGTCGTCGTTTTATCTTACAGTAAGCCCTATACGCAGGTCGCCTGCAAGCACATGGTATAGTGTTTTGCATGTAAATATAAGTATATTAACTGTATTAACATCTGACACGGATTTTTGTATTAATTTTAGGCATGGTTGTATTATATATTTACATTTTTGAGAAAGACATTAAATATGTCGAAACGTCAAATTTAGTTTTATTTATTTAATCAGTAAGTACCACAAACCCAAGAAATATTATTTTAATTAATTTATATATATATATATTGATAAAAAACCACCGCTAATGATTTTATTAATATTTCCTTATCAATCCTATTGTAAATGCCCCATGTTGGGCCAGCCAAAAATGATAAAAAAAACACCTACTTAAGGTATTATTAATAATATAAAACTCTTATTAAATTTGTCACACGTTTATTTGCTTCCGGATCTAACTCAGTCTATATAATTATGAACATGAAACTCATTTATTTGTAAATATACTATCCATTAATCTCTCATAATATTTTAATAAAAATATTACCTTTAAACTATTCCTTTCACTTAGGCTTCCCAATATGCACCAATTTGATAATTTTTTATTTAGAAGTTGGTACTAACTCAATACTTCAAAATTAGGAATGTTCATACTTAATAATTGCTTTTTTTTTAATAAATATAATATTTATTCTAAGGATCGTGTAGAAGGTCCGGTTAAAAACACTTTGTTCTATTAATACTCTATTTATTATTTACCCCAATACTTGCATCAGGTAAGCAATCAATCAACGTTAAAAATATATTTCAAATTAAATAATTATTGGTTTTTCTTTTTAAGGTTATACATCAATACTACTGTCAAATGACCATCAGTCTACCAAAACACTACTTCAATAATAGAACTATTCAAATCTCATACTATTTAATAAACAACCTAAATGCCAATATAAACGTTTTAGTGAAATGTATAACAAATAAATCTCAGTTTCCTAATTATTATAAACCAATTTAATTGACGTAGATGGTACTAATATGGATCTATTATAGTGGATACTTTATCAAACAACCTCGAAGGTAAATACTATTCTATCTTTATAAAAACATACCCTCAAATATACAAATACACCATATTTCACTTAAATTTATACACATTAATTAATTAAAACAATATTTATGATGTAATTGTATAATTCTAGATATGAATAATATTTCTTTGGTATGGAAATTTAGAAATTAAAATTCAATGGCTATATCACTGTGAAATTTAAATGTTAACATTATCAATTTATGTAACTTGTTCAAAATGTAAATTTGTCAACTTTTATAACAATTGTAAGCTTCTATTAGCTTCGATAAATTTCTAATTAATACACTACATATACAACCTTTTGGCCAAATTAATTTATGTATACTTCTTGTTTTTCAATGATGTTATTACGATCCTTTTTTATCCTAGAAAACTCCTGTTCTGGATGGCATTCTCGATCTAACTGTCCTACTGGATACTTGGTTTGGAAATATGTTTAATTTCTTCGGAAAGATGACATCAACGGAATTTTAAAGAATAACTGCAATTTCTCACCGGACAACAGCCTTCCCAACTTGCATTATGCTAACGCAATTCACCCTGGAACAGCTAATGGAACTCCTGTATCTCACAATAAATATTTATATTTGGTATTCTTCCAATGGATTATTACAGCTGAAATAAAGCACTGTTTCCTGGATTTGTGGACACTGGATTTTCAACGATTCTATTGTAAACTTCTGGATATACAATATTCTTTTAACAAACTCTTCAATTATTAAATATTATCCTTCAAAATGGTAAGTAATCTTTCAATATTCCAATTAACAAGCTTAAATTTCTTTAAAAATTTTACCAATCACTTTTATATCACTTCACTATTTTCTTACATGTATGATTATTTAATTCATACACTTTTCAATTAATTCTGGTTTATTTTACCATTAATATTCATAAATATTTAAATTTCTTTTACAAACGCATACGCGTCTCTTAAGAATTCATAAAATTCTCCCTGTTCCATTTGTTTTTTTTTATAATTCTCCTTGGTGATCTTTAACAATTTTTTAATTCAGCCAATAGATATCTTCTACATACTTTTTTCAAACAATATAGTTTTTAAATCTGTTTGACCATTTTCTATACTATTTTAACTTTATAAATTTCATTATTTTAATTCTTTTAAATTTTAATTAAGCTTTCCTATACCTTTAGTACTTAAAAATATGCATTCTTAGAAATTTTATAAACCAAATGTCACTTTTGACACTTAACTCTCCCATCCGGTTGTATGATATTTAAAATGTACTTTTCACTCAATTTTAATTATTTATCTTTCAATATTCAATTTTTAAGCATCTTTCACCTCTTTAACGTCATTTAAACTAGTTTTTACAAAATAACAATAATTCTTATAGTACCATAATAACATTTAAATTTCTTTACAGATTATGGTAAAACCTAATGAAAAATAAAACTAGTCAACATGTGAATATACCAGTCGGTCCATCAAGTAATGCATCATACCAAACAATATCATTGTACAATAACTTAATAAATTCTCACATCAATTTCAACTACTTTTGTCCATATTATTATCATCTAAGTTCTTCAATAATTAACTAAATTTTCATATAAATAAATTCTACAATAACGTTATTAGAGTCAACAGTTGAACTCTAACAATTGCCCCTTTTTAATAAATATAAATTTTAGCCTCTATATAAATTTATATTTATTAAACAACCTTTATAAAAGTATTCTATGCAAAACTATTCTTTTGAAATTACTATGAACACAATTAACTGTTTACTATACCCATATGCAAGCATTCTAGTTGATAATAACAAAGTTTTATTCAAATTTATATTTTTAACAAAACAAATAACTTTATCACATTAAACTATCTATGTACTTTCAAAACTCATATTATTTAATCAACCCAATATTTTTATGTGAATTTATATTCTACTCAAAACTACTATTTACAATACTCCATTTATGTGTCCTATACTAGTTTTACTCATTCATTCCTATTACATATATCTTTATAATAATCTTGTAGCATTGACACATGATATCTACCTCTAATATAATTCGTATTTGGTTCTATTAATTCATAGGTATTTTCACCTAACTTTAAATTAACCTTAAATGGACCAATGTAGGGCCTTAATAACTTCCCCATAATATTTTTCTTTCGATCAGTAACCCTCAAATTCTTTACAATAACAAAATCTCCTATTTCATATCTTTTAAACTTCTTCTGTTTTTCCAATTGTTTTTGTTCCCATTTTAATTTTCTACGTTTTGATCTTTCTCTCACTAATTCATACTTTTCACTTAAATTAATTGTTTCTTGATTATCCCATGGTATACCAGAAAGACCATTATTTAATACAAGATTCTTCTAAACGTTTCCACTCCTTATTTACTTGATTCTGATAGTTGTACGGTATAGGGTAATTTTTACAAGTCAATGGTGAATCATCAGTAACCACTAGTTTATGTTCATAATTTCTTGCGAAAACAATTTCTTCATTAATTAACGATATATTCCTATATAAAATCTCTATTAACTTAGGCTCCATAACTTTATCCTTTATATCCTGTAATTTAATTTTTCTTTCAATATCTTCATAATTATTTATCGTATCATTTTTACATTCCTCTTCCATCTCTTCATCATAATTCTCATTCCATTCTTCATTATCAATATTATCATGTACATTATCATTTTCAATTATTAAATTATTCATTTCTATACTTAATATATTCTTCTTATAATCATTATAAACATTTTTCTCTTCTTCACTTAATTCTTTTACTATTTTGCATATATTCTCTTTTATATAAATATTACCTTCTTCAAAATTCATAACCATTCCTAACTTTCTAATATTATCTATACCAATTATACAATCATAAAATAAATTTTCCAGGACATAAAATTGCATAAAATAACTTTCTTTACTTATAATCACTTCTGTATAAAAGCATTGTTTTATTGTTCCCATCTTCTTTCTATTCGCTGTAATAATATCAGTTCCTTTTATCTTAACCACACTATTTAAATACCCTTTGACTTGTTTAACTTTACTCTCTTGTATTAATGTAATCTCTGAACCACTATCTATCAAACATGTAAAAACAATATTCTCAATTTCTATCTTAATAAATGGCAAACCAAAATCTTGTACTATAGATACTTCTTCATTATTTTCAAATATACTCTCAGGTCTTTGATAAAATTTAATTGTTTGTAAAGTAATAAAATTGGGTTGATTAACAGTCTTTTTAACACATCTTTATCAAATCATTCAATTCTACATCACAATCCTTCCATCTCACATTTATTGTTGATCTAAACATTTCCATCTGAATTTTTAGAGGCGGAATATCCTCTAAATATTTCATAATATTCTTTAAATACGTCATCGGATGTATCCCTGTTTTATCTGCCCCAAATTGAGCTATGTTCTCCACTTTAGTATAATTAGAACATTGATGTGCTACTGTAGAACTTGATCCTATGCTTCTTATGTTGTCTGATATCTTTTTGATTTCTTCTTCTAATAATTTTCTTTTAACTTCCTGTTGCTGTAAATTCTCTTGTAACATTTTAACCTCTTCTGTCTTATGTTGATTTAAATTTGCAACTTCATTAATAAATGTATTTTCATAAGTTCCCAATTTCTTTTCTAATTCCTTTTCACAATTAACAAGTAACTCTTCCTTCCTTTTGTTACAAACCTCTTCATTCCTGGTTATCGCCTCTAGTAACATTTTTCCTGCATTTTCACATTTGTTCTTATCTGTTTTCAACACCTCATATACAATATCTACGTTTGTGTTTACTATCTTAGTAACTTCTTTATTTATGTCGGCTTTAACTAGTACCATTTGTTCTTCTGTTCGTTTAAATATATCTGAAACTAATCTACTTTCCATTTCTTTAAACTCATTTTTTAACTGATTCATTTTCTCTACATTCCTTTCCTCTAAATCCTCCATATTTTTCTTAATAACTTTCTCTAAATTTTTTATATTAGCATCCTGTTTTTCTTGTGAAGTCTTACTATTTTCTTCCAAATCTTTCTTCATATCCTCTCTTAAATTTTTCATATTCAAATCCTGTGTCTCTTGTAAATTTTTCATATTCAAATCCTGTGTCTCTTGTAAATTTTTCATATCTTCTCTCATCTTTAACAGCAAATCCATCACCGGATTTTGTTCACTCTGATAAGTTTCATCTCCACTATCTGAGGCTTCCTCATCTCCTTTATCCCCTTTTCTGCTACGTGTTTGCATCATTATATAAATCACTTACAATATTTCTAATGTCACTGTATTTAAATAAGAATTTACACACACTCTATAATGTACTGTATTATAACATTCTTTTATAATGTAATCCACATAAATGTATAAAACTGTACCAAAATAAAGAAATCACACTGTATAGTTATTATTATTTATATGATTACCCTCTACTATCCCAACAATTATGTTAAATGTTGTCAATCACCTAAAGAAAATAATACCTTTATACTTTTTTTTTAAAAAAAAACAAATACCTTTTACAATTTTTTTAAATAATTACCCTTCGTTTTTAAGTATTAATAAATATAATATTGGTGATAGATGTGCTATCTCCAATATCGCACCACGTTGCTATGCGCCAAAATGATAAAAAACCACCGCTAATGATTTTATTAATATTTCCTTATCAATCCTATTGTAAATGCCCCATGTTGGGCCAGCCAAAAATGATAAAAAAAACACCTACTTAAGGTATTATTAATAATATAAAACTCTTATTAAATTTGTCACACGTTTATTTGCTTCCGGATCTAACTCAGTCTATATAATTATGAACATGAAACTCATTTATTTGTAAATATACTATCCATTAATCTCTCATAATATTTTAATAAAAATATTACCTTTAAACTATTCCTTTCACTTAGGCTTCCCAATATGCACCAATTTGATAATTTTTTATTTAGAAGTTGGTACTAACTCAATACTTCAAAATTAGGAATGTTCATACTTAATAATTGCTTTTTTTTAATAAATATAATATTTATTCTACGGATCGTGTAGAAGGTCCGGTTAAAAACACTTTGTTCTATTAATACTCTATTTATTATTTACCCCAATACTTGCATCAGGTAAGCAATCAATCAACGTTAAAAATATATTTCAAATTAAATAATTATTGGTTTTTCTTTTTAAGGTTATACATCAATACTACAGTCAAATGACCATCAGTCTACCAAAACACTACTTCAATAATAGAACTATTCAAATCTCATACTATTTAATAAACAACCTAAATGCCAATATAAACGTTTTAGTGAAATGTATAACAAATAAATCTCAGTTTCCTAACTATTATAAACCAATTTAATTGACGTAGATGGTACTAATATGGATCTATTATAGTGGATACTTTATCAAACAACCTCGAAGGTAAATACTATTCTATCTTTATAAAAACATACCCTCAAATATACAAATACACCATATTTCACTTAAATTTATACACATTAATTAATTAAAACAATATTTATGATGTAATTGTATAATTCTAGATATGAATAATATTTCTTTGGTATGGAAATTTAGAAATTAAAATTCAATGGCTATATCACTGTGAAATTTAAATGTTAACATTATCAATTTATGTAACTTGTTCAAAATGTAAATTTGTCAACTTTTATAACAATTGTAAGCTTCTATTAGCTTCGATAAATTTCTAATTAATACACTATGTTAATAAATGAACGTACCTTGGAATGGACAAGAATGGAACATTTATTTAGTTGTTATTTAATTGTTATTGTTGTTGAAAGACCTTTTCGAATGTCAGTTTTAGTTTTGATATTGTCAAAAAATATAGAGTGACATATTGACAGCTTAATAGTTTTTATAATAGAAATAGTTAAAAATATAGTCAGATATAGCCAGATAGTAATAGAAAATAACATTGTGGTCCTTCGACGAACTTTATTCAGCCCTATAGATGTACAGATAGAAGAATTATGGATAATAGATCGAGAAAGTCAGATGATGTCATGTCCGACAGCAGAAAAAATTCGTCAAATTTAGGAGAAACTTTACAAAATAGGAATGAGAAAGAGAGTACCGAAGATTTTTTTGGGTTCAGTAATGCCTCTATACTCCATTCAAAACATTTAATGCAAAATATGATGAAAAGTAATGATGACAAAGGTACCAGTAGTAAAAATAAACCTAATAGCACAATTACCTCAAGCAGTAAAGGTACGAAAAAATCTTCATTGTTACCTAGTCAAATACTATGTTTACAGTTAGAACATCAGAAAAAGTTAGCTAATATAGAACTACAAGAAAAACAGCTTAAATATAAACGAGACTTAGAAGAAAGACAACGACAATTAGAAGAAAGGCGACTTAAATTTGAGCGAGAATTAGAAGAAGCAAGACTTCGGAAAGAAAAAGAATTTTTAGATTTAGAACTACAAATACAGTTAAGCAAAGGAAACTCGATAATAAATGAATTTGTTGAAAATAGAGGAAGACTGAAAGAAGTCTCTGAAGGTAGGAATAATATATTTGAAAAAGAGGAACAAGGTAGTTTGCAGAAAGTAAAAACTTGGCTTGAAACTAACAAAAATGATTTAAAAACAGAAAGTTGTAATAGCAGCCATAGAGATGTAGTAGATTCTAGTAAAAATGATTTAGAAATGGAGACATTTTGTCAAGATGACAGATTAGAAAAAATTCTCCTTAGACAGACAATAGATAAAGAACTGCCAATTTTTTCGGGAAATGGTAAGGAGTGGCCAAGCTTTTATAGTAATTACACCTACACAACAAAAGCTCTAGGACTATCAGACGAAGAAAATATTTGTAGGCTAAGAAAAAGCCTAAAGGGTGATGCCCTTAGATCTGTACAAGGTCTGTTAATTTCCATGTCGGTTCCTGCCACAGATATAATAGATATTCTACGAAATAAATATGGCAGACCTGATATTATTGTCAGAAACATGGTAAGTGAAGCTAAAAACTTACCTATCGTAAAAAACAATGATTTTGTTGCACTTACCCAATTTTCGGAAACTGTATCAAATCTTGTCCTGACTTTTGAATCACTCAGTATGGAAAACTACCTGTCATGCCCCCAGTTAATGGACGACTTAATGCAGAAACTACCATTTGGTATGCAGCTATCATGGGGTGAGAAAGTTGCGAACAATAAAGGTAAATACTCACTTCGTGATTTTAAGAAATGGGTAAACGAAAAAGCCAATGCTGCTAGCTACGTTCAAAGCATGTCATCACAAAGACAGCTAAATCCGAATTTTAAAAGGACTTTAGTTGTAGCAGGAAATAAACAAGAAAATAAATGCCTTTTATGCAAAGAAAATCATAACTTAGACATGTGCAAAAGATTTATAGAAAAATCAATAGAAGATAAATGGAAAATAGTCAAAGAAAATAAGGTATGCTTTTGTTGTCTAAAAAGCTACCATAGAATTAGTAATTGCCGAAATAAAAGAAAGTGTACTATTGATGACTGTCAAAAAATTCACCATAAACTTCTACACTTCAAAACAAATAAAACGGAACCTAGAGCAAGAGCTGATGCAAGAAATTTACAGAATGAAAATATTTTTGAAACAGGAAATCATATAGTGGGACATACATTACAAAATTATAGAAAAGAAGTGTTACTGAAAATTGTTCCAGTAATTTTAAGAACAGAAACAATTGAAATTGAAATTTATGCTCTATTAGATGATGGTGCCACTGTCAGTCTACTTGATGAAAGTTTGGCAAATGAACTTAATCTGGTCGGAGAAGAAACTATTCTGCGCTTAAAATGGACTGACCAGCATACAACAAAACAGTCAAGATCAAGAAAAGTGTCCTTCAGCATTTCGAATATTGACAGAGATAAATTTTACCCAATGGAAAATATATATACCTCAAAAGATTTAGATTTGCCCATACAAAATGTTGATTCAAGGCGCATTAAAAGCAACTGGAAACATTTAGAACATATTAATTTTCCAAACATTGAGAGTATTAAACCAAAACTGCTAATTGGCCAGGACTATTGGGAACTGATAACAACCAGAGAACTTATAGAAGGCCCCAAAAATTCCCCAGCCTTGTCACGTACTAAGCTCGGATGGATAGTCCACGGAAATGTAGCCCAATTTAAAGGAAGATTAGACCATTATGTAAATTTCCTTGTTCGAGACGACGAAGCTCACAGTGAAGATCTCCACGATATGGTAAAATATTTTTTTACAATTGAATCTTTAGGGGTAAAATATCAAGACACAAAATCAATAAAAGAAGATGAGGAAGCCGAAAACTTAATAAAAAATATTTCAAGAAGAAAAAATGGTAGATGGGAAACAGGATTGTTATGGAAAGATACAGAAGAAACACTTCCCGACAGTAAAAATGTAGCACTTCAACGCTTTAGGTTTATAGAAAGAAAAATGAGTTTAGATCAAGATTTCGGACAAGCTTATTCTCAGAAAATAAAAGAATATAAAGAGAAAGGATACATTAGAAAACTATCTATTGAAGAAGAAGAAGAATCTCACAAAAAAATATGGTACTTACCTCATTTTGGTGTAGTAAACCCAAATAAGCCTGGTAAAATTCGTTTAGTTATGGATGCTGCTTCAAAAGTCGAAGGAAAATGTCTAAATGATTTTTTATACAAAGGTCCAGATTTGCTTAATTCACTTATCAGCGTAATTGCAAAGTTTAGAGAAAAGCCCATAGCCTTCTCAGCTGACATACGAGAGATGTTTCATATGGTTGAAATAAATGATGAAGACCAGCATGCTCAACGAATTATATGGAGAGATTCCCCGGCAAACGATTTTGAGACATACGTTGTTCAGGTGATGATTTTTGGAGCGGTGTCATCACCATACAGCGCCCAATATATCAAGAATATTAATGCCCTAGAATATGAAAAGGTGTACCCTGAAGCTGTTGACGCCATTATTAATCAACACTACATGGATGACTACATTGATAGTTCAGAATCTCCAGAAAAAGCATCAAAATTAATAAATGAAGTAATAGCTATCCATAAGATGGGCGGTTTTGAGCTAAGAGGATGGATTTCTAACTCGGAGGAAGTTTTTCAAAATATACCCGAAGAATTACGTACGGCAGAAAAAATATTTGAAGATTCTGCACCCCAAAGAATATTAGGACTAAGATGGCTACCAAAAGAAGATGTGTTAAGCTTTTGCATTAGCTTACATAAAGTAGATCAAAATATTTTAGATGGAAAAAAAATACCTACAAAAAGAGAAATGTTAAGCGTTATCATGTCTTTGTTTGACCCATTAGGAATCCTTGGAAATTATATTGTGAAAGCGAAAATCTTAATGCAAGATATTTGGAAAAGTGGAATAAAATGGGATGATCAGATTTCAGATGCACAAAATAAAAAATGGAAACTTTGGCTTAATGGTTTGGAGAAAATAAAATCCTTCACAGTTCAAAGATGCTATGTTTCCAATTATTTTCAAGTAAAAAATATACAGCTACACTTGTTTTGTGATGCAAGTAAACAAGCCTTTGCAGCAGTCGCTTATTTCAGATTTGAAGCAGGAGAAAAAATTGAAATTTCATTAGTTATGTCTCGCAATCAAGTATGTCCACTAAAAACCCTGACGATACCCCGTTTAGAGCTACAAGCAGCAGTACTTGCAAGCCGTTTGGCAAAAACAATCCAACACCAACATACACTTAAAATAAATAGAATTGTATTTTGGTCAGACTCCACGACTGTTCTAAATTGGTTACGAACGGACTCAAAGAAATTACCGTCTTTTGTTAGTAACAGAGTAGGAGAAATTTTAGAAAACACTGACGTTTCACAATGGAAATGGGTACCTTCGAAATTAAATATAGTTGACGAAGCGACAAGAGACGATAAAGAAGCTGATCTTAGAAGTGGAAGCCCATGGTTAAAAGGTCCTGAGTTCTTGTATCAGTCACCATGTTTTTGGCCAGAAGAAAATATTGAGCATCATCTAAGCAAAAATTACATTGAAGAATCGCAAATACTCCTTTTAAGTCATGCAGAAGAAAATATTAAAAATTCGTACCTACCTGACATATCAAAATTTTCATCTTTAAGAAAACTATTGAATTCCACAGCCTATGTATTCCGATTCATAAGACAAGTCCAAAAGAAACCATATTTTTCAGATAAAGAAAAATATTTAACATGTTCAGAAATTCAGAATGCGAAAAAACTTTGGTGTCTTCAGTCACAAAAAGACTCCTTTTGTCAAGAATATAGGACACTAGTAAAAGGAAAATCAGTTAATAAAGATAGCAAGCTTTTCCCACTTTCACCATGCTTAAATGATAATCTAATATGCTTAAAAGGAAGAATAGATAACTGCCCCGAATTAAAGATGGAGACAAAACGACCCATTATTTTAAGTCACAGTCACCCTTTTACACGGCTCCTTGTACGGGAATATCACGAAAGAAATGGACATGCAGGGACACAATTAGTTCTTAATGAAATAAGACAAGAATATTGGATAACCCAAGCAAGGAAACTTATAGCCTCAGTAATAAATAGCTGTAATTTTTGCAAAATTAAGAAAGCAAAGCCTATAATGCCGGAAATGGGTCAGCTTCCATTAGAAAGATTACAACAACCCCCAAGAGCTTTCTTTTTTGTGGGAATTGATTATTTTGGGCCAATAGATGTTGTAATAGGCCGAAGACATGAAAAAAGATATGGTGTACTGTTCACTTGTTTATCTGTCAGAGCTGTCCACTTAGAACTTGCGGAATCTCTTAATACAGGTTCGGCTATCTTAGCTATAAGAAGATTTATCGCAAGAAGAGGACAACCAGTTTGTATATGGAGTGACAATGGAACTAACCTTTGTTCAGCAGACAGAGAACTGCGTAAAGCTTTAAATGAAGTAGATGATGAAGAAATTAAGAAAAATTGTTTGGCACAAAATATCGATTGGAAATTTATAGCTCCAGCAAGTCCTCACATGGGAGGTGCTTGGGAGAGGATGGTACGAACAGTAAAACAAACACTAAAGATTATTTTAAGGGAAAGAATTCCAAAATTAGAAGTTTTACAGACAGTTTTAGTAGAAGCAGAGAACATAGTTAACAGCAGACCTCTGACTTATGTGTCGTCAAATGAAAATGATTTTGAAAGTATAACTCCAAATCATTTTTTGATCGGAACATCGAGCATTGTTAAACCACCAGGAATATTTGAACAAAAATTTGATTTGAGAAAGCAATGGAGATTTGCCCAACAGTTGGTAGACAGATTTTGGCACAGATGGGTAAGGGAATATTTGCCTACTCTAACTGCTAGGTCCAAATGGTTGCAAGAAACAAGAAATATAGAAGTAGGTGAAGTAGTCGTACTGATGGATAATCAGTTACCAAGAAACAATTGGCCATTAGGAAGAATAACTGCTGTTTATCCAGGAAAAGACCAGAAAGTGCGTGTGGTAGACATTAAAACAAATACAGGGACCTACAGAAGATCAGTATCAAAGATTTGTCCAATTGGCCTAATTGAAGGTGAAAATGTTTTGTGATTTCAAGGGGGAGAAATGTTAATAAATGAACGTACCTTGGAATGGACAAGAATGGAACATTTATTTAGTTGTTATTTAATTGTTATTGTTGTTGAAAGACCTTTTCGAATGTCAGTTTTAGTTTTGATATTGTCAAAAAATATAGAGTGACATATTGACAGCTTAATAGTTTTTATAATAGAAATAGTTAAAAATATAGTCAGATATAGCCAGATAGTAATAGAAAATAACACACTACATATACAACCTTTTGGCCAAATTAATTTATGTATACTTCTTGTTTTTCAATGATGTTATTACGATCCTTTTTTATCCTAGAAAACTCCTGTTCTGGATGGCATTCTCGATCTAACTGTCCTACTGGATACTTGGTTTGGAAATATGTTTAATTTCTTCGGAAAGATGACATCAACGGAATTTTAACCAATAACTGCAATTTCTCACCGGACAACAGCCTTCCCAACTTGCATTATGCTAACGCAATTCACCCTGGAACAGCTAATGGAACTCCTGTATCTCACAATAAATATTTATATTTGGTATTCTTCCAATGGATTATTACAGCTGAAATAAAGCACTGTTTCCTGGATTTGTGGACACTGGATTTTCAACGATTCTATTGTAAACTTCTGGATATACAATATTCTTTTAACAAACTCTTCAATTATTAAATATTATCCTTCAAAATGGTAAGTAATCTTTCAATATTCCAATTAACAAGCTTAAATTTCTTTAAAAATTTTACCAATCACTTTTATATCACTTCACTATTTTCTTACATGTATGATTATTTAATTCATACACTTTTCAATTAATTCTGGTTTATTTTACCATTAATATTCATAAATATTTAAATTTCTTTTACAAACGCATACGCGTCTCTTAAGAATTCATAAAATTCTCCCTGTTCTATTTGTTTTTTTTTATAATTCTCCTTGGTGATCTTTAACAATTTTTTAATTCAGCCAATAGATATCTTCTACATACTTTTTTCAAACAATATAGTTTTTAAATCTGTTTGACCATTTTCTATACTATTTTAACTTTATAAATTTCATTATTTTAATTCTTTTAAATTTTAATTAAGCTTTCCTATACCTTTAGTACTTAAAAATATGCATTCTTAGAAATTTTATAAACCAAATGTCACTTTTGACACTTAACTCTCCCATCCGGTTGTATGATATTTAAAATGTACTTTTCACTCAATTTTAATTATTTATCTTTCAATATTCAATTTTTAAGCATCTTTCACCTCTTTAACGTCATTTAAACTAGTTTTTACAAAATAACAATAATTCTTATAGTACCATAATAACATTTAAATTTCTTTACAGATTATGGTAAAACCTAATGAAAAATAAAACTAGTCAACATGTGAATATACCAGTCGGTCCATCAAGTAATGCATCATACCAAACAATATCATTGTACAATAACTTAATAAATTCTCACATCAATTTCAACTACTTTTGTCCATATTATTATCATCTAAGTTCTTCAATAATTAACTAAATTTTCATATAAATAAATTCTACAATAACGTTATTAGAGTCAACAGTTGAACTCTAACAATATATATCAATTAACAATATACAGACTTAGATTTATTTCATTTTGTGATACCTGAAATAATATGATTGAATGCCGTGTCAACAGTGAAACAGCTCTGTTCGCTGGGATTTCAATATTTTTTAAATTGACATTTTTGTTGTTATTATACAACACTCATTCGTAAATTAATGAAAATTCTTAATTATTATATATTACTACAGAAAATAATACTAATATTTTCCTAATGTAGCCAACTTTATATTAAAATTACATGCATGGTATATATAATATTACTCAAAACAGCAACATGTATATGTATATTATGTATATGTTATCAACAATTTATTATTAATAAGCTTTACCCATTATTCACCACAATAAATTTATGACGCAAGATAAAATGTAACAGGAAAACCAAATAGGATATACATAGGTATGTGTTACGTAAATTATTATTTACTTAACCTCATTACATTTGTAGAAGATCTAATTTTATCTCTTGTTAAATTCTGTAGCATTTGATATTACATATTGTTTGTGCAGCAGAATACATCGTCTCTTTTTATTACGAAATACAGATAACACATGGGAAGTCATATTTTCGAAACAAATTCTTCTTAGCAGTGGATATAGAATGAAAGATGGGATGGATTTCATTCAATTGGGGTTTGCTATTTCAGCTACAATGATTATGATTAGTAAAACTTAGCGTGTTCACATAAGATATTTTCATACCAACTCAATGCTTCCAAATTATGGGAGTCCTTTATACCTTAGGAAGAAGATTTAGAAAAGCTTTAACTTTCTTATATATAGTAAAAACTAATTTCTATTTACTACTTTCTTATACGTAGTATAAGATGAAAAAAACTTTCGACCTTGAGATTTTTGCAGATGTCCACGTTTTCAAGTCCTCTGATATCGAAAAATTGGTTTTTTTAAAAAATATCTGTGTGTGTGTCTGTGCGTCTCTCTCTGTGTGGCCACGATAGCGACTAACGGCTATATATATCAATACCAAATTTTGTATTTGCGAGTATAATTTATTTCTTGAGATCTGATTAGATTTTCAGTAAAATCGCTAGACCAGAAGTAGTAGTTTACTTCAGTGAAAAAATCGAATTTTGCCAATATTTCATAAGCTTCATAATTTAGAAATTATGCATAGGTTGAAAATATCGCAGTTACAGTGTTAAAAGATATCAAAACGCGAAATTTACTTTTATAACTTTACTTTAGTCCAAAAAGCAAAAGCTTCAGTGTAAATATTAATTCTTATTTTACTGAATAATAAATATCTTAACGAAGGTTGTATAAGTATTAGAAGCATTACAGCATCAGAGTTATTATAAGTGGTCACCAGGGATCGGCAGTCGGCGTACTTTGGCATAATTAATATGTTGCAAATATCTATATTATAATACCTAATTATATTATAACTATTTACAACGTATACATTCAATGTATTTCTGACTGCCGATCTCTAGTTATCACCTAACAAATTAAAAAATGTAAGTAACATCTCAGGCAAAAATAATATTAGTTAGTTTATTACTGCGTATAATTTAATATAAAAGGTATACAATAACAACACATTTAAAGTAAAGGATAATAAACAAAACTAATAGATACACATATGGACAAAATTAAGGAACCACCAAATAAACTTGAAATAACATTTCCAATTCGCAAGTTATTTCTGATTGACTTTCACACGTTATAAACTGGCATCTATTAAACATAATTCAGGTAGTGATCCATAAAACAATTAACAATAGCAAGACATTCTCTACTATGAAAATAAATGTCAACAAATTTGTAATAAAAGAAAAACAATACGTAAAGAAAATCTCTTCATCGAAATACAGAGTTTAAGAAAAAGGTTTTTAACAACTCGTGAGTTAAAAATGATCTTTGATTAGCCATTGCAAAATAAATTTGTAAGAAAATTGAAAGAAGTCAACTTCTCCGCTAGAGAACCATCAACCGGTCCAATTCTCACAGCTACGCACAAAAGAAATAGCTTAAACTTTTGTCGAAATCATCAAGGTTGGGACGTGGTGCAGTGGGACTGCGTTTTGTATTCGAACGGGTCCAGATTCTTCCTAAACAGGAATGATCGTCGTGTTCGGGTCATACGAAAACCAGGTGAGCGATTTGCACCATGTAATACTCGTGAATTTGACAAATTTGGTGGGGGGTCTGTAATATAGTGTGGCATATAATTTAATGGTCGTACAGAATTGGTTTTGATACGAAATGGGTCGCTAATAGCAAGAAGATATACAGACAAAACTATTATACTCCATGTTCTACCATTTGCCGAAAATTTCGGCAATGGATTCATTTTTATGCAATACAATGCCCAACTTCATACAGCTAACACTGTCACAGCTCTGTTGGGATATGCAAATATGTAATGTTTGGAGTGGCCTGCCAAAAGCCTTGATCTCAGTCCTATTGAGAACACCTGGGATAAATTGGGCAACAAAATTAAAAACGCACCGAGACCACCAGTAACACGTGATGAACTCTTTAACATGCTTGTTCAAGAATGGGAACAGATACTTCTAGAAAGAATCCGAAACTTAATCTCAAGAATGCCAAGAAGATTAGTAGCAGCGTATATTGCTGCAAGAGGATACACGCTATTAATAATGTTACGTTTGTTAACTTACAAATTAGGATTTATGTTCATGATAAAACCATTGGTATTTCAGTTCAATTTTTGGCTTGCTTTCTTCAAGTCTATAAAAGTAAAGTTTCTTAATTTTAATAGCCCTTAAATCAACTAAACTCATTATATTTTATTTTGAATTTTACTGGTGGCCCCTTTATTTTGTCCAGAAGTGCATTCAAACGTATCGCGGTCGTCTTCTTCTGTATCTACATTTAAAGTCGAGTTTCGAATAACATTTAAGCATTTGTTACAATTTCTTGATTAATGGTAGAAACCGTATTGTCCTCTATATATATTGGCGTGTCTGTATACAATTAGTACAAACTTGAACGAATAAAGATTATTATTATTATTATTATTATTATTATTATTATTATTATTATTATTATTATTATATTCTGTAAATAATTCCAATCGGTTTCCCGCTAAACATAATTATGAATTCGAATTTGAAATACTTTGCCGTAAAGTAAATTCGCGTATTTGAAATGATGATTTTCTTTTCCACCAAAAGTTATAAAGGTAAATCTCATATTTTATTTATTTTTTGACACACAGTAATTGGTCGGTAATTGGGGTGTTTACATGAATTGCTTTCATGAATTTTCAAGCTTGTCGCTTCATACATTTAAAGTTTTAGTGTAAACTACAAGTTTGTAAATATAAAATGATATTACTATCTCTCTTTAATTAATTTTAGTTTTGCTATCTGTATTGCAACCCATAGCAACATATTTTCAAATTAGCAAATCGTAATCGGTTTATTCAGATATAAGATTCTAAAACTTTGGCAATATCGCTCACATACGCAAGACAGTAGGTATTTTTAAATAGTAAATTTTTAATACTTTTTATTGACATGAATATACAAGTGTCCAATTTAATTTTTTTTACTGGTTAACTTTAGGGAATGGTATGTAATTCTAAAAGAACATGCGTTTAAATATTTAAAAAAGGGTAAATGCACATATTGAAATGATATCTCAATTAATTCAGTCTATAATAGTTCTTCATCATTAACCGTTTTTTAAAGACATTTTCGAAAAGTTATACAATTTTGAATCAATAACATTTTTAATGTATACGTCTTTATTATTCTGTATACGTGCTTGATGGTGCTCAGGTTTAACTAACATTTTAATAAAATATTAAAAAGACTTAAAGACGATTATTGAGGTTTAGTTTATTCCTGTTTTTCTCAATATAATTTTCTTTATGAATTAAGGTTCACTTTAATCTGGTTTACTTTAATCTGTTAGTAAATGATATATTTATTAAAAATATGATATCCTAAATTTAATTGATTTATTTTCTTTTCCTTTCTTGTAAGGTTTGTATTATAAATTTCCACTAGTAGGCCACGAACCGCCTCTGGTATATATTCAGTTTGATATCACATCGTACTTTGGTATACCTGTGACGTCAAATAGTTTTATTTAATTATTTATTATCAAAAAATTACCAACAAACCGCAAAGTTACCTTTAATAAATTTGAAGCCAAACCCAACTCCAAATTTGGTGTTGCAGTTTTTCAATTCAAACGAAAAACTCGCTAGATAATTCCTGTATAACAAGATGTTTCTGGAAGTTAGAAATATGTTACGGCGAATTATTAATAATGGCTGTTCAAGTAATTATATTTTATCCGAATATGACTTGACCAATTCAACATCATTTCTGTGACAAGCTGTGATGAAAAGGTGGGAAGGTAATTTAATACAATAGTAATGAAAAGCTAATAATATTAGTACCTCTTTAATGTGGCTATAACACAAAAAGAAATAAATAAAGTAGATGTTGTTGTGCGTATTTTTCATTAAACGATAGCTACAAAACTAGGTCTTAATTCAAATAGCACTTGTATGTCTCAAAAATTTTGGCTAACTACAACGGAAACTGGTATAGCTACTTCAAATAAGCAGTGACAGATAAATTAAAAATATTTTTTTCTGATATTAGTGAGCAAAGGTAACGTATATGAATTTGTTCCAAGATTTGAATTCTACTTTTTATAATTTTTTTAAATTTTGGAATTGCAATTTAAAGTGAGGAACAATAAAATTAGCAAAGGTATTTAATATTCAATTTTTATTTAAAAACTTTATAAGACATTAACTGTTAATGATAAAGTCACAGAATAGTGTAAGAATATTGAATTAAACAAGTTTATTAGTTTTTTTTTGTATAAATAAATTCTATTGCATTGTCTATTTCTGTATTTTATTAAAAGTAAGTGAAAAATGGCAGAATATCAGACTCCTCAGATTTCCTACCTTGGCAAGCTATTCGGAAGTTGGAAGCTGGGCGATTACAACTCCTTGCTCAAGAGGTATCCCAAAATGTCATTTGGAGCGTACGTAATCATTTTTTGAAGAGGGAGATATTCATAGCAAAGATGAACAAGGTCTGCAATAGACCAAGACCACTAGCGTAACAACTGACAGCTATCTGACAATATAGGCCCGTAGAAACTGGCACATAAATGTAAGTCAACGCGAAATCAGTTTGCCGCAACAATAGAACATCATATCTCAATTTGAACAGAAAGTGCTTTCATTATTTCGAGCTATATGTGAAGAGACCAATAATACGCATTTTTTAAAGTAATGGACATATACGAGTATGTAGATTGTGGGAAGAGGAACATGATACGGTTTGGCTCCAGTTTACTTCTGCGGTGAGTCCTGGCTTAGAGTAGTACCTTATAATAGGCGGAAGATAATATGGCGTTAACGAGAATAGCGAAATAATCCTGCATTTATTCAGGAACGGCCAAACTGGTATTGTCGTTGACTACTGTTTGCTATTGAGATGAGATTTTCAATTCTATATTCTTGCCGATGATGCAGTTGACCAAAGATTCACTGATTTAATATCATAGCCGATTGGATTGAGGACATGGTATCACCAAATTCTTGCTCTCGCCGCCAAGAAAACTTAACGATATAAAAATTACCCTAAACGAAAAATGGTCCCTTGAATTTTTCGATACTTTGATAAACTGAAAAAGTGTAAAAGTGCATATGTTGGCTGCGGTTATGAAGTTTTTCAATTTTAGCATTTTATTTTAAAATTATCTAGTGAGTTAAAGTATTATTACGTAAATGATAATAAATGTACACTTGTTATCTGGGTACATTCAGGGTTATATTGCTAAATAGTCAAAATTCTGTAATTCATATCTAAGCAATAATATATTACATGGGGCGCCAAGAAAATGTGTTTTGTGTAAATAAATATCTTTTATGAGTAAAGGGGAAATATTTATTAAACATGGTTTCATCGTGAGAACCTTACATTCGCCTACCAGATCACAAAGAAACATTGATCTGAAATTTAACAGTTTCTTTTTGTCAAAAAACCTTACAGATCTGTTAGAAAGGAAGAAAACAACATACGTAATGGAATAATACATACAAGGAAAATAACAAAAATTAAATGAATACATAGAAAACAGTTAGTTTTATTAAAAACCTGACAAAACAGAAAAGAGAATACTACATTTAGAATGAAGAACACAAGATGAATTAAATTAAAATTAATGCTTATTATTTAAAATTTTCGTAATTCTGTTGTGGTGCAATAATCTTACGAATATATTCAGAATCGGCATAGAAAGTGCATAAGTTACGCATTTGTTATCGATTAAATATTTCTAAAATTGCCAATAGTAATTAGTTTTACAAGAAAAATAAGTAAATCTACATTACAAGCAAGAAATGATATTTTGTTTTAAATCTTTTTTACAATTGTTAAATAAAAATTTGTCGACTAAATTAGAATAATTAATTGGATTGTGGGATTAAAATTATTACATTCTACAATTTAATGTTTAGTAATGAATAATAAAATTCTAAGGTGTTAAATATTTAAAAAAATAAAAATCTGTTAGTTGTAATTAGATTTATATTGTTAATTACATATTAACTTATTTCCATGTTTCTACAAAAATTGAAGAAGAAGCTCACATATATCGCTTTCTTAATGAATTATATTTTACAATTGTCAATTGAAAGTATGTTGAAGACGTTAACCCTCAAAACCGCGTTTGGAAACAACTCTAGTTCCTACAAAAGTTGTTGTTTATTGTAAAAAAATACATGATGTTGTAGACGAGAACTTAAATTAAACGACTGTTGTTTCGAAAACACGATTCCGGTAATTTTGCTCGATAGAAAAAAATAATGAAACAGGCACTGCAATTTTCGAAAAACAACTATTACTTGCAATTTAGCAAATATTGTAGTTTTAAAAAAATATGAGTACAATGGTTTCATAAATAAGTAAACGATAGTTGTTTTACTTTTTCATAAATTCAACTATTTAATTAGAACATAAATAATTACGAAAATTGCTTATTATGCTATTTACTGCGCAGAAGCAGTGCCATATTACATTCCCCTCTGACCTGAATATCAGTTGAGATCTAACGTTCGAGGTGGTAGTCACGTCTCTCGCTACGTTTTGTCACGCATACATTTCGCTATTATCTTTATACATTGGAATGGGGAATAAAGTGAATCAGCAGCAGAAAAACGTATTCTCGGTCTCGGTATCAGTATGAAAAATAATAAAAATAAAATTAATTAACCTTTATTATTTAATTATGCCCCCTTAATTTGAATAAATTTATTACATCTTGGAATGAACTTTTCAATACCCTATAAAAAATGAGGTGTGGCCACGAAACGACTTTCTTATATGTATGAGTGTTTCAAATTACAATTTATTGATTTTTTTTTTATACAAAAATTATTCAAAATCCTATTCCAGGTACTTCTTCTATATCTATTATCTTAATAAATCTCTGTAGAATCCATACTTTGCAAGATATTCGAAAGGAGTGCTACTTGCTAATAATAAAAGTGTGACTTTCGGTCCGAATTTTGAAATTTCATGTATACAAAAATATTGCAAATCCAACTCTAAATACTTTTGTACTGTTGATAAATATATATAGAATGCAGAGTTTACAACATATTTGCAAAAAATCGCTATTCGATACGAGTAAAAGTGTTACTTCCGATGCGAATTTAGAAATTTTTTATACAAAAGGTATTGAAACTTATGTTTTAAATACTTTTGTAGGGTTATGTACCTGCCTAGAAAGCATGCCTTGCGAGATATTCGCAAAAAACTGATTTTTGATAAGAGTATAAACCTACTTCCGACAGGAATTTCGAAAAACTGCATTTTTCTCAAATTGAATGTTTAGTACATTTGAATTCTTTATTAATTTTTTAAACGTAGCAGTCGACGAAGTATTAGCAAAATTTGATTTTTTTACTGATGTTAACTACTACTTCCGGTCTACCGATTTTACTGAAAATCTAGATCCCAAGAGGAAGATTATGCTCGTAAATATAAAATTTGGAATTGGTAGCTATAGCCGTTTGACCGCTATTGTGGTCACACACACACAGACAGACAGACAGACAGACACACACAGAAACAGACATTTTTTTAAAATCACTTTTTTGGTATCAGGAGTCTTCAAAAAGTGGACATCTGCAAAAATCTCGAAGTCGAAAATTTTCATCACCACAATACTTGCTTATACTAAGTAAAAGAAAGTAAAATAATTTTCTCTCTTATCGGTGTATGTGACCACGATAGCGGCTAAAGGGATACAGGTAACCAATACCAAACCTTATATTTATGAGTGCAATTTTTCTCTTGAGATTTGACTAGATTTTCAGTAAAATCGGTAGACCGGAAGTAGTAGTTTATTTCAGTCAAAAAAATCTAAATTTACTAATACCTTATCAACTACTAAGTTTATACATATTTTTGGAGAATAGAAATGTATTCAAAAGTAAATATTAGAAAAATTTTATAAATTTTTTTTTCGAAATTCCTACCGGAAGTAGGTCTTTTTCTCTTATCAAAAAACGGTTTTTTTGAAAATATCTCGCAAATTATGCATTCCATACAGATTTATTTGAAATACTAGTATTTATTTGAAATAATAGTATTCAGAGCTCAATTTTTGTATATAAAAAAATTGAATAATTGGACCGGATATATCAGTGTTACTCTTATCGAATTGCAATTTTTTTTTGCAAAAAACTGGCAAATTATGCATTATTTATTACAAGTGCGAAAGTATTTAGCGCTGCAATTGGAACAATCTTTGGATAAAAGAGATTATAAAATTCGGCCGGAAGTAATACTATTCTTATCAAGTAGCAGCTGGAAATTGAAGAAACAGATGAAAGGCGTATTGTTGATATCAAGTAATTTTCGAAAACTTGAAGATGATATTAAATCATTGTCCAGCATTTGGTTGTACTTTAGCGAATTTAAGTATATACTCGGAAAAAAAATTGGTCTTATGTCCAAACTAAAGCTAAATTGTGACATGTACAAAACTTCTTTTTTTATAAATACTTGCAATCCAAAAGCAAAGGAAAACCTCGACATCAATATTTCTGCAGTGAGTGGTATAATAACATCTGGTATAGGATTTTCGCAATTTCAGGAGCTCTTTGCATCTATGAAAATCCCAACAATGACTCAAAACCATTTTGCCAAAAAGAATAATAAGATGTCCGATGAATGGTGTAAAACTGCAGTTCATACGATGGAAGCAGCAGCCAAACGTGAACGACTAGCTGCTATAGAAGAAGGTAGGGTCAAAGACGGTAAAGCCGTCATTGATGTCGTTCTAGATGGATGCTGGGCAAAGAGATCCTATAAAAGCAATTATTCTGCACTTTCTGGAGCAGCAGCAATAGTTGGACGAAAATTTGTGGAAGTACTATACATTGGAATACGAAATAAATATTGTTCTATTTGCGCACGAGCAGAAAATAAAGGAAAGATCATAAATGTTATAAGAATTATTCAGGTCCTATTCTGTGGACATGTACAATATTATATATGGTAGGATGATAGCATTTGGCGATTCCAGCACGTATTCCAAAATCTTGGACGCTAGGCCTTATGTAAATGTCACAGTAGAGAAGATCGAGTGCAGAAACCACTTACTTCGCAACATGTGCAATAAATTAAGGAATGTAACAAAGGAACTTAAATATCCTTTATTGATGCGCAAAACTTTAAGTATGCAAAGGATACTGGCAATCAGGAGGGTAATTTGTTTAGCTATTAAGCAACATGCAAATAGAACAGAAGAATTACAAACAAAAATTAATGCTTTATACGTAGATATTACAAACAGCTGTAACCATGCATTTGGTGATCATAGATCTTGCAAAAACTATTACTGTCAAAGTAAAAAGACCAGTGAAAATCTTGCACAGACATTTAGAACTTCAACTTTTTGGACCAAAATCCAGTTTATTGTTGGTGCTGTCGCTTCTAATTCACGAAGTTTAATACACAACGTTGACAGTAACAGGGTGGAGCAATTGAATTCTATTATTGAGAAATTTGTAGGAGGGAAAAGAATAAATTTTACCCAGCGTCAGTCATATCAGTCCTGATGTTCAGCAGCTGTCGTGTCTTATAATACCAAAAGACCACTCTACACACTACAAAAATCACTTTTGGGTCTTAGTCCACAATCAAAATCAAAAATAGTGGAGCAAAGAAGAATCAGAAAGAACATCTTAAACAAAAAATACGTCCGTGTTAAAAAGAATTTATTTAGAAAATCAAAATCCCGTATAGACACACATTACGGTGAGAATTGCCAAAGACCAGATTTACCTTCTCCAGAATTTCAAAGTTTAAAGAGCACTTTCTTGGCCAATTTACGAAAGACGGACGAAGAGAGAGCACAAGTACATGAAGCCACTATTTTGCAACGAGATTGCAGTGAATGTCTTGAGTTACGTAGACAATTGCTAACAGCCTCAAATTTTGGCAAAGTTATAAATAGACGAAGTACTACCAGCTCGAGCATTGTCAAAACATTGTTATATAAAAGCAGCATTGCACATGTTGCTTCTATCAAACATGGGATAGACAATGACAAAATAGCTCTGAATCAACTCTCATTACAAGAGCGTGTTACAATTCAGCCTTGCGGATTGTTTATTGACAGTGATATTCCATATCTTGGTGCTACTCCGGATGGTCTGGTAAGAGAGGATGCTATCGTAGAGATTAAATGTCCAATATCAGCGTACAATACATCAATAGAAGACGCTGTTAAAGATAAGAAAATTAGATTCTGGAGGATGATTAATGGAGAAATGGTGGTCAATAAAAAGCACCCCTGGTATTTTCAAGTTCAAGGACAGTTGCATATTACTAAGAGGAATACATGTCTCTCCGCACTCTGGTCAGGAGAAAATAAACCTATTAAAGTTGAAATCATTCAGCGAGATGACACATTTTGGGCAAATCAAATGGTGGAAAAATTGAAACTCTTCTACATGGATCATATTTTACCAGAATTGGTTGATCCCCGACAGACAAGGAATATGCCGCTAAGAGAGACATCAAAAAAGATCACTCTAAAACAGAAGGTTAATGATTCAGAAAAAGAGGCACCCCCATCTAAATTTGCACATTCGGATACTTAAACAGACAACTATTGCATCATTTGCTTGAGGCCAATTTATACAAGCAATTTATTAAATTATTTGTGAGAATGCATTACATAATATTCAAAATGTGGTGTGGGCACCACACGACTTTCTTATACGAGGGATAAGCTACAATTATTGAGAATTGAAAAATCTAGTTACCCGTGCAAAACAAATTGTTGTTTATTAAATAGTGCATTATTTTATCTGTCAATTGCAGTTTAGTTTGTGACATTTGGTTGAATAGTGTCTGAGAAATAGTCCATAGAATAAGCTTCTGTTATCGGAAAAATGGAATTATCTCGAGAGAACTTTCGGATAATGATTTACTATGATTTCAAGAAAGGCTAGAGCGCGTAGGAGTGTGAGGCAAGTTTAAAATCGGCATTTGGGGATCTCGCACCATCATTGGCTACTGTTTATAGATGGCATAAAGAATTTGAGCGAGGTTGCAAGTCGGTGGTACACAAAAAAGGAGCTGGCTCTCCTTTAACTGCTGTTAACCCCGAAAACATTGCTGCGGTGAAGAAGATGGTGGAAGAGGACAACCGCATTACCTATGCAATGATAGAGTCGAATCTGAAGATTAGATCCTTGCAAGTGAGATCAATATTGCACGAACATTTACATTTGAAAAAGGTTGTATCTCGGTTTGTACCCCATCATCTGACAGATTTACAAAAAGCAGAACGTGTTAGAATTTGTCAACAAACTTTAAATATGTTGAATGCTGGAGGCCATCAAATTATTTCTAAAATTGTAACTGGCAATGAAACGTACATACCGTTTTTTGATGTTCCCACTCGCCAAGAAAGCTGAGTCTGGATACATGAAGACGGGGAAACCCCTACGATGGTGAAAAAACAACGAGCAATGATAAAAGTTATGAACGCAGTATTTTTTAGAAGTACGGGTTTGGTGCCCGCAATTAAATTAGAAGATCAGAAGACAGTTACCGATAAATGGTATGTTGAAAATTGTTTGCCTACTGTGTTGTGTAAAGTGCCCAGAAAAGGGATCATGTTACATCATGATAACGCATCGTAGCATATAGCAGGGACAACTGTTCAGTATTTAGCGGAAAACAAAATCAAAATTATAGAATAGCCTCCTTACTCACCGGATTTGGCGATGTGTGTGAATTCTGGCTATTTTTTCAGCTCAAAAAACATTTGAGAGGGAAAAGGTTCCAGTCAGAAGAAGAGATTGACATCGCCGTTAAGTGTTTTTTTGATAGTATTCCTAAGGATAGCTGGTTGAACGCTTTTAAACTATGGGAGGAGAGAGAATGGTTAAATGCATTATTGTAAATGGCAATTACTTTGAACATTTTTTAAAATAAAAATTCTAAAAACTTGTATCAATCTTTCTATTCTCAATAATTGTAGCTTGTCCCTCGTACGTACATGCGTTCCTAATTCTGCAAAAGTAGTTCCAAATTAAGTTTTAAATTTTATATCTTCCTAATAAAATAAATTTGTGAGTAAAAGTGTGGACATTTGGAAAAATGTTTATACAAAAAATATTCAAAATCCAGCCCAAGTACTTTTATACTCATGATAAAAGTCTATAAAATGAATAATTTGCGTAATACTAGAATAGAACCGCTATTACATAAGAGTAGTGTTACTTCCGGCCCGAATTTTAATTTTTTTACGAAGGTTATTAAAAATCAAGCAATAAATATATTCATACTCTTAATATATCTGACTAGAAAGCGTAACTTGCGAGATATTAGCAAAAAACTATTTTTTGATAAGAATCTACTTCCGGAATGAATTTCGATTTTCGATTTACAATTTTTTTCTTAAATTTACTTTAGAGTGCATTTTAATTCTATTGAGATTTGTCTAAACTTGGTAGTAACCAGAAAGAGGTAAAATTTGATTTTTTTACTGAAGTAAATTACTTCTTCCGATTTAACGATTTCATTGAAAATCTAATCATATCTTAAGAAGAAAATTATACTCATAAATATAAAGTTTGGTATTGATAGCTTTAGCCGTATAGCCGCTATTATGGCGAAAGAAAGATAGAGAGAGAGACGCACAGACATTATTCAAAAACCACGTTTCCAGTCTCAGGGCACTTCAAAACATGGACATCTGCACAAATTTCGATGTCGAATATTTTCATCATCACAATACTACCTTATACTACGTATAAGAAAGTAAAATATTTGATCGAGATTTATTGTTTACATTAAAAATTACTTACTTGTCCATGTATTCCCTTCTAATACATTTGATCTAGAATCAACATACAAGTAAGCGTTTGCGCTCGTATTTGATAAAACGTACATTGATGCGAAAAGTAGATACTAACATAATGAAGGGTTGTATTTTTCTTACTCTTTTAGTACAAAAGTATATACGGTAGTTTGACATAGAAAATAAATGTCATATCTGTTAGCTTCATGTTGCTGGAATTGGTTATGTAAGAAAAATTTGATATCGCACTCTACAGAAACAATAGTTTGACTATCTTTACAAGCCGCTCAACATAATTCTTTCCAACCGTAATGCCCAATTAAGAAAATAGCGCGCGCTGGATGTCCGCGTTATACTTTTGCCAGTTCCTTAGTCGGTGCGATGTCGACACATACTGACTAGTGTCAGCCAGCCCCGCTAGTGTCGCATGGATCAGTCAGATTATTCAAACATTGGTATTTTCGCTGAGGGATTCCGGCTCTTAAATTAGGATATTGTAATTAAAGGATTAATGAAATTAAATTCTTCAATTGAGCATTCAATAAAGAATGATTACAATCTAAGATAACAATTTGAAAAAATTGTAAGTAAATTTATAAAGCTTCATAATTCTTAAGTTATTTCGATGTTAAAAAAAGAAACTTACCTATATAGTTTCCTTCATGAACTGTCACTAGTGGAAATGAATATGTATGAGAGTAGTATATATTGTTTGTCCATGACAAAGTGTGGTAAATACATTTCCGTCCCAATGATATTTATATCGTCACAGATTGATAAAATGTACCGATAGGTAATTCATCTAAAGAATAATGTTGTACTTCGTAGTTTGGTATTAATTTTAATGGATAATTGTCAGTTTTAGATAATAATAATAATTAATTTCTTACTTAAATCTGATAGGATATTGGATTTTTTATCAAAATATAAGTAGGTATTGAACACGATGAATACTGACATTTCTAGATATTCTCAGGAGCAGTGAAGAGGAAATAAAATATTTTTTAATATATGTGGATTTTTATGTAGCTAGCTTCTGTATGCTTATTGAAATAACTTTTGCCAGTTGTTGGTAAGATTATTTTCGACTCTAACTTCAACACTCATTTTCAGTTCTTGTTTTTTTCTGATGTGATACTAAGAATTATCTTAATAGGTATAACATAATAAAAATATCTTTTGTTATCTAAACAACAATCGGCAACCATCTTCTGAATTAAGTCGGAATATTAATTGCACAAATTATTTTTGAAAAATGAAAACACTTTTAGTGCCATTGACAGATACCGAAACATAATGCTAGGTTTTGGTATCTGTCAATGGCGCAAAAAGCGTTTTTATTCTGCAAAAATGATTCGTGCAATAAATATTTGGACTTACTCCAAGGGTTTAGAATCGTCCTTATATGCATTTAATAATTTCCTCGTCTCGTCTCGTGATCATTAATTGCAAATATGCACATGAAAATATTTTACAACAAAAGAGAAACGTTTTTACTTTCTTATACGTAGTATAAGGAAGTATTGTGATGATGAAAATTTTCGACCTCGAGATTTTTGCAGATGTCCACGTTTTGAAGTCCCCTGATACCGAAAAAGTGGTTTTTAAAAAATGTCTGTGTGTCTGTGTGTGTCTGTGTGTCTGTGTGTGTGTCTCTCTCTGTGTGTGTGTGTGACCACGATAGCGGTCAAGCCGCTGTAGATATCAATTCCAAATTTTGTATTTACGTGTATAATCTCCCTCTTGAGATCTGATTAGTTTTTCAGTAAAATCGGTAGACCGGAAGTAGCAGTTTACTTCAGCTAAAAAATCGAATTTTGCCAATATTTCGTCAACTACTAAGTTTTAACAAATTTATAAAGAATTCATATATACTTAAAATTAAAATTGAGTATAATTTTATCTAAAAAGTTTTCCGAAATTCCTACCGGAAGTAGGTCTTTTACTCTTATCGAAAATCAGTTTTTTGCGAATATTTCGCAAGTCATGCCTTTTTGGCTAGTACGTTACGGATATAAAAGTATTTAGAACATAATTTTCAATATCTTTTGTATAAAAAAAATTTCAAAATTCAGAACCTAAGTACCACTTTTACTCTTATCGAATAGCGATTTTTTGCAAATATGTCGTAATTTATGCATTCTATATAAATTTATCAAGAGTACAAAAGTATTTAGAACTAGATTTGCAATATTTTTTGTATATATGAAATTTCAAAATTCGGACCGGAAGTAGCACTTTTACTCTTAGCGAGGAGCACTTTTTTGATATCTTGCAAAGTATGCATTCTATAGAAATTTATTAAGAGAATAGAAGTACTTAGAATAGGATTTTGAATAATATCTGTAAAAAAAATTCTTAAAATTCTGTAATTTGAAACGCTCATACGTATAAGAAAGTCGGGTGGTGGCCACACCTCATTTTTAATTTTGACAAGCGTACCAAGCTCAAAGGGTAGCAGACGTTTAAATTATCTACCTCTGAAAATCGTTATCAATACCAGTATTAATTGTATTTGGTAATGAAAATAAGTAATTAGTGCAAAATAGTTATAAAACGTTCGAGACAAAATTGAATAGAAAATATCGATTTAAAAGTTCTTATTTTGTAAAACACTGAAAATAGTAAATTTAATTTAGCCCAATAATAGGGAACATTTAAAACGAAATTTAAAATATCAGAAATTTAAATAAAAATAGCGCCATACTATATCTCTAGACAATTCAGGTCACGTATCCGGAGAAGATTAAATCGAATGGTGTTCGAATTTTTAATTACTAAATGTCTTTTTTCCGACCCTACTTCCCTACCTAATTTGTGATCGAGCGGTCCCATACACGTTTGACCATGACGGCTTTAATCGATTGATTGGTGCCCATTTATTCCACTGGTTTTTCTGACCCCAGCACATCTAAAGGTGCCTTTATATGATGTTACTAATGACCATTAAGAACTACCATTTTACTTTTGATTAATTTATATTTTATTATTTATTAAAACCGCGAGTACTGCCAAATATTAACAAAATGTATACATATGAAATAGAATATAAACAACTAATTTATATAATAACTATTATTAATGATATCATTAATACATTAACAATTTTCTGGAGTATCACCAGATACGCATCGCTTTCAAGGGCCTGAGGTGCATCTCCAGTTTTGCGTCTGCGCTGAAAAAAATACTCATCATCATAATCATAATTTATTAAAAATGCAGAATTTCATCATCTATTTGTGTATTATTCATTTATGAAATATTAGTAATTTTTACTTTCTTATACGTAGTATAAGGAAGTATTGTGATGACGAAAATTTTCGACCTCGAGATTTTTGCAGATGTCCACGTTTTGAAATCCCCTGATACCGAAAAAGTGGTTTTTAAAGAATGTCTGTATGTCTGTCTGTCTGTCTGTGACCACGATAGCGGTCAAACCGCTATAGCTATCAATTCTAAATTTTGCATTTAGTAGTATAATCTCCCTCTTGAGAACTTATTAGATTTTCAGTATAATCGGCAGACCGGAAGTAGTAGTTTACTTCAGTGAAAAAATCGAATTTTGCCAATATTTCGTCAACTACTAAGTTTAAACAAATTTATAAAGAATTCATATGTACGTAAAATTTAAATTGTGAACAAATTTATTAAAAAAGTTTTTCGAAATTCCTACCGCAAATAGGTCTTTTACTCTTATCGAAAATCAGTTTTTTGCAAATATTTTGTAAGCCATGCTTCTTAGACAGATACTTTACGAGTATAAAAGTATTTAGAAATTAATTTTCAATACCTTTTGTATAAAGAAAAAAATCAAAATTCGGACCGGAACTAACACTTACTCTTACCGAATAACGATTTTTTGCAAACATGTCGTAAATTGTGTATTCTATATACATTTATCAAAAGTACAAAAGTATTTAGAGTTGGATTTGGAATATTTTTTGTATAAATAAAATTTCAAAATTCGTACCGAAAGTAACACTTTTACTCTTAGCGAGTAATGCTTTCTTTCGAATATCTCGCAAAGTATGCATTCTATAAGAATTTTGAATAATTTTTATATAAAAAATTCTAAAAACTCTATAATTTGAAACTTTCATACGTATAAGAAATACATACTAAATTTGCCATTTTTTTTTATTTTAATTTTCAGTAATAGACCCTATTATTTCCAGTTTATATGTGCATTTCATACTGATGATTTTTTCTATTAATATAAATATTATTGGATATTTACTAACAATATTATTGTTCGAACGACTGAATAATATCTAGAAACATAACGCTTAAAGTTGCTCTTTCTAATAATTTATGAAACGTGCTTGTAATATACACAAGTCTAAATAGCAGGGTAATTAAAATGTTGATACAGCATTTAAAATAGTCTGTGCATGCAAAATTTATAACACGCCGCCCTGCTTCTGATTACGTCGTTAAATGCTTATTGTTAATGACATTAATATATTACAAATATGCACGCTTTGAATAGTAGTTATAAAACCGATCTACTTCATTCAGTAATAAGCATCGGCTGTTGAAATAATTACCGTATGACAATATTTAAATAGTCAATAATGAATGATGAATAATAATATTTTCCATTATATACACATATGCAGCTAGAGTATTATTGACACAGAACAGAGCGTCAAATAAAAAGCAAATGAAATTTCATACTATAATATAGCAAAACTAGAATGAATAAAGAAGAATCATTTCTGTGTGACATATTATTCCAACTGATCGACCAATTAGCAACTTTATCTTAATACGAACTATGTAACAAATACTTAAACTTAAGATATTGCTTTTTGGGCTTCTCAGGTCTTGACTATGAACTTTTGTTTTAGGCTGTGCTCTACTTTTAAGCCACTTTTATGTAATTTACACTAGATCCGAAGGTTTTCTATGTTCTTTTCAGTCTTCTTGTTTATATTGGTCAATTAACAGGAGCATCTCATTATTCATTCATATGTTTGGGAAGTCTACCTCTATGCTTTTGGAAAAACATCTGGATTCATCCTTTAACGTCTCTATCTTGAGATTCTTCTGCAGATCGTCATTTCTAATGCACCATTATACATCCGGTGTGCTTCGAAGTACCTTATTTTACAACCTTTAAATGGGTTCTATGTTCGTTGATTTAGGGAAACCCCCCGAGCTGCATATCTTAAGAGCAGATGAGTTCTAGGCATGTTTGTATATAAGCAGTTTATTGACTGCTATTTTTCACTACCTGCCAATGAGCAAATAATATTTTTATATTTTACATAAAGTTTTTTCATTTTCTTTGTAATGCGGTCCTTCTATTTTAACTTTACATCTAAGTTCATTCCAAAATACGTACTTGTACTTATTTTAATATGGTATCAGTAATTCATTTACAGTGATGGGTACGATATGTTGATTATTTTTTTTTATTTGTAAAGTTTATATTTACGGATTTTACTTCGCTGATCCTTATTTTCAACCTTTTGCTTTTTGATATTTGCTTCTATTGCTAAATACGGCTATGTCCTTTGCAAAGGTGTTTTATTGTATCTGTTTCCGGGATATTAGAAGTGTATGGCAAATACAAGACTGACTGCGCTTTCTTCAGGTAGTCATGCTTTTATTTGCTGCAGTTCAGAGTATTCACTTTCCTCTTTTACTTTGAAGAATCGATCTGTTGGATAAGATTCTAGAAACATAACATACTGTTTTAAAGTATTCGTTTCATTTTATTTATGCGTTCTTTATGTTAGAGCTTATCAAATGCTTCTATAGCATCTAGAGAAATTGCATACGCTTTTTCTACTAAGTCTATGATTCGATGGAATTGGCCTAATATAGAATGGTTTTCGTGCAATCCAAATTAATGTTCATTTATTAAAGATTTTCATTCTATAATGGCGCTTTACTTGGTTTTTGGGATCATTATCACTTTTACTCTTTATCAAACACTAGGACATATGGGTCAGGCTATATTGATCAAATTTAAGTTACTATTATTAAGATATATTGTAAGTTTGATACTACATCTGCTTGTTAGTGTTTTAATATTGCACCAGTGATATAATATTCAGTTTTTCTGAATTTATGTTTCTTTTAATTTTAATCATCTTCTTCTTCTTCAATTATTTGTTTGCTTCTAAGATGAATTTTGCAAATTGGTTTATTAGGTTCAAAGATTCCTGTGGAAACAAGGTTGCTGTTTATTTGTAATAGGGTAAGTCCGGGAGAGTTCGACCACTTTTTGGGGAAAAAATTATAACTTGCTTGTGTTCTGAGATAAAAAAAATTTAAACCGTCAAAGCATTGCCCAAAGGGTTTAGAGACTATACAAAATATAATTTATGATATCATAGTAAAATAAATTTTTATTTTGAATAAAAAGTACAAACACTGCAACTGGGCGATCTCACCCGTATATCTGGGTTAGACCGACCACCAACTACGGGTGAGATCGACTACAAAAAATAACAAACGTATATCTTCGAACAGCATAATAATAATAGTATAATAGACAAGTATAAACAAAATTAGTTTTTACGACTTTTCTTTTTAATTTTTCCGCATAAATCTCAGAAATTCTCAAATTTCGAGCATGAATTATGAAGCCAACGACTGCAATTCACACATTTGATCCAGTCATCGTTCTTAGTGGTTTCAAAATAATTTTCCCCACACCCGGACTTTCGCTGTCCGAATCTGAAGATGCTAATTGATTTTTCGGTTTAGCCACATTTCTTTTTAGAATTTGACAGTTTTTTTGTTTCTTTGTATTTTTTTTTGTTCTTCTGAATCTCAATGCGATCTGAACTATTTAGAATGACTGCAAGCTGTCTACCTCGTGTTTTAACCACTGCTTTTGCACTAGTATTAGGAATTGGCGAAATAACGTTCTCCAACAATTTCCCTGGTGTGGGGTCAGTATCAACTGTTGCAGTGAACAGATCTTGCGAACAGCCAGGCAAAGGTGATGAAATACGTTTGTTAGTTTCCTGAATGGTAGTGAACCGTGGCGCAGTCGAAGAAGGGGATGGATTTTTAGCCATACTACTAGAGTCATGTGATGTGGCTTCTTCATCTTGTTCCATTTGAATGGCAATATACGCGTAATCTGGAATGGCTTCTGGATTAAAAGGCGCAATGGCTGTGGCTCTAAAACCAGACATCCCATTTTCCGCAGTTGTGGCTTTACCCCAGGCTTTTCCCAAAAGGTTTCCAAATACCATCCTTGTTATTTTCCTATCTGGATTGGTTTTTAAGAAAGTGTTACAAGCCGCATAGTAATTGTTTTTTATTGATTTAAAAAAGGACCTGTCTAGAGGTTGTAGGTAATGAGTCGCGTGACTCGGCAAACAAAGTAGAATGATGTCGTTCGCTTCGCAAAATTCCAGTACTTCTACAGAATTTGTGTGAGAAGTATGGCCATCGACAATTAACAACAGCTGGTTTTCGTGGCAGAAAATGGGATTCCAACCAATCCTTGAAAATGGTAGCGTTGACATACGCCGATTTAACTGACATAGCAATTTAAGATCCATGTGGCATTCCGTCTAAAAATTCATCCTTTCTATTTTTTCCTTTAAGTATTGCGTAAGGTGGGAGACACATTCCCTCTGCATTACAGCAAGCTATGACGGAAATGGTTTCGCCCTTCTCGCCTGATGTCAACGAAGAAACATTTTTTTTTGCGGCTAGCACTTCAGTTGGTTTATTGTTCAACTGCAAACCGCTTTCGTCCATGTTAAAAATATTAGAAGGTTTGTCATGGAGTTGATTATCAGTGAGAATATTGTCTAATAGCGTAAAATAGTGTGTCACATTGTCACGGTTCATTCCAGTCGCTCGAGCAATCGAAATTCTTTCGGCTTTTCTAATTAATATATCTGGATGTCGTCGCAAAAAAGAGTTAAGCCAATCATAGCCGGCTTTGCCGTTTTCTTTATTGAACGTGTGCTTCAATTTCAGTTGTTTGGCAAGTTGAAAGGCCCATATTCTGAAGGACTTCCGATCTGGTGCAAATCCAAATGGTTGCATTTTTTTAATATGTCGCACCAATTTAAGTTCTGCATCATCTCCCAACACCGATGATGGACCCAGTCTCTTTCGTTTTATTCCGTCCAACTTCTTAATATAATCTTTTAGAGTTGTTTTGGGAATCCCAAACTTTCGAGCGGCTTCATTTACACCCATTGTACGATTTTGTACAAATTCAATTGCATTTCTTAAAGAATCGGCACACCATTTAGCTCTTTCTTCATTTTTTCTTTTGTAAATTGTGGGCATTTTTGTTAATCTGTAAGAATATTATTTTACAATATATTTAACTGTTTAAATTGGGCTTCATTAAATCTCTAATTTCCTTCAAATCAAATTTTTAATTTTTGTTTCGTGGTCGATCTCTCCCGGATTCATGTGGTCGAACTATACCAAAGTCACGGGAGAGATGGACCACCTTATTAACTGGAGCAACAACGAAGAACGACTACATTTTTGAGGTTATGTTACAGATTCATGCATATTTTATCATCCAGTATCGAAATAATTTAAATAAACTTACCCGTCTTTAAAATATCACTAACACAGTAAATAAGTCAAAAAACTTTCAAGTTCGTAAAAAGTTTAAAACTTAATTTATAAATTCACACTGATGTCACGGCCCGTGTTTACACGTTGGTTGCAACAAGCTCAACTAATTCCATCGAATATGTGAGACACAGGGCCCTCTCTTGCTTTTTTCATGAGTTATCCGTACTGGTCGGACTGTCCCGGTGGTCGATCTCTCCCGGACTTACCCTATTATATAACAATAATCATTAAGTCGTCGTTTTTAGTTCGTACTTTGGCCATGTCGGCTGCCAAAACGATTCAACCCTTATTATTGTATGTAGATATTTAAAAAATCAGTTAAGTGAACTTACCTACACGAGATTTATCATAGTAACACCAATGATTTATTGACATTATACAGGGTGTGGCAACGACCTGTAATCGGTCCCTTACGGTGTACATATTAACTTGATTGAAAAATGTTTTTAGTAAAAGTTATTTGGGAAAGCACAGGCTATGACCTAAAATTACTTTGATGTATACAGGGTGTTTAGTTTCCTCCCTACCTTATATAAATTTCTTATTTTAAATGGAACATACTATATATTGTTACATTTTTGAATTCCTGGGCGCAATATAAGCCAAATTTGTACAACACATCATATGGATTAAATTAATGGTTTTCGAGATATTTCGTATTAAAGGAAAAAAACGCATTTTTAATAATTTCTTAAAAAATTTATATCTCCTGCATTTGTAATTCTTTTGTAATAATTTTTTATACCATTATAACAACAGTTCAAGATGCTCAGCCAATACGAAAAAATGTTCATTTTATAACATTGGGTGTTTGGAAATTGAACATGAATTTGAAAATTTTAAAATAGTTGTAATAATTTTTTTTCAAATGTAACACCCTGTATATTTCTACGCCGTTCGATTCAGGCTAAAGACCGCTTTCGTTTGCATATAACACTTCATATACCCAAAGCCAATAGTTTTGGAGTTATACTGTATACTATAGGGATTCTGAAACATAAGCCACGACTAACAAACGACAGGAATCGCATTAGCCTTATTGAGCTAGAAGCAGAATGTGTTATTGCCTTAATGAATGTGCTGCATAATAATATTTCAGTTAAAAGAAACAAATAGTTTTATTCTGTAAACAATTTTTAATGGAAATGAATAAATAAACATTAAAACAAAAACAAAAAAGCATTACAAAATTACATGAACTGTTCAAAATGACCGCCTTCGTTATTTATGCAGAGACGTAGTCTTCGATGAACCGAGTCTCGGACTCGCAAAAGTGTTTCACGTGTTATTTCCTGAAAAGCTAAAGTAATTCTGTTTCTCATGTCATCCCGAGTAGTTAAAATCTCCTTGTAGACAATTTCTTTAATGTGACCCCATAGAAAAAAATCTAAAGGTGTCAGATCAGGAGATCTAGCTGGCCATGTTACTGGTCCCCTTCTTCCAATCCACCTTTCTCTGTACATTTCGTCGAGCATTTGGTTTGCTGCCGCATTGTTGTGACTTTGGGCTCCATCGTGCTGATACCACATATTGGCTCTTACGTCCAGTGGTACATCTTTTAGTAATCCTGCTAGTTCATTGACAAGAAAGTTTCTGTATATTGCGCCATGTTAAGTGGCCATCAAAGAAATGTGGTCCAACGACGGTAGTACCAATAATACCTCCCCAAACATTGAGCGACCACCTATGTTGACGATGGGTTTCGTTCACTAGGTGCGGATTTGCGTCCGCATAGTAATGATAATTATGCCTGTTCACATACCCATTGTTGTGAAATATGGCTTCGTCTGTGCAAAGAATATTATTTAAAAACCCTGGGTTTTGGTCTACATTATCTAACATCCTTTGACAAAACTGCATACGATTGTAGTGATCCATTGGTAGCAACTCCTGGTGCAGTTGTACTTTATACGGATGAAATTTGTATTTCCGTAATATTCTTGATACTGATCTTTCACTAAAATCAAGATTTTTACGAATATTTCGTATACTAACATGTGGATTTTCTACAACTGCTTGTAACACTCGTTCTTCATTTCCTTCGTTTATAACTGTTTTTGGACGAAAACTGAAATTATATTTTATATGTCCATCAGCGATAAATCTCTCTTTTAGTCGCTCAAATGCTGATATTTGAGGACATCTGCGATTAGGGTATTTCACTTTGTACAAGCGACTTGCCAATAAACAATTTTGTTGGGCTTCTCCAATAATAAATGTCATATCGACCAACTCTTCTTTAGAAAAATTCATTTTAAAAACTCTAGGCATGTAAGATCTAAGTCTCTTTTTATTTTAGAGGACTTACTCTTCAGGAAGCACTGACTATGATTGAAGATGATGAAGACTTTTGTAGAAATACGGAAGAAATAATTTTATATCCTCCAGTAAATGCATGTGAAGATCAAACAGATGAGGATTCCGGAGACGAATTTGATTTTTCTCTCAATAATTTGCCGGGATCTCAACTTGGTGCCGCATCTGATGTAAAATTTCATTCTGACGATGAATGGTCTTCTGATGATGATGTACCCTTATCTACTTTTATAAAATCTTCCAAGCATGCTAAGGATAAGAAAAAATATGACTGGGAACATATTGACTTGACTCCTGAGACGTCCACTTTTGAAAATGAAACTATAGTAGCCAATAGAATGACACCAATCGATTTCTTTTCTTTATTTTTTGATCATACTTTACTTCAACTAATATTGGACAAAACTCAGTATTATGCTCAAACAAAAAACCGTACACAACTCATAGAAATGTCCGAGCTAAAAGCTTTTCTTGGCGTGTTAATCGTCAGTGGATACGTACAACTTCCGAGACGTAGAATGTTTTGGGAACGAGAAAAAGACGCTCACAATAGCTTAGTGAGCGATGCAATTACGCGAGACAAGTTCGAATATATTTTATCAAACTTTCATATTGTTGATAACGCTGCCTTGAACCAACAAGATAAGTTTGCCAAACTGAGACCTCTTTTTGAACATCTGAATAAAAATTTTTTTAGAGCTAGCTCCTTTTGAACAAGATCATTCTGTCGATGAAGCCATGGTGCCGTATTACGGCCGTCATGGGTGTAAGCAATACATCCACGGAAAGCCGATAAGATACGGTTACAAGCTTTGGGCAGGAACGACCAGATTAGGGTATGTCGTATGGTCTGACCCATATCAAGGAGCTTCTATAGAGAAAACTTCAGACTTTGGCGTTGGAGCAACAGTAGTTCTCAACTACGCCAATGTCTTACAAGAACGGTGGCCTAATACCGCTTTTCACTTGTATTTTGATAACTATTTTACCTCTGTACCTTTATTAGAAGAATTGTCGAAGCGTAAATTATTTGGTACAGGTACTGTTAGAGAGAATCGTCTCCCAGGGAAGCCTCTACTTGATAATAAAGTAATGAAAAAGCAAAACCGGGGTTACTTCGACTACCAAAAAATTAAAGGCTCCAACATCATTGCCTTGAAGTGGAATGACAATAATATAGTATGTTGTTTGTCAAACGAAGCAGGCGTAAATCCTATTCATTCTACTAAACGATATTCCAGGAAAGATAAAAAAATTGTTCAAATCTCTCAACCGCATGTGATTTTTCTATATAATAGAAATATGGGCGGTGTTGACAGGTCCGATGAAAATATTGCCAAATATAGAATTTCAATTAGAGGCAAGAAGTGGTATTTTAGTCTTGTTTCTCACTGCATCGACTTAGCCATAAATAATGCTTGGCTACTTCATAGAGTTTGGGGCGGTGAACATGATCTTTTGAAGTTCCGACGCAGCATTGCCATTACAATGTTATCTCAACATAAAAAACGGAAGAACTACAATAGAAGCCACGCTTCCGCTACGGGTAACTAAAGTATATTTATCATTTGATTCTTGACTAATTCTAGACATTGCAGCTATTCAGAACGACGCACTAAGGTACGATGCTATTGAGCATTATGTTATTCCACAAGAAAAACAAACGAGATGCGCTGAATGCCATACGAAAACAACTACACGTTGTATGAAATGTGACATTGGGTTACATGTCAAATGCTTTGTTATTTTTCACACTAATCGTTAAGCTTTATATTTTTATATTCTTCTAATTAAAACTAGTTCAAACAATGTTCATACCTTTTATGCCTAGTGTCCTACATTTAGTACACCATTTTCCACTTAGTTTTCCCTTAGCTAGAAAATACAAAAACTATTGGCTTTGGGTATATGAAGTGTTATATGCAAACGAAAGCGGTCTTTAGCCTGCATCGAACGGCGTAGAAATATACAGGGTGTTACATTTGAAAAAAAATTATTACAACTATTTTAAAATTTTCAAGTTCATGTTCAATTTCCAAACACCCAATGTTATAAAATGAACATTTTTTCGTATTGGCATCTTGAACTGTTGTTATAATGATATAAAAAAATTATTACAAAATAATTACAAATGCAGGAGATATAAAATTTTTAAGAAATTATTAAAAATGCGTTTTTTTCCTTTAATACCAAATATCTCGAAAACCATTAATTTAATCCATATGATGTGTTGTACAAATTTGGCTTATATTGCGCCCAGGAATCCAAAAATGTAACAATATATAGTATGTTCCATTTAAAATAAGAAATTTATGTAAGGTAGGGAGGAAACTAAACACCCTGTACACATCAAAGTAATTTTGTGTCATAGCCTGTGCTTTCCCAAATAACTTTTACTAAAAACATTTTTCAATCAAGTTAATATGTACACCGTAAGGGACCGATTACAGGTCGTTGCCACACCCTGTATACAATATATAAAATAATACGTCAAAGTGTTTCCTTATGGTCTTAAAGATCTATTGATATATAGTTCGTTTCAAGAAATATGAGCGACTTGTATAAGGTGATAATCCGGATTAAAGAGAAACCCTTTCCTCGAGCTGCTTTCTAATTATCTGTAGACCGTACCTGATATTTCTCAAGTGCTTCTTAAATACCCGCTGCAGCTCGAGGGAAGGGTTTCTCTTTAATCCGGATTATCACCTTATACAAGTCGCTCATATTTCTTAAAACGAATTATAAGCGTTGATTCACTTTGTTCTTGCTTCATTCGCAACTTACATGTTGGTACAGCATTTTCTATTAGATATGCAACATCATAATATTTATATATCAATTGGCAATTGGTCAGAGTAAAGTCTACTGCTTCAGGTTAGTATTCAGCTGCTGCCTTTATTTACAGATTTATTCTAATAGCATCTTTTTGGAATTTAAAAAACAAATTTGAATTTGTCATTACAAATGAATTATATTGATAAGTGCATTCATTTTCCAGCACAATTAAATTCATAAATCATTAGTTAAAAACATAATAATAAAAAATTAAATAACTACGTATAATAAGTTGAATACCATAAAATAAGCAGCCGCAAAACAGGCACACAATTAACCACAAACAAAAATGACGCCTAGAGTCTAACAGATGAGACACGTATTCGACATGCGTCGCATGTACAACTTTTGGACTTCTTAAGAGTGCCTTAACTATTACAATAGATTTTTGATTTGTTTTTTTAACATTATACAATTTTATTTATAGGCTGTAAGGTGATAGGTTAATAGGAATTTTTGAAGAAGACTTAATAATTTTCTTTTAATAATAATGCAGTTTTCACTCGAGCAAAATTATATGATAAGAAAGAACGTGCTAAGACACCTTCTCCGAAGCATATAGGATTTTGTCAATATCTATAGTACGTAACCGTCTTTTCAATTTCAGGATTAATTTCGTATGCATTAGATTTCCCTTTCAATTGGCACCTAAGCGTAAAACTGCATGAACTGCCTTAAATATCTTAGCGTCAATTTATATTCCTATATAATCTGAGAGCACCAAAGTACCTTAACCTTAAATATTTTATTTTAATGCTTTAGCGATACTCCCAAATGTTGATTAGTGTTCTTGTCAATGCTTTTGCTAAACATACATTTCGAAATAGTTGAACGATAATAACTGATGAGAAACAAAGTCTGCTCAGGTATACAAAATGAAAATGCACGACTTTAAATTTTAATAAAGATACTTAGTAATAGTACAGTATGGCTATTATTTTATAGTACTGAAACTTTTAAAAATTATTCAATTAACATAATATGTAATAATAAATTAACACTTAAGTATTAACGTTATGAATGACGTGTTCCAAGTGCTCTCCATTATTGCATATTTGTGACCATATCTGAAATCAGAGACTGTCGCATCTGTCGTATTGCTTCTGTAATCTTCTATTTTAACTGGTGTATTGTAGGTGGAGGGTTATCTAGGAAAAACCTATAGTTTCAGCATACCCCAAACGTGTGTATCCAATGATATTAACTCTGGAGACTGAGATGGAAAAGGAAACCCGGTGAAACGAGAAATTACATATTTTCCAAATGTCTCCCGCAGGACCGTTCTTGTAGCATGGACTGTTTGGCACGCTGCCACATCTTACTGACAAAACGGGCTACCGAACGGTATGTATCTTGATCTGCAAAACATCCGAAGATCATCTACAAACGGTGTAAGAACTTGAGTAATATAACGCCCTTGATTAACAGTTACTGCATGTCCGCCTTCCTCAAGTAAGGCCTCATAATTCGTCTTCCAGAGAATTCGCACCAGCCACTTTTTCACTATTCAACGGCATTTATTGCTCGTCTTCTGGTCGTTGGAAACCTAAAAATCTATTGCTACGCCTATTTACATGACCCGACAAAAAAAATTAAATTAGTCACTGTGCCAGATGTTACTGATGAAACTGAGATTATCATATTGCAGAGCAACGATTCTGATATTACTAAAGTCTTACAGCATAATCACCCATTGTCAATTATTGGGTCGTCTGAATTACGTATGAATGGGCATTATTTCAATATCTTCTGAAGAGTCCTCCTGTTCATATTCAATTTTGCGGCAGATCTCCGTTGATTACGACTGGTAAGTCCATAATTTGATTGAATACTCATTTGTAATTTCTGTTGGTATCCACTGTTTTTCTACGTCCACCTCTACCTTTCCATTGGTGTAGCACACTTCCAGTTCTACTAAATTTTGTTATAATGTTAATAACTTGGTGCATGTTTATTAAAATTTTTCGAAAATGGATCGCCGACAAATTTAACGCTTGGACCATTTTGACTACCTAAACCGCATGAGCAAAAATAGTACTCAACTAAAAAGACTTTTTCAGTAGATAACATTATTTATGAACTTGCAAACATATCAGTAGATCTAACTAAAACCAAACGTTAATGTTTATGTCAAATAACAGACGCAATTGTAGAGGTTGAACCACTAGAAGACCTATCGTTTCAGTACTGTAAATTAATAGCCATATTGTACGTTATGTGTAACACTTTAAATTAAAAAAATATTTATTTTCTCTTCTCACCACTAATTATAATAATATGCATATTGTTTGTGATATTCCACAATCATTTCCGCATTATTGTATATATTTTCCGCTTAACTGTAATCCAGTGTAGATTTTAAGTGGATCGTCTGGGGGATTCTTCGAGATAAATGGAATTAAACTAGGAATCTTCTCGGCAGTCCATTTGAATATTAATTATCGAAGTCGACGTTTAAAAAATGCATTTACCTTTTTAATTTGCTAAAAGTATAACAATGTATTCGGTTAAGAGTGTATCTTTCTTCTGTTCGTACTCGAAAACTCTTTTAAAAAATTTTCGTTCTATGTAAATATTTGTTGTCGACGTTTCGGAGAGAGTATTTTTTAACGGTTCCATGTTGCAGGTTATTTTAGGAGCGGGCTGCAAATTTTACGGTTTTTAGCCCTGAGGTATGCGCTTCCTTTTCATAATGAACTTTAATAAAGTACCATTGAATTATATAATACGTATATTTTCATTTTTTGTTATTTTTTAAATATTCTACAATTTTTTTTTGAACCCATTAAGATAAAATGTATTAATACAATCACAAAAAATAAATGTCACTTTTGATATGATTTTATTAATTTTTATTAATCAATATTTACTGTTTTCATTGAAAGAATGCATCAAGCACATTGCTGACAAGTTATAATAACATATCTTGGAAGATTACTCTTTATATTCAATATAATAAAGTTATTGTGCTGATCGTGGAAAATTTCACACACATTCATTGTTTCGTGATAGCACTACTGAATGCCACGAAAATTCTAAAAACCTAAGCGTATCCGGCTCACTTCGTGTCAATTTAGTTCTTGAATACAGAAGTGCTAGATGCCGCTATGCTCCTGTGCGGAGGCTGAGTGGTTCGGAGGATACTCAAATATGCAATGAAAGTCGAATGCTCGATTTTAAAAAAATGCTTATTCAAACCACTATCAAGGTTTCAAAGCAGACATAAAACACAAAAGAAAAATATGAAGAGTTGAGTAATATTATCCTAACTAAACTATACCAGATTCCTAATAATATGACAATTATATATAATTAATAGGAAGTGCCTCCATAGCCGGCGCCGGTCTCCGTTTTGTATGCATATTGATGCCGGCTACGGCAAATAAAATGATCTGAATCTGCGCATGCTCCTCTATACGTCCTAACATCTGTTATCGACGATTGTTTCCTTTTATTGACCAGCACGTGATCTATTTGTGTCTGCGTTTTCTGATCTGGTGAGATCCATGTTACTTTGTGTTGTCTCGGATGCTCATACTTAGTACTACTAATTACCATGTTTGTTCGTTCTGCTAAGTTACATAATCTATATCCGTTGTCATTTGTTTTGTTATGTATTGTATATTTCCCGGTTACTTGTCTATTAGATTCCTCCTTCCCTATCTGTGCATTCAGATCACCCAATACTACAATGGTATCTTCTTTTGGTATTCTTTCAATTTCCATTTCCATGTCTTCGTAGAATTTGTCCTTTATTTCTTCATCTGCTATTTCTGTGGGTGCATATATGTTTAATAATGATAATTTGAGCGGTTTTGTATCCAGTCTCATGTAAGCCATTTTTCCGTTTATTGGTCTGAATTCCAGTACACTCTTTCTTAATTTTCCTAGTATCATGAATGCCACTCCTTTCTGTCCTTTCCTTTCTTCGCCCGAATACATCACTGTAAAATTCTTTTTATCTATTCTCCCTTTTCCTTCCCATCTCGTTTCCTGTATTGCTGCCACATCTATTCCGTATCTTTCCAATTCCCTTGCGATTTCCTGCATTTTTCCTGGTACCAACATTGTCCTCACATTCCATGTGCTTATTCTGATTTTCTTATTTCTTTGCTTCCGCTTTCCGTTGTTCATGTTCTTGCCTCCCAATTTACTATTTATTTTTTCATCGTTTACTACCATCTTACTATATATTTCATGTCCGTTCGTTTGCCAAGCCAAGTCCATTGTTCCCTCTCCAGCTTTTCTTTTTGTTAGTTTTTTGTAGGTTTTTGCACCACAGTTTTTCCATCTTCATCCCAGTACATTTCCCTTCCATCAACTTTTATTTTCATGTATCCTACTTTTACATTCTTTCCCTCTTCTCTCATTTTCTTGGCCATTAATCTCAGTTTCTTTTGCACATCCCTCTATTGCTTTGTTAGATCACTATCAATATATATTTCTTTTCCTTTCAATTTACTTTTACTTTTAAGTACTTCCATTTTTCCCTCAAAAGTTTCCATTGCCACTAAAATTTTATCCTGATTAATCTTTCTCACTTCTTTAATTTTACTTTCTATTCCCAACTCCGTCTTCATCCATTCCTCCATCAGTCTGTTCAATTCTCCGTTCCTCTCTTCTATTTTTTTTCCTGTTACAACTATATTATTCTTTCGTTTCTCCTTCTCCATGTTTTCCACTTTCCTTTCTAAATTTTTAAATTTATTTTCCAGCTCTTCATATTTTTGTTCCCATTTCTGATTTATCTCTTTTATTTCATTTCTTAACGCCTTTATTTCCTTATTGCTTCCCTCCAATTCTTTTCTCATTTCGCTCTGACCCTTTCTAACCTGTTTTACCTCTTCTAACAGTTGCTAGCATATTTCCGTAACGCCTTTTTTCTTTCTTGTATCCGAGCTCGCACTTTCCGAATCCGACATTTTATCGAAGTCCTTGATCCGACCCTGTTCCCCTGTTTACATTCACGAACCTCTTATATTCGTTTTTGCTCTGCCTCTCGCATGTGTACGCGCAAAAAGCAAATCCCGGTCCACCCGTCGGAAATCTTGCTTTTATGGAAACACAGCGATTCTTATTTTAAATATTATTGTGGTATTTTTGTTCCTACCTTGCTAATGTTGCGATTTCTCTATTTTATGTATTCCTCTTTTAGACACTAGATTTTATACTGTTTGTCAATTTATTACTAGTAACTACACATATATTTGGGTTTTATTACGGAGCGACAAATCACCAACCTTTCTCTACACAAGCCAGAACCGAATTATTTAATTTTTTTATTTAATTGCAAAAATTCTATTGAGGTATTTCCATTCCGGGAGAATAATATATAAAACAAAAATAGGATCAACCAAATATGTACTTCCTATCGTCAGTTATGATCGAGAGTGCATAGAAAAATTATGGTTTTTGTAGTTTTTCTGAATTTTCCAACTTTCCTTTGCAATTGTCCCAGATTTTTTTTCCGAAAACTTTTCCAAGACCATAACAAACAAAACAAAAAAGAATTACGCATATACATCGTTCGAACCGTGAGTTATGGTTTTAAGTTCATACAAAAATCCTCCAGTAAAAAGCACTTTCTGTTTCACCTGAATTTTCCAGGCAACTTTTCCAGTTTTTCATTCCATATAAACCTAAATAAAGTGTGAGATTTGATAAAATGGAAAAAGAAGAAATTTATATATAAGTGTTAGAAATACATTAAATAAAATAAAATAAAATGTCCATATATTAATACGTGAAAAAAAAACTCTTCGGCGAAAATACGCCAATGTGAAACACATATTAGTAGACAGCGGACGTGCCAGGTTTAAATTACGACGGAGCAAACAAATAATGTAAACAACACGCAGTTACTGAATAGCCACTATACATATAGCAAACTGCAACATCTGCTTACTCCCGAGAATGCCAGCAAAAAGAGTCGTCTTTCCTCATAAAATTCGTTTCTTTATCGGCGTAGGTAGTAGCGTGAGGGGTTTTTAAAATTTATTGTATTTACTTTATACTTCGCATTATAATAGTATATTAAAATACAAGTTTCATACGACACGATTTTTGCGCACGCGTTCAAGTTTAGAAAACGAGCCGCTAGGCGAGTTTTCTAAAGAACAAGTGCGCAAAATGTCTTATGAAACGTGTATTTTATACTATTTTCTCTATTTCGGTTATTAAAAGTTCAAAAAAGCTTAAAATAAGAGACATGTTTTGTTCGAATATTTTAGAAATTTTGCTTTTTTGAAGTTGGTTACTCTGATTTTTAAGTAGAACGTTTTAAATATTTGAATATCGGTGGTGCTATATGTAATTGTGTTTAAAATTCAGACTGATTTATACAATAAATTATTTCAAATTATCAACAAAAAGGACGAAATAAATAACTGTACGCCCCCAGAGATTCGCAAAATAGCAGAAGACAATTTACAAAATCTTTCGTCCACAAACTCTACATATTTATCAAAACAAACTTTTATAACAGTTGTACTATTCAACATGTAAGTAAATGTCAATAGTAGCATCCGAAAACTTATCATCCAACTCTGCTTAACAATTTATATTGCTAATTAGTAAGTGAAATGTTAGCATGTGTGCTTTTTATTCTTTGTACAATTTTATTGCACATTTTTGTTACTTTAAAGGCTTATATTTTGACATTTAAATACGATTTGGTTCCTTTTTTTTTGTTACCAAATTCAAAAAAATAAAATTAGCATGTGATAAAGTAATACTTTATGCAACCAAAACGGGTGTCGTAAAGTGAACCGGAATAGAAAATAGTATATTAAAGGACAAGTTTCATTTTGACGTTTCAAAGTTCGAATTCAGAGTTTAAGAAACGAGTGGCGTAGCCACGAGTTTCTTAACTGAATGAGTGCTTTAATGTCAAATGAAACGTGTCTTTTATGCTATTTTTTGCAATTAGTTTTAAAATTTCTCTTTTTGTAAAAGCAAAACGAGAAAAATTTGATAATCAAGGGAAATTTTGTGGCGGTTGTCACCTTGGTTTGGCACAAGATTTAAATTGACAAGTTAATTTAAAATTGACACATTTTTGATAATTTTCAACAGAATGTTTCTACTGCACACGGTATCACTATCACTTCGAAAGATAATCCAAACGTTAATATAAATGTTTATAATAGTTGTACTATTTCAAAGATTAATTAAAAATATCAAATCTTACAATGAATTTCAATATAAAAAATGAGGTGTGGCCACCACACGACTTTCTTATACGTATGAAAGTGTTACTTCCGGTCCGAATTTTGAAATTTCATTTATACAAAAAATATTCCAAATCTAACTCTAAATACTTTTGTACTCTTCATAAATATATATAGAATGCATAATTTACGACATATTTGCAAAAAATCGCTATTCGATAAGAGTAAAAGTGATACTTCCGGTCTGAATTTTGAAATTTTTTTTATACAAAAGATATTTAAAAGTACATTCTAAATAATTTTATACTCGTAATGTACCTGCCTAGAAAGCATGACTTGCGAGATATTCGCAAAAAACTGATTTTCGATAAGAGTAAAAGACCTACTTCCGGTAGGAATTTCGAAAAACTTTGTTAATACAATTTTTCTCAAATTTAATTTTGAGTACATTTGAATCCTTTATAAATTTGTTTAAACTTAGTAATTGACGAAATATTTGCGAAATTCGATTTTTTCACTGAAGTAAACTACTACTTCCGGTCTGGCGATTTTGCTCAAAATCTAATCAGTTCTCAAGAGGGAGATTATATTCGTAAATACAAAAGTTGGAATTGATATCTACAGCGGTTTGACCGCTATCGTGGTCACACACACACACACACACACACAGACACACACACACACACACAGACATTTTTTAAAAACCACTTTTTTGGTATCAGGGGACCTCAAAACGTGGACATCTGCAAAAATCTCGAGGTCGAAAATTTTCATCATCACAATACTTCCTTATACTACGTATAAGAAAGTAAAACCTCAAACTTGCTTACAAAATGTCATATTGACATATCCATTTCTGTTGTAATGTGACCAACTTAAAATAAATCTGTTTAAATGTTCCATTTCTGTTACGCAACTAGTGCTGTAATAGACCCTATTACAGCACTAGTGAAATAAATGGTATGATTACGGTACTAATTGCAAAAATAAAGTTATATATGTATATACCTATTCATACTTACGTTAGTTTCGTTTTTTCATTGTTTTGACTGTTAATTACGTTCTTTGTAATTTTTGTAATAGTTCCTGTTTAATGCCGTTTCATTGAATCTATTTCTCCCAATTATCATGACGTAAGTGTGCACTGGATTTTGCTAAGTTTCAATAACATACGCATACATTTTTAGTTATCATTTATTTTGATCTAGAACATTGTTTATGTTACTATATTATGAACGAACGTCGAGAATGGCCTCGTAAAACAATGGCAAGTTAGATAAGGGCCATGATTGTATGTCCTCCTTTGTCAGTGATTCCGAAATTTATTGCACAGTCTGTAAAATATCGTTACAGAATGCCCAAAAAGTGCACGTACAACGTCACTTAGCATCGCTAAAACATACACAGACATTGGACCCGTTGAAAGCTGACAATTTTAACGAAGAACTCTGGGAAGCTTTAATGGCGGCTAATATCCCGTTAAAGAAACTTGACAAACCCACTTTCAAAACATTACTTCAAAAATATACTGGTCGAAATGTTCCTGATGAATCCACCTTACGGAAATATTATGTTTCTAACTGCTTCACGAAAACAGTAGAATGCATTAGAATACATCTTTCAAATCAGTACCTATGGATAAGTGCCGACGAAACTGTTCATATATTATGTGTGGTAAATGTTGTAGCTGGTGTACTACATCCAACTATTCCATATAACGCATATGTAATAGCATCTAAAGTTATAAATACAGTCGATGCGGAAACAGTTGCTAAAACCATTGACGAGAATTTGCACAAAATGCTTCATTCGGACGACAGGTACAGGGAAAAATACTTTTATTGATTAGTGACAGTGCCGCATATATGTTAAAAACAGGCAGACTATTAAAGGAAACATATCCTTGTATGCTGCATATTCCTTGTGCAGCACATGCTCTCCACTGAATTTGCGAACATATCAGAGACAGGTATCCGGAAATTGATAGACTTGTATCCGCTTTTAAAAAAAGTTTTCAGTAAGGCACCATCGAGAGTAGCTCTTTACAGGGAAAAACTTCCATCTTTGTCACTGCCTCCCTCGCCGGTAATGACTATATGGGGAACATGGTTGGAAGCTACTACCGCGCGATCATTTAAATTTTAAATTAGAGCAGGCTGTGAAATTTAAATTAAGTTGGTATATAAGTACTAATTTATAATTTGAATTGTCAAAGTGACATTTCAAAATGTTAATTAATCAATAATTGACATTCTGGACAACCTAATAAAAAAAATCCCGCCTGCTATAATTTAGAATTTAAATGATCGCGTGGTAGTTTTTATGCGATATTCGATAGTTTACACAATTTCGTTACATGTTTAAATGACTATGCTCGAACTATTTCTGCGTGCAAGGAACTAACACAAATCCCAAATTTAAAAAATCAGTTGTTATTCCTTGAGGAACACTTTGGAAATTTGCCTAAACTAATCACATATTTTGAAAATCGAAACCTCAAATTAAAATATGAATTAACCACATTAGATGTGGCTATTAATAATTTCAAAAGTATTCCAAGTGACTTGGGATGTGGCCTTCGGCAAAGTTACACGCAGTTTTTAATAGAAATCCAGATTTAATAACATTGCGGCAATTGTGTATAGGGACAATGACCCAAAATGTAACTGCTAATTACGCTGAAATAAAAGAATATTTCCAGTACGCACCTGTAACCCGTTGCGATGTAGAAAGGAGGTTTTCTATCTACAAGGATGTACTTCATTCAAAGTAAACAAATCCTACAGAAGAGAACTTTGAGAAGGTATTGCTAGTAAATACTTATACTCCTTTACTCGACTTGAACTATAAAATGGACAAATAATAAGGTATTTTGTATTTTATAGATCATCAGCCACTTGTTATCCAATTATATACAGGGTGTTCCTAAATATCATGTACATAAGGAAGGGGGTAACTGTTTGGTTTATTTTGTGCCTAAAATTTCATATAAACATAGGTCTGCAAACGCTTCGTTACCAATATGCAGGGTGTTATAATTTCAAGAATTTTTCACTTTTTACTGTATAGCTCCTGCAGTTTTTGAGATATTTTGTTCAAATTTGGAAGGTAGGTTACGCTATAAGGCCTGCATCATTAGTCATGCCAAATGATTATGTAAATCTACAGGGTAATAATTTTTTCGGGGTCATGCCCTCTTTTCTCAACCTGAACTTTTTTGCGATGCGCCAGTGCTAGATTCTAAAATACGCAATAAATTTTCTGTCTTATTTAGAAACTTTTTGATCTCTTATATTTTTTTCTTATCTCTGACCGTTATCGAGAAAAAAAATAGAAAACAATTTTCTGTAATTCGCCAGAGAAAATTAAATTTTTTAAAATGGTCTAGCAGGCTCTGGCTTATTCAGATAATCACTTGAGTTTATTAATTTGACAATTGACATTAGAAATCGTAAAAAAACTGCAGGAGCTGTACAGTAAAAAGTGAAAAATTCTTGAAATTTCAACACCCTGCATATTGGTAACGAAGCGTTTGCAGACCTATGTTTATATGAAATTTTAGGCACAAAATAAACCAAATAGTTACCCCCTTCCTTATGTACATGATATTTAGGAACACCCTGTATATAAAATTAAAACCTCTTTAAAAATACAACACTTCAATGGTGGGCGATGAGTCATCAACCTCCGTGTCCGCTCCCTACATATTAGTCTGTGGTCTAACAGTCGAACAGAGTAGAGATTGTCTCTAAGGAATTTATACGAGTATATAGTGGGTACCTATGTATTACTAATACATTAAATAAAGTAAAATAAAACACTCATTGTTAACGTTCATAGAGAATGTCAAACACATAAAAGTCTGTGGTCAAACAGTCGCACTGAGTAGAGATTATAACTAAAGAATTTATATATAGTATAGAAGTGAAGAAAAAACTTTGTACCCTTTTAAGAATATTGCGCTCACGGAGGAGTGTGAGATTTGGTATAGTTAAAGTTCATATGGAGAAGGAATGCAGAAAGATAAAATGTATGTGTAATATGTGTTACAAATACATTAAATTAATTACATAAAAAGGTCGAATTTCGACCACTGGGCGACCACTAGTATAGATAATTGTGGGTATCAACAATTACTTTGTTTTCTAAATATTCTTATAGCTTTCTTCAAGTTCATGGCAAATCACTGGCGAAATTGTGTATTTCCCACTGTTTTCATATTATAACTAGGACACTCTGGCGATTTAAACTTCGTATTACAGGGTATATTAAAAAAAGTTAAAGATACTCTATTGGGAAATAAGCCATACTACATTTACTCCTGGTCCTATCACTTTTAAATTAGAAAATGCTACAGTATATTAATTGTATACAATAAATAATACTCATTTAAGAGTAATTTATGCAGGCTGGACTTTAAAGCTTATCAACTTAAGATGGATTAGAAACTTGAAACTAAGCACGCATCCATAATCGATCATGTCAATTCTCTTTGTAGTAACTTTAGTTGTCTAGCTATATATATGCTGCTCTGAAAGTCATTACCGATTTTCTTAATTTAAATGGAAACTATGTTTAACGAAGTATGTAGAAAATGTTAACGGTACAAACTCAAAAAAAAAGGAAAAGTTGAAATAGTAAAACACATCCAAAACGCCGAGGCAGATATAGGTTTCATAAATAACAATATATAATAAGAATGTATTGATGGAAAAATCAATTGCACGTACCGCATAATTAAAAAATATAAAGAAGCAGGTGAAAAATACGAGTGGCAGGATGAGCAGTTTTTTTTTAAAACGTACTTCCAATACTTGATAAAATCATTGCAAATGTAATTATGGATGATACTATACCAAAAATTAGCTGAGCAACTCTATACAGATAGATCATATTACCACAGGTTCATATGCTATATTTCGGGTGTATAACAAGAAAAAATTACTAATAAAATATGATGATATTATTAGGTGGAGAAAAAAAATTTGAAAACAATTAAACAGTACAGATGATGATGGTCGTGCAATATTTTACTTAGACGAAACAGGGTTGAATGAAGGACACACAAAAGAAAAAGCTTGGATTGACGCAAATATAGTGAGTGCATGGCAAGCTTTCGTTGAAAACTTGTCGACAGGATTAAGCCCTAGCGGTAAACTTTGGTGATTAATAATATTTCATATAGGATTTTATGAAATATTTATATGCCCGGGCTTACCAGAATAGGTTATGTTAAATATCGCGTGCAATCCCAATTTTGAATACCTACATTTTATATATTAATCAAAAAAGTCGCCTTTGTACAAACATTATATTTATCTTCGAAGATGAAATAATAAAATTTGAAATTGTTGACAAATTACTACATTCTCAACTGCTTATACAGGATGTCCCAGAAATAAAAAGACGGAGTAGCAGGTATGTAAAGTCCGAACAGAAATAGGCCCAAATATGCCGCAATAACGAAGAAATTAAAAATTTAATTTTCTATGTTATTTTTTTAAATAAAAAATTGCATTACGGACCTGGCGCACGTGTGAATGCTCATTTGGAAATAGAAACGAACACGCATTTAAAGAAAAATTCGCTTTTATTTGTATAATACCGGAAAAAAATATTAAATCATACTCATTGGTAATAAAACATATTTTTTTGCCGGAAGCGTCTAAATAACGCAGCTATGTATTTGATTGTTGACACAGATGGGCGACTGACTCACTTTATTGTAGACAATAAAAGATTATTTTTATTTTTAAAATAGGAAGGTTGTTGCCCTTTAATGTGTTTGTAGTCGGAAACAGCTGATTATTATTATTTTAGAATATTCAATAAATCGTAGTAGATATCAAAATGTAATTATTTTTTTCTAGCAGGTCTAAAAGGTAATTAATGGTGTGATATTTATTATGAAGTATCTATTCCTCCTTTTTTTTAACATAAGTAATATGGTGGTCCTGAAAAGAACCGATTGTGTAAGTGAAGCAGGTGGATATTTATAGAAGGTGCTCTATGTGTCCGCCGTGCGCACGAAGACAGGCGTCAGTCCGTCGGAGAAAATTACCACGCACTCGTTGGAAGGTACCTGGTTCCCCACGTATACGTTTCGCAGCTGTAAAAATACGTTGCCGAAGATCTTCTTCTGTGGCAATCTCATCCCCATCATACACCAATTTTTTCATATACCCCCATAAAAAAAAAACTAATAGATTTAAATCCGGACTGCGCGCCGGCCATGGTGTATGTCCTCCACGTCCAATCCATCGAGGATATGAAGCATTGAGGTAATTGCGCACTCCCAATGAAATGTGTGGTGGCGCGCCATCGTGCATGAACCGGAGTTGTCTTCTAAGTTGCAGAGGCACATCGTCGAGATATTCCGGCAACGTATTCTGCAAAAACTTTAAATAATTCTCTCCGGTCAGTCGTGCAGGTAGTATGTGTGGTCCAAGAAGACCATTTCGGGTGAAACAACATTCATCCGTGAATAGTATGCTGGCACAAAAGTCCACATCTCTAGCTTGTTTTCGTCGAAACCAGGTACAGAATCTAACACGTGCGGGACGGTCCTGTTGTGTTAGAGCTTGCACCCGTTGCAAGTGGTATGGGTACAGCAAGTTCTCGCGGAGGAGTCGATGAATTGTCGATCGGGACACTCCTACTTGTCTTGCTGCAGATCGCGTGCTTATACCTGGATCCCTATCTACCACGTCCAGGAGATGCTCTTCCGCATGAAAAACTCTCCGAGTTCTTTCATGACCCCTGCCTTCGTAGCGTGGGTGTAGTGTGCCTTGTTCGCGTAACCTAAACACCGTGTCCATAGGACGATTGATACGATGGACGCCTGGAATTAGGAAAACGTTCGGCGTATAAACGTTCAACAGCTCTTCCATTTCCACCTACTTCACCGTACAGATACACCATATCCCATAATTCTTGCGTCGTAAAAGCCATGTCGATAACTATGTGTCAACTCACATCGGCGGCTAATATCAAACTGAACATATGTGTATCTATCGCCCTTGCACATGCATGCATTGGCGGCTGGTCGGTAATAAAATCGCTGGTCACACAACAAAAACTTATGTATTTTTTTAAATAACATCCATTGTGCTGTTACAATGGATGTTATTTACAAAAATACATACGTTTTTGTCGTGTGCCGCGCGATTTTATTACCGACCAGCCGCCAATGCATGCATGTGTGCAATTTTATACCGCAGGTCGACCAGAGTCGGCGTAAGGCTAATTGAATTCTTTATTATTTTTTTTCTGCCGTCTGCGAACGTATAAAGACTTGATATTTTGAGGGTACGTTTTTACACAATCTAGCTTCCGATTTCTGCTACTCCGTCTTTTATTTCTGGGACATCCTGTATGTCATATCACATTGTTTACTACATATTAAGATATGTGTTCCCGGTTTTGTCGGAATTTTTGATTCTCTTCTTTTTATTCTGACACAGAGTATAATAAGAATAGCATGGTCTTAAAAATATTCGCATATAGATATATACAGTCTGTCCAGATTTCGGTGCTTACCATTGGTATATCGGTTATTAGAAGACATAGAGGAACGGTTAAATGAGGAATGTTTTGCAGAATTCAATGCTAGCAACAAATCTCATTTCAAATCCATTCGGACTTTTTACAATTTTGAGATATTAATATTTGTCGATTTGAATTTTCCTCAATAACTCCATAACACCTGATGATATCGCTTTTAAACTCTAACATTGTTGAGACACTTCTTTAAGACAATTTTTTTGGTGTGAACAGTAACCCCTGATTTTCATTTGTTTCCAAGTTCTTAGCGCTATTTGTTTTTCTTATGGTGGCTATAATGGATTTTTAATTAGTTAGGTAGTCCTTAAAAATAGCTTTTCAATAATAGGCCCTATGGCCTGACAAATATATTTCGATAGCTTCTGTAGCCACTATATGTTGGATATCTACATTTATAAAAATACGTAGGCAATACGATATTTTGCTTGTAAACCTAGATGGTTCCTCAAATGACTTCAACAAATTTCATTATCCGATAAAATTAATAAATTGTTGTATTCCATAAATTTCTAATTAATTTTATGATTACTAAACCTGAAGCATCGAAATTGTTAGTCTTGACAGAAGATTGTCCCCAGAATTCTATGTTATAATTAAGACAAAAATGACTCGGTTTTCAGATATCCACCTGTTCTCATTTTATAGGCTTAATGTGACACAATTAAGGTTCAACTGTCTAAAGTGAACACTCAACTTCAAGTTATGCGACTAATCTCGCGATAGTTAATTGTTAATTCCTGAACCCTGACGGGATGGTAAATTAAATTTTTACTGACCGAGTCGGGTCGCAGATTAAATGTAATTTTTGCAGTTCTCCCTAAGTTAATTTTCTTGCAGAAATTTATTGAAATATTCTGGTCATGTTATTAACTAGGGATCATATTTCCTGTTACTTATGTATTTTACGTTATGAATCACATAAACTGAAAATTGATTCATATATTAAAAGTAATCCTAAAGAAATATTCAAATATGGGTACAAGAAATATTCCAAGTTCTTTATATTTTAATGATCAGTTATTAAAACATTCCCAAATGCGTTTTCTATATATCACACATTTGTAGAATTATTAGAAATAATAATCTTGACGAATCGTTAATACTTCAAACTATGATCTTCACAGTATACAGTCTCTCCAGATTTCGATGCTCACCATTCTCGATAACGCATAATGCGATCGCTTTTAAACTCTAACATTGTTGAGACACTTTTTTAAGACAATTTTCTTGGTGTTAACAGTAACCCCCGACTTTCATTTGTTTCCAAGTTCTTAGAGCTATATTTTGTTTTCCTTATGGCGGCCATATTGGATTTTTAATTAGTTAGATAGCCCTTAAAAATAGCTTTTCAATAATGTACGACATGCCTAATAAATCTTTATTTATACGAGAGTTATGATATGAACGTATGAACATTTGAATAAAATTTGACTCTAATGCGAAATTAGTTGGCTATGAAATTAAATGGTAATGTAAAACAGCCGATAAATAAGCTCTGTCATTAGTGACATGTAACAGTGCAGTGCAATTGGTTGGAGATTTAGAACTTTGTGTAAGTAATTACCGTTAAGCATGGAGATTAATAAGAATTGATATTGGCACACGCATTTTCAAATGAAGTAGAGGTTGATATGTTGGTAGTGTATTTCCAAGTAAATAGAATCTCTGACAAGTTACGCTCAGCGTTTTTCGGAAAGACCAGAACCACACCGGACAATTTTTAGCAGAATAATCAGAAATTTAGTGAAATGTGGAAGCTTCGAACAAAAAAGATCTATCAAGTTAACAATGCTGATATACTTCAAAATGTAAGTGCCGGTTTGAGTGCTATTGGTTTGCAGAACAGTGATTCTTCTACTGCTGACATACCACCAAAAAATCGAATATAGGCTATTAAATGAGCATCTTCAAGGCTATGCATTTATTTATTTTGAATATTGATAACAACCACAATTCTTGTAATGTGCATTTGAGTTGGTAGTTACTTGTGGGAATTGTATTTCAGTAAATGGACAAAAACATTAGTTTCATTCAACTGGAAAACGTAGAAAAAATTTAATTCCCAGCAATATGGAGAAGAGTTTTGGCAGACTTGCAAATTTTCTAGTACCACATACTAGTGTGGTGTAAATGATTAAATGACCTATTCAAAAGCCATGAAACATTATATGTACCAAAAGAGTAAGGTGTCCAAATGAACATTAGATCATGTAGAAGATAATATTGTAAATGTTGAGGAGCGAATAAAATAATAATGGATTATTTTCATCCGTATATATTTGAAATGTGGGATATTTCTATGTAATAGAAAAACTATTTGTAGTTATCGGAAATATCTTTGAGGAACTGTACTTAAAGAAATACCTTTAATAGCAGAGAGGCCAAGACCAGTACATTTTCGATCGAAACTCAAGTTTTGATAAAAATAAATGCTGACTTTTCTGTATAAAGGACTGCGATCGTGTCTTAATTGAGTGAATAATCTATACAGTCAGTTATTATTTTGATGTATTTAATCCAGCAGAAGAAAATCACGATTAATTTCAATTTCGTACACTTTAATGCATGTTTACCAGTTCGTTATGTATTACGCTACTAACTTGAGTCGAAATATGCACCTTTCAAGTAATGAATAATTATTAATTAGAAAATTCTGACGAACTCATTTTGGAAAGAACTGACGGCGGTTATCCCTTGCCAGTTGAGATAATTGAAGATATATCGGATCTAGATTGGTTTGTCGAAGTGTGTTGTAACTCCACACCGTCGTGAATACACTGACGTCGGAGCATGATTGATGAGATTGAGCGCATACATACTAGCACGTCCGTCCTCTAAATTATATATCCAGTCAGCCCGCTTTAACTTTTAATAACTTACATCTCTACGACACTCTTAACAAGTCATCGATCTGCAATGGCAGTAGCAGCTGAAATTGGTTCTCTCCGTTCTAGTTTTCGGATTCACCAGGGACAGTGGTTATGAGAAAATTGATATATAGCTGTCTCAATGTAATTGGTTTAAATATTAGGTGTACTAATTTTGTTAACGTACATTCTGATCAAATTAACAAGTTAAGAGAATTGATGTAAAGTCCCGAGTGCTAATAAATTGTATATTCCCATTCTTGTTATTTTATCTTCTTACCACCTTGTCGTTACTACATAAAAACTAATTGTAAACTTTTCTTAAATCTATAGAATATGTAGTTAGAATTTCATCATTTTGAAATCTAATATTGACAATAAAAATTGAAAAACACTTTTTTAAACATAGCTATTTTTCTTAACAGAGTTACTTTGCAAATACATTTCACCCATAGTGTTTTGACGTTACTTTTCATCATGCTTTTATAAAAGACACTAACAACTAGAGTCATTGATGATAGAGGAAAGGTAGGTAGTTTTTTCCAAAAAAAAACAAATCTAAAATAAATACAATATTTTATTTATGAAGTGGTAGTTGGCAGCATTTTCTATGATCATAGTCAAAAAGATCATCATTGTTATAATGCGCTTTAGTGTAATATTAAAGACAAACATGTACAGGGTTATTCATTATAAATTACCCACCCTTCATCCTCGTTATTATTGCATATACAAAAAAATATTTCAAATAAAATTTGTGTGGACTGAATTTTATTTGCATGCTCTCAAAAGCACAGTGACCTGCAGATAAAATGGTATAAAAATAAAATAATGTTTTCTTAAATAGAATATCCTGCATATTATTAAATTTTTATAATGAATGGTTTTTTTAATCTGATTTCAAAAATATACCATATGACACGGGTATCTTAAACCGTTTTCGAGTTATTAAATGTCGAATATCGTAGTTACTGTACTATGGAAAAGTTAACATTATTAATGTAAGCTATGAAAATGACATTTCCTTAATAAAATAGTCAAAAGGGAAATATCATTTATCAAACACGATAATTGTCATTTTCATAGCTTACTTTAATAAAGTTAAGTTTTCCACTGTACAATAACTACGATATTCGACATTTAATAACTCGAAAATGGTTTAAGATACCGGTATCATATGGTATATTTTTGAAATCAGAGTATAAAGGCCATTATAAAAATGTAATTATATACAGAGTATTCCATTTAAAAAAACATTATTTTCTTTTAATACCGTTGTATCTGTACGCCACTGTGTTTTTGATAGAATGCAAAAAAATTCAGTCTCAGCACACAACCTTTATTTTAAACATTTTTTTATAACGATGATGAAGGGTGGGTAATTTATAATGAATAACGATGTACATAAAGAGCTATTTTGCATATCACTTATTGGGCTTACATTTACCACAGCTAGCAAGTGAACATTTTTGACCTCTTTGACAGACCTGCGCATTCTGCATATGACCATTGTTTACAAAGTTGGCACTGTAACCACGATTTCTTAGATTTTAATCTACTAAAGAGGTCTTTACAATAGAGGTATGCACATTTAACTACCTATTCATCATCCATTAGTTTTCTCCATGCTACGTTTTTTTTGCTCTTCCACCATGGCTCTTGTTTTCTCGCATTTTCAGTTAATACATTTAGATATCCACTGGTTTTGCGCTTAACAACTTCTTTTATATTATTCTAAGTAGCTGGTAACAGTTCATTCAGATGTGGTAGGAGTTGCTTGCTTTTTAGGGGACGGTTAAAAATGCTGAGCGTACGTATTTTGCTGCTTACTGTCTCTTGCACATCATGGTCACTTCTCCTCTAGTAACAGGTGCACCTTCAGGTACATCGGTGGTTAGACTAGGCAAAACGATTGTTCTGAAAAGTATCAAAGTTAAATTGTGATATAGCTGTAGAGCGAAAACTATTTCATGCGATACGATGTTGCTGTTTTTCATAAACTTCTTCGAGAGGTTTGGATATTTGATAAATGGTGATGGTATCAGAGCGACACCTATGTTATTTCTATTCAATAAATTAATACTCAGTGACTATTTTACAGGTTTCTGTAACCTTAGGAATTTTTATACTCTTTCCCGCCATTTCTCCAGTTTTTCTAAGCAATTTGGTTAAGAAACGTCTGTGCCTTGATTTATGAATATCGGCTTTATCTTGAGTGTTTTTTTCAAAAAAAAATTATTTTGTATTCAAGAGGTAAGCTTGTAAATTAATAATCACTAATAATAATAGCTTGCTGGTATTTTGTTAAAAAAGCACGTGTCCAATGACTGTCTAGAAAAATCTTAGATGAAGACAGTGATTGGACAACTGTCCAATTACTATATTTCAAATAAATTTGCCGTGTAAGTATGTCTTTTTAATTTTGAAATAGCTTTATCCAAGATAGTTATTGGACGGGTGGTGTCCAATAACACAATCCATAAAATTTTATATTACGACAGTAATTGGACAGTGTGTTCGGTCTCAAACTGTGTTATCAAAAATGTGTTGACTACAAATTAACGAAGGAATAACTTATTTTGTATATTTTAGATTACTTTTGGGACAGATAAATTTTAAAAATAGATCTTAAATACAGTGTAAAATGCCTAAAAAAGCTGATTACGAGCCAAATTTAATAGACAAAAGGGGCAAAAAACGTTTATACCGTTGAGAAAGGTGCTTCAAAGCAAAGCATCACAGTTATGTTTACTTTTTCGGCAAGTGGAACAAATTGTTGCCCTATAGTTATTTACCCTTACAAGAGAATCCCAGAGAAAATTGCGATAACTATCAATCCTAAATGGGGGATAGGTAGAAGCGACAGTGGTTGGATGACGGCTATAACCTTCCCCGAATATACATCAAATGTCTTTTATCCACATTTGATAGAAAACAAAATTGATTTTTCGGCGATTCTTTTTGTAGATGGTCATAAAACACATTTCAGTATTCGGTCCATTTAAGTCAACTTGGAAGCAAAGTCTTAGAGAATGGAAAATTGAACATCCTGGAAAGATTTTGAACAAAGTGTCTTTTGCTCTACTTTTAGAACGCGTGGTCAATAAATCTATGAAACCAGAAAGTACGGTTTCAAACGTTGTGGATTTTACCCTATTAATCCTAATGCTGTCGACTACAGCAAATGTTTGGGCAAATCAGGAGAGCATTCTGATACACAGAATCAAAATGAAGAATTAATAATTATAACGTATCGCGATTTTGCCACAATTGTAGGACCAGAGAAAATTAAAAAAGTTGAAGACATTGATGTAATTTCTAAAGAGAATGAATGTTTCTGGAATCTTTATAAAATATGGCAACATTTTAAAAGTAATGTGGAAAAAAAATCATATTATTGAAAATAGAGTTATTGAGATGGCTTCGACCTAAAATGAATCACCCGATCAAGTCGAAACAATTGAACATTTTATAGGGGTGGCAGAAAATAACTAAACTATTACTGACATTTTTGAAAGAGGGAGTGTGGGAGACAAAAACGATGCAGGACCTATTGGTGAAGAAATGAATATCTTCTATATCCAAATGTTCCTGAAAGGAAACGAAAAAGGCAAACTGAAAGACTGCCGTTTGCAATAACATCACACACTTTCCAGGAGATGTGTAGAGAAAAACAAGAACAAATTGATAGATTAAATCGTGAAAAAGAAGAAAGGACGCGTAAAAGGGAAGAGTCTAAACTTAACAAAGCTAACACCAAAAAAACAAAAACGGGTTCTTCTAAATTACTATGTTATGTTTGCAAAGGTGTTATTCATGGTACAAATAAGATTTTATTGCAATGCGAGACATATAATAACAATTTTCATAAAAAATGCGTTCCACAGTCACATCACATACATACAGGGTTAGTTAAACGATTTATTGTCGTTAATATTCATTTTAGAGAACTATGTTCAATATAAAAGTTTGTTAGGATATTTTGATCTACATTTGAGAATATCTGATTTTTTTTTTCTTCAATTGTTTTTTAGTTACGCCTGTCCGAGCAGTTTTTTTAAATGGGAACTAGTGAATTTTACTCTACCACTCGATAGAAAATTTTTTTCTCTTTACAATAATATTTTTGTTTTTTTTAAATTCATTTTAATAACTTTTACAAGAAAAATTAAACAAATTAATAACAAAGTAAATTAAAGTAAGTGTTCAAATTGTCGTCCATTAGTAATTTGACAATGACCCAATCGATTTACCAAACCCCGAACAGAGTTCTGCAAAAAATCTCGGGGAATTTCTTGTATCGTTCTGGTAATTCGGATTTGTAAATCTTCGACGTTATCGGGCTTATCTTCGTAAACTTTGTTTTTTACATATCCCCAAAGAAAAAAATCTAAAGGACTTAAATCTGGCGAACGGGTTGGCCATTCAATGGTTCCTCGTCTTCCAATCCATCTGTGGGGAAAAACGTTGTCCAGATATTGACGAACATTTACACCATAATGTGGCGGGGCGCCATTTGCTGGAACCAGATACTGTCATTGGGCAGGTGTTCATTGTTTTCATGTGGATAGAGCGTAGCACAAGCAGGTATTATTTCATTTTGCAATAACTGCAAATACAGACCCGAAGTTAAATTGCCATTGATGAAAAAGGGACCGATAATATGACCGCCAAGAATGCCAACCCAAACATTAACCTTTTGGGCGTACTGCGTATGGTGCTCCAAAAACCAAATGGGATTTTCCGATGACCAGTATCTGCAGTTATGTCTGTTTACTTCACCGGTAATGCAAAAAGTAGCTTCGTCAGAGAAAAGAATATTGTTGACAAAATTTTCATTATTATTGCAAATATTTAACATTTCTTCAGAAAATTGTAATCTCCTATCAAAATCATCTTCCGTTAACTCGTGTACAAGGTGTACCTTATAAGGTTTATACTTTTCACTTTTTAAAAATGACACGATCGATGACTGCGAAATATTGAAATTGGCCGCTAATTGATTGGTTGATAAATGAGGATCTTCAGATACAGCCAATAAAATATCCAGTTTGTTATCATCGCTTTTTGCTGTTCTAGGTCTACCACCCCTTGGCAAATCTTTAACGCTACCAGTTTGTTCAAAGCGTCTTAAAGTTTTACCAACAACGGATTTAGAAATTGGATTTCTATTTGGATGCGTATCATTAAATAAATTACAAACGTCTTGTAAACTTCTGCGTCTATCTCCATAACCCAACATCATAAGTATTTCAATTCGTTCATGTTCACTTAAACTCGCCATCGTTAATATTAACAGCAACAAATTGCACAAATGAATTATTTCTGTCAAAGATTTGACGTACACAATAACCACTGATAAAATTATGTCGCTCAAGTTTGTTTATCGCATCGCTTCTGTCTATCTGCGATGTACCGAACATCTGTGAAACACTTGAACCGGCCTTTTCTTAAAAAAAAGTTATTAAAATGAATTTTAAAAAAACACAAATATTATTGGAAAGAGTAAAAAATTCTCTATCGAATGATAGAGTAAAATTTACTAGTTCCCATTTAAAAAAACTGCGCGGACAGGCGTAACTAAAAAACAATTGAAGAAAAAAAAAATCAAATATTCTCAAATGTAGATCAAAATATCCTAACAAACTCTTATATTGAACATAATTCTCTAAAATGAATATTAACGACCATACATCGCCGTCTCCATACTTTTAACTAACCCTGTATACCATCTGAAGAAGAATACAAATATGTGTGTCACAATTGCTATCGCGAAGAAAGTGATAGCATAAGTGAGAATTATTATTCTGTTGTGGAAGAATTATATAATACGTATTTAAATGAAAGTAAAACACTTAATTATTAAATAAATAATTATTAAATTAAATAAAACTGGTGTCCAATATCTGTCAAATTATTGTCCAATAACCATAAAAAGTGTCCAATCACTGTCCTTTAGTGCAATCATTGTATAAAAAAATTATAATTTTGAACATAAAGATCTCCTACAAAAACTAATCATTCCATTCTTTGGTTAATACTTTGAGGAATACATCTTGATAATTTCATTCTCTAAAATGACGTATTACGTTGAATAAAATAATATAAAAGATAGTTATTTTCTTATGTGTCCAATACTATCGGGTTTACCCTACTTCTTCAAAAAAAAAAAAAAAATTGTGAACATAAAACTTTTATGAAAAAAAACTTTTTTATCTTTAAGCATAATATTCTTATCCAGCTTAATTTATTCATTTAATCATTATTTTCGTTTATACCAGTTTTTCTTAGAAATACTCTACTTTCATTACTTCTATAAAAGAATTTGCGAACACTAAAATGTATGATAAAGAAACTGTTTTTTTTTCTTTATACACTTGTTTAAAGGACGTATCATGTACATCAAAAATCTATATTTCATTATTTTCTTCAAATCGCAAAGAAAAGAGATGCATGTTGTTTTTGATGTGTCTGTGCTTTAAATCCTTCACGGACGAACATCTAATTAATTATTTTCGGACGCACACCTGTGCCTTGGGTGTACGGTTATTATTCCTAGAGCTTCCTGTCTATTGTTACTTTGTATGGGAAGCATTCCGGGGTTTGATTACGGTATAGAAAAATTGGTGGGTTGGTCTCGTCATAAAACACAATTAGCGCTGCGGTGCAACCCAGTGAGAGTACGGGAGTGGTGATGAATGCCCTGCTGTCAGCGTAATATAACTGCAGCACGCGACAACCTGGCCTGCTAAAGCTTTTAAATATCCTAAGTGAGGTTAATATACACCCCCCGGAGTAGAAAGCACTGACTTACACCCATTAAAATGCTGCCTACCGTTCCATACATCACGGAAAATGACTAAATTTCATTATTAATATTACGTACCGTTTTGGCGATTCACGTGTCTAATTTCCTACCCCTAAGGGTTCCCCAAAAATACGGAAATGTTCCGAGTTGACTTTTTTTCTCGTATAGCTTTATTTGTTGATGTGTGCTAGTCTATAGGTATGCGAGTGACACACATATTTTAAGGGATATTTTAATAAATGCTTAGGCGAAAGTAACGTACAGTAACGTGTTTACCTTGTGAGATTTATAAGCAAGTTGAACGTTATACAAATAGTGCTTTTAGGAGCTAATTTATTATACTGCTGTGTATGACTTAAATGATGGTTTATGTCGCCCAATTTATAAAATTTGCACACATTCACAAGCGGTTACATGCTAATTTTGATGAACTAGTACTTTCCCTTTCCTGAAGTTGTATACCGCGTGTCTTTTTAACCTCGGCCACCGGCCACATCTCGGCAACCGTTTATCGTACAATCCGGCGAAAAAAATCTTGATAGTAAAACGAACCATGGGAATTTCAACAAAAATATTTTTATGTTTCGAAAATTATCGCAAGGGGGCGCAATCCACAAGGTCAATAAAAAATTCGATAATTTTTTATTAAATTCAAGTAAAAGATAGGTGAAAATTTTTACTAGCAACATTTTCAGATATATTTATACAATTTTCATTTCAACCTTATATGTATGTCTGCGTACAAAAGTAGGCATAATTTCGGTTTGCTTCAACGGATTTTAATGTTTCAAGGCCCATTAGATAGAGAATTTTACAATGAATTAAAGGGTAAGTAGCACAAAATTGTGTGACCGTCAAAAAATACAGGGAGCGCTGTTCTCAATTTGTGTATATTACATTTCTTTTTCTTTGAAATTTCAACGGAACGGTAATTTTTAATATCACACTATTGAAGCACATAAAAAGCTTTAGAGATTGATGAAAATCGGAAGTTGCTGTCTTTTTTGTTTGACGAAGATATATAGTCATACGAAAATAATGCAGAAAAATTAAATTTTTAAATATAAATTTATTTATTTATTGCAAGTAATAATTTTATTTTCATTTTAAGAAGGTCACTAGACAGTAGTAATGGTTTGCTTTCATTTGAATTTTTATTATACTCTTCCACAAATGTATTCATTTCAATCTTCTCACTGATTTTTTAATTCATTGCTTATATTACCTTAGGTATTCCCCTTTTAAATGTTTTCAAATTCTCTAGTTATTATTTTTTAATTCCATGTCTTTTCCGACATTGAAATAAAATAATAATAATAATAGTTTATCTTTATTACCCAACATCTAATTATAGGACAACAACAAAAATAATTTCCATAACTCATGAACTAAGTATACAATAACGAGAGAAAGATACAATTTAATATAATGTATTAATTATAAACAAATCATTTATTCATTAGTAGCGAAAGCGATACCTAATTCATCCCCGCCTATAACATGAAAGTAAGTAAAAGAACAAATTATTATACCTAAATATAAATAAGAAAATATATTGACCAAGTAATATAAACGAAACAAAAAAAATATATTTAAATAAGAAAGTTCAAAAAATATAACAAAAAGAACTTCAACTAAACAAATTTTCAAAGTGTCCACCATTATTTTCAATAAACATGTCGATTAGTAGAGGGCACGGCTACTTTAATTTCGGAGGCGGCAATTGTTGTAGTCGGTTTTTTGTGATAAACTATGTCTTTTATTCTGCTCCAAAAATAAAAATCAAGAACATTTCGCAAAGCGAATAAAAATTTAAAAATGTTTTCTTTCGGGATAATATAGGGAATATTGCCGGGAAGCAGCAACTGCATTTTCAAAGCATTGAAATATATTCTAATTATGTCATAAGGTTTAACTTTAGTTTATGACATTTTTCAAACTTAATAATTATGGGCAGGTGTCCAAAATGGTTTAATTTGCTAAATATGTACAACACATTTAACTACAAGTAACAATTTTATTTTTACATTTATTTAGCAATAGAGCACTCATAGTTTTAAAATTGCATTTTTTTTGCAATTTGTTTACATACTTTCACATTAATGTATAGTTTTGTGGTTGTAGTCGGACATGGAGCTACGTAAACTTGCAAACTAACTTGTGCTCTAAGCCTTGTGGGATATTTGAAATGTTTCTGGCCTTACCGGCAGAAAGTAATTGTTTGTAGACAAATATTTCTTTGGCCTTCAGACGCACGTACACTTAAAAAGTGCAAGTCATACTGATCATTAGTTTGTATATGGTACGCTTCTAAAGTCGTCAGTTCACATGGTCGTTCAAGAATGGAGAAATTTGAGTATCGCGCAATGATCAAATTCTTCCATTTGGAAGGGAAAAAGACTCAGAAAATAAAAGATGGGTTAGACTCTGTATACGGTAAAGCCGCCCCTTTATTTACAATAAACATTTGGTGGCCGAGTATAAACTTGGTCGTGCGAGCATTTTAGACGAGAAACGTTTCAGGTATCCGAAAACTGCTACAACTGACGAAATGGTCGACTTAATGCTTCAAACTGTAATGGAAGATCATCAATTGACTGTTATAGATAATGCTTGTGGGATATCATCTGAGCAGGTGCACAAGATTTTACATCAAATTGAAGGCCACAATTATAAAAAAAAAACACATTTGGCGAAAACGAAAATCTTGTTTTACCAGGATAACACTAGGGTCACACGTGGAAGCTTTTGCAAATTGAGAGAAGTGAAGTTTGAATTACTTCCACATCCATCTTATTCACCAGACTTAGCTCCCAGTGACTTTTTCTTGTCATTAAATTTGAAAAAATATCTTGTCGGAAAAACAATTGTGTCAAATGTTGAGGTTAAAGACTTTGTAAATCAGTATCTTTCAGGTTTGGATAGTCAATTTTTTTCTGACGGTTTCAAGGGATGGGAAAAACATTGGACCATATGTATTGATTTGCATGGAGATTATGTTGCCAAATAATTTTTGTTTTGCTTCGAAATATATGTTTTTGTTAAACAAGAAACATTTCAAATAGCCCTCGTAGTTCGCACTCTATACTATTATGATGTAAAATATAACATTAAAATTACAGAATTTATCTTTTATGCGATTATTCTATAGGTTCAGCCAATTGTAAATCACATCAGATATTCCGCTTACGAATATGTAACATATTATTTCAAACATATTTGCTCGAAAATTGAACAATCGAATATCTGTTGATTCTGTTCGAAACCGACTCCGCCCTCAATACACGAGAGCGTGGATCCATTTGCTTGTAACACACCACACGTCCTGAAAGACGTAGTGCCTCGATTGTTTTTACATTTCGAGAATCACATTGTTCCAGTATTTTTCAATGGGCGAACAAGATGCGAAAGAGGAGGACGAAGTCATTTCGTATGCTCAAATTGTAGACATCGAAACAAGACGTGATCCTCCGGCTCTCGGTAACGTAGCAATAGCGATTTATCAGCGGGTGTATGTCTAAAAGTTGTCCGTGCTGAATAGTTCCGTCACGCGGTAATCCCACGACACAAGAAAAATCCAACGGAGAGTCCGTGCATGTTCCTATACTAAGAGGATTCCGTGGCCCATGGGAAGATACTAGATTTATGTCTAGCGAAGTAGTATGTCTGTTCCCGGCTTTATTGGATTGTTATAATGCGTTTGTCTGCTTTTCACTGTGATTTCTTCGTACAACAGTATGCTATTTACAATATATTCTCTATCAAATTATATTACATATATTTTAGTTTAGAAACACTTTATACTTTTTACATTATTTTTTCACTTTTCTTGAAGAGGAATTGTTTCATTTTTAAGTTGATGTGGTTTCTTTTCATTTTTATGCGCCTAATATACAGGTTGTCCCAGAAATAAAAAGACGAAGTAGCAGAAATCGGAAGCTAGATTGTATAAAAACGTACCCTCAAAATATCAAGTCTTTATTCGTGCGCACATGGCAGAAAAATAATAATGAAGAATTCAATTAGCCTTACACTGACCCTAGAATAAATATTCACCTGCTTCACTTTCACAATCGGCCCTTTTCAGGACCAGCATATTACTTGTGTTAAAAAAAAGAGGAAGAATAGATACTTCATAATAGATATCAAACCATTAATTACTTTAATTTTACACCTGCTAGAAAAACTAGGATTTATTGAACATTCTAAAATAATAATAATCAGCTGTTTCCGACTACCAACACACAACCTTCCTATTTTAAAAATAAAAACAATCTTTTATTATCTGCAATAAAGTGGGTCGCCCCGCATCGGTCAAAAAATATGTTTTATTATGAATGAGTACGATTTAACGTTTTTTCCCGTTTTATACAAATAAAAGCGTATATTTCTATAAATGCGTGTTCGTTTCTATTTAGAAATGAGCATTCTTACGTGTATTTATAAACATACATTCTGTGCCAGGCCCGTAATGTAATTTTTTTATCTAACCAACATCATAGAAAATTAAATTTTTAATTTCTTCGTTATTGTGGTATATTTGGATCTGTTTCTGTTCGGACTTTACATACCTGCTACTCCGTCTTTTTATTTCTGGAACACCCTGTACACCGTGTCCAAAGTTATCGGTGCACTATTGCTATCTCCGTTTTTTCTGGAGCTACGGTTTTGGTCAAATTATCAAATTGTTAGTATTTTTACCGCTGATTATTATGCAGTTCATAAAAAATATTGAATTGCGTATTACTGAGAAATTTGAAAATTTATAATTTTTTTAAATAGTGCAACCTATATATTTGTACATATTTTTAAAAACCATAATATTTTGAAAAATAAATATCAAATACATAACTATCTTTAATTAAAAAATAAACAAATGGGAAGCGTTTATATCTTAACAAATTTGTTAACATTTAACTATATGTCGGTCATGGAAAATAATAATAAAATATAATGTTCAGCGTGCCAAAAAAAAAAAAACAACAAACACAATAATCAAATAAGTTTCATTTTTACCACCTATTCAACATTTTGCTTAACTTGATAAATTTTCAAAGACATTGCCTTACTATTCAATGCATTTTTCGGCTCTCAAGGTAATGCTTTCTGTAGCTTTTCTAATAGTTCGACGAGAAATAATATTTACCGTTTGTCTAATACTAGTTTCGAGTTCCATCACATTTCAATATCGCTGCTTGTTTGTCTCATTCTTTACAAAACGCCAAGGAACAAAATCTAAAGGTATCAAGTCAAGAGAGCGCTAAGGCCAACGAATGGGCGTGTTTGTTCCTATCCATTTTTGATTAAACGTTTCTTCTAACAAATTGGAAGTATTAATGTAATTTGGGGCGGTGCCCCATCCTTTTGAAAATAAATACGGCGCCTATCAATCACTGGCATGTCATCTAAGAGACCATCCAGAAAATCTGTTAATAATCATACATAACGGTCTCCAGTTAAGGAACCTTGATAGAAAACTGGGCCGACAATTCTGTTGCCCATTAATCCACACCACACTTTTAACTAAACTGATGCTGGGGATTACGCGGATTAACTCTCAGAGGATATTATATTCTCTGGTCCAGTAATGCTGATTTTTCTTATTGCACATACCTGAATTAGAAAAGTTAGATTTATCAGACCATAGAATGTAATTCAAATTATTTGGACATTCATTATTAAAATTTCTCGAGCAATTACAGAAAACTAATCTTCTGTCTGCATCGCCGGAAAGTAAAGGCTGAAATTTGTGGTGTTTGTACGGCCGCAACATATGCTTTATTGAAATACCGTGCACTGTACTCTTTTTGAAGTCCAATAGAAAATCCTTTTTGCTCTTCGTTACTTCGAAATTGTTTAAGCAATATTAGAAAATAAAACTCATTTGGTGATGACGATTCACATATTATTATGTGTTTTGATTGTAATGAAGCCCACTTCTTGAATTTTTTCTAGAAATCAGACATGCCTCTAGCACATCACACTTTTCTAAATGCGTAAACGGGGTTATTTTTAATAAATATGTAAGAATAAATGATTATAACAAATTATTAGATATTGAAACCTTTTAGCAAAGTTTAATAAAAAAAGAACTAAAGAACACAACACAAATTCAAATAACCAACTATTTTAAATAACTTATCATGCCAAAAAGGAATCAGTCACAGTATGTTATTGATAATTTCAATGGGCATACTATTTGTTTTGGTTTGAAGTGAAAGAAGCCTTCTTATTAATAATATTTCTTTTACATCAATTAAAATCCGACACAACTTTATTATTCGTTTAAGGACAATAGTGTACTGAAGCTTTTATGTCACAAATAAAATTATCTTTCTAAATGTTATGTAAATGTCTCAAAAATTTCTCAGAAATACGTAAATCAATAATTGTTCTTTTATAAACTGCATACTAATCAGTGTTAAAATGCTAATAATTTGTTAATTTGACTGAAACCCTAGCTCCAAAAATAATGGAGATAGCAATAGTGAACCGATAACTTTGGACACGGTGTGAAAACGGAATATAATAAAAATATCTAGATCAGTAAAATATTATTTACGTCTTTACTTTAAGCATTTAATATATTCTATATATTAGCATAGCACTACGTTGATGCGCCAAAATTTGTTATTTTGCTAGTTTAGTATTTGTATTCAATTGTCGCTTTAGTCATCAAATTTGACAGGTTGCTTCCAATTTACTAATTTTATTTGCTTCCTTTCTTTTTATATTATATACTTCTAGGATGTACTGTTTTTTCCTCACGTGTTTTCTTATTTTTTTTTTGTGGTGTATTTGTACTACTATAATTGATGTTTCTCTAATCTATTTCCGTCATATTGTAATGAGTGTGTAAAACTGTATTTTGTATATTTTAATTTTATTTAAAAGTTGAAATTTAATCTTGATAATTAATACATTGGTGTTCAAATTTAGAACACTCAGTTTATGCTTAAATTTTATTTAAACCACAACAATATGTTATATAATACATTATGGTTTATTTAGTTTATATTTATTAGTAATTATAATAATTATAATTATTAATAATAATTATTATTATTACATTTTTTTTTCTATTAATATAGATAGATAAACATCCATGCAGGACAGGTTGCATATATGATCGGCATTTATGGGATTTATTTTGTCCAATATTTCTTACTAATCTAATTAAGATCCACTAAAATAATACCTATATTTTCTTCGATATCATTTATTTACATTCCATATGTGATATTGGTATTGTTTGCCAGTCATAACCGGCAATTGTATTGTTTTGATATTGTTAATCGTGGTTATCAATTTTATTTTAAACTTTCGGTACTGAAAGGAAATTTCTTTAATTAAACAGCATCTATATAAAGCCACGAATTTAGAGAACTTCACTAGGAGAAAACGAGCAATCAAAACTTAGAAATTAATAGAAGGTCCATGGGGTTATTAAAAAATCCTGCACTTGTAACGCATGTAGTATGCATACGGGGGTCACCCGAAATGTCATGTAACACAATATGAAATTTATATTATTATATTATGTATATTGTTTATATATAGTATATAAGTGTTGTTTAAAGAGTAATATGGATACTCAAAAATATGAGGATATATACGAGAATACACGGTATTTATTTCTTTAAAGCTTGTAAGTTTTAAGGTAATTAGCATGATCATTTATCGAATTAGTTTTCAAAATTATATGATTTATCAGAGATATTTTATTTCATTTAAATAACTATTTATACATAATTGTTTTGGGCAGGCGCTTGTTTAATAGATCGATTGATGATATTTACAATGAGCACCTGTGCAATAAAGAAGTGTGTTACGTGGTCTTGGTCACTTAAAGAGTTAGGCGTTTTGATGAAGTTTTAGGAAATAGCTGTGTGAATAAGATTGGTGCTCACTAGATTCATAAAAATCTAGAGGGTAGGCGTTTAATTTATCAGCGTGCCTCACTCAGGGATGAGACGGTTATTCATGTCGTGTGAATTACTTGTGTAATTGAGATAAATCTTGGGCTAAAGCTATTGCTTATTAATTATTTATTATCATTATTGTAAGCACAAAATTCTGCATACTAATCAATTATTATTATAAAGAAATCTGTAATTATTTTTGAAATATCTCTTTCATTTATTAAAGAGTATATAAATTGCATCTGAGAGGAAGAACCCTGGGCGACATATTGGAAAATAATTACTTAAGTGGACAAAGAGGTGGTTACATGGAAACCACTGCATAACCCACCACAGGCATAAATATCTTTGCGGCGCGCGGCGTCTTGTGCATTGTATTATATGTACTTATCTGAAAAGGAATCAGTTTGCAATGCATCGTACGTAGCTAGGGCACGGCAATATGTTGTTATTTTTTGTGGTGTCAGTATACATACCTTGACTTCCTACCGCTTGGTATATTTTGAAATAATAAATCCAGCGTAAGGGGCTCTTTTCTAATATTTACATAAACTATATTTCTTTGTTCGAATTTTTGCGTGTTTTACTTTATTTTATTATTAATAATTATTTTTGAATTAGTATTTGAACAAAATTTTGTTTCATGACCGATGAAGAGAGCCTATCGAAATACTTAACAATTTTTTTTACGTGCGGTGCTAACATCTTGTGTTTTTTTAAAGAACTAATAAACACTTTTCACATGACTTTCCTAATATAATAAATTACGACATACTTACAAAGGAACAAAATTGAAAGACCACATTACGATAAATAACATTTCATTAAAATACAAATCATCAGGGCACGAAAACAACTTTATGGATACTCGTTTGGAAAAAATACAGTTGACTCTAACTGTTAGTATAGAGCGGATTGTATTGCAAATGCGGCGACAAGCTCTTCGTCTTTTTAATGGTCTCGTACAGAGGGAAGTGTGTATTTATGGCCTGAGCGTCTTCACCATGGGGATGCACAATAATAAAAACAAGACTGGCCGTATAAAAGTAGTCACGTGATCTTGATTTATTCGAAGCACATTGTTGTGAACGTAATTCGCTTTCTTGATATTCGACGCGAAATCATTGCTTTTTATCTTTAAATTATTGCGCCGGCACTTATATAGTATATAATAAACAGATCAAGTGTCTTTTGTTATATGAAATGAATATTTTATCTATGTTTATCTATCCAGTATACCGCATGTGTAAAATCATATTGGGGATAGGATTGTATGTATACTAGGCACATCGGCAACAACGCCCAGTCGTGTCCGTAGTCATGGTACAAAGAAACAAGGTATGCTTTTGCGCATCTCTGGATGACGCGCATTTATCGAAAAAAATGTCACTTGTCAACTCTGGCAGATGTCATTGACTGAACTCACTGACAGAAGTAACTGACAGAAAGCATTTGCCAAGACTCCCTTTAACAACTAAAATTGTATCTGGAGATCATGTCGAACAGCGTCGTTCTGTGTTTATGAGAGGAGGGCTCAATGGTAATAATGCCTCGCTACACACCAGAAGTAAAAATTGCAAATTATTAAAGGGTACTATAGTGGTCATTCTGCAAAGGATTGCACAAATTTATTTCCGCAAATATTTGCAGACAGACTCGTACCCTGTGAGAAAAGCATATTACATATTTTGAATATCTTTGAAAAGTGTCTTTGTTTAAATAATTGCACAAAGTATAATCCTAGAGATCCACTAAAGGTTGAGGAACGAGGAGAGCGGGATATAATGATTTGTAGCACTCTCGAAGTAGAGGATACGCTATCTACCAGAAGTGTTGCTGAGGAATTGGGTGTGAGTAATAAAACCGTCGCGAACATATGGAAGCGAAATAAATTAAAATGTTTCAAATCCTCGAAAACGCAAGAAACATTTCTCGATGACAATTTTAGAAGGATGGAGTTTTGTGAAACCGTAATGGAAAAGACAAATGAAAATGAGAATTTCATCGCAAATATTGTATTCACAGATGAATCGTCATTTCCATTAAATGGAAAGCACAATCCTTCTGTTGTTCGATATTGGGCTCGAGATAATCAGCACAGATATTTTGTTTAACACACCCAATATCCCCAGAAAGTCTGGGCAGGTATTTTGAGTGACCTTTTATTTATGGTACGTTAAATGCGGACAAATACCTCGATATGCTACAGAATCAGATACTTCCCGCTATTGATAAAACCGGAATAGATCGGGATATTATTTGGTTCCAACAGGACGGTTATCCAGCACATAATGCGGTCAGAGTAAAGCATTTTTTAATGAACGCTTTTCCAGATCGTCTCATTAGTGGAACAGGAAACATTCGTTAGCCTCCGCGATCTATTGCCAAATGATTTCTTTTTGTGGGGATACATCAAAAATAAAATATACAGTGCACAAGTTGGCAGGCTAGAAAACTTAGATATTTTGAGAAGGCTAATCATAGAGGCTTTTGAATCCGTAACAGTCGATGTGATTCGTAATGTGCGAGAAAATTTGTATGACAATGCCTTGCTGCTGAAGGGGGCATTTTTGAACCTATGCAATAACATTTTATTTCTTAGTATTGTTTAGAGTATATTTTTTATTTTCATTAGAATTCCGTTCTTAATAAATTTTTCTAATAATTTACTAAGAATTAATGTTTAATTAGAATTGTGCTTTTATTTTCTTAGAGTGTTGTATTGTATTTCTGTTAAAAAGGACTTTATTGAAATAGTGTCCTGTGAATTCGCAACTTTATTGAACTGGTAGTACTAGAGGTCGAATGCGCGTCATCTAGAGAAACGCAAAAGCATACCTTGTTTCCTTGTACCATGACTACGGCCACGATTGGGCGTTGTTGCCGGTGTGCCTAGTTATACATATATTCTATCCCCAATATGATTTTACACATGCGGTATATGTGGAGTTCACCTATTATTGTCCCTAACATAGTAAGCAAGCAAATAACTGAGGAAAACGAAACTATTTTATTTTACAACACAATCCTCAGGAAGGTTAACACGTTTTGTGTGTCGATTTTTAAGTGCCGAGATTCGATTAGAAAAAAAGTCTTTATCTTGTCCCTTTATCAACTCATGTAACACCATTACTTCTCCATCGTCTGAAAAATGGTGTCCCCGAAGATGCTCTTTTAATTTTAGGAGAGGGGAAGCTCTAATGCCGCCATTTCATACTTGACCTTTTTGACTCTGGGTCAAAGTGTTGAATCCAAGTTTCATCTACTGTAATGAATTTTTGCAGAAATTTTTTGGATCTCTGTTAGTTATCGCCAAATAAAAAGCGCAAACATAACGGATGTTGTTCTGCCGCTAGCATTTTTGACACCCACCATGAAGAAACTTTTTTGAAACCCAATTCATGTGCAATATTTTTTCAACACTTCCAACTGAAACGCCATATGTCCCGTTTAGTACCATATCATGAACCAACTCAAACCTGTCTTTTTTTAAACATGCACCTGGTTCATTTTTAAAAACTGCTCTATAATTAAGATGTGATTTTTCATATTAATGTAGTTTTGATTAAATTTCATATTTATAAATATTCTTAATATAATTACCACTAATAATTTATGAATTGAACTACATGAGCTGATTTCTTTCAGTGTTATAATCATTAACGACGACTGATTTCTAGTTTCACTTAGATTGCACGAGACGTTGCTAATATTTCAAAGAATCAGTTCAATTTAATTAGAATTGTATGTTTTCGTGATATACAGCTGTCATCTCCGCGGGGAAGGCATATTGTGACTTTATGAGAAGAGATATTGGAAGCGGATTCTTTCCAACGATAGCCACTTATTAGGAGCACCTTTTAAAATTATTTTGAATTATACAGAGGGTTCTATAACTTGGTGGCAGACCATAGCTACAGTTCTTCAAAAGGAATATCATGTATATTGTTACACTTTTGTATTCTTCGTATAATTCTTAGTCAAAAAGATATAAGAAAGTATAGCTCTGAAGTTTAAAGTTTCCGACTTTGTAAACTATCCAGGTGCTTATTCTACGTTAAATATTAACATTTAATATTTTTAATAAAGTTGCGGGGCACCGTCAGTTTACAAAATTTCTATATGTATTTGTTACCACTCCAAATAGACGTACGTCGGTTTGGCAGCGTACTTTGGGTTGCCTATACCCAGTCACTCATCAGCCTTCGATGATCGTGTAAAATGTCGGTAACTAGGCCTGTTGCGGCCGATAATAATTTGCTGTCAAAATATTAAATATGAAAGTATTATGGTGATCGCGCTGTTGGTGTAACAAATACAAATTCTACTGGTTTTGCTACAGTCAGAGATTATGAGGTGAGTACTATGTTTGCTTTATTATGAATATCTTTCTACACCCGTAGATTTAATCCAAATATCAGAAATAATTCATTGCGTTCGGGGTTGTGAACATATCGTAACATTAATCAGATAATCAACAAATGAATTTTAAATCAATGTTTATTCTTCCAAAACGACTCTAAGTATTTACACAAATTTTATATACACATATACATACATTACACATTTTATTAAACATAATATTTACTAATGTTAAATACTAACAGGACGGAATTACCATTCTTATATTGCGTATGCTTAACCTATTTATACATACATAACCTATGACAAAGAAATAACAATTTAAATCTTGAATTTCACGAACAAAAGATATACTCTGTACATTGCAGTATTTATTTAAAATTGTATCTGAACTTTAACAAATAACATTCGGTTATATTTACAGCGGCATTTAAAAGTGCTCGGTTCGTTCGCGCTACGAATGCAGTCAAATTACGATGATACGCGGCCTGTATCTGGGTTGCTAAAATACGTTAACATTCGCGCATAATAGTTAAATTCTCTGAAAGAACGGTGATTTCCTACACGGCAATTGGCCTGCTAGAAACCAAGTGGCTTAGGTAAATGATCACATTAAGTCCGTGTCACGATAATTGACCTGACGGGACTTAATAAGCGGACTTTTCACCTAAAAGCACGGCAATAGGCCTGCATTTAGGAGAATACTGTATCTTATCGCGGTCACGACAATTGGCCTGACATTGCTAAGAGCAAATGCCACACGATAATAGACCTGCGGCTAGGATAAGGTTCGGAGGGACTCTGCCTCTTCACTGGAAAACGGTCGACTTATATACCATTCGTGAACGACAAAAACTAGCATGAAAGCATTGGATTTTGCACTCGAACGTGATGTAGAAGAGCGCGAATACGATCGTGCCGTACACAGATATTTTTCCCCTACTATAAATCGATAACAAATGTATACAAACAAGTCAAATACAATAATTACGGCGGTATTTACTATAGGAAAACATTATTACAAATGATTGAATAAAATATCAGTCATACATAATTTGATATTTACATGACAAATTAATTATGAATTTAAAATCATGATAATTTATTCAATAAACGTAGGGACTTCGTTACAACTTATTGCAATTTTTCTGAAAAATTCAGTGTTTGTAAAATTATATTTTGCAGAAAACTGGATTGAAGTTCCATGACATATTCTTGCCTAAAAGTGATTTTTTTCAAACGGAACAGCCTGTATATCGGTTCATTTTTGAATTGCATACTAAATTTCGCACCTAAAACATGTAAAACGTTATTATTTTTAAAATGACCATTACTCAGTTATTGTGATTTTTTTATATAATTTTGCCGACTTTATATTTTTAATTTTAATACGGTCTCTTTGTACTGAAGGAATGTCAAAGAAATTACTTATCAGACCACAGAGTTTACCAGCAGCGTTACCCTGGGAGAAGATTTCCCAAAACAGATGCCTTTAGTAATGCATGCTTTTACTACTACTGGTAGTATTGCTAATTCAAAACCAAGGAAACCTAAATATGTGGTTATTGATGAAAATCAATTAAGAATTCTTATCGTAACAACAGATAATTCATACGTCAGTATCCATGAAAGAAGTCGTTTGCTGGATATTAGCCAAACCATCTTTGCGATGACCTTAAAATTGAACAAATATCATCCGTAATGAATACACTTAAATATTGAGTTACGCACCCATCATTTTAAAGCTAGAAGAGTGCTCTGCCAATGGGTAGTAGTTAAAATTAATAACAAGGCAATTCTTTTTGATAATGTGTTATTTGCGGATGAATCTGGTTACCACAGAAACGGAACAGTTAACACAAAAATTTTTCATTACTGTTCAAATGGCAACTCATATTTCACTAATAAATATTTCATCAACATTGATGGAGCACAAATGTATGGGGAGGCATTCTTGTGATTTGATGATAGCCCAGCATCTAGTCGAAGACAGTATTAACTGAGAAGCTTATGAGTAACTTCTGTCTGTCCAGCATTTAGTTGAATTATTGAAAGATATTTCGCTAAATTTACGAAGAGGCCCTATTGACTTGCCTGCTGGGCCTTCGGACATCACAAAATTAGTTTCTCTTTATAGGGTTACGTAAAAGGACAAATATATAGTATATCACTAACCACAAAAGAAGTTATGAGGGAACATATTCGACAAATATTTAGAGATATCAGTACACAACGCTCAGAAATTTTTGAAAGTAAATTTGAACCCTTTTAATTTTTACATATTTTAATATTCATAATTCTTGTTATTTTATAATTTTGTTCCACAAATTACCCATTCATTCATGTAACAGTTCCTGTTTCTACATCTACTAAAATCAAGTTATTATTATTTTTTTGTTAGGTTTTAAAATTTGTTTATTCTGGCATATTCTACATATTCTTTGAATTATATTGCTGTATTGTAAATAAAATATATCCATTTTTTTTTGTCATTACCCCAATACATACAAAAATCATCAATCTAAGCTTATTTTTAGAAAAATTCATTGTATCAGGCTTGACAACTGAAAAGCAACTCATTAAATGTCATTCATTCAACTGTCAATTTCGAAGCATGGCTCACCATACCGTATTCAAATACCGTATATGCCGGCACAATACCGTATTCAGATATGAAACATAAAGATGTCAAAATTATATCAGAAAACGATAATAGCTCAGTAATGGTCAGTTTTAAATGATATGTTTGTGGTGCGAAATTTAGTAAGGAATCCAAAAATGAATCGGATGTTCTATTTAAAAAAAAATCATTTTTAGGGAAAGATATGTCATGTAACTTTAATCCACCCAGGCAACACACTTACGAATATTCAACGTTTATATAATTGCAAAACTCTACGTTTTATATTGAACGATGAAATACGTAAATCCTTCGAAGAAATGTCCGGCGATTCGACGTCTATTTCATATTAATATGTATTCTGTGTTTATTCGTATCAGAGAGTTTATATTTATTTGGATAAATAAGTCCTTTTTTTATACGTTACAATCAACATTAAAATATTCGTATATGATATACGTTTTATTTAAGGATTTCGTAGAAATTTTCTATATGTATATATAATTCGGTTGTTATATGTACATGATGTACGTTTTATTTTAGGATATCGTAAATATTTTATATATGAATAAATTATTTGCTTATTATACGTTATTTTAGACTAGTTCACATTTTGTTCAATTACACTGCCTGCACATTAACATCATTATAACCAAAGCTCGTAGTATACTTACCTTGATATTGTTGACAAATAAAAACAATTTTGTCCTGCGAAGGTACAGACATAACAAACATATACGTAGTTGAAGAATATAGGTGCGCATGGGGAGTATAACATTTAAAAAAGTAAATTAAAGTTTAAAGTCTTTTGTAATATGAAATCATACTAATAATATTTATTAACACATCACGTATTTAAAAAATTATGTAGTAATATAATTTTGACGAAAACAAGAACAAAATTTTAGATAATATAAGAAGCACTTTTCTTATTGTTTCAGACAATCTTGTATGCCACTCTTAATTGTTGAATCTTGCACATCCGCTGGTTCAGGTCCCGCAAATTCCAGTTTTGCAGGAGCTATATTAATTGCAATATAATTAACAATAAGCATTGTAGAAAAATAATAAACTAAATAATTACCAAGAATCAATCCAGATAAAAGGTAGGTACCCTTACAACCGTGTTTTTCTTCTCTTCCCGGCGAATTAAACTGACTTGCTATTGCATCTGATAAGAAATACTTTAGGATATTCATCGTTACGACTCTCACATTTGACCCTCCAATAGCTGCAGTTTGTCTTAAAAGAAATTACTGAAATTATTTATTCAAATTTAAAAGAAGCCTGACGTACGAAGAAATTATAATTGCTCTGAGAAGCAAGCATCGACTCTAGTTTATGAAAATCTTCTCGTGTTTTTTATAGACAGGTTTGGTAAATTTTCAAGAGTTTGTAAATTAGTCGAAATTTTGGAAAATAAGTATGACGTTTTAGGTTAGAGGCCGTACAATAATCGGTTTAGAAGTATATTAACGTTGAGAATTACATTGGCAAAATTTATAGCTATTTTCCATAAAATGGCGGTAGGGCATTAACAGTATACAATATATACAGTGCACATGGTAAACAAGAACACTTACCTACTGTTGTAACTCTACATCCACTTACATATGTTACAATATATTGACGCTTTGGTGAACCGGTGCACATGTCGACACATTTGTTTCGAGTTTCGGTCTTTTCGGTTCGGCTGATACATAACCATGTAAGACGTCTACCAAATACTTGAGCGCTCAATTACTGCGCATCAACATTAGACGCATTTTATACGAATATTATAATGTAGATTTTAGTCACAACTTGAGAGTCATGGCAGTAATAAAACAATGTCGGACGGCAGAAATTAAAAAGACAAGGTTTCACTAAAAAGAAATAAGTTCTACTTTATTATTTTGCTAATTATTGATACGTCAAAAACAACAATAAAAATAAAAAGGACTATCTTTAAGAACTGTGTACCTACCTAGGTACCGTATCGTTTTTGCTGTGCACCCGCACACCATACACCGCATACCAGAAATGCAGAAAATATATTTATGTCTATCTAGTAAGTAGATGTAACGAAATAATAATAATTATGTTATCGTTTAATAATTATTTCGAATTAAAAACAGAATTTATATATGTTTTTAATATCGAGCGCTTTATGAAGAGGAGGTTATATAATATTATAAGTTAACAGAAAATATACGTATTTTATATAGTGTTAAGAAATACTCGATATGTACATATTAAAATGAGCAAAACCTTATAGTTTTATATACGTCTATAATTATCTAAAACAATATCTTTACACTTTACGTATATAAAGCGTTTAATTTAGAAGTGAGTAAATACAGGGTGATTCTTAATATATGCGACAAACTTTAGGAGCTGATTCCTGGGGTTATTTTGATCATAAAACTTCATGAGAACATATGCCCAAAACCGCTTAGTTTAGAAGTTATACAATGTGTGGGCCGGAATTGTTGCAGATCACTTGTTAGGTCCACATTTTTACCGATGCGGTTAAGTGGCGAGGTATACCCCAATTTTCTTGAAGAGGAGTTACCACTATTGCTGGAAGAAGTTCCGTTGCAGTTAAGATTACAAATGTATTTTATGCATGACGGTGCTCCAGCGCATTTTGGTTTACTTGCTCGCGAGTTTCTGGACAGTACGTATCCAAATCGGTGGATAGGACGGGGAGGTCCACAACCGTGGCCTTCTCGGTCTCCAGACTTAAATTCATTGGACTTTTTTCTCTGGGGGCCACCTTAAATCATTAGTTTACACGATTCCCATGGAAAATGTCGATGAAATAAGAAATCGTATTATAGCAGCTATTGAAACAATTCGAAATACCCCTGGTATTTTCAACAGTTACTATAAGTTAATTTTGTTTTACTAATTATTTTGTTAATTTATAATAAAACCATTTATTATTTTAACTTTCTATTAAACATTGTATAACTTCTGAATTAAGCGGTTTTGGACATATGTTCTTATGAACTTTTATGATCAAAATAACCCCAGGAATCAGCTCCTAAAGTTTGTCGCATATATTAAGAATCACCCTGTATATTAAAAAATAAACATATAATATCCTCTTTCCATTTACGGCTAATAATCGTTTCATAAAGACAACTGTAATACGTATTGCAACGAAGCAAATATGAATGTTGTAATACTATAATCGTTTATTAGACGACTAATAAACACTCCACAGAATTTATGTATAATAAATACGTCTATTATGTAGACCAAAACCAATTTTCAACCGTGGTAAAGTTTATCATACGTATATTATACGTAAGTGTGTTGCTGGGGAGCCTATACTATCTTATAACTTTTTGACTAATATACAGGGTGTTTGATTACTCGGTTTCCTAATTTGGAGAGTATAAATTTCCCAAAATGTAGAATGTACTACCAAAAATTCGCGTAGAAAAAGTTTCCAAATAACCGCGAAAAAAAAATAAGAAAATATTGGAAAATGTTGTTAAGACGGTCTGTACACATAGTGTAAGTGTATATGTGTGTACCTTCTACGTAAGCTTTGCTTATTTAAACGAGAAATGCTGACCTGCCGCAAACAAGAAACTCTCGAACACAAAGAGCGCGAGATATTTAACAGCTGTTAGTCTGGTGCTCGTACTTGTATGGACCACTGAAATGCTGACCTGTCGCAAATAAGAAACACTCGAACGCGAAGAATGTGCTTACAGTGATATTACGATATTTAACAGCAGTTAGTCTAGTGCTCGTACTTGTATGGACTATTGAAGTTGTACCTGGTAGATATTGTATTATTTAATTATTTTTTTTGTGTCTCCTTTCAAGAGTATGGCTTACAATAATAATGAATTAGTAGATATGGTGTTAATGTATGGTGAGTGCGAACAAAATGCTGCAAGAGCTCGACGACGATATGCGGAACAGTTTCCAAACAGACAATTGCCTGCGAGAGCTACCTTTATACAATTAGATCAGCGATTAAGAGATACTGGACGAATTGAACCACAACGACGCGAAGGACGTGGCAGAAGCAATAGGGTATTAGAGGCAGAAGAAGATATCATAGAAGCTATAGAAAACGACCCAACACTTAGTACACGACAACTTGCTAGACAGTTTAATGTGTCAAATTATACCGTCTGGAGAACGCTGCGGGAAGATCAAATGCATCCATATCATTATAGTCGTGTACAAAGTTTATCACCGACAGATTACCCTGCGCGGACGCAATTTTGTGAGTGGTTACAGCAGCAACATTTACATAATGCACGTTTCCTTGGTAACATTTTATTTTCTGATGAAGCAACCTGCACCAGGAATGGTGTATTTAATTTCCACAGTGCCCATGAGTGGCAAATGCAAAACCCCTGGGCGATTAGACGTGGTCACCATCAACGCCGATTTTTTTTTAATGTATGGATTGGTATAATAAATAATTACATTGTTGGGCCATTTTTCTTACCGCCTCGTTTGAACGGACAAATTTATTTGGATTTCTTACAAAATAGTCTGCCGGGATTATTTGAAGATGTCCCTTTGAATATTCGGGCGTCGATGTGGTATCAGCAAGACGGGTCACCTGTACATTTTGTCCGCGTGGTTCGTGAATATTTGAATGATGTGTTTGAAGATCGCTGGATAGGCCGCGGTGGGCCAGTGCAATGGCCACCACGTTCGCCAGACTTAAATCCAATTGATTTCTTTCTGTGGGAATATTTGAAGCAGCGAGTCTATAGGACAGAAATCAACGATATTGACGAATTACGTGAACGTATTATTGTGGAAACGGATGGTATACGTCAACGCAATTTGTTTCAAAGTGTGCGTGAGTCACTTATACGACGCGCCAGAGTATGTACTGAAGAGAATGGTGAGAATTTTGAACATTTGCTCTAATTGTGCGTTACAAACGAACAACAAAGCATATTGAATGGCTATTAAAAGATAAATTATTCATTTATTATTTTGTAATCGGATATCTGAAGAAGTAGCTGTGTAAGTAATTTCTTATCCCTAATGAAAGTGTTTACATAAAGCGAACATGCATATCACACACTCGACCTTTAAACCATATGTGTATTTATTTTGGCACGTCTTGTTCCTCAACATAATGTGTACTATCTAATATAAAAACGTTGACTTTTTTTAAAAAAATGTAGATAATTAAAATTTTTTTTTTTGTCGGATATCGATATACTTGACATAAATATACATACTGTTTTTATTATAACAGCGAGTGAACAAACAGCCTGTATATGAAGTTTGTAAAAAGACATGTTTTTATTAAGTGTTTTCTAAACGCTAGCTCTTTATTATTATGATATTCATTAAACTGTCTACACAATTTAGAATATTCCATGCAACTAGTATTGAATAATATGTGTAAAAGCCCATCTAAATTTCTATTACTAAAGTGCGAAAGCAAACAGCTTCACAATCGTGTATATACATAATACAATATACTCTGAATAAATGACTGTAAATTGCTTGGCATTGCCGCTTGCTGTTAAATTGAGGTAACAAGTAATTCTCTGAACCGTAATTGAATTTAGAGAGATGCGCGCGTCTTGATAAATAAATACACTTGTAAATTTGGCGAGAGAATCCTCCAATGCACTCATTACTGCCTTGCTTCCGCATTTGTTTTCCCTTCTATTCGCTTAAACGAAAATAAATTTTAAGGTTAAAGAGAGTCAAATTAATTAATCAAAATTAATTATAGTCTATTGTTCGCTTGCTAGAAGCGTTGGTATTCTCTCGAAAACGCATTGAATGGGACAAGACATGGAGTGGGTGACAGAGAAAATTGGTTCATCCTCTTCACTAGAGTCGAGTAGAGAGTTTAAACAGTCAACATTTCCAACAATGTGACCCGATTGAGAGCTCTCAAGACAACTATTTCTGAATCTGCAAAACGAACCGCCTGTTTTTGACTATTTCTCTTTCACCTCATTTATCATCTATATCACTGTTTAAGGTTCTGTTTTTTTCTAAACACTCATCATTTACTGTATTGTTCTTATGCTTTCGAAGTGTTGTTATTGCTTTTCCTTTGAACGTCTTCGCGAATCTTCTTGATAAATGCGAGTTGGTTCAATTTATTTCCAAACAAGAACAATTGCCTTTCACTGAAACAATATTATAACGAATAAAACTAATTACGTACAATGGAGCTTCTGTCTCCTTGTTTTCCAATTACATAAATTAAAATTAATCAGTAGCATGAATAATATTACATAATATGTTCAATATTAATCTTTGTTTACAAAAGGTTGTAATTTATAAGAAAAGCTGCCTTCTATAAAAATTAAATTGCATGAAAAAATGTATGGAGTAAAGTGTGAATTTTACATGACTACGTAGGTAAATAACAGTCCTATAAATTAATTGTCTATAATAAAATTATAGACAATTATCCTGTCTCGTGTTGGTAATCAGACATAAGAAAATATAGACAAAACGTTACGTCAACGCCAGCCGAATACCACTAACACGGAATACATCCAGCAATTTTTTCTAACAAAATCAATCAATCACTATAAATAATAACCTCTCGCTACTTACTATCCACTAAATACAGTATCGGCGAGACCAATAGCGTATATGCGAGAAATCGATGGGTTAACGCCATATGGAATCGGCCTTCATACGACAATATCTAACGACAAAGTGATTATCGAACACAGCCCAAGTTAACTCAACAGTGTTGCGCAGATGCCTTGCGTAAAATTACAGAATTAATTCAAAAAGAAAACAAAGGAATTGTAAATTAAGAAACGTTCAATACTAAAAATTAATCAAATAAATTTAGAAATAAAGGCCAAGCAATAAGACAATTAAATAAGGAAGTATAGATATAACACAGATATCTACTATATGTTGATAAGCAGAAAAATCAAATAAAGGTATCAAGGATGATACTTCCAAAAAGACAAAAAAATAAATATTTAAAGAAGTAATACGGAATTCCAACTAAAAATTAGGATTCTAAATTTAAATTAATACACGCGGGCTTCTAAATCTAAAAGAACAAGAAATTACACCCCAAAAATAACAAACCATTATATACCGTAGTCGACAAATTTTAATTTCTGTTTACAGCGCTATACTCGCTATCTATCCCATGCAGAAGATGACCTTATAATATGCAGCGATGCCTGCTTTCCAACAGTGGTGGGAGAATCATCGCAGTCGGGGGTTTTTAATTTGATAGTAAACGTTTGCCGGGTGTACTTGGCAGCCTCTCTATATGTTTGTCTTTTATTTCGCCGTGCTCTTTCCTCTTCTAGAAAATAAGATTTGTCGACTACGGTATAATAAAACATCAACATTACCTGAGGCCTATTTAAAATTAACTCCACGGGATCCTTCCTTGTTATCATAACATTATGGTATTTATGTAACAAAAATGATAACTGTGAGAGATTTGCTGATATCGACTAGACAATGCATTTTTGAGTATGTCTAATTTTGAAACCAAGATGAGACCTAAAAAGAAGATTTGTCGGTTTCTGGTCGTAGCCTGGAAGATCTGTCCGATACGGAAAATTTGTGTTTTGAGTTGAGCCGACAATGTAGAGGTAATATTTCTGCCGTAAACTGTGTGTAAGTAATTCTAAGCATAAAAAAAGTTTCTATACAAAACGCATCAAATTTGCGTCATCGCTTATTTTGAACTTGAAATATTGAAATTATATTTACACTAAATTTTAATTCTAGTCTGTGTTTACTAAAATCTTAAATTCATAAAAAAGTTATTTTTTTATACAAATATAGTTACTCTGCTTACTTTCATTTGTTACCTGTTACATCTTGTAATTAAAGTTCGCCAGTTATTGACGAGTTACTGAATGCATATACCCTACCTTTGCTCGCATAGTAACCTTGGGGTCCGTTTCGCTGGGTATCATAATGACACGTAGTACGCTGATGAGAAGTGTGGAGGCCGAAACACGTATTCGTCTTTTGTTGTTCCCGATGCCGTATTGGTGTGGATTGTACATTCACGCATACATACATACAGGGCTGGCGCATTGGTGTGGGAAAGCCCGATTTAATGGACATTATAAGTTATGAAAAAAATGTATTAAGGCAAGGTGTAAGTATTCTTAAGCTTCATAATTTAAAATTAGTTACACATGTATTGGGTGCTTTATAACGCAGTTGTAGACTTAACTTATATTTTTTTAAATAGAATGAGAGACTTTTTTTGCGTATTTAAAATCTGCTTACTTTTGTGGACCTCCGCATATAGGGTTTGCCTGATCTATTTTGTGTGTTTAAAAAATTATAACCATTTTTACGTCTAAATTAAGATTAAGATTAAGGGGGTCATGCTCCGTTTTTAAAAATACTCGATCACAAGAACAATAAAGTTCTGAAAGAGATAGAGAATTAGGGCTGTCATTTACCCCAGTGCATCTGACGTGCCATGCAAATTATAGTTGACGTGTTGCCAGAAAATATCGTTCGGGATAGAGATGCTATTGTTATCTGTGTCCAATGTTAACATTTCTTTGCTCGGACACTTAAACTACACTGATATTCGGAAAGGAAAGTGTGTATTCAATCTCATAAAGCATATAATATACATTTGAATGAATAGGTAATTCATTCGGATCGAGGTCGCCACACACGTTTCTTTATAGATATAAAAAAAAATACCGGTATCTAAAGATATTTGAATTTTACCACAAGCCCAGGATTTGCATCTATTATTATATAAATAAGTTAACCCGTAACCGATGAGGTGCGATTTTTGTCACGTCGAGTGTGAGGTGGAAGCCCTCAGACTCCCGATTAAATTTATTTTTTTGATTTTAATACGAATTAGTATCTGTTTAAATTAAATATTATGGCATAGTCTGGAATCTACTTAAACTATTTATGTTTAGTCAGCTATTAATTTTATTACAAACATCTACATTTGGTGAAAAATCCCAGGAGCGTACATTAGGGATGCGCGATATATCGTTTTTAAAAAAATATCGATATTTTCTTTTCGATAATCGAGATTAAAATCCATATTTTTTTATTCAATAATATCGACTGATATCGATTTTTTATTCGATAATATCGTTTAATCAAAAATGCCATTATTCCAAATTTCATGCATTTATTTCACATTAATAGATAAAAGAACATGTTCACATTATACAGAATTTATTATCTTTTTAAGAAAAAAATGAGGTGTGGCCACCACACGACTTTCTTATACGTATGAGCGTTTCAAACTATACAATTTTAAGAATTTTTTTATACAAAAATTATTCAAAATCCTATTCTAAGTACTTTCATTCTCTTAATAAATCGCTATAGAATGCATACTTTGCAAGATATTCGAAAAAGGGTGCTACTCGCTAAGAGTATAAGTGCTACTTCCGGTCCGAATTTTGAAATTTCATATATACAAAAACTATCCAGTTCTAAATACTTTTGTACTCTTGACAAATATATATAGAATGCGTAACTTATGAAATATTTGCAAAAAATCGCAATTCGGTAAGAGTAAAAGTGGTACTTCCGATCCGAATTTTGAAATTTTTTTTATACGTAAGATATTTAAAATTATAATTTAAATACTTTTATACTCGTAATGTACCTGCCTAGAAAGCATGACTTGCGAGATATTCGCAAAAAACTCATTTTCGATAAGAGTAAAATACCTACTTCCGGTTGGAATTTCGAAAAACCTTTTTAAGACAATTTGTCTCAAATATAATTTTGAGTACATTTGAATTCTCTATAAATTTGTTTAAACTTTGTAATTGACGAAATATTTGCAAAATTCAATTTTTTTACTGAAGTAAACTACTACATCCAGTCTACCGATTTTACTGAAAAACTAATCAGTTCTCAAGAGGGAGATTATACACGTAAATACAAAATTTGGAATAGATATCTACAGCGGTTTGACCGCTATCGTGGTCACAGGCAGACACACAAACATTTTTTAAAAACCACTTTTTTGGTATCAGGGGACTTCAAAACGTGGACATCTGCAAAAATCTCGAGGTCGAAAATTTTCGTCATCACAATACTTTCTTATACTACGTATAAGAAAGTAAAAAGTTAATAATTTGGAAAATGCTTATTGGGATGTTTACTATTTCATGTTTCACTTCATAGATTTTACATTTCGTATAGTTCGCCTTTATGGGGCGTTATCTTCCCATTAAACGTTTTTCAAATTTCCCACAGTATTATTTAGTAACTACGACATTTACATGTTAACATCCCTATTTATAATATATGAGAAATTTGAAAAATGTTTACTGGGTTAATATTTGTGTTTCTGTATTTGTTTTATACCACTTATATTTTCATTGGAATTTTTTAAATTTTGGAATAAATATATACAGGTGAGTCATTAGTAGCCGCGTCTTCGATTGGTCTTTTGTGTTTTAAATAAAAGAAAAAAACAATAAGTGGAAGATCCATGGTTGCTTGTGGCGCATATTGTAAAAATACTTTAAGCTCTGACGCACTTCCGGTTTCACCGGAAATGCACGGAACTTAAGTTTTTTAAATGACTCACCCTATATATTTTTGGAGATTCTTGTACTGCTTTAAATTGTCTGTTCAACTGTTTTTTCTGCTACATTTCCCGTTGCTGTTTGAATACATTTTTAAATGTTATTATAAAGATCAGAACTTTCCAGAATTTATTTTTAATTAAAAGTGTCACACATACATGTATCGGCCAGACATATTAAAAAATAATGACGGTATCATCTATGGTCAGAGAAACTATGTTTTCCATAATTATACAAGAAAAAAATACATAATAAATAACAATCATATTTATTTATTAACATAGGAAATTGGCATTCTACAAATTAATGAATAGAACAGAATAAAGTTGCAGAATTAATGACATAAAGAACTGTATATAGCAGAATATCAGAATAATATAATAAACTTGAAAAAGCTAAAAAGTAGGAAATATAAGAGGATAACAAACAATACATAACGCCATAAGAAAGCCAAGACGTGACTATTTATAGTCAGAGTAAAACTAAAATTTAAAATCACTTAAATTTTGTCCGTATAAAGTAGTTCCTTATATCTGATATATATTCTGTTATTTTTTCTACTGACGTAAATCACGAATAGGCATTTTCTTTGGATACTGGGGATCAACCAATTCAGGTAGAAAACATCTGTAAAAGAAAGTCACCAACTGCTCCTTCATATTCGCATCCCAGAAATTATCGTCCCTCATGATTTTTTGTACACTAATTCCGAAAGGTGTCCATATAACAAACAAGCAGTACTTTCTATTTGTTACATGTAGCTGGCCTTGCACTTGGAAATAATAATTGTCTTTACTTTTTAATGTTATTCGACCATCAACTATCTCCGCAAATTTAATTTTCTTCTCTCGAACGGCTTCCGTTGGTGAATACGATGCAGCTGCTGACGGGCATTTTATTTCAACAATGCCATCGTCATCTATTAAACCATCCGGCGAAGCAGCTAAAAAATTCAATTTTCCGTCAATAAAAAGACCAGATTCGTGTACACGAATTCCATAGCTTTTTTCCAATTCTTGTTCCTGTCCCCAACGTGTTGCTGCAGTCCCGAAAAATTTATTGTACAAAAGACGTTTTATCAAATTTGCGCAATGCGTCGTCTTTCGCATTTTGCATATTGCTCCAAAATTGAACGCAGTCAGTCTTACAGAGCGCTGCTGCCTCCATAATAAGTTAGTGCTTTGCCCTATAGTAGCATGTTGTAACTCGTCACGTTCAGAATCCGATTTTTCAATTGAAGTCAAAATTTCTTTTTCTTTTATATCGTACTGCTCTTTTGTTAATGTGACAACCATTTCTATTTCTGTGTCACCATAATCGCTGTCAGCAGGTACTATCGGTTCCCTTTATTTCTTATTTTTACATGCAAATAACTTTTTACTGCATTTTTTCCAAGCTCTTACTCTTTTCCAGCTAGTCATAAACTTTTTTGTGTGTTTCCTGGACTTCTGTATACAGCTTTCTTATGAATAACGCGCGGTAAATCGCCCGGTTCCAAGTTGAATACAATTGAAGCGGCTTCGCATCGAGTTTGATATGATCGTCGTCCGCTGAAATTTACTCTTTTCCCGCCAACAAATTTTTCTGAAATCCGGCTAATGTTTATGAATTTTTTAGTACTACAACGGCATGATGTTAATAAAAGCAAGAAAATAAGTGGTAATTTAGACAAGGCATTTACCGATTTTCTAGAACGGACAATAGAAAAGTTTCTGAGAAAGAGATTACGTTAGGAGTCTAACCAGATTTAATTTTAAATATTCATTATTTTACGATTATGAAGTAATAAAATGACTGCAAGCACTTATACAGAGAAATATACATGTTCTAATTAATTGTGCCTTTGTAAAATAAAGCAAATTGAGATTAAAACTAAACATATATACGTTTTACATAGAACATAGACTATTACTTTATAAAAACCAATAAAACAAAATAATAATGATAAACGTCCTTAACAACTATAAAAAATGGCGAACAAATTACATGAATTAAAATTATTTTTAATTCATTAACAATATTATGAGCAATACAACATGAGCGACATGCGTACATAAACCACATTGTATAAAACAATTTATCGTAATTTCGCGTTACACGCCGTTGCAAGCCGGCGACTGAATAAATTGAAGAAAACGGAGTTTTGCCAACAGGAAAATTATTTTTGCAGTGTAGATTCACCAAAATCGTTCTCCCGACCAACTGGCGGCTTGCTCTGCGATCGTCTTACGAATATTGCTTTAAGCGCCTGGAATATAGGCAATGTGTATCAAGAAACATACGTTCTTATCAACGTGATTAAGACAAAACGGTTAGCTTTAATGATGTACTAAAAAGTGTATATTAAAGGTAAAAGACGCATGAAGGTACCCACAGGCAGTTTTTGCCATTAAAGACAAACATTACACCTTAAAGTATACGATAAATATAAGCATTTTTAAAATGTTATTATTCAGTAGCATTTTTTTATGTACAAATTTTTTCTTTCTTTAGGTACTTCAATTTAAGCTTAATTAACAAATTACTCCTTGTTTCAATCGATTCTATACAATGGCTACTACACAATATCGTCGATACGAAACGCTTGCAAATTGGCCTCAGCATTACCCCCTTAAGAGGGTTAGTTCCTGCAAGGAAAAAAATATATGACCTTTTTAGGAACCGTTACTAGCTCTAGGTACGTCTTCTATTTTCGCTGGTTTGCGAAGTTAATAACAAAGAAATATCTTGTATACAAAGTGAATCAAAACGCGGAACCTTAATTTTCTCATTAAATTTAATAGAACACCCTTTATTTTTTATGATGTTTTGATATATATTTATCGGCTCTTGCATTTATGTTAACCATTCCCCATTGCTAACTGTTAGGGTTTAGTAGATATATCGTATTAAAAATAAAAAATTGAGTTATAACCGCACAAACCGGGATTAAAATTATTACATTGCTATATATAAAATATTTTTTTTTCAGGAAACAGTAGCAGGTACAAGTCGTCCAATAACTGGTAAGAGCTGATGACACGTTCTGTACGAATCTCTGTATACTGATGTAACATGTGTTACTAATCTCACAGGAATTATTACCTAAATCTTACGAAAACATCAAACGTCAACTGAGCTTTCTGTTTTTGTATTTCCGAGCAGGTACTGGTACAACGCCAGTTTAAATTCTTACAAATGCATTCCAAAAATGAACTATTCAGTTGAGAAATTTAACAAATATTATTTGAGTATGGGGAGAATGCTCGAAAAATTGCGTTCTTGCAGAAGAGTTAAGCGAGATATATCACACGATGTCAGCCGAAAAAAAAACATTAGAAACGACTCAACCGTATCGGTTCAGTAAAGTACGAAAAACGTGAAAGGGAAAAAACTGTGACTACCGAGGAAAATGAATTTAATGTGATAGTAGGCGTCATAAAAAATCCACATAGTAGTCAACAACAAAATATTAGTCGTAGGTCCGTTCAAAGAATACTAAAAAAGCACAAACACCATCCATATCACATTCAGTGGCACAAAGAGTTGCTGGACGAAGATTTTGCCCATAAAGTTGCGTTTTGCGAATGAGTTCAATAACAAATTCTTATTATGGAGATGAAGCAATATTTCATAAAAATGGAAGCGTGAATAAACACAGCTTTCATTACTATCCTACCGGTAATATCCATATTACACAAAGTGATAGCCAAACTAGGTGGTCCTTGAATATTTGGGGTGGCATAGTTGGAAATTTCGTTATTGGACCACATTTCTTTGGCGGACGAGTAAATGGTCTAGTTTATTTGGACTTCCTTCAGGATATTTTACCATGATAATTGGAAAATGTACCTTGAGTATACGTCAAAGAATGTGGTTTTTAAACAATGGGGCTCTGGTACGTAACACAATCCATAACCACCTCAATACAACCGTCTCCCCACAGGTAAGTTGAAGTAAGAAAAGGACCAAGTCGTATGGCCAGTTCGATCCCCAGACTTGAAAAAAATAGATTATTTCTTGTGGAGCTAAGTAAAAGATCGTGTGTATCAAGTACCTGTACGAGAAGATATGACGGAAAGAATAAGAGAAGCCTTTCAGATTATTAATGCAGAAATATTAAGAAACGTTAGTCGATTGTTTGAACAATGACTGCAATATTGTATTGACGATATGGGTGAACACTTTTTCTGTTTCTTTTATCGATAACGCACAGCATGTAACTTCTTAGTAAAAATAAAAACACAATATTCAATTTTAAATAGAAATATCTACTAAACCCTAACAGTTAGGGAATAGGGAACGGACAAAAATGAAAAAGTCGAAAAATATCTACCTTCACTCAAAGTATGCTTATACATATAAATTAATTCATATATGTATAAATATATAAATGCACATCTACATCAAGCTGGCATTGCGAACAACAACGTACACACAGCTGTTTCGATCTTACATAGATCTCATCAGTGTACGAGCGTGCTGTTCGCAATGCCGTACAAACTTGGACTATCTACATATATAGTCGACTTACGTACTCAATGCTTATGAGAGATTCCCAGTGGCATCTGTGACCCAAGCGCGAGAATGCAAGGTAATGATGAAACCTCCTCAACAGTACAACTACCATGTCGGGCAATTGTAGATTTTCGTGCATTCAATGAACTCGCCTAAAGGTGGCGTACTTATTACAATAAAATGCAACAAAGTAATTCTTGGAGAATAAGCTTTCACCCTATTGAATCACTCAAAGTCTGCATACACGAATTAATTCATATTTGAATAAATGTATGAATGCACATCTACACCAAGCTGGCATTGCGAACAACAACGTACAGACCACTGGGAATCTCTGATAGGCGTTTGGTACATAAGTCGATTATATATACAGATAGTCCAAGTTTGTACGCATTGTGAACAGCACGCTCGTACACTGATGAGATCTATGTAAGATCGAAACAGCTGTAAGTACGTTGTTGTTCGCAATGCCAGCTCGATGTAGATGTGCATTCATACATTTATTCATATATGAATTAATTCGTGTATGCATACTTTGAGATACTTTTTTATTAACTTCACGAACCAGCGAAAATAGAAGATGTAACCAAAGCAGCTTTGAGGCTTGAGATGTATATTAAATTACAAAAGTATTACTACGGTCTAAGGAAATGATTATTAAATAAAACACCAATATTACAATGGAGGACATATATTTAATGACTAGTACATTGTAAGAGTATATTACATATACGTATAGATAACATGGTCGTTAGCGTAAAATCGAAAACAAAAGCTCTACCATGTAACTTACAAGGCAAAGTCGTCACATTATGACAGTGGAGCAGACAAAATAATATATGTATGTATGTATATAATCTTTCTGGTCACTATTCTACAATTACATACAGTGTGTATGTATACTTTTGTTTGTTAGACCATATCCTGTAAAGGAATTATATATTATATATATAACTGCTCGTACAAAACTAACATTCTGATACATTCGATTACTAATAAGTATTTTTTATACTCTTTACATATACATATTTAGAAAAGTACCTTTATTTTTGCGTTAGAAATCAATCAATTCATATAGACTTACATCAGGCAACGAATTTTCACCTTAATAAAATTGGTCTTAATTTTAAATATATAATAATATAATAATCTTTTTTTTGTTAATTTCTATATTTTTATAAATATATTTCAACACGTTTTAACCCCTATCAAATAACTATTGTTATAAGTACATTTAAAATTTTTATCTATATAATCCATTTTATGCTGTATTCATCATCTTTCATTATTTCTCATACAACAAAGACAGAAATTAAACTAAAAAAACAAAATCCTGCACTTGACTTTTACCTATAATCTCTTAAAATACAATTTTATGATATGTCAATTTTTTTATATAATTTACACAAATATTTACATGGAGAACTGTTAGAAAACACTTCGTCTGTTGCAGATATTATCAAAGCAGTATTCATTATAATTTTGCTTTTCATGTAATATATATATATATAGTTATTGGATTAAAAATTGTAATTATTTTAACAATATAAATATATTGATAATGCATACTGCTTAGGTATGTAAATTATTTTTTGCCTTTTTATAGAATTTATTATTTTTTTTTAATAAATGGTATCTATAAAACACTTCATTACTAATTTATATATGCATTCAAAAAGCTTACTCTATATATTTGACTAAAATTAGTTATTAGAAAAAATAAAATTTTCAAAATAAATTTAGACATATAGATATATGTAGTAATTATTTTAGTATATATTTAGAATAAAACAGACTTCTAAAACAATCATATTCTACGTATCTCAATTTTACATAAAATTTAATGGATTGTCATTGACTAAAAAATGAAGTTATTTCATTTTATTTAAAGTAATGTAATATCTGTCTAAATTTACGTTTCTATTTCCTAGCGTTTTTTTTTATACAATAGCGACTTTGCTAACTGTCTTAGAAGTCGTATAATTAAAAAGAAGCTATTAAAAATGGTAAATACTGGAACATACAGACGCTATTTTCCTACACTAAACATCAGTTTAAATGCTATACGTGTAAATAAATGATTATTGTGATGTCAAGTATAATAAATATTACATGCACAATTAAATAAAGCACAGATTGTTAAGCAAAAGTTATGAGTTATTTTATAACATTTCTATTTTTGCCTTACAGCCGCATTATTTCTGGATCTCGCCATTATTGCATATTACGGGCTTTCAACTGTCGTATTAATTTTTTTGGACAAACACGAGAATTCAGTAAGCAACATTGTTTACTTCTTGAATCGCGGAGAGTACCCCGCTGCTACTTCGTGTACAGATTGTTAAAAATTTGTTTCAATCCAATGGTAATTTAGATAAGCAGTGGTCTTTCTCCCAATTGCATGTCACTGGTGTCCTACAGGGATTAAAACAAGGACCAATTTTATTTGTTTATGACGTTGTTGATGTCATAAAGCATACGTTAATTATATACGAGGATGACACGTGGTTCCTTTGAAGGTAAATGAGAGAGCAATTTCACTTTCGATGGAGCTAGGGTTCTAATTTGATGGTAACAACGCGTCATAAACCAGTAATTTGTTTCTAGATACAACGTATTCAAAGCAAGACTTTAGTGTATAGTGTATAACGCACATCAATTTAACACTACAATGTATATCATCAGTTAAATTTCTAGGTATCCACATTACTGAGGCCTGAACTGGAACTCGCATTGCTCAAGTTTAGTTAAACATCTTAATTTGTTTAAATTTCAATCCATTATTTGTATTCCTTCTTTCACCCGCAGGTACATTCCAGGACATCGTTTTGGAGAGTCGTCTGCTTTAGTTAGTGATGTTTTTTAAAAGTTATTTAATATTGTAGGCTCTCTTTTCTCAGATATCAAATATTATCACTGTCTAGAATCCATATACTTAAGCTGTTCAATAACGATTTATTTTGTTTTTGTATGTTTATGTATGTGACTTTGTAATTTTAATTTTATTAGTTTTAATTGTGACATTGGCATGCCTAATATATACTTATTGTATTTTATTAGATCAAGAAAATTTCATTTGAATTGACTCTAGCGACACACCCTAGTAGCATAGTTGGTTGGATTAAAGTCGGCGCAAAGTCACATCCCTTCTAAGTTAGTGAGGAGCAGTTATGGTTATATAAATATTTGCATCATGTATAAAATTGATGGCCATGTGCTACGTGGGATTGTATTGGGTAATATATTGGAAATAACGGTTAAGTGAATTTTTAACGTCTTATGCCCACAAATATTGTTGTGACAACAACCTTCTTTAATTTATTGGAGTAATACACTGGGCTTACGTTACATTAATCGATTTAGATTTCCATTACTCCATATTATGCATTAGAAGATAAGTAACATTTTCTCAGTTTCCATCCATCCTTCTGTTGGTCACAGTTTTGCCATCAGAAAGCATTAGAATAAGTTTACCCAAGTAGTTTTTTTCACTTGTCTCTAACACACAGTGGCGTATTGTTTCCAATAAAATTTATATCTTGCATTTCTTACTGCTTGTTTTTTAGAGTTATTTTTATATCGCTGGATTTTTGCGATAGAAATAGTTCTTGTACTACTTTCAAGAAAATCGATTAAGATTTTGTTGGGTTTATTTCAACAATGTTACGACAGGTAGGTTAAATCATCTTTTTATTTCAAACAATTGTTCCGTAACTCTGTCTATTACTTTGGTAGCCCTTCAGTTGACACTGAACACTACTCGTATTATCCAGTATTCATCAGCCAGTACGACCCTATTCTAACTTCTGCATATATACAGTTAGAGTGCAATGTATAGCGTCTATAATAAAAATGTCGCCTAGAGCTACGCGCACACTGCACCGACCGGTACCACCGACACGGGCGACCTGGATTTTTCTAAAAGTCAAATGCATGTTTCTCTATTGAGGCGTCCGTTCGTACCGGTCGGTGTGTAGTATGCGCGCTTCCATTGAGAAATATGCAATTGACTTTTAGAAAAATCCCGGTCGCCCGTGTCGGTCGTACCGGTCGGTGCAGTGTGCGCGTAGCTTAATTGTAAAATCGTTTATAATGGGAAATTTTTTGGCGGCATTTACTTGTGTTGATGACCATCAAACTGAAGACGGATGCCCTAATATAGCACTCAACCTATTGGCTTTACCGATACCATTACATCAATTTATTGTTTTCTTGCTTTTTCCAAATTTTTCTATTAAATTTAGTGGTGTTGCAAATGTAACTATCCGTTACTCGATAAGATCCGAGGTAACGAATACTGGTTTCAAATAATCGTTACTTTTTCAAACAGTTAATTTCATAATGTATAACTTTTAGAAGACATTCTTGTCTGAAATATTTTATTATAAAATATAATTTAGAGTAAATAACTTTGTACATAATATTTGAATTTAACCAATTATTAGTATTACTTGTACTTGCGTAGGTCAATTTCATTATAAAAGTTTTGTTTTGAATGTAAAATAGATTTTGTGCCATGTACTACAATCTATTATTTGTATGATTTAATATCGGATTCGGGGATTTTTATGGTTTTATGACAGAATATCTCGCCTATCGTAAATAAATCGGGGACTTCTTAAAAAAAGTACTTTAGGCTTTGGCATTTTACTTTTAATTTTGAGTTGGAATATTTGGTGTAATACTTTTAACGAATTTTATTTATTTGTCGTAATATATATTAAAATTAGTATATAAATGAACATTTTGTTTGTACCATGTATTAACTATACATATTCCAGCACCGTCCATTTGAACGAGTACTCGGTAACGAATAAAAAGTAACGGATATTGAATCCGAATGTAACGGATAGTTACAAGTACAGAAAAGTAACCGAATCCAACATCACTAATTAAATTTGCTTTATTTGTTCGTTAAAAAAAATTTTCCTTTTTAAATTATCCAACCGTATTTTTCTGGTGGAAAGTACTAATGAGATTTTGCGAGCAGACATAGATATACTAATATCGTACAATCAAGATATAAATAAATCAATGAGGAAAGACAATTAAATGTAAAATCATCTTGAAAAAGGAACTCAAGAGACAATTAAATAAATTCTTTTAAATGTACATTACTTAAACAAACACAATTCTTTTCGCTGGATAAAATGAAGTAAATCAAAGTATTATGAAGACAATGTTCGGCAACTTTTAAAATTTAAAAACAAAATACCTTCCAATTATAATAATTCTTTGCAAAACGGTTTACTACTAAATAAATTGGTAGAGCTTGATTGCGGCCCACACAATATTCATATATTTACTACTATGTGAAATAAAATGGTTCCTGTATGTTCCAATAGAATGAAAATATTTAAAATGCAGATCATTCGATGACATTTTTTTGGGATTTACTATTTGGATAAATATGCAGGATGCTTCAAAATTAAGCTGAATATTTGATAAACTGAATGATTGCTCAAATCGGCATTACCAGTGTTAACAGCTATAATCATTTGCTGTACATACGCTAATACGTTGGCCGGCTGATAGATAGAATACATATTTAATTTTTCATAACTGTCGTCTAAAATATGATTTAAACGTTCTCCTGGACTATGTTATTAGTTTTTGTTGTACTAACGTCAACAATGCAAAACGTACAATAGAGCATGATAGAACATATATTTCAATTTCGGCTGAACTATTTGGTGAACAATAATTTTGTCAAAAGTATTAGTTGTTTTCCTGACATTCCTATATGTATCAAATTCATAATATACACATAATACGTACATAGCTCCGCTATGCAGATTGAAAGTAACGCATATGTAATATTAGTTATTTAATGTAACTTTTTCCTTTTCACATAATTTCAAAACACCCTGTGCTAATTGAGAAATAAACACACACACATCTAGTCGAAATCCAAACTAATTAAACATATTTTTATAAGAGGACAAATATAGAGAAACGTAATTATAATAAAATGAAACCTATCTGTAGACTGAAACTGTAAATTACTAATACGGTTCGTGCCGTATTTTGGGCGAGAGACGCGTGTGCCCTTGGGGTTTCCAATCGTCGCCTGGTACTGTTAAAGGTGCGACGGCAGCCAGTGGCGGAGGCGATGATCCGGGCTGAGATGTGGGAGCACTTACGATACTTAAAGCGTGCATTATGCAAGTTTTAGCCGTAGATTCAACATCCATCAATTCCTCTAGCTCTTTGTCGTTTCTGGAGTGTGCCGAGTCCGGTGTTCCAGTCAGTCCGTCTCTGCCGTTCTCCAGGGAATCATGATCCGCATCGCCGTTCTCTTCATCACCGTCCATTGTCGATTCGTTTTTGTTTTCCTGAAACAAAGAAGTAGTACTTTATTAAATTTTGTTCTAGATAAGAATTACACAAAATATAATACTAAAAGCCGGTTTTTCCAACACCGATTAAAGTACCCGGTTAACTAATCATTGATTAAGCTTAATCGTTCATTACCTCTAAGCGGCGTTTTTAATTCAAAGAAATACGCCGGTTATCTAAACAGTGTTTAAAGATTTGTTGTACAAAGTTGGCAACATATTTGGTAGTGCATTTGATCTAAATTAGCATATTTGTTCTAATAATAATGGCGCCATTTCCTACGTTTGAATTTCTTATTTGTGCTTTTTGCTCTTATTTTATTTTATATATTTTAGATTTTCTATATAATTTGAAATTTCATTTTAGTAAATAAATTGTAGGCATTTCTTTTTTGTGATGACGAAAATTTTCGACCTCGAGATTTTTGCAGATGTCCACGTTTTGAAGTCCCATGATACCAAAAAAGTGGTTTTTAAAAAATGTCTGTGTGTCTCTCTGTGTGTGTGTGACCACGATAGCGGTCAAACCGCTGTAGATATCAATTCCAAATTTTGTATTTACGTGTATAATCTCCCTCTTGAGATCTGATTAGTTTTTCAGTAAAATCGGTAGACCGGAAGTAGCAGTTTACTTCAGTGAAAAAATCGAATTTTGCCAATATTTCGTCAAATACTAAGTTTAAACAAATTTATAAAGAATTCATATGTACTTAAAATTAAAATTGAGAACATTTTTAAAAGTTTTTCGAAATTCCTACCGGAAGTAGGTCTTTTACTCCTATCAAAAATCGGTTTTTTGCGAATATTTCGCAAGTCAAGCTTTTTAGACAGGTACGTTACGGGTATAAAAGTATTTAAAACATACTTTTCAATATCTCTTGTATAAAAAAAATTTTAAAATTCGGACCGGAAGTAACAGTTTTACTCTTACCGAATAGCGATTTTTTGCAAATATGTCGTAAATTATGCATTCTATATATATTTATTAAGAGTACAAAAGTATTTAGAGTTAGATTTGCAATATTTTTTGTATACATGAAATTTCAAAATTCGGACTGGAAGTAGCACTTTTATTCTTAGCGAGTAGCACTTTTTTTCGAATATCTTGCAAAGTATGCATTCTATAGAGATTTATTAAGAGAATGAAAGTACTTAGAATAGGATTTAAATAAGTTTTGTAAAAAAAAATTCTTAAAATTGTATAGTTTGAAACGCTCATACGTATAAGAAAGTCGTGTGGGGGCCACACCTCATTTTTTACTTTCTTATACGTAGTATAAGGAAGTATTGTGATGATGAAAATTTTCGACCTCGAGATTTTTGCAGATGTCCACGTTTTGAGGTCCCCTGGTACCGAAAAAATGGTTTTTAAAAAAGTCTGTGTGTGTGTCTGGCTGTGTGTCTGTCTGTGACCACGATAGCGGTCAAACCGCTGGAGATATCAATTCCAAATTTTGTATTTACGTGTATAATCTCCCTCTTGGGAACTGATTAGATTTTCAGCAAATTTGGTCGAGCGGAAGTAGTAGTTTACTTCAGTGAAAAACTCGAATTTTGCCAATATTTCGTCAACTACTAAGTTTAGACAAATTTATAAAGAATTCATATGTACTCAAAATTAAATTTGAGAAGAATTTTATTAAAAATTTTTTTCGAAATTCATACCGGAAGTAGGCTTTTTACTCTTATCGAAAATCGGTTTTATGCAAATATGTCGTAAATTATGCATTCTATGTATATTTATGAAGAGTACAAAAGTACTTAAAGTTGGATTTGGAATATTTTTTATATAAATAAAATTTCAAAATTCGGACGGGAAGTAACACTTTCATAGGTATAAGAAAGTCTTGTGGTGGCCACACCTCATTTTTTAAGCACATATTTAAAATTTCTATTACGAAATAAGCAACAAAGTGCAACAAACACAGAGTGATACTGAAGCAAATTTATTGATTGCTTACTGCTAATGAGAAATACAAAAATATTGTGAAAAATTAAAAAATTAATACAATATACATGCCTACATTCTAGAGGTCCCTATTTCACGTATATGTTAAAACACGTGTTCACGTGTAATACACGGGTCCGCATTGAAACCCATGTATTTTAAATACACGTGTACCCGGATATTTAAAATACACGGATTCCCGTGTATTTAAAATACACGGGTACTCGGGTATTTTATTTCACGGATCCTTATGCACACGACATGTATAGAAGATACACGTATGTAACTATGTATTTTCTTTTAGGTCGCGTTTCACTTAGAAATTCCCGGAATTATTTCCAATGGATTCAGTAGGCGTTTAAAATTTAGATATGTATTTAAATTTTTCACAAATACACGCTACAATGAGATCTATTATTAATTCTTAAATAACCCAAAGAACTAGTGGATATGATATTGAAAGCATGTATGTCTCTAGAAAACTTTATTTTAAGAAATAATAATGGGAAGGATTTAAGAAACTTAAGACTAACAAAAAAAAAAACTTAGTTATAGAAACTAAAGTCAAAAATAAAAGTTCTTGAGTGTTGAAGCAGACACTTCTTGGTGAAACATTTTTAACTTCACACATTAAATAACTTAAAACACTTGGCTTGTTTCACTATGAGTTTATTAAGAATACTCTGACATATTTGTTTCGGTTGTTACACCATTATCAAAGAGATATACAAATCTAACTTAAAGTCTATAAATGTTTGTCTTATATACTTGTCTGTTCTTGTATGTGGTGGGGTTTTATTATGTTGTTAATGACAGTTTCTATGAAGGGTGTATTGCCAAATTCTATCTGTGTGTTGTAACTAATCGTTTTTGTTTTTGAGCTTGTTTTGTTTCTAATATTTCTAAGAGATCTAATCTTTTGCCTTTTGTAACATTATGTATTAACTCGCAGTTTTCTATGTCGGGAAATTGGTTGCAGTCCATACAATGTTCGGCAAAGCCTCTGTTTTTCTCACTATATAATATTCATTTTTTATGTTCTTTGACTCTAGTTTTAATAGCTCGTACACTTTGCCCGATATAGATAGCCTCACAATCTTTACTTTTATAAATTAAAATGTAAAGAGGTTTTTGTAAGGAATACATTCCATGCTGGTCTGAAAAAACAAATGAATTATATAGAAATTTCAATGAAAATCCTATAGTCCAGAAATTGCTGATGAATTATTAACTTTATTGAATCAAGAAAGAAAGACTAAATGGTCGCGTCATATGGAAGACATGAATTTCACACATTCTAGTCGTTACAGTTGGAATCTATTAAGAAAACTAGGAGCGGCAACCCAAACTAGTATTGTAGAATCAAAAATCAGCGCTAATACCATAGCTTCAAGATTAGTGGACGTCTCAAATATGATGAAGTTAAATAAAGTAGATATCAAATATATGAAGAAATTATTGCTTAAGAAAAGAAAATCTATTAATTCAAAAAATGATGATCTTACATAACCCTTTTCTATGGAGGAATTGGATATAGTGATAAAATTATTTAAGATTCGTAAGGCTGCTGGTTTTGATGGAGTTTATTCTGAATTTATTAAACATCTAGGTCCTTTAGGACGTACCTAATTGGTTTTAATGTTTCTATAATAATATTTTAAATAATGGTATTGTTCCTACTGAATTTAAAAATGCAAAAGTTGTAGCTGTTTTGAGGCCAGGAAAGCTTCTAGTTATAGACCAATTTCATTATTATCAGTATGTTACAAGATGTTAGAGAAATTATATCACAGAATTTCTCTAATTATGGAAAATATCCTTCCCATAGAGCTGGTTTTAGATAAAACCGTAATTGCTCTGATCAAGTTTTAGCTTCAACTAATTATATTGTTGTATTCATTGATTTAACAGCTACTTTTGATGAGTTTGGTTAGATAGATTATTTTTAAAATTATCTAATGTGTTGCCTAATGGTAATTTAATTAAACTTATGGAAAATATGTTTACAAATCGTAAATTTAGAGTTTTTATCAATGGAGAAAGTAGTAAATTTAAAATATTATATAATGGTTTACCTCAAGGATCGGTATTATCCCCTCTTCTTTTTAATCTATATACAAGTGATTTACCAGATACTGTCGCGAATTAACACTCTGTAAAGTACTAGAATTACAACAGCGGTAACCTGAATCCTGATTTACCTAGCACTGAGTCGATAGTGTCTAAAGGACTTCCTGTCTGTCCGTTCGATGAGTTCAACTGAGGTTGATCGAACGGACAGAATGTGCAAATTGTGCAAGGTATTGACGGACTCGGCGTTACCGAGGTAATAAAAAAACACATGCCGAACGGAATTATATAATTCATAAGTGAACTTCCCATAGGAGGATCACTTGTGATCCTTCGTAGTAATTCTTATTTTGGTTCTCTAGTTGTTATTACAGTCTTTTTCTTTTGGTTTTCCCCTTTTGTCAATTGTGTTTCACAATTTGTCAAATGACTTTCCCAATTATTATAATATGGCGGCGATGTGTCAAATAATTTCCTTATTTGTCAAATGTGTTTCACTATATGTCAATTGACTTTCACGAAGCGTGTTAATCATTTTATATTCATCTATTATGGAGAATCGTCGGATTAATAGTAAAATAAGTAATGATTTAAGAGCTTTAATAATTCGTTCTATGAACAACGGGCTCACGGCAAATTATATTGGAGAGCAATTTGGAATTTTACCCAATAAAGTAAGAAAGATTTATTCTACATACCGGAGAACCGCTAATATTCATAAAATAAGTGCTGGTCACCGACTAAAAAAATTATCTGTGTTACAGATAAATGAAATTTGCAATTGGATTGATGAAGATTGCAGTTTATCACTTCGTCAGTTAAAAGAAAGATGTTTGACGCAGTGGCCACCTCATCAAATATCGTTATCGGCGATTAACAGAGCACTTAAAACTTTCCATTATTCGTTTAAGAAAATCTCTTTCGTTCCCGAAAGAAGAAATACACCACAAATCATACAGACTCGCTTTGAATATGCTATCCGGTACAATAGAATCATGTTCGAAAGGGAAAAGATTTTTTTCATTGATGAATATGGAATTCAAGTTAATTCTCGAACTTCATATGGAAGATCAGTTAAAAATACTCGAGCAACGAAAATAAAAGCTCAATTAAGAGGGCGTAATTATTCTGTGGCTGCAGCAATGAATATAAATTCACTATATTTGTTCCAAATCCAAGATAGACCATTCAATACAGTTCATTTCTGTGAATTTATTACAACTCTAATTAATCATTTACATAATGATAACATACAAGGCGCCTTTTTTGTTATGGATAATGTTACAGTCATTTTCTTTTGCTTTTCCGCTTTTGTCAATTGCTTTTCACTATTTGTCAAATGATTTTTCATCTTTTTAAACGTCAGCTGAGTTTGTCAAATAGAATTCCCTTTTTGTCAAATTACTTTCCCTTTATATCAATTGCTTTTCCTGTTTATATGTATACCTCTATATAAGAAAAGCAATTGATTTAAAGGGAAAGTAATTTGACAAAAAGGGAATTCTATTTGACAAACTCAGCTGACGTTTAAAAACATGGAAAATCATTTGACAAATAGTGAAACGCAATTGACAAAAGCGGAAAAGCAAAAGAAAATGACTGTATATTTCATACAAATGAAGAAGTTGTCAATCTCATTAGAAGTCATGAGCATTTTGAAGTTTTTTTACCTGCTTACAGTCCATTTTTAAATCCTATAGAGGAATTATTTAATCAATGGAAACACATAATAAAGAGAACTCAGCCGACAAATGAGGATGAATTATATGCAGCAATACACAATGCTTCTGAACAAATAACTGCAGAAAATTGTCTTCATTATGTTCAGCATATGGAAACATATCTGGGTGATTGTTTAGAACAAAATGAAATATTAAATTAATTGTTTCTTCATTTATATATTTCGATAGTTTGTACTGTGCATATTTGTGATGTTTGAAAATGTTTTGCATACATGTATGTTTTTATCAATTTCTATGTACATTACACAAGAATAAATTAGATAACTTAAAATTTCAAATGTATACTTTATTTTCAAGGGTACGTCAATAACTAAATGAAAATGATGCACAGCTTGGTAAGTAGTTATTAAGCAAAACATATAATTTACATACATGTAAAAAAGTAATTGATATAAAGTGAAAGAGATTTGACAAAAAAAGAATTTAATTTGACATATATGTCAATATGACAGGAATTGGGAAAGTCATTTGACAAATTGTGAAACACTATTGACAAAAGGGGAAACCCAAAAGAAAAAGACTATAGTGTTTAATAAATAAATGTGTTACAATTAGTATTTTATTGAGACAACTCAATCTCCTCGGCCCCTTGAGAGTCCAAGCCCGGCGGAGAAAAAAAGGTACCTTTTGTTATTTATTTTATAATTATAAAGCCAGTGCTCCCCCAGAGCAAAACCCCCGTCACGGGTTTAGACCTGCGACATTAACACTAAAGGCCACCATAACATTGTGGTGGAGGCGTGTTAATATCTCCACTGTGATGTAGGCGCGTTAATAATCTCCCAGTGTGTTGAGGCACTGCAGCCAAATTGGTGAGAATACATCGTCGAACTAATATAATAATCCATGTTGGTGTGACAAATTAATGAACTTATGAAGAAAAGTGCGGTATAACACCTTCTCATACAATTTCGCAAAATTGGAAAAAATAGATATAAGCCTATAATTACTTAATAATATACAGAAAACAAAAAAGAACAGTCTATCAAGGAATACCGCTAACAAAATCCATACCACTTTCTTTGTCCGTAAAATACACATTTGTTAGTTTGTCACTTAAATAGCTGTGTTTGAGATTTATTTAATTCAGGGAAGAGAGGTTGTAAGATGCGCTTTCAATTATCGGAACAAGTATAGATTCAGGGAAAATAAAGAAGGCTAGTACCCTACAAAACCCTTATGGCAAGATTGTTATGTATTATAACAAGACAATAATAACCCTCATACTCGGAAATAGAGGAAATGGATATTGGAGAGAGCAGCTAACGAGAACAAGAAGCTTCGGCTTTTAATAACTACGAAAACAACGACATGATAAGATTGTTCTTAATCTTTCCTGTATTGTAAGCACAAATCAAAATTGTTGGTAATGTGACTGAACTGAATAAAGTTTAAAGGTTAAAATGTTTCGAGTATTCGTTTGTCCTCGTTATGGAGAACCACAAAAAATACAAAGCGAAGTTTATACGTTCGCACCCTAAACATTAAATCAGTTTAATTAAGCTTATGACACTTTCTCCTACACTGCGGTTATATACATTAATTATGTATATAAAATACAGTCCCCTAAATACCATGTACGGTAGGCCGTTAGATTTTTCGAATCAGTGTTTACAAATGAAAATTTATGCGTGTTACCTTCCACCTCATGGGTTCCCAGCAACAACAAGGTTTGCGTGTAATTTTTTAGTTAAATTTGAATTTGCCGGTCGATTTAATTGAAATCCCACGGGATCATCTGGAAAGATGTAACGCTGCTTTTAATAACTCCTCGATTTATTTAGTGAATTTGCGTGTCATTTTTCAACAAAGAGTATGTTCATCAAAAAACGGAATTTTTATCAGATAAAGTGCATAAATTTATGTATTCATAAAAAAATTAGGTAAAAGTGCTACTATTCCGTTGTTTATTTAAAAAAAAAATTATCTGCTTCGCTTGCTATGAAATTTTCAAGTGTGCCGTAAAAAAAAATCGTAACAAAAATGCAACAAATATGTCATTCAAATGTCTGTCATTCGTAAATTAGTGTACTTTGCGATTTTAAAGCATTATTTCTTGTGGAATAACGATACCACCGCAATCACGAACAATAATTATCTCACCGATAGCGATGACTGTTTTCCGAACTAGGAACTTCCAAACCCCTGCCAATTTGGCTTGAAGAAAATTTGAGGCGCCATGGTGCTTTTGAAAACCCGAAGCCAGAACAGCGACGATTTGGGGAAAATGTTGAAATGAATCTTCTTTTCAGTGTGCACAGCAGAATCCGCTTATTTCAAATCGAGAGATTGCCAGTAATTTGTCATTTGTTAATTGTTTCTAATTTGTTTTTATTTTAATTATTATTGTTAATTTAATTTTATTTTTGTCTACTGATTTTTGTTTTTGGCTGGTGATTTCGAATAAATTATGAATAATAAATGACAGCTGTGGCAGGGTTGTGTAACAAATAAAAAAAAATATATAACATATTCCAGTGATATCTACTTTTAAAATTGATATAAATATGGTAATATCTTCAAGTTTGATTTTTTTTATAAAAGCATAAATGTTAAATTTATACGTGAATTCAAACAGCGATTTGCCTCTTGCTTTATAGTCTTATATTCTCTTATTTAGTCTACTATGGGATAAGGTGAGGAAATTAAATACTATATCTATGTTTTATAATAGCATTGGATATATTTTTAATTACTATAATTGTTTATATATACGTTTTGATTTATAAAATATTCGAAATGAATATGATAATGATTAAATGGATGTTCACCATGTGTTCGTTTTATTTAAAAAAAATGATTTGTGAAAATTGAACACGATGCAATTACTATTTTACCAAAGCAAACATTCGCACGTAGTACTTTAGTAATCTAGAATCCTGCTACTTAAATACTTTGAAATCAGTTCACACTAACTGCTGGCAGCAAACACTTTCACATAGTGTTTACCCACCAAAATATCCTCGTATTTTTCGTGTTCAGCTATTTAAATTATTATCATGTGATAACGCAATATTTAATAATGCTCAACAATCCATTTGAGGCAAGCATTTGCACATAGTACCTCTATCATCATACATTTACATTTCCATTTTATAAATATCTTCCATTTTTGTTTAACAACAAAAAAAATCAATAGAAATTTTTTAAAAATGTAAACTAAATACTTAAATTCTATCCTTGAATACAAAATTTAAACTTTTAAAAGCACAGGTAGTGCGTATTTGCCCTACTGTATTACTATTCTGAATTAATATTCTTTCGGAGCTTCGCTTTCAAATATGCGTATTTGCGATCAAAATCTCAGTCGAAAATCTGCGTGTCCTATCTAGTTTTTCGTTTATATACCCCTAGACAAAATACAATCGGTACATTCGCGCCCTATGTCTTGAATTTTAAGTTGGCTACACTGTCACACACATGGTAAAATTTTTCTCTCGTCCATTTAAGTTGTCGCTTTTATTCGTTGACATTGACAGTTATATAAAAATGTCCGCGCTTCAAATTCTTCCGTACTTAAGTTTACAAATTTATTACATCTTATTCTAGATAAGTGTATTATTCCTTTTCTTCTTTACTGCAAACATCTGTTATATCTGTATATAAACTCATTACTCTTGTAGTCGTCAACTATTTTCTTTTATCATTTTCTAATCGTATTCTAATTTTTTGTTACCAGTTCGTCTATTTGGGAAGAATGGAAAGAGGTCGCAGACAACCTCTATCTTCCTCCCCAACCCCGTGCCAGGAAGACCCATCGCTGCTGTTTCTTTCTCCTTATCTTCAAACCATTTCTTCATCTGAGTTGAAATTGTTATTTCTAAAGTGCTAGAAATAAAGTATTGACATCTTATTTTACTTTTGCAGGTGTTAGACTCTACATGATTGTCAGTGCTGCTTCAAAAACATAAAGACTATAAATATAGGAGCTAAAGAACACATTTTAATCCTTCATCATTTTGTACAAAATGTTTTATTTACGATTTAAAATCTCATAATATAAATATCGCAGTTATATCCTTTTTTTTTATTTAATGTACGTATTTACTATCTCTTATTTTTTATTGCTAGAGTCACATTTATGAATCTATCTTATTTATTTCAATGTTTACGTTTTCCTTTGCTATTATTTCAATTTCTTTTGCATGTGTGATTTCATTTTGCGCATAGTTTAATAGCGTTCAAATGATTCACCCTCTCTATTGTTCCATCATTGTTCATGACTCTTTGTCTCTTGTTTGTTTTTAATACCTTTTTATTCTTAAATAATGGTCCATTTCTTAGTGTTTATGGCCATTTTTACAATTTGTCTATAGTTAGGTTCTGTATCTTTATATTCAAACCATACTTCTTCTTTATCATTTCTACAAAATAGAGCTTATTTATTTACTCAGTATGTGAATTATATCTCATTTATCTTTATATAACTATCATTCAAGCTTTCTAAAAAAAAAGTTTATTACTAACTATATGTATATTCTATTTACAATATTTTTAATGAAGGAGATCATCCTTTAATGGGTTGCCAACCCATTTTACTTATGTGCTTATATAGTCTTAGCTATTTAAACTTAGATAAATATTCAAATGAATTATTACTCTTATCCTATAACTAAATTAATACTTAATACTATCATTTTCAAAATGTAAGGTTCACAGCAATATGCAGACTTCCCAACTAAATTTCGAATGACAGACATTTAAATGACATATTTGTCACATTTGTGTTGCGATTTTTCTTCACTGCACGCTTGCAATTCCATTATAGTGCGACAATTGCAGAACACTCGTAGAAATTTCTACGATCCGTTAGGATATTGTTCAACTGCGGAAGGCAAACATTTGGAACAATTTCTTTAAATTATTTTCATTTTCGCTAATTCAATAAATTATGTCACATTGTGTAAAGTTACATTTATTTTTATTATTTACACCGCAACAAAACTTAACATGAGGTAAACTGTTAGCATGCAAATCCCTATGTTCTGCGTTAAAAAAAGCAATGTATATATTGTTTGTATAATCGCTTTGTTTGTTGTCTTTTAGTATTAGCAATTGAAGTGACATATTCCATACTATAATGTAGTCGAGAAGACGAATAAATTTGATATTTTCTATAATTAATTGTTGTTATTTTAAATTAATTTACAGAAAAAGGTACAGATAAGGACAATATAATATATTGCCCCTAATCTGTGTTTATTCTTAAGTGTATTTTAATAGTACTTTATACAACGAGTCACTATAATGGCAGTTATTATTCCCGAGAGCCGAATTTACGAACCGAGCCGCGAAGCGGCGAGGGAGTAACTCGGCTCAAGGGAATAATAGCATTATTGCGAGTTAGTATACACTACTACTACTACTACTACTACTACTACTACTACTACTACTACTACTACTACTACTACTACTACGACTAACCGAAGATTACTAAAAAAAATCAAAATAATTCAACGAAAATGTCAGATTACTATATCAATATGACGTTTGACTGTTAAACAGTTAGTAAAATGGCCGGACTTGTCTATCGTTACTACGATAACGTTGGGAACGTTATGTTCTTATTGGTGGAATGCAGGGAATAATGGTAACGTTATGTCTCATTATTCCCCGGTCGCATTTTATTATTCCCTCCGGGTATTATGAGTGTTATTATTAACCAATAGTGATAATTATTTTATTGTTTAGTCGTCGATAAAATACATTTATCCATATCATGTGCACTCAACTAATTCTATTAGAAAATAGAAGAAAAAATAAACAATTACTCGTCGCTGTTCTTGTATTGCACTCTCTGGTCTAGTATTGCAAGCCCGACAGGCTGAAAACATTTAGATCCATGATTCCTGTGTAACTGCGCGAAACATTTCTGACTGCTGCTTCGTGTCGTTACCTCTCCGGATTATTTAACACACAAGGAACAAAACACACCGAGTAATTATCCGTACCCTACATGACAACAGTGCATAAAAGCGCTGGTAATTACGATAAAGCGGACTGACGGAGACGTGATCGCGGAGTTCGTTTCGAACTGAAATGCCGCTAGGGGAGTCACCGGTTATGTAGATACGTAGTGGAGTGAACATCCATCCAAGTTACGTAAGGACGGCGATGTTTTGGAGGGCGACAATTACCAGATGTGAAACTATTGAGCTTCTTCTCTTCCGCAGCCTATCTATCTTTGAAGAGATCGTTAGGTCGTCGTCTCTACTTCTCGCTTGCGGTAAACAAAAAAATTAATGATGACCGCATGTAAAGTTGTCAAGGATCTTTTAAAATTTTCCATGCATTTACTTAATTGCCACTACTGTTTCATGAATGCTTGAATATAATGAGCGTTGGACGAGTTCCATGATTTATTATTTCTAGCACCTTAAGAACTATGTCAAATAATCTTTGTTTTTGAGATCAGGTTTATGTTAGATCATCCATGTATCTTATCAAAAGTATTGTAATAATCTATAGTTTCATTTTTAACAGCTCTCAATGAATTTTCCACCAGCTTTCACTTCTTTTCTACTTTAAAATTCCGTGATATATCCATTGTAAAAATGTAAAAGTTACTAAAACTTACCTGTTCTAATTCATGAATTAGTTCACTAGTTAATTCATGAACTGGATGGAGTTGACGTCGATTTTTGTATTATACTCATCAATTTTTGTTCATGAACTAATTCATGAATTAGTTGACAAATGTAAAACAGGCTTTATTTTCCGGATTGTTATTGTACAATAACGAGAGGTCTGTCCAAAATTGTGATACAACTTTTATATTTCATTAATTTTAATTTTTACTACACCTTTATTTTACTTTCCTTTAAAAATAATCAATGTGCAAGTTAATATATTTTAAGTATTGTAAACCCATATTACCACTGATTTTATGATACTTCGTTAACGGGTGGAGTGTAAACAGAAAAACAGTGATGACAACATAAAAGATATTAGGCTTATGTTTGCTTTTGTCTGCTGACCAACTGAATTCAATATTTCAGAACATAATCACTTGTAAAGTTTTGTACGATTATTTAAAATTTTTATATGATTTGATTTTATTATTATTATTACTACTAGTGTGTAGGGCATTTCCTACTTATTTTAGCGGCTAAATATACTTTTTATACCAGTAGTAAAAAATCATAGCCTTTTTACACATTAGTAGTAATACAATACGTACAATGTTATTTATTATGGAGGTCAGTTTGCAATTCAAGATCATTTGAAATGTATACAGGGTGTAATCACTTTCGTGCACGAGACAAGTCAAGTGCTGTTAATAGCACTTCGGAAACTATTCAGAGGCTGTTCAAAAGCTGTTTGTAGCACTTCAGAAGCGGCTGTTCAAAAGCTGTTTGTAAAGTACTACAAACAGTTTTTGAACAGCCTCTGAACAGTTTCTGAAATGCTACTAACAGCACTTGACTTGCCTCGTTCACGAAAGTGATTACACCCTGTATACATTTCAAATGATCTTGAATTGCAAAATGAACCTCCATAAGAAATAACATGGGATTTTGCGCTAGAGTCCGCATTGTATTACTGCTCACATTATAAAACGCCATGAAATGTCATTACTCCACCTGAACTAATAACAGGTAAATAATGAGCATATTATTGACCTATACTCCATTCAGTCTAAGAATAAAGCATTGGGAAAGATAGGGCTTAAAATAAACGTTTGTGATTGGTTGAAATCGAGTGTGCATTTACACCGGCAAAATAATCGCATTTAGCTCGTTCTGTCAAAAATTTGTTTACTGACAGTTTTGTTCAAAGATTTTGTCGATTTCCGTATTTTACATAGTTATTTGTTGTTAATATTCTTAAAAAATAGTTCTTCTTAGAACTCGCAAGTGAAATATTCATTTGTTAAGGTATTTTATCAATTTCGTTAACTTTCTTTTCGTAATCGCTAATATTCTATAGTATGGCGGAAGCAGTTTTACCAGGTCCTTCAAAAAATCGTAAAGGGAAACACATAAGATCTGGACAAAGGCAAATGGCTTATAATGTGTACATTAAGGATAAAAACAATATGTCTAAAACAGCTGCAGTCAATCAAACAGCAGAGGAAGTGGGTATTAATAGGAATACAATGTACTGCATTATTAAAGAAATGGAATTATATGGAGTTCCAATTTCTCCTCCAAGAAAAAGAAATTATCGTCATACTTACAATAAATTGGATGAAGCACAAAAAAGTACAATTAGACGACATGTGCATTCCTTTTTCTTGAGGAATGAGTTACCAACTTGTATAAAAATGTACGTAAATGTCAAAATATAATGATATCAGATATGTATATCCCTGCTATCCATCTGACAGTAAACATATGTTTTACTTGTTTTCAAAATACAAAGTTCATCGTGTGTAAACTGTGCTCAAATTGTAGCGCCATCTACTTTATTCTTAGACTGAATGGAGTATAGGTGAATAACTAGCTAATACGGCAGGCCTTGAAGGCCCGCTATCGCCTCTTATTCCGCTTACAGTTGAGGTACCGCTCCCCCTTATTCTTCTAAATTTATTGCGGATTTTGTCTTTATTGCGTTTCAGTTTTTGAAACACCATATAATTCCGATATATAGCGAATAACTAAATATAATTGTGTTTTAGATGTTCAATATTGCTTAGTTGTTTTTATACACCCCTGTATATAGTTTACAACTATGCAATATTTTATTCAGAATGCTTATCGGATGAAATGATTAATAATAGATTTAGTGATAATAGCAGTTTTTAAATTGAAAATGTTTAACGGCTGTCCATGAAATAAGATGTATTTTATCGTTTAAAGTTATATTGACATTTTTCACATACTTTTCCTGTGCCTCACAGACGGTAGTTTTCACTCTATTTATAATTTTTCTACTATTATTGGTTTTGTGCCTTGACTTGCCGATGATTTATTTCACGTTTGCCTAATTTATCTGTAGTTTGAATTTTGTTTGTGGGTATAAAATTAGAATAATCTCGAAATCTGTTTTTTTTGCATCAGTTGGAAAATGTGGTTTGATAGTTTTTGTTAATAGTGTTTCAGTCTATATACATATGTCGATTCCACTGGTCTTTTTGGTTTAAATGAAAATTCATTAGAATTTTAAAAAAACATTTTATTTTATACAAACTTGTAGATAGCTTTATTAGAATTATGTTTTGTTGACGCGAATGTATACTTTTAAATAATTCATTTAATCATTGTTCTATAACAAATAATATTTACTTCATTGGCATTTTTTATACTGATTTCCATTCCTATACTCTTATAATTTGCAGTGTTTCTTTGTATTACAACTGTCAGTTATGTATGATGCTTAATAATGTTGGTAAAGCCTTGTTCACACTGTACATAATTATTTTCTTTTGCATTGAACACCTACAATTTAAGGAATATATAGATATAATATATGTATTATGGTAATATTGATTACTTATTGTTATATTCCAAAATACTGTAAAACATCCTTATAGAATTTCTATTTTGAATTATTGTAATTGACTATGTCGCGGGAAGTTCATTTTCATCAATTATAATTAAACAATCTTTTCTGAATACGTATGATATTACTTCTCAATTTGCCTGGCACAGTATCAACATGATTAAGTGCTTGTTTAATCTGGTAGGAATATATTTTAGATTCTTTTTTCTATTTACAATATCTTATAATATTTTGAAGTATTTTTACAACTTAATTCATGGACGAAATGACTCCAGTCATGTAATGATAATTGCTAAAAATGAGTATAAAGTATTTATAAACAAATAAGGAATCGAATTTATAAATTTCTTACCTATACACTATTATCATTGGGCCAATTATTATATGTTGCAATATTTATTGTGTTAAATGTTTGTTATCTAATGCTTCAATCTTTTCGAGCTTGAATTCGCCTTTTGCGCGTCCGCTTACAGCTTTTTACAGTTTCCTGTAAAACGCGATCACTCTCGTGGTGGTTTTTAGAATGTAAGATTTTATAGACTTGTGGCACACTCTGTATATACATATATTTTGTAAAGCCAATTGTATATTTCATTTAGAATTCTTCTAGAATTTTTTTTTACACAAACTGTTACACAATGAAGAGCGAGAAAGATAATTTAATGTTAAACATAAGAATGATGTTAAAGTATCCGAAGAACCAATATGCTCAATAAGTGCATCATTTTCATTGAAACAATCGGGATAATACACTATTGAAATAACAGTGGAAAAATTTAGTATATTAACAAAAAGTATGTCAATTGCTCAGAAACAATTTAAGATAGGCATGCACAATATTAATAAAAAAAGAACGTAATAAGCAGTCTGACACTGATATATTTTCACCCAAATTATTTGAAGTGGAACAGCGCTTTCATTATGAAATTTTGGTCAGCATAATTGAAATATTCGTCTGTCACATACTCAAAATTAGTTCGCACGTCATTTAAAAATGAAGGACTTGTATTGAAGAACATTTTAAAATTTCAATGAATTACATATATACTACTCGCCCGCTATCGCGGGCTCGTCATTTTAATTGACATGCTCAAATATACGTAGTATCTCCATAGTGTTTAACATGTTTACAACAAATTTTGTTTGGTAAATGGGCGTCGCTTTCAAACATTCTTATAGAATGCTAATGAATGCTGATGAACTTCAAATATATAGCTCGCAAACATATGTATGTGAATGGGTAAAGTAAATTTAATTTATAAAGTATATTACTTTCTTACTACCTTTTCGAAGTCCACTATCGTTAATAAAGGAGCAGAGTATATTTTATTTAAAATTATTCTCGATCTGTTTTTGACACAAATCGGTACACACTCAAGAGCGAGAAAGGTAATTTAAAGTTAATCATAAGCAATGTTAAAGTATCCAAAGACAGAATGAGCTCAAAAAGTGAGACCCTTTTGAAATCCACTATCATTAATAAAGGAGCACAAAATAATAATAAAAGTAAAAAACCCAAGTTTTAAATTTAAGCCCTTTTCAAGCGCCTTTCCTGTAAACAGCGCTTTCTAGAATGTCCATTTTTATAAATATTTGAAGCACCCCTGTATATACATTTATTATGTTAAGCCAATAGGATATCTTATTTAAAATTCTTCTCGAACTGTTTTTAACACAAACCGGTACACACTCAAGAGCGAGAAAGGTAATTTAATGTTAAACATAAGTCGTGTTAAAGTATGCAAAGACACAATGAGATCAAAACGCACAACATTTTTATTAAGACAGTGTACAATACTATTTTGATGTAAAGTGTGACCTCTTTGAAATCCACTATCGTTAATAAAGGACCACAAAATTAAAATAAAAGTAAAAACCCCAAGTTTTAAATTGAAGTGCCTTTCATTTTATTTAAAATTTTTCTCGAATTGTTTCTTATACAAACCGGTACACACTCAAGAGCGAGAAAGGTAATTTAATGTTAAACATAAGTCATGTTAAAATATCCAAAGGAACAATGAGCTCTCAAAAAGCGTAACATTTTCATTAAGACAGTTTACAATACTATTTTGATGTGAACGTATAAGAGCCTGTCAATCTTTTCGAAGTCTACTCTCGTTAAGAAAAAAGCACAAAATAATAATAAAAGTAAAAAGCCCAAGTTTTAAATTTAAGCCCTATTAAAGCGCCTTTCCTGTAAAAAAAACGCTTTTTAGAATGTCCAGTTTTATAAACTTTTAAAGCATCCCGGTAAATACATATATTTTGTGAAGCCAATAGTTTATTGTATTTAAAATTTTTCTCGAATTCTTTTTTACACAAACCGGTACACACTCAAGAGCGAGAAAGGTAATTTAATGTTAAACATAAGTCGTGTTAAAGTATGTAAAGGCACAATGAGATCAAGAAGCGCAACATTTTTATTAAGACAGTGTACAATAGTATTTTGATGCGAAAGTGTGAAAGCCTGTCAACCTTTTCAAAATCTACTATCGTTAATAAAGGAGCACGAAATAATAATAAAAGTAAAAAGCCCAAGTTTTAAATTGAAGCCCCATTGAAGCGCCTTTCCTGTAAAAAGCGTTCACTGGCATGACGTTTTTAGAATGTCCACTTTTATAAACTTTTAAAGCACCCCTACATACATTTTGTTAAGCCGATAGTATATTTTATTTGAAATTCTACTCGAACTGTTTTTTTACACAAACCGGTTCACACTCAAGAGCGAGAAACGTAATTTAATGTTAAACAAAAGTCATGTTAAAGTATCGAAAGAAACAATGAGCTCAGTGAGCGCAACATTTTCATTGGGACAGTGTACAATACGATTCTGATGTTTTCGAATCTACTATTGATAAGAAAAAATTAAGTATTAAATTTAAACCCTGTTCAATCACGTTTCGAAGAATCACCGAATTGAAGATGTAATAAGCCGTATCTAAAATTTCACATTCATACGTCAATTTTCAAAGAACTCTTCCGCCAATTTGTTTTTTTTTGACATTTTGGCTTTGGAATCGTGATCGGCGACCTAAGACACCCCTGTATCTAAAATATCGCATTCATACGTCAATTTTCAAAAACATCTTTCGCCATTTTGTTTTTTTTTGACATTTTGACTTTGGAATCGTGATCGGCGACCCCCAAAACCCCCGTATTTTTTACATTCATACGTCAATTTCCAAAAAAATCTTCCGCCATTTTGTTTTTTTTTGACATTTTGACTTTGGAATCGTGATCGGCGACCCTCAAAACCCCCGTATCTAAAATTTCACACTCATACGTCAATTTTCAAAAACATCTTCCGCCATTTTGTTTTTTTTTGACATTTTGACTTTGGAATCGTGATCGGCGACCCCCAAAACCCCCATATTTAAAATTTCATATTCATACGTCAACTTTCAAGAAAATCTCCCGCCATTTTGTTTTTTTTTGACATTTTGACTTTGGAATCGTGATCAGCGACCCCAAAACCCCGTATCTAAAATTTCACATTCATACGTCAACTTTCAAAAAAATCTTCCGCCGTTTTTTTTTTGACATTTTGACTTTGGAATCGTGATCGGCAACCCCCAAAAACCCCGTATCTAAAATTTTACATTTATGACTCAATTTTCAAAAAATCTTCCGCCATTTTGTTTTTTTTTTGACATTTTGAGTTTGGAATCGTGATCGGCGACCCCCAAAACCCCCCGTATCTAAAATTTCACACATACGTCAATTTTCAAAAAAATCTTTCGCCATTTTGCTTTTTTTGACATTTTGACTTTGGGATTGTGATCGGCGACCCCCAAAACCCCCGTATCTGAAATTTCACATTCATACGTCAATTTTCAAAAAAATCTTCCGTCATTTTGTTTTTTTTGACATTTTGACTTTGGAATCGTGATCGGCGACCCCCAAAACCCCCGTATCTAAAATTTTACATTCATGACTCAATTTTCAAAAAATCTTCCGCCATTTTGTTTTTTTTTGACATTTTGGCTTTGGAATCGTGATCGGCGACCCCCAAAACCCCCGTACCTGAAATTTCACATTCATACGTCAATTTTCAAAAAAATCTTCCGTCATTTTGTTCTTTTTGACATTTCGACTTTGGAATCGTGATCGGCGACCCCCAAAACCCCCGTACCTAAAATTTTACATTCATATGTCAATTTTCAAAAAATTCTTCCACGTTTTTGTTTTTTTATGACATTTTGATTTTGGATTTGTGATCGGCGACCTAACACACATGTATCTAAAATTTCACACTCATACGTCAATTTCCAAAAAAATCTTTCGCCATTTTGTTTTTTTTTGACATTTTGACTTTGGAATCGTGATCGGCGACCCTCAAAACCCCCGTATCTAAAATTTCACACTCATACGTCAATTTTCAAAACGTCTTCCGCCATTTTGTTTTTTTTTGACATTTTGACTTTGGAATCGTGATCGGCGACCCCCAAAACCCCCGTATCTAAAAATTTACATTCATGACTCAATTTTCAAAAAATCTTCCGCCATTTTTTTTTTGAAATTTTGGCTTTGGAATCGTGATCGGCGACCCCCAAAACCCCCGTATCTGAAATTTCACATTCATACGTCAATTTTCAAAAAAATCTTCCGTCATTTTGTTTTTTTTGACATTTCGACTTTGGAATCGTGATCGGCGACCCCCAAAACCCCCTTATCTAAAATTTTACATTCATATGTCAATTTTCAAAAAATTCTTCCACGATTTTGTTTTTTTTGACATTTTGATTTTGGATTTGTGATCGGCGACCTAACACACCCCTGTATCTAAAATTTCACACTCATACGTCAATTTCCAAAAAAATCTTTCGCCATTTTGTTTTTTTTGACATTTTGACTTTGGAATCGTGATCGGCGACCCTCAAAACCCCCTATCTAAAATTTCACACTCATACGTCAATTTTCAAAAAAATCTTTCGCCGTTTTGCTTTTTTTTGACATTTTGACTTTGGAATCGTGATCGGCGACCCCCAAAACCCCCGTATCTAAAATTTTACGTCAATTTTCAAAAAATCTTTCGCCATTTTGTTTTTTTTGACATTTTGCTTTGAAATCGTGATCGGCGACCCCCAAAACCCCCGTATCTAAAATTTTACATTCATACATTAATTTTCAAAAAAATCTTTCGCCGTTTTGCTTTTTCTGACATTTTGACTTTGGAATCGTGATCGGCGACCCCCAAAACCCCCGTATCTAAAATTTTACATTAATACGTCGATTTTCTAAAAAAATGTTCAGTCATTTTGTTTTTTTTGACATTTTGACTTTGGAATCGTAATCGGCGACCCCCAAAACCCCCGTATCTAAAATTTTACATTCATATGTCAATTTTCAAAAAATTCTTCCACGATTTTGTTTTTTTATGACATTTTGATTTTGGATTTGTGATCGGCGACCTAACACCCCTGTATCTAAAATTTCACACTCATACGTCAATTTTCAAAAAAATCTTTCGCCATTTTGCTTATTATGGCATTTTGACTTTGGAATCGTGATCGGCGACCCCCAAAACCCCCGTATCTAAAATTTTACATTCATACGTCAATTTTCAAAAAATCATCCGTCATTTTGTTTTTTTTTGACATTTTGACTTTGGAATCGTGATCGGCGACCCCCAAAACCCCCGTATTTGAAATTTCACATTCATGACTCAATTTTCAAAAAAATCTTCCGCCCTTTTGTTTTTTTTTTCAGTTTGGCTTTGGAATCGTGATCGGCGACCCCCAAAACCCCCGTATTTGAAATTTCACATTCATACGTCAATTTTCAAAAAAACCTTCCGCCCTTTTTTTTTCAGTTTGGCTTTGGAATCGTGATCGGCGACCCCCAAAACCCCCGTATCTAAAATTTCACATTCATAAGTCAATTTTCAAAAAAATCTTTCGCCGTTTTGCTTTTTTTGACATTTTGACTTTGGAATCGTGATCGGCGACCCCCAAAACCCCGTATCTAAAATTTCACATTCATACGTCAATTTTCAAAAAAATCTTTCGCCGTTTTGTTTTTTTTGACATTTTGACTTAGGAATCGTGATCGGCGACCCCCCAAACCCCTGTATCTAAAATTTTACATTCATGTCAATTTTCAAAAAAATCTTCCACCATTTTGCTTTTTTTGACATTTTGACTTTGGAATCGTGATCGGCGACCCCCAAAACCCCCTTATCTAAAATTTTACATTAATACGTCAATTTTCTAAAAAATCTTTCGCTATTTTGTTTTTTTGACATTTTGACTATGGAATCGTGATCGGCAACCCCCCAAAACCCCCGTATCTAAAATGTTACATTCATACGTCAATTTTCAAAAAAATCTTCCGCCATTTTGCTTTTTTTGACATTTTGACTTTGGAATCGTGATCGGCGACCCTCAAAACCCCCGTATCTAAAATTTCACACTCATACGTCAATTTTCAAAAACATCTTCCGCCATTTTGTTTTTTTTGACATTTTGACTTTGGAATCGTGATCGGCGACCCCCAAAACCCCCGTATCTAAAAATTTACATTCATGACTCAATTTTCAAAAAATCTTCCGCCATTTTTTTTTTTTACATTTTGGTTTTGGAATCGTGATCGGCGACCCCCAAAACCCCCGTATCTGAAATTTCACATTCATACGTCAATTTTCAAAATAATCTTCCGTCATTTTGTTTTTTTTGACATTTCGACTTTGGAATCGTGATCGGCGACCCCCAAAACCCCCTTATCTAAAATTTTACATTCATATGTCAATTTTCAAAAAATTCTTCCACGATTTTGGTTTTTTATGACATTTTGATTTTGGATTTGTGATCGGCGACCTAACACACCCCTGTATCTAAAATTTCACACTCATACGTCAATTTCCAAAAAAAATCCTTCGCCATTTTGTTTTTTTTGACATTTTGACTTTGGAATCGTGATCGGCGACCCTCAAAACCTCCGTATCTAAAATTTCACACTCATACGTCAATTTTCAAAAAAATCTTTCGCCGTTTTGCTTTTTTTTGACATTTTGACTTTGGAATCGTGATCGGCGACCCCCAAAACCCCCGTATCTAAAATTTTACGTCAATTTTCAAAAAATCTTTCGCCATTTTGTTTTTTTTGACATTTTGCTTTGAAATCGTGATCGGCGACCCCCAAAACCCCCGTATCTAAAATTTTACATTCATACATCAATTTTCAAAAAAATCTTTCGCCGTTTTGCTTTTTCTGACATTTTGACTTTGGAATCGTGATCGGCGACCCCCAAAACCCCCGTATCTAAAATTTTACATTAATACGTCAATTTTCTAAAAAAATCTTTCGCCATTTGGTTTTTTTTGACATTCTGACTTTGGAATCGTGATCGGCGACCCCCAAAACCCCCGTATCTGAAAATTCACATTCATACGTCAATTTTCTAAAAAAATCTTTCGCCATTTTGTTTTTTTTGACATTCTGACTTTGGAATCGTGATCGGCGACCCCCAAAACCCCCGTATCTAAAATTTTACATTCATATGTCAATTTTCAAAACATTCTTCCACGATTTTGTTTTTTTATGACATTTTGATTTTGGATTTGTGATCGGCGACCTAACACCCCTGTATCTAAAATTTCACACTCATACGTCAATTTTCAAAAAAATCTTTCGCCATTTTGCTTATTTTGACATTTTGACTTTGGAATCGTGATCGGCGACCCCCAAAACCCCCGTATCTAAAATTTTACATTCATACGTCAATTTCCAAAAAATCTTCCGTCATTTTGTTTTTTTTTGACATTTTGACTTTGGAATCGTGATCGGCGACCCCCAAAACCCCCGTATTTGAAATTTCACATTCATGACTCAATTTTCAAAAAAATCTTCCGCGCTTTTGTTTTTTTTTTCAGTTTGGCTTTGGAATCGTGATCGGCGACCCCCAAAACCCCCGTATTTGAAATTTCACAATTTTCAAAAAAATCTTCCGCCCTTTTTTTTTTTCAGTTTGGCTTTGGAATCGTGATCGGCGACCCCCAAAACCCCCGTATCTAAAATTTCACATTCATACGTCAATTTTCAAAAAAATCTTTCGCCGTTTTGCTTTTTTTGACATTTTGACTTTGGAATAGTGATCGGCGACCCCCAAAACCCCCGTATCTAAAATTTTACATTAATACGTCAATTTTTTAAAAAATCTTTCGCCATTTTGTTTTTTTTGACATTTTGACTTTGGAATCGTGATCGGCGACCCCCAAACCCCCGTATCTAGAATTTTACATTCATATGTCAATTTTCAAAAAAATCTTCCACCATTTTGCTTTTTTTGACATTTTGACTTTGGAATCGTGATCGGCGACCCCCAAAACCCCCGTATCTAAAATTTTACATTAATACGTCAATTTTCTAAAAATCTTTCGCTATTTTGTTTTTTTTTGACATTTTGACTATGGAATCGTGATCGGCAACCCCCCAAAACCCCCGTATCTAAAATTTTACATTCATACGTCAATTTTCAAAAAATTCTTCCACGATTTTGTTTTTTTATGACATTTTGATTTTGGATTTGTGATCGGCGACCTAACACACCCCCGTATCTTAAATTTCACTCATACGTCAATTTTCAAAAAAATCTTTCGCCATTTTGCTTTTTTTGACATTTTGACTTTGGAATCGTGATCGACGACCCCCAAAACCCCCGTATCTAAAATTTTACATTAATACGTCAATTTTCTAAAAAATCTTTCGCCATTTTGACTTTGTAATCGCGATCGGCGACCCCCAAAACCCCCGTATCTAAAATTTTACATTCATAAGTCAATTTTCAAAAAATATTCCGCCATTTTGTTTTTTTTGACATCTTGACTTTGGAATCGTGATCGGCGACCCCCAAAACCCCCGTATATAAAATTTTACATTCATGACTCAATTTTCAAACAATCTTCCGCCATTTTGTTTTTTTTTGACATTTTGGCTTTGGAATCGTGATCGGCGACCCCCAAAACCCCCGTATCTAAAATTTCACATTCATACTTGAATTTTCAAAAAAATCTTCCGCCATTTTGCTTTTTTTGACATTTTGACTTTGGAATCGTGATCGGCGACCCTCAAAACCCCCGTATCTAAAATTTCACACTCATACGTCAATTTTCAAAAAAATCTTCTGCCATTTTGTTTTTTTTTTGACATTTTGGCTTTGGAATCGTGATTGGCGACCCCCAAAACCTCCGTATCTAAAATCTCACATTCATACGTCAATTTTCAAAAAAATCTGTCGCCATTTTGTTTTTTTTTGACATTTTGACTTTGGAATCGTGATCGGCGACCCCCAAAACCCCCGTATTTGAAATTTCACATTCATGACTCAATTTTCAAAAAAATCTTCCGCCCTTTTGTTATTTTTTTTTGAGTTTGGCTTTGGAATCGTGATCGGCGACCCCCAAAACCCCCGTATCTAAACTTTTACATTAATACGTCAATTTTCTAATAAATCTTTCGCCATTTTGTTTTTTTTCACATTTTGACTTTGGAATCGTGATCGGCGACCCCCAAAACCACCGTATCTAAAATTTTACATTCATATGTCAATTTTCAAAAAAAATTTCCACCATTTTGCTTTTTTTGACATTTTGACTTTGGAATGGTGATCGGCGACCCCAAAACCCCCGTATCTAAAATTTTACATTCATGTCAATTTTCAAAAAAATCTTCCACCATTTTGCTTTTTTTGACATTTTGACTTTGGAATCGTGATCGGCGACCCCCAAAACCCCCGTATCTAAAATTTTACATTAATGCGTCAATTTTCTAAAAATCTTTCGCTATTTTGTTTTTTTTTGACATTTTGACTATGGAATCGTGATCGGCAACCCCCCAAAACCCCCGTATCTAAAATTTTACATTCATACGTCAATTTTCAAAAAATTCTTCCACGATTTTGTTTTTTTATGACATTTTGATTTTGGATTTGTGATCGGCGACCTAACACACCCCCGTATCTTAAATTTCACTCATACGTCAATTTTCAAAAAAATCTTTCGCCATTTTGCTTTTTTTGACATTTTGACTTTGGAATCGTGATCGACGACCCCCAAAACCCCCGTATCTAAAATTTTACATTAATACGTCAATTTTCTAAAAAATCTTTCGCCATTTTGACTTTGTAATCGCGATCGGCGACCCCCAAAACCCCCGTAACTAAAATTTTACATTCATAAGTCAATTTTCAAAAAATATTCCGCCATTTTGTTTTTTTTGACATCTTGACTTTGGAATCGTGATCGGCGACCCCCAAAACCCCCGTATATAAAATTTTACATTCATGACTCAATTTTCAAACAATCTTCCGCCATTTTGTTTTTTTTTGACATTTTGGCTTTGGAATCGTGATCGGCGACCCCCAAAACCCCCGTATCTAAAATTTCACATTCATACTTGAATTTTCAAAAAAATCTTCCGCCATTTTGCTTTTTTTGACATTTTGACTTTGGAATCGTGATCGGCGACCCTCAAAACCCCCGTATCTAAAATTTCACACTCATACGTCAATTTTCAAAAAAATCTTCTGCCATTTTGTTTTTTTTTTGACATTTTGGCTTTGGAATCGTGATTGGCGACCCCCAAAACCTCCGTATCTAAAATCTCACATTCATACGTCAATTTTCAAAAAAATCTTTCGCCATTTTGTTTTTTTTTGACATTTTGACTTTGGAATCGTGATCGGCGACCCCCAAAACCCCCGTATTTGAAATTTCACATTCATGACTCAATTTTCAAAAAAATCTTCCGCCCTTTTGTTATTTTTTTTTGAGTTTGGCTTTGGAATCGTGATCGGCGACCCCCAAAACCCCCGTATCTAAACTTTTACATTAATACGTCAATTTTCTAAAAAATCTTTCGCCATTTTGTTTTTTTTCACATTTTGACTTTGGAATCGTGATCGGCGACCCCCAAAACCACCGTATCTAAAATTTTACATTCATATGTCAATTTTCAAAAAAAATTTCCACCATTTTGCTTTTTTTGACATTTTGACTTTGGAATGGTGATCGGCGACCCCAAAACCCCCGTATCTAAAATTTTACATTCATGTCAATTTTCAAAAAAATCTTCCAACGTTTTGCTTTTTTTGACATTTTGACTTTGGAATCGTGATCGGCGACCCCCAAAACCCCCGTATCTAAAATTTTACATTAATACCTCAATTTTCTAAAAAATTTGTTTTTTTTGACATTTTGACTTTGGAATCGTGATCGGCGACCCCACAAAACCCCCGTATCTTAAATCTTACATTCATACGTCAATTTTCAAAAAAATCTTCCGCCATTTTGCTTTTTTTGACATTTTGAATTTGGAATCGTGATCGGCGACCCCCAAAACCCCTGTATCTAAAATTTTACATTAATACGTCAATTTTCAAAAAAATCTTTCGCCATTTTGTTTTTTTTGACATTTTGGCTTTGGAATCATGATCGGCGACCCCCAAAACCCCCGTATTTGAAATTTCACATTCATACGTCAATTTTCAAAAAAATCGTCCGCCCTTTTTTTTTTTTCAGTTTGGCTTTGGAATCGTGATCGGCGACCCCCAAAACCCCCGTATCTAAAATTTCACATTCATACGTCAATTTTCAAAAAAATCTTTCGCCGTTTTGCTTTTTTTGACATTTTGACTTTGGAATAGTGATCGGCGACCCCCAAAACCCCCGTATCTAAAATTTTACATTAATACGTCAATTTTCTAAAAAATCTTTCGCCATTTTGTTTTTTTTGACATTTTGACTTTGGAATCGTGATCGGCGACCCCCAAACCCCCGTATCTAGAATTTTACATTCGTATGTCAATTTTCAAAAAAATCTTCCACCATTTTGCTTTTTTTGACATTTTGACTTTGGAATCGTGATCGGCGACCCCCAAAACCCCCGTATCTAAAATTTTACATTAATACGTCAATTTTCTAAAAATCTTTCGCTATTTTGTTTTTTTTTGAAATTTTGACTATGGAATCGTGATCGGCAACCCCCCAAAACCCCCGTATCTAAAATTTTACATTCATACGTCAATTTTCAAAAAATTCTTCCACGATTTTGTTTTTTTATGACATTTTGATTTTGGATTTGTGATCGGCGACCTAACACACCCCCGTATCTTAAATTTCACTCATAGGTCAATTTTCAAAAAAATCTTTCGCCATTTTGCTTTTTTTGACATTTTGACTTTGGAATCGTGATCGGCGACCCCCAAAACCCCCGTATCTAAAATTTTACATTAATACGTCAATTTTCTAAAAAATCTTTCGCCATTTTGACTTTGTAATCGCGATCGGCGACCCCCAAAACCCCCGTATCTAAAATTTTACATTCATAAGTCAATTTTCAAAAAATATTCCGCCATTTTGTTTTTTTTGACATCTTGACTTTGGAATCGTGATCGGCGACCCCCAAAACCCCCGTATCTAAAATTTTACATTCATGACTCAATTTTCAAAAAATCTTCCGCCATTTTGTTTTTTTTTTGACATTTTGGCTTTGGAATCGTGATCGGCGACCCCCAAAACCCCCGTATCTAAAATTTCACATTCATACGTGAATTTTCAAAAAAATCTTCCGCCATTTTGCTTTTTTTGACATTTTGACTTTGGAATCGTGATCGGCGACCCTCAAAACCCCCGTATCTAAAATTTCACACTCATACGTCAATTTTCAAAAAAATCTTCTGCCATTTTGTTTTTTTTTTGACATTTTGGCTTTGGAATCGTGATTGGCGACCCCCAAAACCTCCGTATCTAAAATCTCACATTCATACGTCAATTTTCAAAAAAAATCTTTCGACATTTTGTTTTTTTTGACATTTTGACTTTGGAATCGTGATCGGCGACCCCCAAAACCCCCGTATCTAAAATTTTACATTCATACGTCAATTTTCATAAAAATCTTCTGCCCTTTTGTTTTTTTTTCAGTTTGGCTTTGGAATCGTGATCAGCGACCCCCAAAACCCCCGTATCTAAAATTTTACATTAATACGTCAATCTTCTAAAAAATCTTTCGCCATTTTGTTTTTTTTCACATTTTGACTTTGGAATCGTGATCGGCGACCCCCAAAACCACCGTATCTAAAATTTTACATTCATATGTCAATTTTCAAAAAAAAATTCCACCATTTTGCTTTTTTTGACATTTTGACTTTGGAATCGTGATCGGCGACCCCCAAAACCCCCGTATCTAAAATTTTACATTCATGTCAATTTTCAAAAAAATCTTCCGACGTTTTGCTTTTTTTGACATTTTGACTTTGGAATCGTGATCGGCGACCCCCAAAACCCCCGTATCTAAAATTTTACATTAATAAGTCAATTTTCAAAAAAATCTTCGCCATTTTGTTTTTTTTTGACATTTTGACTTTGGAATCGTGATCGGCGACCCCCAAAACCCCCGTATCTAAAATTTTACATTAATACGTCAATTTTCTAAAAAATCTTGCGCTATTTTGTTTATTTTGACATTTTGGCTTTGGAATCGTGATCGGCGACCCCCCAAAACCCCCGTATCTTAAATCTTACATTCATACGTCAATTTTCAAAAAAATCTTCCGCCATTTTGCTTTTTTTGACATTTTGAATTAGGAATCGTGATCGGCGACCCCCAAAACCCCTGTATCTAAAATTTTACATTAATACGTCAATTTTCTAAAAAATCTTTCGCCATTTTGTTTTTTTTGACATTTTGACTTTGGAATCGTGATCGGCGACCCCCAAAACCCCCGTATCTAAAATTTTACATTAATAAGTCAATTTTCAAAAAAATCTTCGCCATTTTGTTTTTTTTTGACATTTTGACTTTGGAATCGTGATCGGCGACCCCCAAAACCCCCGTATCTAAAATTTTACATTCATACGTCAATTTTCAAAAAATCTTCCGTCATTTTGTTTTTTTTTGACATCTTGACTTTGGAATCGTGATCGGCGACCCCCAAAACCCCCGTATCTAAAAATTTACATTCATGACTCAATTTTCAAAGAATCTTCCGCCATTTTGTTTTTTTTGACATTTTGGCTTTGGAATCGTGATCGGCGACCCCCAAAACCCCCGTATCTAAAATTTCACATTCATACGTGAATTTTCAAAAAAATCTTTCGCCATTTTTTTTTTTTGACATTTTGACTTTGGAATCGTGATCGGCGACCCCCAAAACTCGCGTATATAAGATTTCACATTCATACGTCAATTTTCAAAAAAATCTTCCACGATTTTGTTTTTTTATGACATTTTGATTTTGGATTTGTGATCGGCGACCTAACACACCCCTGTATCTAAAATTTCACTCACGTCAATTTTCAAAAAAATCTTTCGCCATTTTCTTTTTTTTGACATTTTGACTTTGGAATCGTGATCGGCGACCCCCAAAACCCCCGTATCTAAAATTTTACATTCATACGTCAATTTTCAAAAAATCTTCCGTCATTTTGTTTTTTTTGACATTTTGACTTTGGAATCGTGATCGGCGACCCCCAAAACCCCCGTATCTAAAATTTTACATTCATACGTCAATTTTCAAAAAATCTTCCGCCATTTTTTTTTTACATTTTGACTTTGGAATCGTTATCGGCGACCCCCAAAACCCCCGTATATAAAATTTTACATTCATACGTCAATTTTCAAAAAATTCTTCCGCCATTTTGTTTTTTTATGACATTTTGACTTTGGAATCGTGATCGGCGACCCCCAAAACCCCCGTATCTAAAATTTCACATTGACACGTTAATTTTCAAAAAAATCTTCCGCCTTTTTGTTTTTTTTTTGACATTTTGACTTTGGAATTGTGATCGGCGCCCCCAAAATCCCCATATCTAAAATTTTACATTCATACGTCAATTTTCAAAAAATATTCCGCCATTTTGTTTTTTTTTTGACATTTTCACTTTGGAATCGTGATCGGCGACCCCCAAAACCCCCGTATCAAAAATATTATATTCATACGTCAATTTTCAAAAAAATCATCCTCCATTTTGTTTTTTTATGACATTCTGATTTTGGATTTGTGATCGGCGACTTAAGACACCCTCGTATCTAAAATTTCACATTTATACGTCAATTTTCAAAAAATCCTTCGGCCATTTTTTTTTTTTTGACATTTCGACTTTGGATACGTGACCAATGATACCACAAAGACTCCCAAGTGCCGAATTTTACTTTAATCAGAAGAGAGAAATTAATTTCAGATAGCTCCGCCCACTCTGCATGTATGCGTAATCGTTGTCATAAGGGCACATAAATGTTAAAAGCTATCTTTTTCCCCATTAAGGCGTACGCGTTCTGGAATTAAAGTATTTTAATAATGCAAATATATAATCATTAAAAGAACAATAATCAACTTGTATATCTATAAAAATGTTAAGTCAAGCGGATGTATTATGTCGAGATTGAGATGCCGATAATTGATAATTTAGTTTTACATATATTTTGTTTAATTTGTGTACAACAACCTAATAATTTGTCAAATTTGTGTGCATTTTAGCTTCAAATAAATTGTTTGTCAAACATTTTGTACAATTGGTGTGCGCGCAGCCGAAATTATCATCCCGGTTCGTTTGAGTCGACGACGGCGCGCGGCGCCGAGTATTATATGTGTACTACACGTTCATGAACGGTATGCTATTACGGATCCACACGGTTCAAATGAGCCGGTTCCGTGACCCGGCTCACAATGAGAACTGAACCGAGTCAAAGAAATGAGCCGTTTTGCCCACCTCTATGTCAGTTATCTTCATAACCTAAAAAATAATTATATTTTGACGTTTGTTATAATTATCATCAATTTTATTCAATTAAAAAATTGTCAAAATTTAATAACATAAATCTAACGTACCGGAAATTACACTTTTTTAAAGCATTTATATAATAGAAAAACTTAGTACAATATTTAAAAATTGTGACTTTCGATGTCAGTTTGTATGTTGATAATTTTTTTCAAAATTCAAATTCTGTTATGATTTCTCGTCGCAAAGGAAGCAATTATAGAAAGGAATCATTATATTGAATTAAGTATAGGTACGATGTATTTATACTACTCATTATTATTGAGTTATTTTTGATGATGTTTTTATAGTCATTACGTTGAATATAGTTTGTAAATTTATGAATGTTTTTGTGTTAATTTTTATGATAAAGAACGTTTAAATTTCAATAAAGAGAAGTTAGAATTATGTGAACAATTTCGCAACTCTCGTGTTTGCAGAAAGCAACCATTGTTAGATATAGTGATGTATGGAGCTCTTCGAGGTTGATTCGCCTCTTCGCTTGTACTTATATCTTTTTAATATTATATCTAAGGCTGTAAGGGCATCTCATTGGTCATGCGATTATGCTGGTCGCATGCTGTTTTAATGAATGTTAAATGTTAATAATCATTTCCCCTATAAAAATATTCGTTAAAATTCATAAGGCAGATTTCATTAAAAAACAACTAAAAACATACGGTATAACTATTTTCGGTACGCTATTTCTGAAAATAAGGGAGCTAATTAGAATTTAGATCCGTATAATATTTGTCCCTGTGAACAGTTGATTTCACTGCTACAGCTCACTGGTTTGACGTAATGTCAGATTATGTGCATGCGTTAAAAAATCGTATGGCATATCGGCAACAACTCTAACCATAATACATAAAATTGTCGAAGTACCTATGTCATTCATAATGTTAATTTAATTGTTATGATACCGCATACGCTTCTTCTTTTTAGTTGGTTAGGTTGTACCTATTCACTATTACCTATACTATTTACGGTATTTTAATTTCTATATGAATGAATGACAGTGGAGGATAATTATGTAGTTAACTTTGCTATTGTAATGAATGAAGATTAAATTTAAAGAAATATCTCTAGAAATGGATTATACATTATGGTGGCAAATGAATTTATTTATTAAGACTTTGCCCACAAAGCGAACAATATTCCTATATAATTTAATGAACGCTGATATTTAAAATTTTTTTATTGACATTCAGGTTTTGTATCAGTTGTGTACATCTAGTCCATGGTGAACGTCGACAGATCAAAAAAAAAAATTAATTGAATGTTGTTTCACGTTATTAGTTCTATAAAATTGGTACTACGCTTTGTGTCAAGTTTACGATTGAAATAGTGTATAATTCAAATTTTCTGACAGACTGTCATCGTAACGATATTTCGATGACACATACCTATGACAATGAAAAGTCAGACAGCTGACATGAAGATGTTTAACCAAAATTGTCGTTCCACCTGTCATCGTGACAATAGTTCGTTGAACTGTATTTGTTCACACATAAACTTGTGAGAACGAAATGTCAGGCTAACTTAATAAAACATGTTTTAAACTTACAGGTCATTGAGAGAATTAATTAATTTTCATATTACGCTTTAATAATATACTTTCTAAAACGCAATCGAAAATCTTGCTAGCTCCTATACGGTTGATGCTAGACACTGTCGTACCATTTAACCAAAAATGTACACTTTAAATACTTGCTTTTATAACTGAATTGGTAAACGAAATGACATACATGCTTATGGGAATCTTATTTGATGTATTTATTTTATTTCGAAGTGCTTCGGACACATCTGACAAATAAAGAAAAGTCGCCCTATTATTTGTACGTAGAGCGATCGATGAGAAATGTTATTAAATGATCCCATTCGTAAAATGACTTAAATTTATATAATAATTATAACTTGAACACTCATACATTTCCAACATTCTGTTGACATTTAGGTTTTGTATAACGTCAGCGTAATTCGCAAAATGCGTAACTCCATATTTGGCCCAAAATGAGATTTATGCGCCATCTGTTAGGAAAAAAATTAAGATTCATTGTGGCAAAGTGCTGAACTCCACAAAAAATCCCTTAATTTTTTAAAGCCGATTTCGCAAAGTTCGTAACTCCTCGGCTTCATTTTCGTACTGCGCAAAGTGACTAACTCCCATTCAGTATAGTTATTTGTATGGTGTCCATGTGACTGCGAGAAAAAGTGTGGTTAAACGACACTATTTTTGTGTTACTCTGAAGGTGTAGTGTGATTATTATTTGTAACAAGGTAAGATAAATACATTCACGCTCTCGGAAATATCTAAAGGTTTTTATTCTTTTGTGAAAAGTGTGATAAATATCTTGAAGGAGATACGCAATTTTCCCAGAGATTTGTAACTAACTTCGGTCACACATACGCAATTTTCTTTATACATAAATCCATACAGCATTTTTACTTTTTTTTTTAATGCAGGATCAAAATGTCTACAAGAACTTTGAAAATACTAAGTATGGTCATCGACAAGTCGTCTTCCAAACCATCTGACTCTGATTCTTTATTTTCAAGAAACATTGATGAGAAAGGTAAAAACATCATGTTTATGCTGTTATGTGTATTATTCCACAGAATCTATTTTAGAGCAAAACGAAGAAGAGATTTTGGACATTGAAAAGTTCATTGCAAATGCAGAAAATGAAGATTTTGTTTTTGATGATGGCCATGTCATAGAAAACAATGACGAATTCCATTCCATCCTGAATGAACAAAAATGTCGCAATGTGAATAACGACAATCAACAAATAATTACGACAGATGACATTAATATTGATAACGACTCTAATTGCAACCCAACAGACAGAAGTGCTGATGAGGAACAAAACGTATTTACATATAAAGACGAGATTGAGGAAAAAAACAATGAGTGCAGCTATGAAGCAGAGAAAAATGGTAACCAGAATAACGAAAGTATGAGCAGCAGCGAAAGTAATGCAGAAAGTGCTATTGAAGAGCAAACGAGTTTAGAAGATGGTGACCATTCCCATGATAACTCAGAGGACAGTGAACATAACGAAAATGAAAATCACTATGGGAAACGGAAAAGATTAAAGAGAAGTGCCATGGATATGAAGCAGTGGTCAAAAAATAAAAACCGTGGAAACAGGGAACAAGGGCTGAGCTATTACGGCAAAAAGAAAACACCTGATGGCACATGGCAATATAATCTACAAAAAAATAAAAAACAATTACGTGCACCATGCAATTGTCAGCTTAGTAGGAAAGAAAATTGTAAATTAAAATGTAATTTCATATCACAAGACGAAAGAAAACTTATATTTGAGAGCTTCTGGAAATTGACATGGCGTGAAAAAAAAGTTTTTGTGAAGTCACTTACTACCGTTAAAAATACAGTTAGAAGACGAGGAGTTAATGAAGGATCATCTAGAAGAAACACGTCTACCGAATTTTACTTGAAAAGTGGTGGACAACAAATCCGTGTTTGCAAAAAAATGTTTTTAAACACTTTGAGTATTGGAGAAATAGCTGTAAAGCAGTGGATTAGAAGAGATTTTGAAGTAATTGAAAGGCCAAAGAATAAAGAAATAATAATTTCTAATGAAATAAAGAACGTGAATAACTTTTTTGATTCTCTGCCTAAACTAGAGTCCCACTACTGCCGTGCTTCCTCATCTAAATTGTACCTGGAGCCTTTGTGGGAGTCTAAAGCTCAACTTTATTCTGTTTATAAAAGCGAATTTTGCAAAGAAAAGGATGCCAAACCTCTTTCTCGAGCCACTTTTTCAAAGATATTTGACGATAAGAATTTATCGTTACATCATCCGAAAAAAGATAGATGTGACATTTGCATTGCATTTGAAACCGGTAATTTAGCACAAGACGAATATGACCATCATGTCACCTTAAAAAATGAAGCACGATCTGAAAAAGATAAAGATAAACTTTCCGATAATGAAGTATTCACGATGGATTTACAGTCTGTGCTGTTATCTCCAAAATCAAATGCCTCTGCTTTATATTGGAAACACAAGTTAACAGTACACAATTTCACTGTTTATGATATAAGACGTCGTGAAGGTTACTGTTTCCTTTGGAATGAATCTGAGGGCGGACTAACGTCCAATGTATTCGCGTCGATTATTGTCCATTTTCTTCTCAAATTTTTGGATACCCACACCATTCAAGACAACACTGAAATTATACTGTATAGTGATGGCTGCGGATACCAAAATAGGAACACGGTTTTATCGAATGCATTATTTAATTTGTCAAAGGAAAAGAACATAACAATCGTTCAAAAATTTTTACAAAAGGGCCACACTCAAATGGAGGCTGACAGTATGCATTCCACCATTGAAAAAAAAATAAGGAAGAGACAAATAAACGTCCCAGCTGACTATATTCATGTTTGTAAAGAAGCTTGTAAAAAATCGCCCTACTCAGTTGAATACTTGTTACATCCATTTTTTAAAAATTTTGACTCTACCACCAACTTCTCTTCGATTAGGCCGGGAAAAAAAGCCGGGGACCCCGTAGTTGCTGACCTAAAAGCCATAAAGTATACTTCAGAGGGTGTGTTTTTCAAACTAAGACATTCAGATGTGGAGTGGATTCCTCTTCCTACACGAATCAGTAAAGCAAAAATGGCTGTGAGTTTCAGTTCATTGCCGCGACTGTATAACGAAAGGTTGAAAATAAAAAAAGAAAAATATGACAACTTACAGCAGCTAAAACGCAGCTTAACACAAGATTACCACGAATTTTATGATAATCTTCCTTATGTTAATTAAACGTTTTTTTTTTCATATAACTTCTAATAAAACTGGTTTTGAATTATTTTTCATAACTATTAAATAAATATAATTTCCACTTACAACTGCCTTACTGCAATGTGCGTAACTCCAAAACTAATTATTAACTTATTAAGGGACATTTTACGTAACTCCATTTATTATTGATCGGAGCAATAATTTTGTAAATATTGTTAAATAATTCATTCCGCTACAAAATATTGTAACGTATTCCAAAAGTTTGTGTCTTAATTTGTAATGGCTAATTTTTGGTTACGTTTTTTTGCTCTCCTCTAAAATCTATCCATAAGGAGATACGCACAATGCGAATTACGCTGACGATAATTCGTGTGCATCTAACGTAATTTGACAGGCCCAAATGGCAAAACTCAGACGGTTCTTCTTTATTTAAGCTTGCTTCAAGTTCTTCGTTGTATGAAATTTACATTTCGATGACATATATAATGAATAGAGTGTTATTGTATTTATTAATATATCTTAATAAAATATAGAAAAATCGTCATATTTGTTACTGTACTTACGTGCGATAATACACTTTAAGTTTATTTTATCATATCCGTCGGCATTTTGTTCATATATTCATATAGAAAAGAAATAGTAACGATTGATAATAATAACACTAATACGTATCTGAAAGGTACCACGTTTCAATTAAAAATGCACTTCTTCGTAATATCTTTATTTGTCGGCCTTCTGACATTTAAACTTGACAACCGATGGATGAACGTGAATATATATATAGTCAAATTAATGACACGCAAACTCGTCATTGCGAGATTTTTATACCCTGCAGGAAAGCTTTAAATGAATCGCACCTTCCACAGCGACAGATTTGGCACGTGGACAGTGCACTCAATCGTCGCGGAAAAGTCCACTATTTTCGTTTCCAACCCTCTTTCCGCACTCTAAACCTCGACGGCCTGAAATTTCTTCGTCAATGTGAAACTTTTACAATTCTTTCGCGCGTGCCTGTCATACCTGACATTTTTACGATTTTGATCGGTTGTCACGTGAATCGTCATGACGTAAGCCATTTTTCTGTTAAAACATCGAGTGCAGGCTCCTCTTTAAAAGCCCATATCTCTGCACACGCTCCACTTGGGAAGAAAAACTCTCCGACGAGGAACAATTCAAGGTCGTCGGTAACTTCACGCCAAAGGGCAGCTTTCAATTTCGCGTATCCAGAGACGAGTTCTGCGCCCCGCGTACCCAATTTTCGTCGATTTTGACCGGGTTTGGTTGCCATTGACTACTCGGCTTTTAGTATATATAACTAGCTATAACGTCCGCTTACAGCGGGTCCGTCTGCTTACAGCTGATCGTCCGCTTACAGCGGGTCCGTCCGCTTACAGCGGGTTCGTCAATTTCTTTTAGTTTGAATCGCCTTTTTCGCGTCCGCTTACAGCTTTTTCATAGTTTCGTGTAAAAAGCAATCACTGTCATGACGCCTTTTAGAATGTCTGATTTTATTAACTTTTGACGCATCCCTGTATATACATATATTACGTGAAGCCAATAGTATATTTTATTTAAAATTCTCCTTGATTGGTTTTTTACACAAAGCGGTACACACTCAAGAGCGAGAAAGGTAAATTAATGTTTAACATGTCATGTTAAGGTATCCAAAAGCACAATGACATCAAAAAGTCCAACATGTTGATTAAGACAGTTTACAATACTACTTTGATGTGAAAGTGTAAAAGCCTGTTAACCTTTTCAAAATCAACTATCGTTAATAAAGGAGCACGAAATAATAATAAAAGGAAAAGGCCCAAGTTTTAAAGTGAAGCCCTATTGAAGCGCCTTTCCTGTAAAAAGCGATCACTGGCATAACGCTTTTTAGAATGTCCACTTTTATAAACTTTTGAAACACCCCTGTACATACATAAATTTTGTGAAGCCAATAGTATATTAAAAACTATTTTGACACAAACTGGTACCCACTCAAGAGCGAGAAAGGTAATTTATTGTTAAATATGTCATGTTAAAGTATCGAAAGAAACAATGAGCTCAAAGAGCGCAACATTTTCATTGAGACAGTACAATACCATTCTGATGTTTTCGAATCTACTGTTGTTAAGAAAAAATGAAGTATTAAATTTAAGCCCTGTTCAATCACGTTTCGAAGAATCGCCAAATTGAAGACGTAATAAACGACTACAAGCACCCCCGTATCCAGAATTTCACATTCATCAATTTTCAAAAACCTCTTGCGCTATTTTGTTTTATTTGACATTTTGACTTTGGATTTATAATCGGCGTCCGCACACACCCCCGTATCTAAAATTTCACATTCATACGTCAATTTTCAAAAAACCTGTCCGCCATTTTGTTCTTTGACATTGTGACTTTGGATTTGTAATCGGCGTCCGCACACACCCCCGTATCTAAAATTTTACATTCATACGTCAATTTTCAAAAATTCTGCCGCCATTTTTTTTTTTTTTGACATTTTGACTATGGATTGGTGATCGGCGTCCGCAGACACCCCCGTATCTAAAATTTCGCATTTATACGTCAATTTTCAAAAAACTTTTCCGCCATTTTCTATTTTTTGACATTTTGACTATGGATTGGTGATCGGCGTCCGCAGACACCCCCGCATCTAAAATTTCGCATTTATACGTCAATTTTCAAAAAACTTTTCCGACATTTTGTTGTTTTTGACATTTTGACTTTGGATTTGTAATCGGCGTCCGCACACACCCTCGTATCTAAAATTTCACATTCATACGACAATTTTCAAAAAATTCCTCCGCCGTTTTGTTTTTTTGACATTTTGACTTTGGATTTGTGATCGGCGTCCACACATACCCCCGTATCTAAAATTTCACATTCATACGTCAATTTTCAAAAAACCCGTCTGCCATTTTCTTTTTTTGACATTTTGACTATGGATTGGTGATGGGCGACCTAAGACACCCCCGCATCTAAAATTTCACATTCATACGTCAGTTTTCAAAAAACTGGTCCGCCATTTTGATTTTTTTGACATTTTGACTTTGGGATCATGATCGGCGACCCCCAAAACCCCCGTATCTAAATTTTCACATTCATACGTCAATTTTCAAAAAACTCGTCCGCCATTTTGTTTTTTTTTGACATTTTGACTTTGGATTCGTGATCGGCGACCTAAGACACCCCTGTATCTAAAATTTCACATTCATACGTCAATTTTCAAAAAACTTCCGCCATTTTGTTTTTTTTTGACATTTTGACTTTGGATTCGTGATCGGCGACCTAAGACACCCCCGTATCTAAAATTTCACATTCATACGTCAATTTTCAAAAAACTTCGGCCATTTTGTTTTTTTTTTGACATTTTGACTTTCGATTCGTGATCGGCGACCTAAGACACCCCCGTATCTAAAATTTCACATTCATACGTCAGTTTTCAAAAAACTCTTCCGCCATATTAGATGCACCATTTTTTTTTTTGAAATTTTGACATTGGGCTTGAGATCACCGACACCAAGAGCCCCCGAGTACCGAGTTTTACCTTAATCAGAAGAAAAAGGTGATTTGGCTCCACCCACTGCGCAGTGCGTAATTATTTAAATAATTATTTCGTAGGGGCACATAAATGTTAAAAGCATTATTTTTTCCCTTAAGAAAACGGCATATCCGTTTTAGAATTATTGTATTTTAAATGGAATTTATAAAAATTATAAGAAAAAATCATGCTGTATATGTGAATGATTATTTCATCGACCGGGAAAATTATGTCGAGAAGTCCGGCGTCTTCTCTTATAAATTGCCGGTAAAATACACGAAATAAATACACAATATCGCATTCGAAAAAAAAATGTTTTGCCCCGGCCTGGGTTCGAACCCGACCCGGCAAAGTCATTGTATTAAGAAGCCGTCAATCTTGCCATTGGGCTATCGACCTAATGTAAATAGTTTGTTTAACTGCCATATTTATATGTAGGCTTGACTCTATGTTGAAATCTGCAATTTTTTTTTAAATCTCAGAGAAAATAGACGTGTAATCTTTAAAAGGTTATAAAAAACGTTTTAATTGTGTCCAGATAATTAATTTAGTGCCTTGTCCGTGTCCTAAAACTAAATATATTATGTGTGTTTATATGCCATGAACCTATTCTGACGTTAATAATTGCATTAAGGAAACTGGGCATACGCGTTCTGGAATTATCGTATTTTAAAATTCAAATTTATAGTAATTAAAAGATATCAGCCTGTATGTAAAAATGTTAAGTCAAGCTACCGATATATAATATATTCACGGATAGTGCACATGAATGTATGTGTGTGTACATTACATGTTATGAGCATTGCACTTGATTTATTGTGTACATGTATTTCTGGCGTATTTCGGCCATTTTTCTACGATGTCCGTCTGCATGAGGAATTTAAATCACTCGTCCTATCGATATCGTATGTCGATGAAGTTGGAATAGACATGCGATCGGTACAGAAATGTCTGACTTAACGATTATGTACGTTGTTGGGCCGTCAAAACCTTCAAAATTCGGAATATAAGGCTTAAAAGTCAAACATGCAAAATTTTTCGTTGGAGCTGTCAGATTAGCGAAATGTCTCTTTTTGATGACCACTACTGCATTTTTAAGTACGTAAGCCATTTTTATGTTACAAAATATTTGCGGGCTCCTCTTTGACGGCGGATATCTCTGCACGGGCTCCACTTAGGAGGAAAATCTCTCCGTCGACCGGAAATTTAAAGTTGTCCCTTTGTTCGGGCAAAGGGACAACTTTTAATTTCACGTATCCAGGGACGATTACTGCGCCCCGTGCATCCAATTTTCGTCGATTTTGACGGTTCGGGCGGTAACCATGGTGATTCGGATAAGCCGTATTTTCCCACGCTATTAGCATGAATCCGCCGGCAGCTTATATTAAGGTTGACTAGCTGTCCATCAATCTCTTCGAGCTTGAATCACATTTCGCGTCCGCTTACAGTTGTATTACCGTTCCCTGTAATACGCCAAAAAATCATTTTTGATTTTCTAAGCTATTGGCACACCTTGTATAGACGTATATTTTTGTCCACGAACTACTGTCACGGTGACAGGTGGAACGGCAATTTAAAGAATCTTAACGTCAGTCTGACTTTTCGTTGTTGAAGTTTGAAATTTAGATGCTATTTAGCGTAATACCAATACTTGACACTAAAAGATTCATAGTGTTATTAGTTTTACACAATGAAAGGACTAAATCATTATTAAAAAAGTAATATCAGATTTATTTTAGTTTTGCATAATTTAATCTGTCAATTATCATGGCCCACAAACGTTATTTCTGGGCCGTAATATTTAATAATAATCATACATCTTTTGACATACCTTTTGAACTTTGTTATAATGCAAATTTGTGAACAATGCATGTCCATTACACAGAAGAATCAAGTTTTAAATAAAATGTTGGTATAGAATAGTATGACTTATTAATTTTATTTATAATAGTGAATTTATAACTGGCTTCCATATTAATAAATTAGTTTCATTTGTCTGCTCTGAAATTGTTCCTGTCAAAGTGAGTTTGCAGTGGCATTGAGTCGTCGCCTGTAGATCGTGCTCTGGCTATGTCGGTTGCTGAGACGATCCTATTATAATTTAAATATTTAGTAGTGACTCTGGTTAGTTGAACTAAAAACAATAACCAAAAATAATACAGATCGACGTTGAACATCTGTGTAAACATTTTGCTTACACACACTGTAAAAAGAATATAATTCGTAATTGTTGGATCATTTTGTGATTCTTATTAAGTATTTAAGAAAAAATAACGCAAAAAGGTAGTTCATGATTACAACCAATCCATCGAAATAAGAGCCACCAGCCTGGGACACGATCATCATGAACCATTATCAGAATGTTTGATTAAAAATTTGATTTAATGGTGTATTTTCAAACATATCCCATTAAATGATTGAACGCTGCCCATACTTCAAACTTTCTACTGATAATCAAATTATTTAGTAGTAGTAATTGTTGAATTAGACTGGAATATTTACTTTAGTAAATTGAATAGTTTCAAAACATTTGTCATTACATTGGAATTTGATTCGTCTGTCACCTAGAAATAATAATATAAATCATATTTTAAGGTAATTGTCTAATACCGTGCCTTCAAATACTTTCCGCATTAGAGTAGACTGTTTTTGAAGTTTTTAAGTAATCAATGTTGGTGTACATGCTAATTTTTTGAAAACTGTAAATTCTGACAGTTGTCATACTTAAATTCAAATTATAGACGCCTATTATTATTTATATGACATAACCAAACTATTAAAATTATGCACTGTCACCAACCATTAAAAAAAAGCATGGCCGTCTCTAATGCGGAAAGTATTTGAAGGCACGGTATATAGGCAAAACTAAAATGGATCTGATAGCACTTTTCTCATTAATGTTTTAGTCATTTCGCTGTATAAAATTTGAAACTTCATATCTTTTTGTGTCAAGGTCTACAATAAATATCGATGAAGCTTAAAAACATGAACAATGAAATATCAGACAGATGTCAGGGTGTTTAATTTTTTTTTTTGTGAAATAATTGTCATCATAAAAGCAGTTCGGAATTCATCACGAACTGAAATCGATTGACCGTTTTGACGTTTTATAACCTGCAATTAAATTTTGTGAAATTGCCAACATTAATCAAAAGTCAGATGGATTTTTTTTGACAATTCTGAAGTTTACTGTAACATTTAAGCCACCTAACGTGAATGTTGAGTCGACCAACATTTCGCGTATGCTCTAGTTAAATATATCGGTGTTAAAATGATAATAGATGAGTAAAGATGGCGACATAGATGTGCACTATTTTTTTTATTTTCGCTACACCCTTTAACTATTACTTTATTTTATTTTAATAATATACTATGTTCACCAATTTTGATCAGCATCTGGGGCGTAATGCTTAAATTATTTTTTTCTGTGACGGGAAAAAAAGTTGACTTTTTATCCTTCTTGACAGGTAATAAAATCTCACTTTATATGCCAGGGAAAAAAGTGCTCACTTTTTGCCCGCTTAAATTCACAGATATTTGATTATTTTACAGGTTTCCATTAGCAACGCAGGTGTAATGTCACTTGAAATGTCACAGCGATTGATTTTCTGACTTTAATATATAGTATTTACGTGTTTTTTTCAATATTAAATCGTCGTTTTTCCCATCACAGAAAAAAATAGTGTCGTCATATTTGTTACTGTATTTACGTGCGATAATATACTTTAAGTTTATTTTATCATATCCGTCGGCATTTTTCATATATTCGTATAGAAAAGAAATAGTAACAACTGATAATAATAACACTAATTCGTATCTGAAAGGTACCAGATTTCAATTAAAAATGCAATTTTCCTTCGTAATCTCTTTTTTTGTTGGCCTTCTGACATTTAAACTTGACAACCGATCGATGAACGTGAATATGTAGTCATTATGTGTGTATTGCACGACTGGTGCTTTCCGCCAATTTTGACGTTTCCCGGCAAATGCCATATTGCGAACTCAAACTGATTTGACGGTTTTGATAATTTATAACCTGAAATTGAATTTTTTGTGCGTTTAACTTAACCTTATCCGAACTTTGAGGTGTCACTGTTATCTGTGTCGATCCACCGCCATTTTAAAATCGAACCTATTCCATATTTTATATTTTACACGTAGGCCTTATGGCAAAATGCTATAATGCACACTCTTTTTCTGCACGTACTAAAATTTTCTCTCTTCGAGCTTGAATCGCCTTTCGCGTCCGCTTACAATTTTATTACAGTTCCCTGTAAAACGTCAAAAAAATCAAATTTGATTTTCTAAACTTTTGGCTCACCTTGTATAGACGTATATTTTTGTCCACGAACTACTGTCACGGTGACAGGTGGAACGACAATTTAAAGCATCTTAACGTGAGTCTGACTTTTCGTTGTTCAAGTTTGAAATTTAGATGCTATTTAGCGTAATACTAAGACTTGACACTAAAAGATTCATAGTGTTATTAGTTTTACACTATGAAATGACTAAATCATTATTAAAAAAGTAATATCGGATTTATTTTAGTTTTGCATAATTTGACCTGTCAATTATCATGGCCCACAAACGTCATTTCTGGCCTATAATATTTAATAATAGTCATACATCTTTTGACATACCTTCTGAGTTTCGTTATAATGCAAATTTGTGAACAATGCATGCCCATTACACAAAAGAATCAAGTTTTAAATAAAATGTTGGTATAGAATAGTATGACTTATTAATTTTATTTATAATAGTGAATTTATAACTGGTTTCCATAATAATAAATTAGTTTCACTTGTCTGCTCTGAAATTGTTCCTGTCAAAGTGATTTTGCAGTGGCATTGAGTCGTCGCCTGTAGATCGTGCTCTGGCTATGTCGGTTGCTGAGACGATCCTATTATAATTTAAATATTTAGTAGTGACGCTGGTAGTTGAACTGAAAACAATAACCAAAAATAAAACAGACCGACGTGGGAATATCTGTGTAAACATTTTGCTTACACACACTGTAGAAAGAATATAATTCGTAATTGTCGGATCATTTTGTGATTCTTATTAAGTATTTAAGGAAAAATAACACAAAAAGGTAGTTCATGATTACAACCAATCCATCGAAATAAGAGCCACCAGCCTGGGACACGATCATCATGAACCATCATCAGAATGTTTGATTAACAATTTGATTTAATGGTGTATTTTCAAACATATCCCATTAAATGATTGAACGCTGCCCATACTTCAAACTTTCTACTGACAATCAAATTATTTAGTAGTAGTTGTTGTTGAATTAGGCTGGAATATTTACTTTAATAAATTGAATAGTTAGAAAACAATTGTCATTACATTGAAATTTGATTCGTCTGTCACCGAGTAATAATAATATAAATCATATTTTAAGGTAATTGTCTAATATATAGGCAAAACTAAAATGGATCTGATAACACTTTTCTCATTAATATTTTAAAGTTTATTTTACTTTCTTCTCTCTTGCAGATGTCTACGTTTTGAAGTCCCCTGATACCAAAAAAGTGGTTTTTAAAAAATCTCTCTCTCTCTCTCTCACTCTCTCTCTCTCTCTCTCTCTGTGTGTGTGTGTCTGTGTGTGTCACCACGGTAGCGGCCAAACCGCTGTAGATATCAATTCCAAATTTTATATTTACGTGTATAATCTGCCTCTTGAGATCTGATTAGTTTTTCAATAAAATCGGTTGACCGGAAGTAGTACTTTACTTCAGTGAAAAAATCGAATTTTGCAAATATTTCGTCAACTACTAAGTTTAAACAAATTTATAAAGAATTCATATGTAGTTAAAATTAAAATTGAGAAGCATTTTATTTAAAAAGTTTTTCGAAATTACTACCTTAAGTAGGTCTTTTACTCTTATCAAAAATCATTTTTTTGCCAATATTTTGCAAGTCATGCTTTTTAGACAGGTACGCGACGAATACAAAAGTATTTAGAACTTAATTTCCAATATCTTTTGTATAAAAAAAATTCAAAATTCGGACCGGAAGTATCACTTTTACTCTTACCGAATAACGATTTTTTGCAAATATGTCGTAAATTATGCATTCTATATATATTTATTAAGAGTACAAAAGTATTTAGAATTGGATTTGCAATATTTTTTGTATACATGAAATTTCAAAATTCGGACCGGAAGTAGCACTTTTATTCTTAGCGAGTAGCACTTTTCTTCGAATATCTTCCAAAGTATGCATTCTAGAGCGATTTATTAAGAGCATGAAAGTACTTAGAATAGGATTTGAATAAGTTTTGTATAAAAAAATTCTTAAAATTGTGTAGTTTGAAACGCTCATACGTATAAGAAAGTCGTGTGGTGGCCACACCTCATTTTTAAAATAGCGAGACGAATTTCTGAACAGACCACTTTGACAGTGAAATCTCATTGGTTGAAAGCAAGGCCAAATGACACCGTATCAATCTTGCTCACATTCTGTCAACTGACATTGTTTATTGTTAAGCCTTGTTGTTGTTTCTATTATTTCCCCGTTATTTCATTATATACTTTACCAGTTCTATTCAGAGCTCGACAGTAATAGTTATCAGATATACTCGTAAGTTTGTTTTCAAGATTTTCGTGCATGTAATTTGGGACAGGGGTATGTTCAGAAATTCATCTCGCTATTTTAAAAATAGACTATAGTCATTTCGCTGTATAAAATTTGTAATTTCATATCTTTTTGTGTCAAGGTCTACAGTAAATATCGATGGAGCTTAAAACCATGACCAATGAAATATCAGACAGATGTCAGGGTGTTTAACCTTTTTTTCTTAAATAATTGTCATCATGAAAGCAGTTCAGATTTCATCACGAACTGAAATCGATTGATCGTTTTGACGTTTTATAACCTGCAATTAAATTTTTGTGAAATTGCCAACATTAATCAAAAGTCAGATGGATTTTTTCTGACAATTCTGACGTTTCCTGTAAGATTTAAGCCACCTAACGTGAATGTTGAGTTGACCAACATTGCGCGTATGCTCTAGTTAAATATATCGGTGTTAAAATGATAATAGATGGGTAAAGATGGCGACATAGATGTGCACTATTTTTTTTATTTTCGCTGCACCCTTTAACTATTACTTAATTTTATTTTAATAATATACTATGTTCACCAATTATGATCAGCATCTGGGGCGTAATGCTTAAATTATTTTTTCTTAGGAGGGGATGCTTTTGTGTAATAAAGTAGATCGCGATCTTAAAGTAACTGATAATTAGTGAATTACCATGTATGATAAATTTTTAAATCGCATTGTCTTTATATGTAGTAGTGGATCCATTTTTGAAATAGCAGTTACATTACCCTTTAAATCGTTAAATTAAAGGTGATATGTATGCATGATGTATTTGTTTCTTTGAATTACAATTAACGTAGGGCTTCCGGGACAATAGTCAATAGAAATAAATTTATATGACGTTGTTTGCCAATAATCAAGAGCATCAGTGCTCCATAATGTTTGTCATAAAATGTCGATATCAGTCATCAAATGCTGACTAATCAATTTACTCTTTCCCCCTTTTTTTTTAATTTAGGACACATTAATTTAATAGAATACTTGCTCTTTTTGTTATTACAGTGGTCCATGAAACTCTTCGAGTTTGAATTGCCTCTCCGCGTCCACTTTTTCGCTGTAAGTTTCTCTATAAATGTGCCTGTTTGGAACGTGACCACTGCCAGTCGCAGAAGCACTTGAATTTTAACGGTTATAAATTTTCTTTTAATTAGTTTATGAATGAAGATGCAAATGAAATAAAATCTCTCTAGAAATTAATTATACATTATTGTGGCATCTATAATTATAGACAAATGGATTTATTAATTAAAAAATTTCCCATAAAATGTTTAACATTTCTATAGAAGTTACTGAAAGCTGATTACTTGGAACATTTCGTTGACATTTAGGTTTGATATAATGTGTGAGCACCTAGTCTAAGTTGAATGTAAGTAGGCCGAAAAGGTAAACCTAAGAAGGTTGTATGATCAAGATTTATTGAATCATATATAAATTTCTTTGTTTTTTAAATTTGGTAGTACTCTAACTCTATTTGTCTCAAGTTTCATGATAAAAGTTGCCCCTACGTTAAATTTTCTTGCAAACTGTCAACAGTTTGAGAATGAATTGTCAAATTGAATGTCATTGTAGACATAGCGTGCCTTCAATTAATTTTTTTTAGAATAACCTACAATTTCAATATTAATTTGAGAACACTGTGGAACTTTTCAATAAATTGACTTAACTATGACAGTAGTGAAAATGAAAAACATTACTGTAGCACAGTTTTCCCAAATTAATATTGATATCATAAGCTACTCTAAATGTAAATGAAAGACGCAGTATATGTATTTGTATGTAGAAAGATGACAGAGATGTGTCCAAGCCATTAAAGATACGATAAATGACCGATACAATAGTAATAATAATAATAATTGATAATGCAATAAAATGTAAATATTAACGGTTATAATATTTCTTTCAGTGGACGTCAAATGTTATGAATCACGCCTTTGCTTTAATTTTTATAACTACGATATTGGAAACTGTACCTGAATGACCGACAATGTAGAGTAATTACAACCGCAGTTCAGTTTGTTCTTGTTTATGAATGAAGACGCATATTAAACAAAATGTCTCTTAGAAATAAATTAAATATTATTGTGACATTTATAATTAGTGGCAAATGAATTTATTTATTAAGACTTTGCCCACAAACCGAACAACATTTCTATATAATTTACTGAACGCTAATATTTAGAAAAATTTTGTTGACATTCAGGTTTTGTATCAATTGTGTGCATCTAGCCCAAGGTGAACATAGACAGACCAAAAAAAAAACCAAGACGGTTCGGCAATTAAATGTTGTTTCATGTTATTCGTTCTATAAAATTGGTAGTATCTACTATGCTTCGCTTTGTATCAAATTTACGATAAAAATAGTGTATACCTCAAATTTTTTGACAGACTGTCATCGTGACACTTATACGGCAATGAAAAGTCAGACTCTTGACGTCAAGATGTTTAACCAAATTGTCGTTCCACCTGTCATCGTGACAATAGTTCGTTGAGTGTATTCATTCACACATAAACTTGTGAGAACGAAATGTCAGACTGGCAGTGCTTAACCAAATTGTCTTTCCAATTGTCAAATGAAATTAACAACATAACATGATAAACTTTAATAAACATGTTTTAAACTTACAGGTCATTGAGAGAATTAATTAATTTTCATATTACGCTTTAATAGTATACTTTGTAAAACCCAATCGAAAATCTTGCTGGCTCCTAATACCATTTAACCGAAAATGTACTTCTGATTAGTTGGTGCCTACCCGCAGGCGCATACTTTAAATGCTTTCTTTTTATAACTGAAAATTGGTAAACGAAATTACGTAAATGCTTATGCGAATTTTATTTGATGTATTTATTTTATTTCGAAGTGCTTCGGACACATCTGATCTGACAAATAAAGACTACATCTTGAACACTGATATATTTCCAACATTCTGTTGACATTTAGGTTTTGTATAATTCGTGTGCATCTAACGTAATTTGACAGGCCCAAATGGCAAAACTCAGATGGTTCTTCTTTATTTAAGCTTGCTTCAAGTTCTTCGTTGTATGAAATTTACATTTCGATGACATATATAATGAATAGAGTGTCATTGTATTTATTAATATATCTTAATAAAAGATAGCAAAATCGTTATATTTATTACTGTACTTACGTGCGACAATACACTTTATGTTTATTTTATCATATCCGTCGGCATTTTGTTCATTTATTCATATAGAAAAGAAATAATAACGATTGATAATAATAACACTAATACGTATCTGAAAGGTACCACGTTTCAATTAAAAATACACTTCTTCTTCGTAATATTTGTCGGCCTTCTGACATTTAAACTTGACAATCGATGGATGAACGTGAATATATATATAGTCATTAAAGACACGCAAACTCGTCATCGCGAGATTTTTTTACCCTGCAGGAAAGCTTTAAATGAGTCGCACCTTCGACAGTGACAGATTTGGCACGTGGACAGTGCACTCAATCGTCGCGGAAAAGTCCACTATTTTCGTTTCCAACCCTCTTTCCGCACTCTAAACCTCGACGGCCTGAAATTTCTTCGTCAATGTGAAACTTTTACAATTCTTTCGCGCGTGCCATTTTTACGATTTTGATCGGTTGTCACGTGAATCGGTCATGACGTAATCCATTTTGCTGTTAAAACACCGTATGCACGCTCCTCTTTAAAAGCCCATATCTCTGCACACGCTCCACTTGGGAAGAAAAACTCTCCGACGAGGAACAATTCAAGGTCGTCGGTAACTTCACGCCAAAGGGCAGCTTTCAATTTCGCGTATCCAGAGACGAGTTCTGCGCCCCGCGTACCCAATTTTCGTCGATTTTGACCGGGTTTGGTTGCCATTGACTACTCGGCTTTTAGTATATATAACTAGCTAATACGGCAGGCCTAGAAGGCCCGCTGCCGCCTCTTATTCCGCTTACAGTTGAGGTACCGCTCCCCCTTATTCTTCTAAATTTATTGCGGATTTTGTCTTTATTGCGTTTCAGTTTTTGAAACACCATATAATTCCGATATATAGTGAATAACTAAATATAATTGTGTTTTAGATGTTCAATATTGTTTAGTTGTTTTTATACACCCCTGTATATAGTTTACAACTATGCAATATTTTATTCAGAATGCTTATCGGATGAAATGATTAATAATAGATTTAGTGATAATAGCAGTTTTTAAATTGAAAATGTTTAACAGCTGTCCATGAATTAAGATCGCGGGCTCGTCATTTTAATTGACATACTCAAATATACGTAGTATCTCCATAGTGTTTAATATGTTTACAACAAATTTTGTTTGGTAAATGGGCGTCGCTTTCAAGCATTCTTATAGCATGCTAATGAATGCTGATGAACTTCGAACATATAGCTCGCAAACATATGTATGCGAATGGGAAAAGTAAATTTAATTTATAAAGTATATTACTTTCTTACTACCTTTTCGAAGTCCACTATCGTTAATAAAAAAGCAGAGTATATTTTATCTAAAATTATTCTCCTTCTGTTTTTGACACAAATCGGTACACACTCAAGAGCGAGAAAGGTAATTTAATGTTAATCATAAGCCATGTTAAAGTATCCAAAGACACAATGAGCTCAAAAAGCGCAACATTATTATTAAAACAGTTTACAATACTATTTTGATGTAAAGTGTGACCCTTTTGAAATCCACTATCATTAATAAAGGAGCACAAAATAATAATAAAAGTAAGAAACCCAAGTTTTAAATTTAAGCCCTTTTCAAGCGCCTTTCCTGTAAACAGTGCTTTCTAGAATATCCATTTTTATAAATTTTTGAAGCACCCCTGTATATACATATATTTTGTTAAGCCAATAGGATATCTTATTTAAAATTCTTCTCGAACTGTTTTTAACACAAACCGATACACACTCAAGAGCGAGAAAGGTAATTTAATGTTAAACATAAGTCGTGTTAAAGTATGCAAAGACACAATGAGATCAAAAAGCGCAACACTTTTATTAAGACAGTGTACAATACTATTTTGATATAAAGTGTGACCTTTTTGAAATCCACTATCGTTAATAAAGGAGCATAAAATAAAAGTAAAAGTAAAAAGCCCAAGTTTTAAATTGAAGCACCTTTCCTGTAAAAAGCGATCACTGGCATGACGCTTTTCAGAATGTCCACTTTTATAAACTTTTGAAGCATCCCTACATATATTTTTTTAAGCCAATAGTATATTGTATTTGAAATTCTACTCGAACTGTTTTTTTACACAAACCGGTTCACACTCAAGAGCGAGAAAGGTAATTTAATGTTAAGCATGTCATGTTAGAGTATCGAAAGAAACAATGAGTTCAGTGAGCGTAACATTTTCATTGAGACAATGTACAATACGATTCTGATGTTTGCGAATCTACTGTTGATACGAAAAAATTAAGTATTAAATTTAAACCCTGTTCAATAACGTTTCGAAGAATCACCAAGACGTAATAAGCGACCACAAACATCTCCGTATCTAAACTTTCACATTCATACGTCAATTTTCAAAAAACTCTTCCGCCATTTTGTTTTTTTTTTACATTTTGACTTTGGAATCGTGATCGGCGACCCCCAAAACTCCCGTATTCTAAAATTTCACATTCATACGTCAATTTTCAAAAAAATCTTCCACCCTTTTGTTTTTTTTGATATTTTGACTTTGGAATCGTGATCGGCGACCCCCAAAACCCCCGTATCTAAAATCTTACATTCATACGTCAATTTTCAAAAAAATCTTTCGCCGTTTTGCTTTTTTTGATATTTTGACTTTGGAATCGTCATCGGCGACCCCCAAAACCCCCGTATCTAAAATTTTACATTAATACGTCAATTTTCTAAAAAAATCTTTCGCCATTTTGTTTTTTTTGACATTTTGACTTTGGAATCGTGATCGGCGACCCCCAAAGCCCCCGTATCTAAAATTTCACATTCATACGTCAATTTTCAAAAATCTTCCACCATTTCGTTTTGTTTTGACATTTTGACTTTGGAATCGTGATCGGCGACCCCCAAAACCCCCGTATCTAAAATTTTACATTCATACGTCAATTTTCAAAAAAATCTTCCGCCATTTTGCTTTTTTTGACATTTTGACTTTGGAATCGTGATCGGCGACCATCAAAACCCCCGTATCTAAAATTTTACATTCATACGTCAATTTTCATAAAATCTTCCGGCATTTTGTATTTTTTGACATTTTGGCTTTGGAATCGTGATCGGCAACCCCCAAAACCCCCATATCTAAAATTTTACATTCATACGTCAATTTTCAAAAAAATCTTTCGCCGTTTTGCTTTTTTTGATATTTTAACTTTGGAATCGTGATCGGCGACCCCCAAAACCCCCGTATCTAAAATTTTACATTAATACGTCAATTTTCAAAAAAATCTTTCGCCATTTTGTTTTTTTTGACTTTGGAATCGTGATCGGCGACCCCGAAAACCCCCGTATCTAAAATTTTACATTCATACGTCAGTTTTCAAAAAATCTTCCGCCATTTTGTTTTTTTTTGACATTTTGACTTTGGAATCGCGATCGGCGACCCCCAAAACGCCCGTATCTAAAATTTTACATTCATACGTCAATTTTCAAAAAAATCTTCCGCCATTTTGCTTTTTTTGACATTTTGACTTTGGAATCGTGATCGGCGACCCCCAAAGCCCTCGTATCTAAAATTTCACATTCATACGTCAATTTTCAAAAAATCTTCCACCATTTCGTTTTGTTTTGACATTTTGACTTTGAAATCGTGATCGGCGACCCCCAAAACCCCCGTATCTAAAATTTTACGGTCATACGTCAATTTTCAAAAAATCTTCTGCCATTTTGTTTTTTTTTGACATTTTGACTTTGGAATCGTGATCGACGACCCCCAAAACCCCCGTATCTAAAATTTTACATTCATATGTCAATTTTCAAAAAATTCTTCCACGATTTTGTTTTTTTATGACCTTTTGATTTTGGATTTGTGATCGGCGACCTAACACACCCCCGCATCTAAAATTTCCCACACGTCAATTTTCAAAAAAATCTTTCGCCATTTTGTTTTTTTTGACATTTTGACTTTGGAATCGTGATCGGCGACCCCCAAAACTCCCGTATCTAAAATTTCACATTCATACGTCAATTTTCTAAAAAATCTTTCGCCATTTTGTTTTTTTTGACATTTTGACTTTGGAATCGTGATCGGCGACCCCCAAAACCCCCGTATCTAAAATTTCACATTCATACGTCAATTTTCTAAAAAATCTTTCGCCATTTTGTTTTCTTTGACATTTTGACGTTGGAATCGTGATCGGCGACCCCCAAAACCCCCGTATCTAAAATTTTACATTCATGCGTCAATTTTCAAAAAATCTTCCGCCATTTTGTTTTGACATTTTGGCTTTGGAATCGTGATCGGCGACCCCCAAAACCCCCGTATCTAAAATTTCACATTCATACGTCAATTTTCAAAAAAATCTTTCGCCGTTTTGCCTTTTTTGACATTTTGACTTTGGAATCGTGATCGGCGACCCCCAAAGCCCTCGTATCTAAAATTTCACATTCATACGTCAATTTTCAAAAAATCTTCCACCATTTCGTTTTGTTTTGACATTTTGACTTTGGAATCGTGATCGGCGACCCCCAAAAACCCCGTATCTAAAATTTTACATTCAAACGCCAATTTTCAAAAAAATCTTCCGCCATTTTGCTTTTTTTTACATTTTGAATTTGGAATCGTGATCGGCGACCATCAAAACCCCCGTATCTAAAATTTTACATTCATACGTCAATTTTCAAAAAATCTTCTGGCATTTTGTTTTTTTTTTGACATTTTGACTTTGGAATCGTGATCGGCGACCCCCAAAACCCCCGTATCTAAAATTTGACATTCATACGTCAATTTTCAAAAAAATCTTCCACCCTTTTGTTTTTTTTGATATTTTGACTTTGGAATCGTGATCGGCGACCCCCAAAACCCCCGTATCTAAAATTTTACATTAATACGTCAATTTTCAAAAAAATCTTTCGCCATTTTGTTTTTTTTGACATTTTGACTTTGGAATCGTGATCGGCGACCCCCAAAACTCCCGTATCTAAAATTTCATAGTAATACGTCAATTTTCAAAAAAATCTTCCGCCGTTTTGTTTTTTTTGACATTTTGACTTTAGAATCGTGATCGGCGACCCCCAAAACCCCCGTATCTAAAATTTCACATTCATACGTCAATTTTCAAAAATCTTCCGCCATTTTGTTTTTTTTTGACATTTTGACTTTGGAATCGTGATCGGCGACCTCCAAGACCCCCGTATCTAAAATTTTACATTAATACGTCAATTTTCTAAAAAATCTTTCGCCATTTTGTTTTTTTTGACATTTTGACTTTGGAATCGTGATCGGCGACTCCCAAAACCCCGTATCTAATATTTTACATTCATACGTCAATTTTCAAAAAAATCTTTCGCCGTTTTGCTTTTTTTGACATTTTGACTTTGGAATCGTGATCGGCGACCATCAAAACCCCCGTATCTAAAATTTCACATTCATACGTCAATTTTCAAAAATCTTCCGCCATTTTGTTTTTTTTTGACATTTTGACTTTGGAATCGTGATCGGCGACCCCCAAAACTCCCGTATCTAAAATTTCATAGTAATACGTCAATTTTCAAAAAAATCTTCCGCCGTTTTGTTTTTTTTGACATTTTGACTTTAGAATCGTGATCGGCGACCCCCAAAACCCCCGTATCTAAAATTTCACATTCATACGTCAATTTTCAAAAATCTTCCGCCATTTTGTTTTTTTTTGACATTTTTACTTTGGAATCGTGATCGGCGACCTCCAAGACCCCCGTATCTAAAACTTTACATTAATACGTCAATTTTCTAAAAAATCTTTCGCCATTTTGTTTTTTTTGACATTTTGACTTTGGAATCGTGATCGGCGACTCCCAAAACCCCGTATCTAAAATTTTACATTCATACGTCAATTTTCAAAAAATCTTCCGCCATTTTGTTTTTTTTTGACATTTTGGCTTTGGAATCGTGATCGGCGACCCCCAAAACCCCCGTATCTAAAATTTCACATTTATACGTCAATTTTCAAAAATCTTCCGCCATTTTGTTTTTTTTTGACATTTTGACTTTGGAATCGTGATCGGCGACCTCCAAGACCCCCGTATCTAAAATTTTACACGTCAATTTTCTAAAAAATCTTTCGCCATTTTGTTTTTTTTGACATTTTGACTTTGGAATCGTGATCGGCGACCCCCAGAACCCCCGTATCTAAAATTTTACATTCATACGTCAATTTTCAAAAAATCTTCCGCCATTTTTTTTTTGACATTTTGACTTTGGAATCGTGATCGGTGACCCCCAAAACCCCCGTATCTAAAATTTTACATTCATACGTCAATTTTCAAAAAAATCTTCCGCCATTTTGCTTTTTTTGACATTTTGACTTTGGAATCGTGATCGGCGACCCCCAAAACCCCCGTATCTAAAATTTTACGGTCATACGTCAATTTTCAAAAAATCTTCTGCCATTTTGTTTTTTTTTGACATTTTGACTTTGGAATCGTGATCGGCGACCCCCCAAAACCCCCGTATCTAAAAGTTTACATTCATACGTCAATTTTCTAAAAAATCTTTCGCCATTTTGTTTTTTTTGACATTTTGACTTTGGAATCGTGATCGGCGACCCCCAAAACCCCGTATCTAAAATTTCACATTCATACGTAAATTTTCTAAAAAATCTTTCGCCATTTTGTTTTTTTTGACATTTTGACTTTGGAATCGTGATCGGCGACCCCCAAAACCCCCGTATCTAAAATTTTACATTCATACGTCAATTTTCAAAAAATCTTCCGCCATTTTGTTTTGACATTTTGGCTTTGGAATCGTGATCGGCGACCCCCAAAACCCCCGTATCTAAAATTTCACATTCATACGTCAATTTTCAAAAAAAATCTTCCGCCATTTTTTTTTGACATTTTGACTTTGGAATCGTTATCGGCGACCCCCAAAACCCCCGTATCTAAAACTTTACATTCATACGTCAATTTTCAAAAAAATCTTTCGCCGTTTTGCTTTTTTTGACATTTTGACTTTGGAATCGTGATCGGCGACCCCCAAAGCCCTCGTATCTAAAATTTCACATTCATACGTCAATTTTCAAAAAATCTTCCACCATTTCGTTTTGTTTTGACATTTTGACTTTGGAATCGTGATCGGCGACCCCCAAAACCCCGTATCTAAAATTTTACGTTCAAACGCCAATTTTCAAAAAATCTTCCGCCATTTTGCTTTTTTTTACATTTCGACTTTGGAATCGTGATCGGCGACCATCAAAACCCCCGTATCTAAAATTTTACATTCATACGTCAAATTTCAAAAAATCTTCCGGCATTTTGTTTTTTTTGACATTTTGACTTTGGAATCGTGATCGGCGACCCCCAAAACCCGCGTATCTAAAATTTTACATTCATACGTCAATTTTCAAAAAAATCTTCCACCCTTTTGTTTTTTTTGATATTTTGACTTTGGAATCGTGATCGGCGACCCCCAAAACCCCCGTATCTAAAATTTTACATTAATACGTCAATTTTCAAAAAAATCTTTCGCCATTTTGTTTTTTTTGACATTTTGACTTTAGAATCGTGATCGGCGACCCCCAAAACCCCCGTATCTAAAATTTCACATTCATACGTCAATTTTCAAAAATCTTCCGCCATTTTGTTTTTTTTGACATTTTGACTTTGGAATCGTGATCGGCGACCTCCAAGACCCCCGTATCTAAAATTTTACATTAATACGTCAATTTTCTAAAAAAATCTTTCGCCATTTTGTTTTTTTTCACATTTTGACTTTGGAATCGTTATCGGCGACTCCCAAAACCCCCGTATCTAACATTTTACATTCATACGTCAATTTTCAAAAAAATCTTTCGCCGTTTTGCTTTTTTTGACATTTTGACTTTGGAATCGTGATCGGCGACCATCAAAACCCCCGTATCTAAAATTTTACATTGATACGTCAATTTTCAAAAAATCTTCCACCATTTTGTTTTTTTTGACATTTTGACTTTGGAGTCGTGATCGGCGACCCCCAAAACCCCCGTATCTAAAATTTTACATTGATACGTCAATTTTCAAAAAATCTTCCACCATTTTGTTTTTTTTTGACATTTTGACTTTGGAATCGTGATCGGCGACCCCCAAAACCCCCGTATCTAAAATTTTACATTCATACGTCAATTTTCAAAAAATATTCCGCCATTTTGTTTTTTTTGACATTTTGACTTTGGAATCGTGATCGGCGACCCCCAAAACCCGCGTATCTAAAATTTTACATTCATACGTCAATTTTCAAAAAAATCTTCCACCCTTTTGTTTTTTTTGATATTTTGACTTTGGAATCGTGATCGGCGACCCCCAAAACCCCCGTATCTAAAATTTTACATTAATACGTCAATTTTCAAAAAAATCTTTCGCCATTTTGTTTTTTTTGACATTTTGACTTTAGAATCGTGATCGGCGACCCCCAAAACCCCCGTATCTAAAATTTCACATTCATACGTCAATTTTCAAAAATCTTCCGCCATTTTGTTTTTTTTGACATTTTGACTTTGGAATCGTGATCGGCGACCTCCAAGACCCCCGTATCTAAAATTTTACATTAATACGTCAATTTTCTAAAAAAATCTTTCGCCATTTTGTTTTTTTTCACATTTTGACTTTGGAATCGTTATCGGCGACTCCCAAAACCCCCGTATCTAACATTTTACATTCATACGTCAATTTTCAAAAAAATCTTTCGCCGTTTTGCTTTTTTTGACATTTTGACTTTGGAATCGTGATCGGCGACCATCAAAACCCCCGTATCTAAAATTTTACATTGATACGTCAATTTTCAAAAAATCTTCCACCATTTTGTTTTTTTTGACATTTTGACTTTGGAGTCGTGATCGGCGACCCCCAAAACCCCCGTATCTAAAATTTTACATTGATACGTCAATTTTCAAAAAATCTTCCACCATTTTGTTTTTTTTGACATTTTGACTTTGGAGTCGTGATCGGCGACCCCCAAAACCCCCGTATCTAAGATTTTACATTGATACGTCAATTTTCAAAAAATCTTCCACCATTTTGTTTTTTTTTGACATTTTGACTTTGGAATCGTGATCGGCGACCCCCAAAACCCCCGTATCTAAAATTTTACATTGATACGTCAATTCTCAAAAAATCTTCCGCCATTTTGTTTTTTTTGACATTTTGACTTTGGAATCGTGATCGGCGACCCCCAAAACCCCCGTATCTAAAATTTTACATTCATACGTCAATTTTCAAAAAATATTCCGCCATTTTGTTTTTTTTGACATTTTGACTTTGGAGTCGTGATCGGCGACCCCCAAAACCCCCGTATCTAAAATTTTACATTGATACGTCAATTTTCAAAAAATCTTCCGCCATTTTGTTTTTTTTTGACATTTTGACTTTGGAATCGTGATCGGTGACCCCCAAAACCCCCGTATCTAAAATTTTACATTCATACGTCAATTTTCAAAAAAATCTTCCGCCATTTTGCTTTTTTTGACATTTTGACTTTGGAATCGTGATCGGCGACCCCCAAAACCCCCGTATCTAAAATTTTACGGTCATACGTCAATTTTCAAAAAATCTTCTGCCATTTTGTTTTTTTTTTGACATTTTGACTTTGGAATCGTGATCGGCGACCCCCAAAACCCCCGTATCTAAAATTTTACATTCATACGTTAATTTTCAAAAAATCTTTCGCCATTTTGTTTTTTGTTTGAGATTTTGACATTGGAATCGTGATCGGCGACCACCAAAACCCCCGTATCTAAAATTTTACATTCATACGTCAATTTTCAAAAAATATTCCGCCATTTTGTTTTTTTTTGACATTTTGACTTTGGAATCGTGATCGGCGACCCCCAAAACCCCCGTATCTAAAATTTTACATTGATACGTCAATTCTCAAAAAATCTTCCGCCATTTTGTTTTTTTTGACATTTTGACTTTGGAATCGTGATCGGCGACCCCCAAAACCCTCGTATCTAAAATTTTACATTCATACGTCAATTTTCAAAAAATATTCCGCCATTTTGTTTTTTTTGACATTTTGACTTTGGAGTCGTGATCGGCGACCCCCAAAACCCCCGTATCTAAAATTTTACATTGATACGTCAATTTTCAAAAAATCTTCCGCCATTTTGTTTTTTTTTGACATTTTGACTTTGGAATCGTGATCGGTGACCCCCAAAACCCCCGTATCTAAAATTTTACATTCATACGTCAATTTTCAAAAAAATCTTCCGCCATTTTGCTTTTTTTGACATTTTGACTTTGGAATCGTGATCGGCGACCCCCAAAACCCCCGTATCTAAAATTTTACGGTCATACGTCAATTTTCAAAAAATCTTCTGCCATTTTGTTTTTTTTTTGACATTTTGACTTTGGAATCGTGATCGGCGACCCCCAAAACCCCCGTATCTAAAATTTTACATTCATACGTTAATTTTCAAAAAATCTTTCGCCATTTTGTTTTTTGTTTGAGATTTTGACATTGGAATCGTGATCGGCGACCACCAAAACCCCCGTATCTAAAATTTTACATTCATACGTCAATTTTCAAAAAATATTCCGCCATTTTGTTTTTTTTTGACATTTTGACTTTGGAATCGTGATCGGCGACCCCCAAAACCCCCGTATCTAAAATTTTATATTCATACGTCAATTTTCAAAAAAATCATGCGCCATTTTGTTTTTCTATGACATTTTGATTTTGAATTTGTGAACGGCGACCTAAGACACCCTCGTAACTAAAATTTCATATTTATACGTAATTTTCAAAAAATCCTTGGGCCATTTTGTTTTTTTTTTTGACATTTCGACTTTGGATACGTGATCAATGACACCACAAAGACTCCCAAGTGCCGAATTTTACTTTAATCAGAAGAGAGAAATTAATTTCAGCTAGCTCCACCCACTCTGCATGTATGCGTAATCATTGTCATAAGGGCACATAAATGTTAAAAGCAATTCTTTTCCCTATTAAGGCGTACGCGTTCTGGAATTAACGTATTTTAATAATTCAAATATATAGTCATTAAAAGAACAATCAATCTGTATATCTATAAAAATGTTAAGTCAAGCGGGTGTATTATGTCGAGATTGAGATGCCCAACCGGATAAATTAATCTGATATTTTTCGCCCGACCGTAGTACATTGAATCACATGCACACTGAATCTGTGACGTATTTCGGCCATTTTTCTTACGAAATCTGTCTGCAAACGAATTTGAAAGAGCTCGTGCCCTTGTTTGCGTGCGTCTGTCGACTCGAAATAAGCACGTGAAATATCTAGAGAAGTCCGTTCTATAACACCTCGGGTCTTGTTGGGCGCTCGCAACCTTCAAAATTTCGTATTTCACGCTTAAAAGTGAATCTGTGGATACAACTCAGTTTGTCTGCTAGTTTGACATTTCCCGAGATTTATTTTGCTTGTGACGTGAATCGTCATGATGACGCAAGCCATTTTTCTGTTAAAACACCGAATGCACGCTCCTCTTCAACGGGCGATATCTCTGCACACGCTCCACTTGGGAAGAAAAACTCGCCGTCGTTGAGCGGTTTAAAGTCACCGCTACCATCGTGCCAAAGCACAGCCGTTAATTTTGCGTATCCAGAGACGAGTTCTTCCTACCGCACAACCGATTTTCGTCCATTTTTCGAGCGTTTGGTTGCCATGGGCTACTCCGCTTTTAGTATATATAATGACAACAAATAAAGCGCATGTCGTAACCATGTAATCGCTGTAGTATGTCAAGTTGTCAACCGTCAATATTCATTGTCATCGTCGATTTATACCATAAATCATACTTAAAATCTAAAATTTATATATGCTCGACCTCTATGGTAAAATAAATATATGTATATAAATAAATAACTTTATTTTAGGTTAACAATGGCAAAATATGTATGATAGTATAATATGGAAACAATATAACACGTAACTATTATAGATGTAAAAAATTATTTAATTTATTTACAAAAATTGATAGTGCAATTATGGCATTTCAAATATATTGATGGTTCAATTCTATTTGAAAAACCAGGATTGTGCAGCTCTGTAGGCACATTAATGACAGTATTATTAATTGAGTTAATTCCATAAGTATTTACAATATCTTCAGTCGAAATAGATCCTGAGTGTACTGCTGAAGTTTATGGAATTTGATTCATATTGAAAATTCCTGTATTTATTGCAGGTGTGGTTGCGTAAGTAGACGTAGGTAGAACTTGTAACATACATGCGTCAAGCGTCCAAATATCGGCGTCCTTTTGTCCCGCATCCAAATGACAATGTCCATTTGTAGCGCCACCAAATATTTTAGAGATGCAAATAGATTCAGGATTTTTCGTTTGATTTCGGGCTGCTATGTTAGTAATAACATAATTAGTATAATTTATTAGATAAGAATTATGTCGATTGAATATTAATGAAATTTACACCTCATTATGTACTAAAAATAAAGAGTAATGATTATTTATATTACCGGAATAATTTTAATTAATCAGTATTTCACTAGGCTGTAATCTACACTTAGCAACATCAACTCAAACCCATCGTCAAAATACACTTTCATATCGTACGGTATTTGCAGAACCCCTTTCCTGGCAATGAGTAGAAAATCATTTTATCGAAGGCGTACGTTCTCATCACATTCTAATTTTTTTCATCGCCCGCCTAAGGCGTTCCACCTACTTTCCAAAAATAGGTGGAAAATGGGACACGCAATTTCTTTATCGTTCGTATGGGGGGTCTATTTAAGACTTTTATCTATTCCTGGCAGGGTGCCTATCGGTGATGGAAATTTGACGGTTATATGCATGTCGCGTTTCTTATCGTCCCCAAAGGATGGTGGGATGTGTTTTCGTGCACACCTTCGATGTCATAAAGGAAGTTGATGCAGTTTAAATGCTCAATCAGTGCTTGTGTGTACGTATACCGAAGTAGTTGTTTACATGAAAATATCTGCTTAATGTTCATACATTAAAATTTATTTTTCTATTTCTTATGACGTTCGAAATATTGGTTAAATACTACAGGTTTAAAAAAACTTAATGTTAGTTTATCTTACGTATGTGTATCTGGAATATTTCTGTTCAACATCAGTTACTTAATGATACATAAATTCCTCAGTTTAATAGTATTTACACTTATAATTTCTTTGTGTGAATTTGAGAGTAAAATTCTAAAGTTTAAAGAATTTTTGATATTTTGTTACACATACAGAATATTTTCGGGAAAATATAATGATTTCCAGGAAAAGAAACTGTAAATGACATTAAATTCAGTTTTAATTAATTGATATTTTTATTATTTAAAGCAAAGCACGCCTATTAGAGTCATTTTAATTACCGATAATCATAAGAAGAAAGCTGTTGGGAGCCAATTATATATACTTTAGTATATATTTACTACTTAATAGAACTGTTAATAATAAATCTATATCTCATTAAGTGTGAAGTCTTTGATATCGACTACGTGATTCGTACTAGATAATAGTCATAGATAACTTATACATAGTAGATGGGTAACTAAATACTAAATATTATAACCCTATCAGACTCATCTCTTGAAAATTTCACTTACTAAATTAAATGGGGGCAAACTTTGAAATTTAGCATTGTACATTCTTATCCAAAATTAATGGTTTTATTTTATAGTTTGTGAACAAAATCCTAATATTTTTGTAATGAACTTCTCTTATCTAAAATTACTTAATATAATTAAGAAAAAGTTACTTACTAAAATATTAGTTTTGTTCATATACGTCTTATACAAATCTCTATTTGAGTTTGGAGATAATACTTTTTTTTGGCAATTATCCACATACGTATTCTGAAAAATAATTGAACGATATTCAATAAACAAACAATGTGTTTTAAAGGTAATCAAAAGTAACATAAAGCTACATTACTTACAAAAATTTAATAGTCTTTATTCAAACACACAAAAATATAGATAAAATACATAAAGTACTTTTCTGTTGCAATGTTGTTCTTTGTAAGTACTTCTATTTTCTCCACTCCATTCTAGTTCTTCATTAGTTGGACTTCTCTATTCTCCTTATGATTTCTCTGTCGCAATATCATTTCTAAAGTGTTTCATTCATGTTCAACTGTTGCTAAGGTCTATATGGAAGAATATATAAACCACAAAAAACTTTGGCTGAAATCTTGGTGGCCGTGTCTATACATTAAATTAAAATTTCTGCAATGTATACGACAAATGTTATAATAATAATAATAATAATAATAATAATAATAATATGCTTTATTTCAAGATACATACAATATATTCACATATAACACACACACATATATATTAATACATATATGTATATATCAAAAACAAACGAAATATGTAACTGAAACCCTAAGGCGTGGTTCAGATGGATGGAGAAATTTCCGTCCCCTGTTCTTACACCAAAACCTTAACATTAAGACAAGACATATAACAAAGTTTGCCTATACTAACTTAACACTAATATTCTGCTATGATTACGTAGTCGTATGTGAATTAAGGTGACACGCAAGTAACTGTATGCAAAAAAAAAAGAAAATGTATATACATATAGAAAAGAAAATAATTTACAAGTAACGACTGAGAACCACTACTGACATTCAAAGAGATACTGCACAATTTAACGTTTAGACGCCCCTGGCTCCAAGGATTTGTAATGAACAGGAATAATATTGTATAGTTGATAAATGTTGTATGTGAAGGATCTTTCGAAAATTGCCAGTCTATGTTTTGGGGGTCTAATCAGGTTCGTGTTGCGAAGATTTATATTATGAACATCTGATCGAAAACGTATTTTTGAAGTTAGATATGACGGAGTTTGAGAAACAAGAATTTTATGATAGAGGCATAGAGCATGTAATCTTCTCCTATTAGCCATGTTCAACCAACGCAACTCAATAAGTTTATGCGTAATATGACAGGGATCAGTAAATGAGTGTGGGGGAGATTTCTTGTCCATACAATTCCGAAGAGAACATGAGCGATCCGCCATAATGATTTCAAAAGGAATAGAATGGTAAAGCTGGAAATAATAAGGAGCAGTATGAAGAACATTTTAGATAATGCTAGGATTATGGAACTACAAAAATTATGGAAAAATAACACGTATTTTTTAATATGAGATGACAGTTTCGAAGAAAATAATTTGTGAAGTTTTTGGCATTATTTTGTTCGAATAGACAACGTTAGCATTGACTGTATCGCCACATCACCGCAAAATACGTTGCTGCAAATTATGTTATAAGAGAATTTTGTTGTATAAAATGTCATCTCAAAGTAAAAAAAATCTGCAATACACGTTGGAAAAGGAAAATAATATCACAGAACATTTTACAAAAATACACATTAAAACATATTAAAAAAGTATAATATGTAGTTATATAATATAGTACAAAAAAGTATACAGGCTATCCCAAAAATAAAAAGACGGAGTAGCAGGTATGTAAAGTCCGAACAGAAACAGACCCAAATATACCGCAATAACGAAGAAATTAAAAATTTAATTTTCTATGTTGTTTTTTAGATAAAAAAATTGCATTACGGACCTGGCACAGAATGTATGTTTATAAATACACGTAAGAATGCTCATTTGTAAATAGAAACGAACACGCATTCATATAAAAATACGCTTTTATTTCTATAAAACGGGAAAAAAATGTTAAATCGTACTCATTCATATCATACAAAACATATTTTTTGTCAGATGGGCGACCCACTTTATTCCAAACAATAAAAGATTGTTTTTATTTTTAAAATAGGAAGGTCGTTGCTCTTTAATGTGTTTGTAGTCGGAAACAGCTGATTATTATTTTAGAATATTCAATAAATCGTAGTTTTTTTGGATAACAGTAAATATCAAGAATGTAATTATTTTTTTCTAGCAGGTGTAAAATTAAAGTAATTAATGGTTTGATATTTATTATGAAGTATCTATTCCTCCTCCTTTTTTTTAACACAAGTAATATGGTGGTCCTGGAATGGACCGATTGTGAAAGTGAAGCAGGTGGATATTTAGTCCAGGGTCGGCGTAAGGCCATTGAATTTTTTATTATTTTTTTTCTGCCGTCTGCGCACGAATAAAGACTTGATATTTTGAGGGTTCGTTTTTACACAATCTAGCTTCCGATTTCTGCTACTCCGTCTTTTTATTTCTAGGACATCCTGTATAGCTTAATTTACAAATATATGACACATACCTAAAATTGACACTAATAAACTTCAACTATAATAGAAACAAATTTATACAAACGAATAAAAGTAACACTCATTCTCAAAAATAGTCAAACTTGTTGTTGTGTTTAACTGAAGTTTTAGTTAAACACAACAAAATATTAAAATATGAATAAGTGAACACTTATGCGAAACCAGCTAATTAAAATTCAACTGCATCCAAAATTAAAACAATAAAGGCGGTAAAGTATAGTTAGCTAATTTAGTACATGACGGTACTAGTCAAAGTCATCTGGTAAGATTTTCAGGCACCAAAAACTATAGCTACAAACGTCTGATTTAAGCTACGCCCGTCTGATAATAGTAAAATAATTTTATACATACTATACTCTATTTTTTAATTCCGCGGCCCACCTTTAAATTTTAGGGCTAAAAGTGGGCAATTCGATTGGCTCTTTTCGTACCCAAATGACACTCACTTCATTTAATTGACAGTCATTTCTAGTCATTTGACAGTTGCATTTAGTATCTTTTCCACGCTTTTTTCTACTTCGTTTCCTATATTCCTCTATTTATACACAGAAAGAGTTCTTTTTACAACCCTTAGACCGTGTCTACTAAAATATATCATAGACCCAATGCTGAGTACAAATAGAAACCTACCCATTTATCCACCGAGGATACGCGGCCGTTTTGGTCACTTGTCCCTTATTGAAAAGAAAATAATTCTCAATACTTATAAGAAGCTGAAAAAATACAAACAGGTAATATTTTATTTTCTTAGGTTATGTGTTATTTTTATGAAGGTACTTATATCCTATTATTGCAGGTATTGGAAAAAGAACCGTTTTTAAAGTTATAAAGGTATATAAGTCCAAGGGGGTTCTTACTTAGCCCCAGCAAAGCTCTGGTAGACATTCATTATTCAACAACTTTGACGAAACTGTAAAAAATGCTGTAAGACAAGTAATAGACTGTTTTTTTTATAACAATAAAGCACCTATACTTAACAACATTCTTAACAAATTCAAAATCATTCCAATATACCTCAAATGGGCTATTCATCATTATACTTAGTGAAAAAGAGTAATTTTAAGTAAAATACATTTATTTTTAAAATGAATATATAAAATATATTATTATAGGTACTTGAAGCGAAGCAGGAGGAGTTTATTGACAGAGGGAGGTGAGATAAGTACTTGGAGATATAGATACTAGCTATTAGACCATATATTATAGAGCCCAACAAGAAAAAATATTTTATTTAGATGAAGCGTGGTTAAATGTAGGAAACACACAATCAAAAGTTTGGGTTGATGTTAATATACATAACCGGAGGCAAGCATTTATACATGGTGTCTTGGCAGGTCTGAAAAATCCAACAGGAAAAAGGTTAAAAACCTATTATTGTGCACATAGGGTCTGAAAATGGGTTTTGTTGAAGGTGGATGTTAGTTTTCCAAAGCAAAAGAACTGTCGATATCCATGAGGATATGAATTCTGTTGTATTTGAAAATTGGTTTAGCGCTGTTTCAAAAAAATTACAGTACGTTACTATTATTATGGATAACGTGCCCTATCATTCTCGCAAAGTTGAAAAGATTCCAAGTACATTATCTATAAAGAAGGACATGGACATGCTGAACTGGCTAGAATCAAAAGAAATACCATTTCAACTAGAAATGAGTAGACCAGTTTACCTGGATTTGATTGAACAACATCCATCGCCACACGTGTTGATGAAATGGCAACAATAAAGAACAAACAAGTGTTGTGATTATCACCACTGTGAACTAAATCCCGTTGAATTGGTATGGTCCGAAATTATGTTGCCGCGAATAATAAAAATTTTAAAATGGCAGAAGTCAAACAATTACTGTTGTAAACGTGTTTTCACCTATTTTGATTCATAAGTGTTTTTCGGAAATGCTGTCCACAATGTGCTGTGTTGTAAATTGTGTAAGTACTAGTAATCTTGATGTTATTATAGTATATTATGTTTCAAGTTTTATAAACGCCATTTTAGTCACGAGTTTCTTTTTCATTTGGTTTTATACTTTACCTTTGTAAATAGATATTCTTTATCTGGAGCAGATATAAGAATTCGTTAATTTGCTGAGCTGTCAGAATTTTCTCTTTTTTTGGGTCTATAATCGTCTGATTTACGCTTTAGAAAGGCACACATTTAGGAGTACTTGCTTATATCAACATTCTTTTTTAAATTAATAGTCATTGAGTAAATTGCCCATAAAGAAGACGGTTTCATCGTTTTCGAGAGTTTTTGAAAATAAGCAAGTAGCACATTCTCAGATAATGAAATTGTTTAGCTTTCTTGACGCCAATCTTGGAACAGGCTATATGCACGCTCATATTGAGTTTTTGATTTTCCGGCAGCAAAGTAGATGTTGCCGATGCCGCTGCTTGAGTAATTTCAGGCGGAGTACCAACGTTAACATCTTCTTCACTTCCAGTTCGGTTCATTTTTTAAATGGACATTTTATTTTGATTAATGACAAGTGTTTGAATTGACTTTCGCATTTAAAAAACTTTGAGCTAACTTCAGCCCGTGACTAAAGTGCCCGTTGCACGAAGCCACAGCTTGTCAAGGTGTGTTTAAAAGGTCACTTAGCGCCTAGGAAACCAATGCGATAAATGGCATTTTAAACACGGAAGTAGAAAATAGTATATTATGCATCATGTTTTATAAACGCCATTTTAGTTACGAGTTCCATTAATCACGAGCGTAGCTTAGCGGAGCGAGTGATTAATGAAACGAGCGACTAACAAATTTATAAAACGAGTTTTAAACTATACTTTTTCTATGACTCCAAATAATCAATATAATACAAAATTACTTGTGTGTTGATGTACCATGTCGAATTATTTTGGCAGATTGATGACAAGTGCTAACTATCTTGATTAAATTTCACATGATTTTCGCATATAAAAAACCTAGAGCTAACTTCAGCCCGTGACTAAAGTGTCCGTTGCTAAGTTCAGCTCGTGATTAAAGTGCACGAAGCCACATCTTTTCAAGGTGTGTTTAAAAGGTCACTGAGCGCCATGGAAACATATGCGATAAATGGCATATTAAACACGGGAGTAGAAAAAATTATTTAAAATATGCAAAGTACTACAATTTCCACATAAAGTATATTTAAATGAAACTTCAAAAGCAAAAGGGTGAGAACTGAATACAGATAATAATAAAAACATTTCAGCCTTTACTTACTAAAACTCATTCTTTGCAATTACTTATAAGACAAATGATAGAGATTTTCAAAATGTTCTGCTATATAACACAATACAAAACAAAATATATCGATTAATTTTTGCCAACACAGCCACTTCATCATATATACAGTGTGTATAAGCCAAATGGAATAAATTCATTATTTCGGTTACTGTACATATTTATAAAAAATCCCGAAACATGTCATATTTAATTTATAAATTAACATTCTTCAACGTGAAAATGCGATCCCTACCTTCAACCCCCTTCGAATGACAGGTACAACCCCCATTTTTTTAAATGGGAAATATAGGCTTGCGATATATCGTTGTAAAGGTCTCTTTATTCTCTATTCAAAAATGTTATAATTTTCATGTTTGTTGCAACAATTAAGATAGAATAAAATAAAATCATGTTGTTATCGAAATTTATTTATTTAATATATTTCAAAATACTTTTATTTTACATTTCCACTACAATGCGAGTGAATGAATAATTTACCTGATTAAGTCACAGTGTGATGAAACAATGTTGTTGTTGTATTTTATATATATTTTGTTATGGAGTTTTAACAAATGTTTCTTCTTCGATTAATTAATGTTTGTTTACTATAGATTGCTTCAAAATATTGTCATAACTCACATTCGTTAGATTTATTGGATGTTTTCGATGTTAAGGTGAATATTATCAAAATAATACTACTTGAAGGAAGGAAAATTTATATTAAATCTTGAGTTTGAAGTACGTTATTTTTATGCCAAGTTCTGTAGTAACTTTTACTACAATATATATTTAATTTTCAAAACATTATTACCATTGAATATAAGATTTTATAAGTTCGGTAGAAGTGCAAGAAAAATAATTTGTCTTAATTTAATTTATAATTAGTGTTGTAAATTTAGTATATGAATGATCCTAATATAATAATAATTGTAAGATATTGTATTTGTCATAAATGTGACCTTTATTCTTTTTTTTATTTCATATAACTTCCATTAGTTAGTTCTTCTACTTAATAAAACAGAGCTCGCAAATGTAATTCATATATAATAAATAAATTACTTTAAATCTTCCGGTTTGTTCGCTTATATTGTATATGACTTATGAATGATATGCGATAGTTTTCTTTCTTTTACAATATTTACTGGAAAGTAATAATATTCAAACAAAGGCATTCTTCAAAGCTATCTAAAATATGCAATATGCTTTGCTCACTGGGTACGGGTCGGTCTGCAAATATTTGCGGAAATAAATTTATGTAATCCTTTGCAGAATTACCACTATAGTACCATTTAATAATTTGCAGTTCTTCTGCTGGTGTGTAGCGAGGCATTGTTGCTGTTGATTCTCGCTCTTATATTTCCTATACCTTGCGTCATGAATACGCAACTCGACTGCTTCTTTCGACAAATTCTATAACAGTTCCCGAACTGCGATGTAACGAAAAATTATGGATGTTTATAAATAGAGCGCGGAATCGAGCGAGTCGTGACTCAACGCCTATGGGCGCGCTATTGAAATGCTGTATTTTTAAAGAGGTTTTAATTTTATTTATATAATTGAATAACAAGTGGTTGGTGATTATAAAATACAAAATACCTTACTATTTGTTCATTTTCTCTTCTGTAAGACTTGTTCTCTTTGAATTAAGTACATCCTTGTAGATAGATAACGCCCTTTCTACATCGCAACTGGTTATAGGTGCGTACTAGAAATATTCTTTTATTTCAGCGTATTTAGCATACACAATTGCCGCAATGTAATTAAACCTGGATTTCTATTCAAAACTGCGTCTAACTTTTGCCGAAAGCCACATTCGAAGTCACTTGGAATTATTAATAGCCACATCTAATGTGGTTAATCCATTTTTACTTTCTTATACGTAGTAAAAGGGAGTATTGTGAAATTTTCGACCTCGAGATTTTTGCAGATGTCCACGTTTTGAAGTCCCCTGATACCGAAAAGTAGTTTTTAAAAAATGTCTGTGTCTCTGTGTGACCATGATAACCGCTGTAGATATCAATTCCAAATTTTATATTTATGTGCCTATTCTCTCTCTTGAGATCTAATTAGTTTTTCAGTAAAATCAGTAGACCGGAAGTAGCAGTTTACTTCAGTGAAAAAATTAAATTTTGCCAATATTTCGTCAACTACTAAGTTTAAACAAATAATAAAGAATTCATATGTACCTGAAATTAAAATTGAGAACAATTTTATTTAAAAAGTTTTTCGAAGCTGCTACCGGAAGTAGGTCTTTTACTCCTATCTAAAATCAGTTTTTTGCGAATATTTCGCAAGTCATGCTTTTTAGACGTCACGGGTATAAAAGTATTTAAAGCGTACTTTTCAATATCTTTTGTATAAAAAAAATTTCAAAAGTCAGACCGGAAGTACCACTTTTACTCTTATCGAATAGCGATTTTTTGCGAATATGTCGTAAATTATGCATTATATATATATTTATCAAGAGTACAAAAGTATTTAGTGCTAGATTTGCAATATTTTTTGAATATATGAAATTTAAAAATTCGGACCGGAAGTAACACTTTCACTCTTAGGGAGTAGCCCTCTTTTTCGAATATCTTGCTAAATATGCATTCTATAGCGATTTATTAAGAGAATAGAAGTAGGATTTTGAATAATTTTTGCGTAAAAAAAATCTTAAAATTGTGGTTTGAAACGCTCATACGTATAAGAAAGTCGTGTGGTGGCCACACCTCATTTTTTAATTTGAGATTCAATTTTCAAAATATCTGATTAGTTTAGGCAAATTTCCAAAGCGTTCCTGAAGGAATAACAACTGATTTTTTAAATTTGGGATTTGTGTTAGTTCCTTGCACTCAGAAATACTTCGAGCATCGTCATTTAAACATGTAACGAAATTTTGTAAACTATCGAAATTCTCTGCATAAAAACTATTTCTGTGTATGTTTTAGCAAAGTTAAGTGACGATACTTTACAGACTTTGCAATAAATTTCGGAATCACTGACAATTAATTTTCATATCAGAAAAAGTAACAAACAACGTTCTAGATCTAAATAAATGATAACTAAAAATGTACGCGTATGTTATTGAAACATTCGCCTACATATTATATATATATTATATTGCAAAATATGCTCGATTCCGCGCCCTAATTATAAAATTCTTCTGGAACTGTATTATGAAAACCAAAACAAATACTTCGTAATTTATAATTCAAATAATAATTTACATTCGAATTAGATTTTTATAAAAAATGAATTTAAATCATTGCATATTTTTTATTTACTTAGTAAATTTATAGATTAATTTACTAAGAATTAATGTTTAATTAGAATTGTGCTTTTATTTTCCTACTGCGTTGTATACGCAATATAACAACACTCGCAGAAGTATTTTGAATTCTTATTTGGTAAATACACTCTGTTCGTAAATGATTGAGATGAGAACCATAGGCAACCAAATATACAGATTGGTAGCTTCCAATAAAAAAAAATCCTAAATATGATTATACTGTCAAATATTATTTGGATTAAAAAGCGGGTAATCTACATAAAAAGTTTATCAAAAATGAGATGGTAACAGTAAAATAATTATAATATTCACAATAAAAAATAGAACATTCACATTAAATGTTGGAAGCGATGTCCCACATTTTGTATGCATATGTTAATCCTTCTTTTCATATTTTCGAACACTCTTTGTAATTCTTCTACCGTAATTTGTCGTCTAATTGCTTCTTGAAGTTCTTCCAAATTATGGAGCCTGTTCTTAAAAACACTATTTTTTAGTCGACCAAACAAATAAAAATCAAGCGGTGTAAGATCAGGGGATCTCGGAGGCCTTGACTAATGAGCCTATTATTATAAAATTCCTGAAGAAAAGTTATTGTTTCTCTTGCTGTATGTGCTGGTGCATTATATTGTTGGAAGTAAACATTATTTAATTCATCATCATGAACTTGTGTTAAAAATTCTTGTAAATATTACGCCTGTATCTTTCTGCTGTAACAGTTTCATGAAAAAATGCAGGTCCTATTATTCGTCTTCGAGAAATAGCAACCCACACTCCTACTTTCTGTAGGTGTAAAGTTACAATTACAATAAATAAACATATTATAGTAAATGCTTAATACCTGTCTCAACTGACAGTTTTCTTAATGATTTTTTCGACTAATTGTTATACGTTGCTCAATAACATCCATTACTGGTTGTGTTAATTCTGTTGGTCTTCCCCTTACAGATGCAATTTTTTTCTTGAAATCACTTAATAATATTGTTTATTTATGATTCACAAAATTATGACGATTAAAATCTATATCGGGAAACTGCTGTCTAAATTGATGAATACAAGACTCCAAGTTGTATGCCCAAGATCCATCTGGATTTTGAGTTCCACTACGATAGTGGGCCATTAAAATGAAGGCATCTTCTTCAGAAGTGAAGACCATTTTAAAACTAAAAAGTAAACGTATAATGTTGTTGAAACATGATGTATACATTACCTTATTATATTACCTGGTCGAATTACAATAAAGTTATAGCTCTACAGGTTCTAAAATTACGCAATATAACAAAAAAAAAAAAACGAATTCGGATCAAAATATAAACTTTAACAGAAAATAAACACAATAGATATAAGCCATATGACATAACGGTAGGGCAATTTATTTTTTTACCAACTTAAATTTTAAATTTTGGGCGGTTAATTTGAATTTCATCTCAGGCATTTACGAACGGAATGTATGTATTTACGAAGCGTGTGACGCTTAGATAAATACATGTACATCCATCGGCTGACTATATGCGACTGAACTGCTATAATCGTACTTTACTACCGGCACGACCTGGGCGTTGTTGCCGGTATGGATAGTATACATATATCCTATCCCCAATATGTTTTTACACGTGCTGTATATAATGTATGTGTAAATAAATAGTTTCTACTTAGATAAGATTATGATATCCATTAAACGCTTTTTTATAAACATATTAAGTAATGAAATCATTCCAACAATAAGAAGCGAAGAAAAACGTGATCACAGCATATCATTTAAATTTAGAGACGAATGAGGGATTGTTAAGAAGATCAAATCTAAGCTAGAAACAAATGATGCAATTTATGTAAAATCGGACAAGGGCGCAGGTACGGTCATCATGTATCGTAAGTCATATATAGATAAAACTTTAAAATTAATTTCTGATAACAATTACACTCTTTTACAAAAGAATCCTTTGAAGATTCTAATTAACAATACAAAGTCCATTATTAACCGGTGCAAAGATACACTTTTAGAGTATTCACTACAATCTAATATATTTATAGCAGTGAACCCTAAAATTCCAACTTTATACGCCCTACCTAAACTACACAAAATAGATATACCCATCAGACCTATCACTGCATATTACTCATCACTTGCTATACACTTATCAAGAATTATGTTAGAAGTTTTTAAAGAAATAAACTTTAGATCAACCTATTCTCTTAACAATACTCATCAATTTATAAATAACATTACAAATAGATCTTTGGATACAAATTTTATAATGGTTTCCTTTGATATCACAAATTTATATTCCAATGTCCCTATAAATCATATTTTAAAAATAGTCAATAACATTTTTAAGCAGAAATACACAGATATTACTAAAATAAATAATTTAACTTCAATCTTAGATCATATAGTAAATCAAAACTATTGCAATTTCAATGATCAATTCTATAAAGTCAATGATGGATTGCCAATGGGCGTGCCACTTTCTGGACTTCTTGCAGATATATATTTGAACCATATAGAGAATTCTAATATAAATAACTCTGATAACCCTTTTCACAATAGAATAATAAAATGGATAAGATATGTAGATGATGTTTTTTTTGCATGTGGTCAGGTACAATAGAAGAACTCCACAACTTTCATAATTACATAAATAATTTACATAGTAAAAAAGATGAAAAAATAAATTTTCTCGATATCACCCTAACGAGGTGCAAAAATAAAATTTCCATAGAAATTTATAGAAAACCAACATCTTTAACCACTATAATTCCATATAACTTCTTTCATTGCGCATCACAAAAAAGATCTGCCTTTCAATATTACATACACAGAGCGATCACCAAACCTCAAAAATTAAAGAAATTGAAATATATTTATGACTTAGCTAATGAATTTAAGTTCCCAATTCATACAATCAATAAACTTTTTAAACATATAATTCTTAAACAAGAACCCCTTTTCAGTAAAAACAAGACTATTTCACATAAAACACAATATAGATCTCTACCCTATAATCGTTGATTGAAGGAATATACTAGGTGGCGCAAAATTAATCACCCTGTCGGAAAATGTTATACTTTTGCAAATGGCGTCGTAAGTCAATCATATTTGACATTTGTGAACTAGACAGCTGCAGAATACAAACAGACAAACAATGGAGCGCTATACTCCGCAAGAGGGTGGAATAATTGTGTCGATTTTTTTTACCAATAATCGGTCGTTGGTGTTAGCGCAGCGTGAATTTCGTCGTCGATTTCCTAATCGTGTCGCGCCAACTGGACAAACATTACGCCGCTTAGCTGCTCGACTCGAACAGACTAGAACCACAAGAGATCTTCCAGGGCGTGGCCGCCATCGGACTGGTAGTTCTGTCGAGAATATCGCGGCTGTGGCTGCTGATGTTGCTGAGAACGAAGAAACATCAACCAGACGACGTACCATGCAATTGGGCGTCAGCAGACGGACCCTACAGCCCCTACAGGGTCAGCAGGCATTAACTGATGCACTGTTTGCACTTTGTTCCCATACTAAGTGCATCAGTTAATGCCTGCTGACCTTCAGTCGCGTGTGAATTACTGTAGAGCCATCCTTAATCTCAACAACGAAGTGAACGATTTTCAGTCGAAAATCATCATGAGCGACGAGGCGCATTTTCATTTATGCGGTTACGTCAATAAGCAAAATCTTCATTTCCGGGGCACTCAAAATCCGCGTGTGATGCACGAAAAGCCGTTACATCCACTCAAGGCTACTGTGTGGTGCGGTGTTCACGCGGGAAGAGTGATTGGACCGTATTTTTTTGAGGACGCCATCGGCAATACGGTTACTGTTAATGGCGAACGCTACAGGGCCATGATAAACGACTTCTTACTGCCAGAATTGAATGAGCGGGACTTGGTGAACATGTGGTTTCAACAAGACGGTGCAACCGCACACACAGCAAGAGCCACAATGGATATTGTGAAGGAAGCATTTCCTGGTCACGTAATCTCCCGTTTTGGCGATTTGGCATGGCCAGCAAGATCGCCCGATTTAACCATCCCATACTTCTTTCTTTGGGGTTTCTTGAAGTCGCGAGTTTATGCCAACAAGCCTCAGACAATCGCAGCCCTTAAGGAGAATATTCGATAGGAATGCGAACAGTCTCACCAGAAATCGTGCGGAAAGTTATGGAAGATGCGATAAAACGGGCACAAGTGTGTATCAATACTGGCGGCAGCCACGTGGCGGATATCATATTTTCCAATTAACAGAAAAAATTGTAAAGGTCCAAATAAAGATTTTCACCACTCAAAAATTTTTTTTTTATTTACTAGAAAAGTTATTCAAAAACAAAATTGGATGATTAATTTTGCGCCATATAAAGATGCGCAACGCTATAGTAAAATTGCGTGTCTTCCCGTTAAGTCGTCCCGCAAACCCCTTGCCGAGAAACATCATCGCTGTCTCGGGCTGTTTCGAATCTCGGACCCAAACGACTGATGCAGCCGCTATAGATCTCGGATCCAGTTTTGGCTATGCTCAGTGCTATGTAGTGGCGCATCTTTATGTATTCCTTCAATCAACGCTATAATATTATTACCACTAGAATAAAACCAATATTTGATAAATTTGACATTCAACTTTCATTCAAAACAAATAGCCAGCTTTATAACATTTTAAATAATATCAAACCCAAACAAAACTTCTTTGAAGAAAGTGGAGTTTACTGTTTGACATGTTCTCAATGTAACTCTATTTATATAGGTCAAACTGGACAACAACTAAGTGAGAGAGTGTATGAACACAAAAATCAGTTATCTTCAAATATTTATAAACACAGACTTCAAACTGGACATAACATTGATTTCCAGAATATTTTAATATTACATAGACAGTCAAAAAGCTTAAAACTCAATTTACTTGAAACTTTGGAAATCGAAAGACACAAACATCATTTTAATTTATTAAACGATCAAATATACACACACGACAAACCACTCTTTTCATTCTTAGAAACTCTATAACTATGACTGCAACCTCATCCTGCCGCTTTGGCTACCTAACTGCCATTGCATTTACGCTGGCTTATACAATTTATAAATATTGTGGTGACACTCTTGTTGTTAAGTTTTATTGATATTTTTCATGACTTTGCGTCTTAGTTATTTTCTTGTTACGTTTGTTCACTGTATTTGCCTCCATTTGTATTGCATGTGATACTGATGTTTTACGTATCAATTTTAATTCTACCTCTGTTCATTGTATATTTTAATATGATAACTATCTATCAAATACTTTTAAAGGATTCAGTGAAAACTTTACATATAACCACATACATTTTCTTCTGACATGATATACTTGGAATACTATTTGACTGTGAGTATCTTATATGCATGTATACAATTGAGGTATTTATTTGTTTTTATAAGGACTTGTTAGTGAGAATATTTTATAACAATATATTGATAATTGCTTAGATTCTGGGCTGAAGATGACATAAATTGTCGCAACTAGCACCTAGAGTAAATATAATAAATATTGTAAAGAATAAAAGAGAAACCATCATCATTTTACGTTTTTCTATTAACTAGTATTCTGAAAATTTTACAGCAAAAGCAGAAAAACTGTTTAAGTTATTTGTTTTTGCTAGTATCGCAATATTATAATAATATAGTTATATTGTTGGTATTAAATAGAGTAATTAACACTATTAAGAATTTTAGATAATCTACAGAAGTACATCACATGATTTAAAACGTATCTCCTAATACACCTCTTAAACAACTTCTCGTTCAACGGTGTTGCTAGAGCTATCTTACCCTCTCCTCTCTTCTCCCTTTTTGATGATCAAGGATTCCCTATTGCCGATGTGGTAGTTAATTTTAATAAGGTGAAGGGATCGCACAGGGTGAGGGCGATCAATATACATGTAATATATTAATAATTTCATTTGAATTCATCAAGCCGTCATAACTTCTGTGTACATAGTTAGTTTACCATTACTTAATCTGAGTTACTCTCTTTGCTGTATCAAAACATCTAATTTAGATAAATTACAAAGATCGACGCGCCATGTAAAGTGAATTGAGCAAACTAATTAGCTTGCTCGGGCCACCATTACATACATATTTATTATATGGTAAACATCTCCACAAGTAGAAAAGTGAAAACAATAAAACGTGAAGAAAAAGAGTGCTGAACTGAAAGAACGAAAGAATACGAATTGAAAAGTTCGCTTCCGTTGCCGTTCCACTTGGAAAACTTTTCATAGTAGTATCGACGCAAGTTGAAAGAAGTGAAGGAAAAGAGAAACGTATCTCAATTCGAGAAGGGCGCCATTTAAAAACTCTTCCACGGTATTTTGAAATAACATACATTTCCATCGTAAATGAGAGGTCCTTTGATGTAACAGTGTCGGCAACGTTAAGGCTTCACTCGTTGCCCTCTTACTGTATACACATACGTACGTGGATCTAGGGAAAAGGTAGTAAAGGCTACCAGTCCACGGAAGGAGAAAACTCACTCTATTTACAGATTAGTTCCTGATAGGAAACGCACAGAGCGAAAGATATCTCTGAGTGGCAATTTCCTCTTTTTGTTTTTAAGCTGCTATGTAAATACGCTTTTATTTCCGTTAGAAGGCTTGTTTAGATTCGGCGCTTTTTGTTCGGCGGCGTCAATTGAAAAGAACCGGTTCGGAGAGCTCAGATGAATTCTCAATTTATATTCGACGAGAGTTCGCCTTAAGAGGTTCAGTCGGTAACGAAGAACCGTTCGCAGTCAGTTCCGTTATGGCAAGGGCGTCATGCTCGCTGCCGCTGCAGCTGACAGTGAGTTAAAGGAAAGGCACAGAACAATAACTCGAGTCGAGTTTTATCAATTCTCATTCGTAATAATATTGTCTTTAGATGTTTATTTAAATTTTCTAAATGTCGTGTTCTTCTTTTTTTCCCCGTCCATTTCAGATTACGTTCCGCCCTATGTGCCACCAATTCCGGTTCAACCGCTTGGAATTATCCGCTTTTGCACTAAGGGAATTCTAAACGATTTCGAATTGTACACGATAATTCGAAGCAGGGATCTTCTTTCGTATTAGGTTTTTCTTTTCCTCAATTAGTATTTCACTGAAATTGTTATTGTTATGTTGACGACTAGATTATTCGTATAAATTCCTTTCTTAGAAATGTACGGTTCAATGTCCTCTCTGTTCTAGATTTACTATCTACACTTATTTCCTGAGTGTTTCTCAGTTATTAAGAAGTTTCAAACCAACATCTGTAACACGGTTGAATCGCTTTGGCAGCCGACATGCGGCTTTTTGCAGCAATAAATTAAAATGGCGTCATATTTGAGATGTTGCATAATGTTATTTATCGCCAACCGTCAGTAAAGTGATGCGTTACCATAGCGTTTTACGGAGGTAAAGAAACACTTTATCGTACTGTACAATAAAGTACTTTACCTGCCGCTAATATCTGTCAGCGTAGCCATGACTGACGACTTTAAAAATAAATCGTTTGTCACTGTCATAAACTGTCATAAGTTATTATATCTTTATTTGTTAAATTAACAATTTTCACGGTTGGCGATAAAATTTTGTATGCACCACGTCAGTAAAGTGCCTTTACCGAACTCGTCTGTTACTCGCCGCGCTCGCTTCACTCGCTTGGCTCGTAAACCAGACTCGTTCGATAAAGTATCACTTTACTGACTTGTTACATAAATAACTATTATCGCCAACCGTCAGTAAAGTGATGCGTTACCATAGCGTTTTGCGGAGGTAAAGAAACACTTTATCGTACTGTACAATAAAGTACTTTACCTGCCGCTAATATCTGTCAGCGTAGCATGACTGATGACTTTTAAAAATAAATCGTTTGTCACTGTCATAAACTGTCAAAAGTTATTATATCTTTATTTCTTAAATTAACAATTTTAACGGTTGGCGATAAAATTTTGTATGCACCACGTCAGTAAAGTACCTTTACCGAACTCGTCTGTTACTCGCCGCGCTCGCTTCACTCGCTTGGCTCGTAAACCAGACTCGTTCGGTAAAGTATCACTTTACTGACTTGTTACATAAATAACTATTGTCAAGTATTGTACCCTACAAAAGTCATGTTTAAGCTGTCATAAATAGTAATATTTATGCACCTTTTGATATTTTTTGCTGTAATTGTCCATCCAAATAACACAAATTTGTATACTATTGTTATAAGATATTAAATTGAATATAAATATTTTATGAGATTTAGTTTTTTATTAGTAACCTTATCCTATCTAATTTTAGATAAGAAATGATGTTGGAAAAATAAAAGGAATATCACTGCTAGAACCTAAAAGAAAAATACGAATGTTAGTAGGGATTAAATTTATAAATTTTTTACATGTCAACGCTACCTCTGCATTCGTTGTATATTATGCTGCTTTGTATTATCGTAGTTATGCTGGTACAAGATTACCATATTTTAATTTGAAAGCAAAGTTATAGTATATATATCTGGTGATGCCCAACGTATAGCAATAATACATTTATTATAAATAAAGAATAATAAAAATTTATCATCAGATATATGCTATCATAGCAATATGTTAATTAGAGCATTAAATACAATCACAATTTTATCTACACTGTTTAATTTTTGCATATTCTCACACTTTTCTAACACAGATACTGAAATGAGATATTTTAAGGTGCTAACGAGATCTTTTTTTAAAATAACTAAAATTCACTTGCAGAATTCCTAGTACTTCCTTTATTAAAAATGCTCTTTCTCCTAGAACAACATATCCTGGATTAAGATTGTTGCAAAAATTACTTCTTCCATTCATTTTTGAGATGTATGTCACCCCAAGCTTCACTAATGTAACATATATTTTTTTTTATTTTTTATTTCTATCGTGCTTATAAATAGAACAGTACTACTACTGAGCTAAATTATTATCTGGTTTTCCAAAGATAATTACACACAAATTGTAAAAATAACCATAAAACAAAAATTATTTTGAACTGAACTGATTTTCCACAAAATAATTCCATTAAAAAATTGTCACTAGAAAATAGGTAGAGGTGCATTTAAACATTTTATGTGTTCTATATTCAGACTGACATGATTTGTTGTTAAATATTTTGAGATATTATTCCACTATTATGTTTTTTTTTTAATAAATACATAACCCATATGTTGTAAGATGAATGAATGACAGACCCAGACAGACCGGTAAATTTTGTTCATAACCCCAACGGTTATTATTGTTTTACACTTTTATTAAACTTCATTATGATAGATATAGCTAATTTTAAGCAATGAATAAAACATGGTATAAAATATAAAAAATATTAGATATAAGCATTATAAGCTCTTTATTTTTAAATATTTAATTCTATTTTGTAAGTAATGAATTTGAGCCAGAAGTGTTGATTTAATTCATATGGATCAAAATTAATCACGTGACTTAAAAGATCCGATAGACGGATAATATATTCAATTTAAGAAAGGAGCATTGGGAAAGATAGGGCTTAAAATAAACGTTTGTGATTGGTTGAAAACAAGTGTGCATTTACACCATCAAAATAATCGCATTTAGCTTGTTCTTTTGTTTTTTGTTTACTGACAGTTTTGTTCAAAGATTTTGCCGATTTCCGTATTTTGCATAGTTATTTGTTGTTAATATTTTAAAAAATAGTTCTTCTTAGAACTCGCAAGTGAAATATTCATTTGTTAAGGTATTTTATCACTTTCCTTAACTTTCTTTTCGTAATCGCTAATACTATGATATCAAAAATTAAATTGGTCAATGTTGGTCATGGAATGTAAAACGCTTGTCTTAGTTTAAATCATACTTTTGAAATAATTCAATCATTGTCAACCTACACTGACATTATCAATAACCTACAAATGTGTTACCTACTTAATTCGCTGTAAAATAATAATGAACTACAAATTATGAAATAAATAACGTTTTTATTAAATAGAAAAACTAAATTACAATAATTGTTGGAAATGTCCCACGTTTTGTTCAATGCACAAGTTTACGCGCCTCCTCATGCTGTGAAAAGCGTTTTGCAGCATTTCTGGCGTTATGGTTGCACATTGCTGAACAATTCTTTGTTGCAGTTCTTGCAAATTATGTATCGGATTTGCGAAAATCTTATTCTTTAAATAAGGAAAGATAAAATAGTCCATAATTGTCAAACAAGATGATTTCAGAGGAAACTGAACTTCCGTATGCAAACTTATCAGCCGGTCATCAAAAAACTCGCGGAGAAAAGCAAGATTTTCTCGTGTAGTATGTGCTGTTGCAACGTCTTGCTGGAAATAACCGTATTGAAGTTATTCATCGTCTAACTGTTGCACAAATTCAGTCAAAAAAATATTTCTGTACCTTTCTGCGTTGACGGTGAAATTGAAAAAAATTGGCCCAATTATTCTTCTGCGAGAATCTGCAATCTAACCAACAATTTTCTGAGCATGTAGTGGCGTTTCAATAAAAATATGCGGGTTATCAGTGATCCACATTCGCATATTCTGGGAATTGATGTATACCGAAAGGTGGAACCAAGCTTCGTCAGAAAAAAAAGTTAAGTTCAGCAGATCGTCATTCATTAAATTATTAACGAACCAATGGCAGTACTCAAGGCGTCTGGGGTGGTCTGCAGGCAGAAGAGGTTGATATGATTGCATCTTATATGGATGCATGTTTAGGTCCTTCTTTACAATCGTTTGGCATGTTCCATAAGAAAGCCGAATTTCTTGAGAGAGACGTTTTAAAGGTTTTATAGGCTCTTCTTCCATACGTTGACGAACGTCATTAATAACTTCTTCTGTACGAACTCTTGTTCTACCAGCACCTTTTTTATGCGTCACAGAACCAGTTTCGCGAAACACTTCAACACAATTTGTAAGGCGTGCATAAAAATTGTCCGGTAATACTGCTACGGTTGGGAAGTGCTCTCGAAAATTGTCCAAACAAAAACGTTGACTGTATTCCCAAGTTCCATTAACTAGCACACCCGTTCAAAAATAGGCTTCAATCATGTAAATTTTCTGCTCTGTGGTGAGAACCATGATTCAAAAATCGTGCAGGATTAGAAAACTTCAACACAATAACTTGACAGATTTTGACATTCAAAAAATTATGACATACCTAAATGTACGACAATAATTTTAAAATCCATGACCACCATTGACCAATTTAATTGTTGATATCCCGCTATTTTATAGTATGGCGGAAGCAGTTTTACCAGGTCCTTCAAAAAATCGTAAAGAGAAACATATAAGATCTGGACAAAGGCAATTGGCTTATAATGTGTATATTAAGCATAAAGACAATATGTCTAAAACAGCAGCCGAGGAAGTGGGTATTAGTAAGAATACAATGTACTGCATTCTTAAAGAAATGGAAATATCTGGAGTTCCAATTTCTCCCCCAAGAAAAAGAAATTATCGTCATACTTAGAATAAATTGGATGAAGCACAAAAAAGTACAATTAGACGGCATGTGCATTCCTTTTGTTTGAGGAATGAGTTACCAGCTTATACAAACATTTGTGAGGTTAATATATGTACACATTCTTCTAGTTATCATGTAAATTATATATGATTATTTGGTTTCTAAGCTATTAGTAATGATGACAGTTTACCTCGAATAAAACAAACATTACTTTGGACAATTTTAAAAAAAACTAGGATTCCAATGGGAAAAACGCACACGAAACAACATATTAAGTGAACGAAATGATATTGTATTATGGAGACGTCGATATTTAACAAATATAAGACAGTTCCTTGCAGAAGGTAGAAAAATCTATTATTTAGATGAAACGTGGGTGAATGCAGGTCATACGAAAACCAAAATATGGAAAGATACAATAGTGCTAAACCCAAGCATTTATTGAAGGTCTTTCTACTGGCCTAAACTATCCAATTGGTAAAGGGAAGCGACTAATTGTACTTCACATTGGCAGTGAAGCTGGTTTTGTAGATGGTGGTTTGATATTATTTGAATCTAAGAAAACGGGAGACTATCATGAAGATATGAATAGTGAGGTATTCATTGAATGGATACAACATATATTACCTTCTCTTGAGCTTGGCTGTGTCATAGTGATAGATAATGCACCTTACCATTCAAGTAAAACAGAAAAGTCACCTACTTCATCCTGGAAAAAGGAGGCACTGATTGAATGGCTAACATCAAAAGGATTTTTTCCTGATAGCAGTATGCTAAAAGTTGAATTAACAGAGCTTGCAAAAAACGGCACAACCTCTCATGCAGCCTCATATGTCAACAAGTATAGGAGTAGAAAAAATACTTATCGATCTATAGTTTTTTTAGGTTGAAATTAGCGTTAATCTAAAGTTTAATTGTTACAAGTTCACTATTACTTTATCACCTTTTAACACATTTTTTGTTTAGGATAATGACATTGTTCCAATCGCATAAATATTGAATTGGTTTTTACACAGAAATAAATACAATGTACGTGCACACCGTTTTAATAAATTACTTGACAGAAGCATTTCTTTCAATTTTCTTGAAAAAGGACATTTGTTGCTGATTATATTGAAAGGTAGTTTGTTACAGGCCAATTTACATCCCTCCCTGCGATTTTATCGTAACTCTGTGAACTAAAATTTAGCTTGCTATACCTACGAGATCAAAAAATATGATGAGAAGGATAAATATTTTTTATGTGTTTGTTTACCTATCATGTAATAGCACATTTTGTATTATTCCACTTTGCAGTTACCAGTACAGACAAATATTTGTGCTTTTAAATATGAAATGTGTTCGTTATTCCGTATTAATTTGTAATTAATTAAAATAACAAACAGGTACCCGATTCACGGGATATTAAAATATAATGCAATCGTTTCGGGATTGTTTTTATACCATAGTAGCGTATTGCTTTAATTGCGAATTTTATCCGATACGAATTATTTTGGAAAAAAAAAATCAGTTGTATGTACATATTTACGCAAGAACGAATTTAATATTTGCCAGTCAACACTGAAATGGGTAATTTATTTTTTTAACGTTGAAATTAATAAAAATAGTTTATTAGAGTTTCACGGTGTTTCTGTCGTTCATTCACAAAATATTGAAAAGGAACCATCAATAAATAAATTTATTATTAATGTAATGTAAAAATGACCCCACGTTGCGGAGCTATAATGTAAAGTTACTACTAAAATGCCCCAAAGTTGAATGCTATATTGTAAAAGGAACCGTTATTTGAAATTTAGATTAATAATAATATAGAACTGTAAGATAAAATGTAATAAATGATTTTATTTGCCAGCTAAACTCAGTCCTTCATTCCATGGCGATTCAGATAAACGAGATGATAAATTAACAGTTTCCTTAGAGCATTATTGGGTGTAAATTTAATAAAATGCCATTGTACAAGTTTAGCAAATAATTATATAGGAAATCAATGCTTTTATAGATTATTACACAAAAAGTAAAATCTAATACAATAAACTGCTTTTAACAAAAAGAAACCAAACACTTTAACAAACAGGTAAAATATACTTTTACAATTGTTACATTTAAAAAACTTTACGTATATTATTCATTCGAGTATGTGCACCTTAGGGCGCGGACATGACCGGTTTAAACTACGACGAAGTTACAACGGAGCAAAGAAATAATGTAAACCACACAAGCGTGCTGAATACCACTAATTCATATGGTGAACTGCAACATCTGTTTACGCCCGAGAAGTGTCCGAGAATGAGAGCAAAAAATGCCCATAAAATAAGGAATTTATGAGTATAATCCTTTTTTCATCAGCATAAATAGGAGTATAAAGGGTTTTTAAAATTTACTATATTTACCTTATATTTCGCAAGAGAAATAAAATTTTCATTCATACTTACGTTAGTTTTGTTTTTTCATTGTTTTGACTGTTAATTACGTACTTCGTAATTTTTGTAATAGTCTGTTTAATACTGGTTTATTGAATCGACTTCTCCCGATTATCTAGACGTAAATGTACACTGGATTTCGTTTGAATTGTCAGTGATTCCGAAATTTATTACAAAGTCTGTAAAATATCGTTACGGAATGGCACGTTCGTCACTTGGCTTTGCTAAAATATACACAGAAATAGTTTTTATGCAGAGAATTTCGATAGTTTACAAAATTTCGTTACATGTTTAAATGACAATGCTCGAAGTATTTCTGAGTGCAAGGAACTAACACAAATCCCAAATTTAAAAAATCAGTTGTTATTTCTTCAAGAACACTTTGGAAATTTGCCTAAACTAATCACATATTTTGAAAATCTCAAATTAAAAGATTGTTGACCACTTTAGGCGTGGGCTATTAATAATTTCAAAAGTATTCCAAGTGACTTCGGATTTGGCCTTCGGCAAAAGTTAGACGCAGTTTTTAATAGAAATCCAGATTTAATAACATTGCGGCAATTATGTATGCTAAATACGCTGAAATAAAATAATATCTGCAGTACGCACCTATAACCAGTTGCGATGTAGAAAGGATGTTTTCTATCTACAAGAATGTACCTAATTCAAAGAGAGCAAGTCTTACAGAAGAGAAAATGAACAAATAATAAGGTATTTTGTATTTTATAGATCACCAGCTACTTGTTATCTGATTATATAAATAAAAGTAAAACCTCTTTAAAAATACAACATTTCAATAGTGCGCCCATGTGCGATGAGTCATCAACCGTACGTGTCCGCGCCCTAGTGCACCTGTAGTGTGTAGACGTGCGTATAGTCAGTGCAGAACGCTATTCTTTTGTACAAATCGTTGTATCGTTGTCGGAAGAAATAGCGAATATTCACAATGCTTGGGTCTGATAGATTGCTGAGAGGCGATGAGTCATTAATCGTCAGTAGTTGGGAGGCTACTGTCCTCGAAAACTTTTTTGGATGCGTTATGTGACACAATTAAAACTAAATTAAACGATCTCTTTCAATCGTTTGAAGATAAAGTGCACACATTAGAAGCCAAACTTGGTAAAGCACACGAGTTGATCGATGAACTCGAGCAGAATTCCAGACGTAACTCTTTAAGAATATTTGGCGCGTCCGAATCAAAAAACGAAAACGTTATTGAGGAGGTAGCCGACGTCTGTCAGCATAAACTAGGCATCCGTATAGAGGAAAGTATGATAGATGTATGTCATCGCTTAGGCAGAACTGAGAATGGCTGCAGACCGATAATTATTAAATTTACCACTAGGCTCCCTAAAAACCTAATTTACAATAACAAGAAAAAACTTCAGGGAACTGCTGTGTCAGTACGCGAGGACCTCACGAAGAGGCGCTTTCTACTCTTGAAGGAGGCGCGGAAAAAAATTAATACGAAGGTTGTTTGAACTCAGTACGGTACAGTTTTATTTTATTTTAATAATAAACTTTATAAAGTTAAGAAAATGTCTGATTTGATAAATACAAATTGTACTTAAATATGCCTACGTTGCTGTTGACTATAGTATAAAAAGCGATAGTTCTTTTAGTTGTTTATACATGTGGGAACTATACTTTGCAATATATTTATTTATTTACGTTTTACATGTTATGTTTAAATTTGAAATAGTACACAAACATTATATTTCTTCTTTCTCTGGGGAATTATGTTGGTTTATTTAATTTTTACTTTATTTCATATTTTCTTCGTTTGAATTATTAGGAAATAAAGGGATGAATAGGTGTATGCGAGTGGCGTGCGTTAATACGGTCTCTGTTGCTTAAACTTAAAAATATTAAATTTCTTATTAAGAATAATCACATAGACATTTTGGTGGTGGTCGAACCTGGTTAAATGATACAGTATGCGATGTGGATTTGAATATTGCTGATTACAATGTGGTCGGAGCGAACAGGATAAGTTGCGCCGGCGGTGTTTGTATTTATTTCACTAAAATTTTTAATTATTTTGTTGTGGACTCACGTAGTAGCATAGAGCAATTGTGGGTACATTTTGAATAATTAAATTATAAATTTGTTGTTTGTAGAGTATATCGGCCCCCACAACTTAACTACAAATACTTTATTGATGAAATGGAAAACTCACTCACTTTACTTTTTCCACTGTGTAACAACATATTTTGCTGCGGGGATTTCAACATTGATTGTTTACAAGTGGACAGCGCATCCACAAGCTACTTGATGGAAGTCTTAGATTCTATGGGGTTCAAACAAATAATCGAGCAAGATTAACTGCAACTACTGCCACTCTTATCGATCTTATATTTATTAATGGTGATACTACTGTCCTTGTCAAGGGGGTATGGGCTTGTGATTTTTCTGATCATGATCTTCTCTTCTTTACATTCATTGCTCGTGGGCCACCTGCTTCTCCCACCTTTCGTACATATGGAGATTTAAGAAATATCGATTGGAACTGCTTTGAGTGTGACTTGCTATGTGTTCTCTTTTGGCATATAATTCATCTGTCTGATATAAATAGTAAAATTGATTTTTTTAACTCATGTTTGCTCGATTTGTTTGATAAGCATGCACCGTTCATTACACGAAGATTTACCAAGCCCTATGCCCCCTGGTTGACTGACAATTTGAAATTACTGATGTCATTAAGAGATAGAGCCAAGGCTAAGTTCCGAAAGTCGCGTGAGCCGGGTGATTGGGAGTATTATAAATCACTGAGAAATCTCACCACAAACACAACTCGATTGGAGAAAAAAGCATATTTCGATCATGCTGCCCGATCAAGGGATAGTCGTCTGCTTTGCAATCACCTGGGCCAATTGGGAGTGGGAGGTAGGCGTACAGTTGATCTGCCCACCCATTTACAAGATGTCAATGGCATAAATGATTACTTCGTTAATCAGATACCTTCTTCAAATGCTGATGTTTCTCGTATTAAACTGTTCTACGAAAGTAATAAGTTCTCCCAAATGAATTTCACTTTTAGGTGTGTTGATACCTTCGAAATATGGAATATTATTCGGCATATAAGGTCCTCGTCATTCGGCCACGATAATATAAATATAACTATGATACGCATGTGCTGTCCAACTATCTTACCATACTTGACACATATAATAGATACCTGTATTTTTGAGTCTGTGTTCCCTGACTATTGGAAACTTGCGGTAGTCCGCCCTTTGCCAAAGAATAATCATCTTGAACTCATGAAGGATTTAAGACCTATCAGCCTTTTGCCAGTTATGTCCAAAATATTTGAAAGAGTTGTTGCTTTGCTGATATATTGCGTAATAACGATATATTGCCCTCCACTCAGTCTGTCTTCCGCCCTGGGTATGGCCGCGAAACAGCTTTATTGTCAATTACAGTTGACTTGATTGCGGCGTCGGACAATGGTCTTGTTTCTCGTCTTAAGTAGACTTTACATTATGTGATTTATCACATGACTGTTCACATGATTTTGTCATAGGAATCATTTTAGTGTTCATACTATGTGATTTATCACACAGAAGTAGTCATAAGGCCTGTCACAGAGTAAATCACATCCTATTTTTCAGAATAGAACCGTACCTATTTCGGTGTGATAGTTCGTATGATTACCGATAATATTACTGATCTGCCTTATCGACCAAGTAACTAAAATAATTTGACGTGATTTGAAGAATTTAACATTTGTGAGGTTAACGTCAAACTGTTTCGGCTTTTCGTCTGAATTTTGAATTGAGTGAGTGTTTTACGCTATTGAAACAGCGAACAAAGTCCGTAAAAACCCATAAAGAATGGCTACTACCACAAATAAGGTTGGTGTTTATAGCATTTGTTACGAATATGTTGTTTGTGAAAAATACTATTCTAATAATAAAATGTTTTGTTTATCAATTAATATAGGTAGAATGGACAAAAGAAATAACAACTTCTTTAATAGAATTATATGAAGGTCACCCATGTTTATATGATAGTAAACACAAATTTTATTCTAACAAACATGCAAGGAATGATGCTTTGTTAAAAATTACGCATGAACTGCAGAATTTGGAAGCAACAATACAAGTTGAAGATGTTAAGAAGAAAATAACCAATCTTAGGCAGCAGTTTGCTCATGAGAAATCTAAGGTTATTGTGCAACATTTGGGTATGGATGCTGACAATATCTATGAACCTACTGTTTGGTGGTACGACAAGCTTTTGTTTCTTACGCCCTTCGTGAAAACTAGAAAAACCTGTAGCACATTGGATTCAATGGTATGTTGCATTTCAGATTTTACTTGAACATATTCTTGATGTGATCTATATTCATGCTTTTAGACTGAAAGTAATAGTGAGACCATGGTGGAAACAGATAATGTTGTTGATGACAGCTGTTCGACTGGTAGTGAGCAGCAAGAAACCCCAAGAAGTGTTGCAAAAAAAAGGAAAGTATCAGCACAAGAGCAGGAGCCTGATCCCATTTTAAATGAAACCATGTCTACATTAAAGGTATAACTTCATTTTTTTCTTTTGTAACTACTGTAAAGGCTTTTTTTGTACCAGATGCTGGGATCCAAATTAAAACCAAAGTCAGACTGGCAAGTGTACAGTGAATATATCAGCAATGAGTTACAAAATATTGAAGATGAAGAGCTGATTAATGAGGCCAAACATCTCATAAACAATATACTATATGAAACACATAAAAAGCAGGTAGCTATGAAAAAAGCGAAAGAAACTATACAGCAAGTGCATGTTATAACACTTCCGTTTGATGAAGACACTGTTCAACAAGTTGCTTCAGTAACTGACTCACTTAAAAACTAAATACAATAAAATACTGAACATATGATTTAAAAATTGAATTTTTTTATTGCCTCCCATTGCCACGGTACAAAACCTTCATTATTAAAATAATTTATCAACAGTTTCCTGATAGCAATAGGGGCATCAGCAGATCTATTGACATTACATCGATCTAAATTTGTCATATAAACATTATTCCTCCAATCACCTGTCGTTATTGTTATATTATTTGTATTTTCAGAATCAATTCCTGTCAAATAGATTTTTTTCCATCTTTAGCTTTAATATAATTGTGAAGGGCACAACAGGCTAAAGTAATATTTTGAACCTTGGCAACATCCAAATTGATATCTCTTTGTAAAATCTGAAATCGGTTAGAAAGTATTCCAAATGCATTTTCAACTACCCTTCTGGCACGGCTGAGTCTATAATTGAAAACCTTCTCTGCTTCATTATTTCTCTGTCCAGTGGGTTTCATGATACGTTTTGAGAGGCGAAAAGCGTCGTCAGCGACAATCACATATGGAACTTTTTTTGAAGATTTTGGTAAAACAGCATCATCAGGAAAATCCAGTAAGTTTCTTTCTACAGCTCTGCATAATGAACTACTATTATAAACACCTCCATCACTAGCACGACCGTTACATCCTACATCCACATAAATAAAGTTATAATCTGCATCAACTAATGCCATCAAGATGATACTGTGGAATTGTTTGTAATTAAAGTAGAAAGAGCCATAAGCTTTTTTTGCCCTAAATGCTATGTGCTTCCCATCCAGGGCACCCAAGCAGTTTGGAAAATTCCATTCTTTATAAAATCGATTAGCAATTTTCAACCATTCATCTCTTTCAGTAGGTGTCTTAAGGTATTCAGTTTTTAAAACTGTATAAATCGCAGTAACTGCTTCCGGAATTATTTTTGAAAGTGAAGGAACAGAAATGCGAAAAGCATAACTTAAACTTTGAAAAGTTTCACCTGTTGCTAGAAACCGTAAAGTGACCAGTAATCTGCAAAAATTGACAGATTATCTTAAATCAAATATATTAAACTGCTGTTTAGGTATTCCTACTTTGTTTTCACATGTATACACTCGCGTAGATTAGTGTCCTGACGTTTTATTAAAGGTTCTACAAGTTGCAGCAAATTATCGAATGAATTCCAGGACATTCGACAAAAATTTCTGAAACTGGCTGGATCTTCGTATTTTATCTCACTAAATACAAGATTTGACATGCCTCGACCATAATCTCGTCGTTGTAGCCATTTACGAGTCCACAATGTTCTTTTCTTGGATTTTTTCACTTTATTGCCCATCAGCAATTTATATCTTTGATGGACTATCACTACAAGGCACATTGATATTGCAACCAATGTAGCATCGTAAGGAATCATTTTTCTAACAAGTTGTAATAATTTCCAATGTTGTTTATACTCGTAACTATGAAGACCAGATGAAGAATGTAAGTAAAATAATAAGCTACTTAACCTCAAACCACAAAGTTTTGAAACTTTTCAATCACAAGCAAGATCATAACCAAACATATATAGTGTGAATGTCAATGAGTACAAATCATATCTACTGCACAATCATATGCTTTTTGTGTGATAAAATCATGTGAAAAGTCATGTGATAAATCACACAATGTAAAGTGTCCTTTATACTACTTCACTATTCGAAGGCTTTTGATACTATAAATCACCGCATTCTTTCATCTATACTAAGGAGTATTGGCATGGGTGATAGTGCGGCTGCCCTCTCGAACAATTATCTTACGAATCGTCGGTAGGTTTTCAGGCTGGGTACTAATATACCTGGTAGTCTCACACTCGCTCGAGGAGTGCCGCAGGGATCTGTGATTGGGCCTCTTTTGTTTAATATTTACAGATCACAGTTGCTACACTGTATTAAGTATTGCAAATTTCATGTCTGCGCCGATGACACACACACAACTGTGTTATTCGTTCCGTCCATCAGATTGGCGTTCTGCGGTGGAGAATATTAACACTGACCTTCAATGCCTCTTCGCTGCCTCCTCAAATCATTGCCTCTACATTAATCCGGAAAAGTTCCAGGTTACTTTGTTTGGCTGTAAGGGGATATGCCGCAACTTGAGTAACGTTATAAAAATTAAAGTTAATGATACTATATTACCCATCATCGAGAAAGTTAAGAGCTTGGGTGTTACATTCAATTATACTTTCCGCTATCGAGATCAAATTACAAAGTATATTAAAAATGCATACATAAATATAAAAAAGCTCTACCCGTACAAACACATCTTTAATGAGCAAGTCATGAAGAATCTATGTGACACTTTCATCTTATCACATTTCAATTACTGTTGCTCTATATACCATGGTGCCTTGGACCGGATCACCGCGCTTCGTATTCAGAGAGTAATGTGAGAAAATATGATCACATTTCCCATAGGCTGAATGATGCTGGCTAGTTGAATACGTATAACCGTAGAAAATATCTGACTTTATGCCTCTTTCACAAGATAATGCTTTACAGGACGCCGCCATATCTTTATCATAAAAAAAGATTTAGATCTGATGTTCATAATCTTGCCACGAGGTTTCGCGGATTAATATTTCCTCCAATGCATAGAACATCACTATTTCAAAGGTCGTTCACGTACCTGATTTACCTAAAATATAACCAGGTTTGGTCCGAAACAAAACTGTTGAAGATGTCTAGGTTTAAACGAACGCCTAAGGCAAAATTCTTGAATGTGACGCACCCTTGACACCTTCCCATAGAATAGATTACTGTTTCCATTTTTTCTTTCGTTGTCTTTTGTGTAGCTCGTAAGTACGAGTATGTATTTTCCCTATGTTAGTTATAATGTAACGTATAGTTGCGCATGGTCGAATTTTTTGGTAATTTTGGCATCTCATTATCCCGAGTCAGGCAAGGTCTGTTTTCTCCATCTTCTTCAACTTTTATTTTCATTCCACACTTTCCCTACTTGTCTTTCTTCATGTAGTCTTTTCAAGTGTTTCTGCGATCACATTTAGGCTTCCTTCAAATGCTCTTCGCTCAACCATTTGCTCTCGATTTAGTGCTAAATACGATAAATCTTGGAAATAGAAGTTGAAGCGCGATACTACTCTTGGGGAAAGGAACATTCACGTGTAGGAGCAAGAGACCCATCGTAAATTTTCTCCTTCTTTTTGCTTCAGTTATGGAAACCCTTTACCTTTCTGACCTCTTAACAGGATTACTTCTGAGAACCAAAAAGTAGTAGCCATGAGTTCTTGGGTCGACTGTGATACCTGAAACCTGTTGGTTGGTGGTTTGATTTTTTTATTCCACTGCATGAAGTCTTGCTTGGACTCAGGTTTATAATGATAAACACAAGTTTCATCACCAGTAAGAATTCGACTCAATACACCATTCACGCCTTCGTGACAGAGGTCCAAAGACACACGGCACCATTCCACAAGGTGTCGTGCACTCATTTTGCCCTTACCTCAGGCAAGCCTAGATGATCATGAAATTTTTTAAAAATGGTTGTATCAGAACTGGGTCATTCCTGCGAGTTGTGTATTTTTTAGCTGAGCATCTTCTATAAATAACTTTCGACTCTAAGTTCTGAGATAATCACTTTAATAGGCCGGTCTGGCCCTGGGTCGTCCTTAGTGATTCTTTATCATGCTTAAATCTTCTCTGACACTTACAAACCATAGTTTTTTACCGGACAAAAATCTCCGTAAACCGATGACATGCTTTCCAGTATGGTATGGACAGACGTATCTTTTTTTGTAAGGAACTGGATAAAGGCACGATACCCGGAGATCAAGATCTACAGTAAATAATATTATTAAATGTCGCGGAGACGGCCTCTACCTCCTAATAAGCCCATTTATAAAAAGAGTCGAATAATTATTTCGAAAATACATCAGTTCTACAAATTTGAAAGCTTCCAATTATAACATATTGTAGTAATATTTCAAAGATACTTTTGTACTTTAATATTACACTTTTATTTTTAACCACAAAAATTAATTTATATGAAAGAAGAGAAATCATAAAGCAAACATAAAAATATCTTTTTCTATAGAACGCCTGCTTCTAAATAATGTTATCGAATGTCTATTTCTAAACCTGTCCTATAAATAATCAAATAGCGTACGTTTCGCATTTAACTGGAAACGAAACTCGCGGATATGATTTTGACATGCCATCAGGCAGTCATTCTTGTCGCACCGACAGAGCTCCCGTGGATACAAACTCATAATAGTCCCTATCGGCTCTTTCCCGATTATTATCAAAGAGTACCAACAGTGATCAACTACCCAGGGGTCGCCACTGTATGTCGTATTCAGTGCCCGTAATAATTGACGGCCATTGATAAATTGTTAATACAGTTAAAAGCTGTAGCGTGTCGTTGTCTCTTCTATAATTCATTAGTGCACTTCTATTTCACTCTAGCCCCTACCATGAATTTACATTCCCGATTTAATGAACAATAACATTTATAAAATATGACACTATTAATAGACACCGAAAACTACATGTCATTTTAATATCGTGTTTTAATATAGAGCATATATATGCACATATATTAGAAATTTTGAAAGTTAAATTAGAACTGTTGAAGAAGCTTTGTTTAAGTCGTAGAATATTCAAAAGATCGAATAATAATGTTGAATACTGTTACCACTTTAAGCCCTCTAATGTACCTAATTTGATGCATGTATTAAAACACTGGTGCCAAACCTTTTAGATCCTGTGAATTTGTTCCTCCGATATTGTGCTAAGTACCTCTGATAAATTTTCATTAATTTTATATAAGATATACGTTGTAGATAATAAATATTTTGCTATATTATGTCATTATATATTCAAAAATAACTTGCAAATAATAAAATCACTAATTATTTTCTAATAATTTTATCTACATTTTTGCTTTGTTAAGTCTTTAACTTTTATTATTATAAGTTTAGAATCATTGCCGCGTAATAATAAGTATAGTTTACTTCAGCAAAGATGCGTCATCATTTAACATTGTATGATTCAAATTAATGCTCATGACAAATACTGTAAGGTGTAAAATGAATATGGAAGTTATAATGATAATGAAAATTTTCGAATTCTTACTAGATTGACAGTCAATCGCTCTATGTATAGATTATGTGTAATTAGATAACACATCTTTCATTATTCAAGTTAAATGTATTTTCCAATGTTTGGCGAAGTTTGATTTTCAACCAGCATATACTACTGCAATATGTAACTTGCTATCATAACCAGTATTGTGCATTATCTAGATGATTTTATCTAGATAAGTTATCTAGATAAGAGTTTTGTTATCTATCATCTTATTTAGATCACACGACAACCATTTATCTATTATCTTATCTTAGATAAAAAAAACAGCAGATTATCTGAAGGTTTTCGATAACAGATAATTTTTTTCGCGGGCTTTCAATTTTTTTTGGTGTCCCTCGAAGATCGTAACGAAACCACTAAAACCACCGTCGTCTCTGTAACTCTACTTATTTCTATATAGTCTTCGACTTTCGTACAATGTAATATATTTTTCGCAGTAACGTTGGTACTGGTACTTTAGACAAATTCGTTGTTGCAATGCTGCTTGTCATTGTCACTTTCACTTTTCACTTGTCATATTCTGTGAGCTTATCACAATATAACTGGTGTTGTGTGTAGTTACTCATGATTCATGTTTGTGAGTGCATGTGTAGGTATGTATGTATATGATTTTGATAAGTTGATAACTACGTGAACATTTCGTTCTAGAGAAAAGTAAATTCCACAACAGAAAATTTTCTAATAAAAGTGGTCATAATTAAAGGAATTGCACAGAGATTTCAACACTTGTTTGACATGGAAACCTACCCAGCCGGAAGTAAAGCTTTCATTCTGTCAGCAATGAGTCACCCCAGCAAGACCACCCCAAATTTAAAACCAAATGGATTCTTGAGAGGCTTGCTAATTACTGGAAAGAAATATTAACAAAAGAATTTACTTTTTTGATTTCACAGTTCATTACAGATAGTTAATCCGAACGACAGCGATGATATTTTTTTAAGGCGTTCTGCCAAGGGACAATGGTCCGAAAAGAAGAGACGAAATGGGAACACTTCACAAATTGATGGTTATCTAAATTGTAAAAAAAAGAGAACTAAAAATGTTATTTGCATACCCAACTATTAATAAATAAACATAAGAATGTTTAACGTTGTGCATTACCTATATCAAAAAATCACATCCTTATCCTTCCTATATCAATCGATACCTAACCACTTTGATTTCTAAAATAAAGTTCTGAGTTCTGAGGATTTTACTAGATTATCTACTGAATTATCTAGATAAATTATACTTTATCTGTCATCTTTATCTAGATAATCATTTGCAAAACCATCTTTTATCTGTATCTAGATAATATTTTTCGGAATTATCTGTTATCTTATCTAGATAAAAAAATGTTTATCTGTGTACAACACTGATCATAACCCTCAAGTTTATACACCCTTTGCATATCATTATCTTGCTAAGACAGGCTTGGATTTTCTTTGGACAATATCCAGTTCTCATTGAGAAATATCACTTGTCTCCCCGAAAAGCAGAGTTAAAATTTTTCAAGTAATTCTTAAGAAGCTGGATCGTTCCACTAATAATGTGTGATTATCCTCCTTGTTAAATTTAAATTCAATATTATTAAATACCCGACTTAAACTGCTTCTACTACGTAAGATATGATTTTCGGTAAACTGTATTATAACATGTTTTTCTAAAATTAAGAATATTATTATAGTCATAATAAATGTTATATAAAGACACAAAATATCTTTACATAACAATGTATTTCGAATAGGTACTGATTTTAGAATATTCTGTCAGGTTTTCAGGTTTCGGTTTTTTAGAAGGTCTATTTCTCTCTGAACTAGACAAAACAACATTTTTTATTGGACGTTTTACTGTAGCTGTTCCCATCTATAACGCCTCTGTTACTCGCTAAAAAAGATTTATTTGAATTTTCAAGATGTGAAATTATTTATTCATTGCTTTTTTTTACAGATGTAATGGATATTAAAGGACAACCATGATCTTCTCTTTTGTTGTAAATATTGCAACAAATTAAAAACAAGCATTTGCGATTGTGAGAGTAATCTTCTACCACGTCCTGAGATTGTAGTTTAATAAAGAGATTTCAAGAAATTGCAAAACAAATACGATATTTACAGCAAACGAAAAATAGTCGGTTTCCTTTTGATAGAGATCTGAGCTGAACTAAAGTGATAAAATTGTATTTTGTGTCTTTTATAAGTCTTTCCTTGGAAAACATATCTTCAACGTGATATGTTGTAAATACTGGAACCACTATAGTCTGTCTCAACCTTAGTATTCAGTATGTGTCTTATGGAGATAGACAACATAGTTGTCAAATCGACAATGACAAGTTAGGTTGGTAGCTCATTATAATGACACGACATTTTAAATACTTGTTGGTTAGGATATTATTCTATATTATATTATAATATTAATTTGATACTTGACAGGAAGGTTATGTTGTGATACTTACACCAACCTACAATACCAACCGTAAACATAATAAATCGAACTGACAACATTGCCTTGAAATAAAAAAAGACAGTTTATTACAAATTGCTTACGGTAGTAAAAGAGGTATATATCCCATAAGAGACTGTACTGAATACTAAGGGTGAGACGGTCTATAGTAATCTCTTAGAATGTGTAAAGTGCTACATTTAGAAAACATGAATACCATAGACCTGTTATATATATGGACTAACCGTTCCATCAAATAAGTGTAGCGAGCATCGATGTAAACGAAAGAGTGCGATAGCACTACTGGCTGTACAACTCGTGGGACACAGAGCGATAGATTTCGGTCACGTGAGGTATGGCAAAAGACGAGGGAGTTTACCACTAGTTTAAATGCACAAAATATGACAATCGGTAGTATTTTAATTTTTTTAAAGGTAATAATAAGAAAATATGTAATGTGATAGCTATATTTCAATAAAAGGAACTATAAGCTAAAGTGACAATATAATAAAAAGATAAAATAAATTATATTTATATTTTTCTTATAATAATATCGTATAACATCTTGAACATTAAATAGGAATTTCATTAATTTTGAACATGTAACAAAGAAAAACACAAACTTGGTTCAATTAAAATATGTTTATTACATTTTTTAAAATACATTACAATATATTAAATTTTTAAAAAGCGATACCTCAATTTTTCTCCCAAAAAATTAATCATTTCTCATATACAAGTATTTTATGTAAATTGAAGTAAATAATTTTATTAGATAAATGCCAGCAGTTGAAACATATTTTATGCTGTAAAAATATTTTTCATTTCTAACCATGATTATTAATATTTAAACATATATTGTGGGAAGTTTTAATACTAAGCGTATACGTACTTTAAAAATAATAATATTAGTAGACTAACACGACCAAGTAAAAAAAATATTGGTCAAATTGAAATGAATACTGAATAAGTATCAAAATATTGTTTCTTACACTTACTTTGCTAAAGGAATTACTTAAACTTTTGTGTCGTGATATGATGCGAGAACACTCGTTTGATTGTTTAAATTGTCAATTACAAACAATTTTAATAATGTTAATCATTTATGTACTCTCTTCCACACTATATATCAGGTGGAATACTCCGTTCCTTTTCCAGTTTTAATCCATCTATGTTTTCTGCATTAAACGAGATCAAAAATTGAAGACTGAAGGAACAATACCCTTCTTTAGAACGCAGTGTCCAAATTGGATTTCATAATCTGTCATAGTAAAGTGTTGTCCACACAATTTTACATTTATAGGTGGACAATAATCATTTCCATACATTGTTGCTATCCATTTCTGTCTCATTTCTGGATATTTTCGAAAACTAGAAATTCATTAATTTTTAGACAATATGTAAATACCACAATCAATGTTACATCCACCTGTGAAACTTCAAACCCTTCCTATATCTAGCTGTACACCCATAACAATTTTGAACTGTTATAATGAACTTTAATAAATTGTTTATAGGGAAAATAGAAAAATAATTAGTTAAAATGGGAACTAGAACAACAAAACGATGTCTATGTATACTTAAAGCCCAATAAACTAAAAGTAATTAAGTATCTACACCTTGCTACACCTAAACTCCTTATATTAAACACTACTTAAGAACGTCTAACAAAATTTATCCAGAACTAAACTAAAAAAGAATATCTATACTTTTATCACTTGCAGACATTAAAAACGAACATAAAAGACTATAAACTAATAAAAAATAAGTATAGTATAATAAGGAAAACGATTTAATGGGCATTTATTGTCTAATAAACCGTATTACTTATTTGTTATTGACCGAGGATATTTCGTTTTTTTCTATAAAATAAAACCTGCATTTTGTTTACTACCTACTAATAATGTGTATTAACCTTATGTTTACTAGTTTATGCCACTTTATACACAAATTTTCACACGAATATATATTTTTTTAATTAAAATACATATATGTTCAACATAGGATTATATGGTGTTTTGCCATACTACAGCTGATGGAGATCTATCTATCTCTCTCGTTCGTTTATATCAATGCCTCTCTTTCTATGCTCAGTCCATACCTATAAGAGGTCTATGATGAATACAGGCAATAGTTGAAATGATTGTACCTTTACTTACTAAAACTCTTTCTTTGCAACAACTGATATAGAGATTTTCATAATTTATTGATATATAATATAATCATTTGCCAGCACAGTGACTTCACAAAATAAGGTATATATGTATGAAAAAATTGTGTGTATATAAATACTACACAAAGAAAATTGTAGCTAATAACAAAACTCCCTATTTTGATAGTTTGTGAAAAAAACTATTAAATATTTTAGTAAGTAATTATTTCAAAACTGAAGCGCTTATAATAATAGTAGTTTATACAACGAGTCAATAATGACAGTTATTATTCCCGAGAGCTGAATTTACGAACCGAGCCGCGTAAGCGGCGAGGGAGTAACTCGGCTCGAGGGAATAATAGTCATTATTGCGAGTTAGTATACACTACTTTATCTACGACTAACTGATAATTACTAAAAAAAATCAAAATAATTAAACGAAAATGTCAGATTACTATATCAATATGACGTTTGACGGTTAGACAGTTAGTAAAATGGCCGGACTTGTCCATCGTTACTACGACAACGTTAGGAACGTTATGTTCTTATTGGCGGAATGCAGGGAATAATGGTAACGTTATGGCCCATTATTCCCTGGTCGCACTTCATTATTCCCTCCGGGTATTATGAGTGTTATTATTAGCCAATAGTGATTAATATAATACCTACTTTATTGTTTAGTCGTCGATAAATAGAATTTAGTTACTTATCTCCTGTGTATAAGTCACCTATGATTCTTGACACAAGATGCTATTATGCGGGTACAAATTGCGTCAATCAGTCAGAAATATTACTATCATCGTCGTCACTTTAGTTATAAAGTCACTCTATAATTCATTAGAGTGCCTTTATATCTAATTAGAGTGGTGAGAACGATGAAATTATCTCTGATAAGTTGACGCAAATTGTACCTAAATAATGTTGTCTTGTGTCAAAGTTACATTCTTATGTTTATTCATTACGTTTTTTTAAAATACATATCCATTGAACACGCCAATTATAGGTTATTATACAATTCGGCAGATACCCGCAGGGTACCCACATAATGGCCGATTTGGTTTCTATTGTTTCCTATCTCTTGTCACCACTCTCATTATAAAGATAATTCATGTCGTCTCTTGTGTGAGGGGTGTTACTAAATTTTATAAATACATTTTGTCCATTCATTGATGACGCCTTGTGTTTAGTATTAAAACATTATGGAGGGAGGGAGTACTACATTCCAGAACCTTTAAGAATTCTCTTGAATATGCAAATTGAGACCGCCTTACGTATACCGTGTGGCCGCCGTTCATAGCGCGATGCATGTATTAGTAACTACTGGTCGACTATAAATGGGCGTGCCAACTTGAATTGCCACACCGACAGCGGGCGTATAAGTTATACGTATAAATGTATTCCTAGGCAAATCAAGTGAAGAGCAGTGTAATAGGTAATGCGTTCCCGTTGTAAGTAATTATTTGTAGTTGTTTGAAGCATCAGATAATCATTGATAATATGTCAGTGAAGTAACTCATCACAGCTTCATAAACAACATAAAAGAGCAAAAATAAATAATAAATAACTCCTAGACTTTAAAATAAAAAAAACTTCTTAACTAGAATAATATTTTTCAACAAATATAATCTAAAAACTCAACTATAATAAAATACTGAAACATAAAATATTTACTTCTTAAAACAGAATTGTAATTCAACATTGCAATTAACCTGTAATTAGCTAAAAAAATGTTATTCTTAAGCAATAATAAAACTCGAACTGACGCCCATATGTGGAAGCGACGGCGACCCACTACACCGTATAAATGTCGATTTTTTGGACAAATACGAGTGCATCATAGGCATATGCGAAATACTACCTCTGTTGTAATCCAGTATAACACTGCGTCTACTTGTTTACCGTTCTAATACACAGGCATCTCTATCTGTTTCGCTTACTCTACAGGTATCGCGATAATGCAGACGCACGCGGTCTTATGGTATAGTCGTAAATAATTATTAAACATCAAATATATTTATTACAGAAATATAATAAAATACTTGATTAATTGGTTAATTTAGTTCTTAATGAGAGTATATACATTCATTTACTCTCAAACTTGACTACCTTCGTATAATTATTGTTAAAATACATTCAGCGATGTGGATAAAACGTACTTAGTCATCATATAGACAATATATTGTAATATACCAGGAATAAAGCACACCATGAATTTATACGGATGCACACGTAGTATACTAACCACAAACATGCAATTATTGATTACGTTTCCATTACACGATAATAGTAGATTACTGATTGAACGGGTTGGTAAATATTCAGTTCAGCTTCGACGTTCATTTAAAGTAGAAGACAGACTAAACGTCTCACTCTGCTAAACTGGCAATCTCCTAATGACTTTATCTATAATTGAATATTTCTCATAGCAATAAAATTCTACCTCAAGAATTTCAATTTGCGCGTTACATACGTATACATAAAAGCGTATAATACGGATGACATTAATTTAAATGATTCGTCTGTGGCTGGAGATAGGTCTTCGCACAGACTATTAGAAAATTGATATTCAGAAAAACATAATTCCATATTTCTTCGCTATTTAAAATGATTTTCGTTGTAGAAGATATTTAAGCATCTACTTAGTAATGCCCACAATATGCGAGATATAATTGGGAATTATTTATGTTTCATTTCTGAGGAGTATAAAAATATATATAAATATTTTGCAAAATTTTTTCAGCTTATGAAATGAAACAACTTCATAAATACTCTTCTTAGAAAAGCAATTTATTATTGGAAGATGTTCATTTATTGTTTCTGGCTAAAAATAACATATATTGGTTCAGACAATTTCGAAGAACTACCCACTATGCAAGAATACTTCCCATAAACGTTGTGTTAACGTTACATTGTTACCTTGTGACTTTACGTTTACACCTTCTGTGACGTTACAGGCACGTAGCCTGAAGTTCTTATGTCTGTCCCAACGACTTTATCACACCAACGTCGCACCAAAAAGTTATTATAATGTTTGAAATGCGACGTTCTTGGCACCAAATTTTTGGGAAGTTAATTTAACGAAATTTTTAACACGTTTTAACAACTTGCTATTTTAAATGTGTTCTGCACGTTGACATCGATAAGTTGGGACAACTTCCTTTTTTAAGATGCTTTAAACTTACTAGTTAAAAGTTAATAAAAGATAAACTACAGCGGTCACGGGCACGTTTACACATGACGTTACGTTAACTTCAAAGTAAAAACTTTCTGCAACGTCGTATTTGAAAGTTTAATAAATTTTCCTAGCGTCAGTTTCTTAACAATTCAATTAATTTTTAATTAGTTAATGATAATTAATAATTGGCTTTTATTTGTTAATGATTTTTAGGGGAAATAAAAAATTGTGTTATTGAAATATAAAATATTTTAATAAAATAGTTAAACAGCAAATAAAACTCAATTTGTTTTCTCCCGCTGGTATCGTTGGTTGGCATGTTTGAGCCATTCCATCGTTGCTTGCTGGAAACTTCTCTCGGTCATTTTTGGAAAATTTTCTTTTACGGCCTCTAAGAAATAAATATAAGCTTGGATTTTAAAATTCAATTATAACTACTTTAAAAAATTTAGGAGTACCTTTTATGATATATATAGATTTTAGGCTCGAAAGCTTAAAATTATTTTTTTGGCCCGTCCAGCTACAAAAAGTTGCCACGTGATTGGTGAAGAAATTTTGTAGGCATCTGTTGACACAATTCTTGTCGTTGTATCCGCCTATGTATGTCATGCGTTGCAACTAAAAATCAAAATTATCTTATTATAAATCATAATTCAAAGGTTACCTATATTTCTTACGAAAGTTTTGGCCATTGCGGGATCTTTCTGAATATGGTCGTCAAAATCCAGGAGTTCACGCACACTGGTCAATGGCATTTCAGGAAGCTTAGCTCGTGTGTCATTGGGGCCAAGGTTAAATTTTGACTCTATTCTGGATAACCGTTCGGAAATTACCATTAATTCATGTTTTATATCTAGAAAACATTCTTCAATGGTTTTTCTTCCAAATGCATATTTAGTATTATCTGAAAAACAATAATTATTGCTACATGTTTATGATACTTTTCTTATACCTATAAAATACTTAGGGTCAGTTTACAGAAAGTCAAATAAATATTTTAATCATTTAATGGCGAAAAACCTTATTTTGAAAATTTGATGGGCTGAATATTTGATCATTGATCACGATTAAAATGTAATCTCATTTATATATTCAATTTGTATTCTACAAACTGACCCTTTTAATATTATTATCTAACTGAACATGCACTAATAGTTGTAAACAATGTATATGTTAGCTTACCTTCTCTGTTATCAATTTGTTTGTTGTTTTCTTCAGTACCTGACGCAGTCGGTTGGATAGCATGAATTGCCGTAGGGCCTTCTGTTACTTCTTCTAGGGATATTAACCTATTAGTGGCTAAAATAAATCGTAAATAAAATTGTATTTGAATGGTTAGTAAAATATAAGTATTAACTACCATCAATTTCCTTTCGCAAATTGTCAAACGGTTCTTCAATATTAAATATTTGGTTATCGGTGTTTTGTGGTTCACTATCACCTGTAAGTTGATATTATTATAAACATAGTTTAAAAAGTGAATATAAAATGTTATTTTTTTATTTACCAGAAATTTCTTCCTCAAGTTGAGGTAAGTCGTCGTCAATTGAGTTTTTAATTTTCTTTTAAATTGTTTTCTATTCGAAAAATTGATTTCAGAAGGAAGAAGAAGAGGAGGGGAAACTTGTGAAATGTTTTTCTTTATAAAATGATTCTTCGTAGAAATCTAAAATATAAAAAATATGATGTATTGAATATGAAAAAGTTAAACGTCAGCTTACCAAAGGTTTAACTTCGTGTAGTTTCCAAATTGATTATGGCTCTACTGCACGAACTATTAAGTTTCTAGGACCTACTATTCGGTCAATAACAGGATTTGCCATTTTCCAAAAGCCAAGATAATGGTATGATAGAATACGACGTATCGCCAAATTGTACTATAGCATACGAAAACTGAAAAACCGGAATATAAGAATAATATAATAATGACTTTTACACAGTTTACCTCATTTTAAAATTTGTATAATTGCATACATACGTGTAGGTACTAGTTTGGCATCTTTTTTGCATGTTGGGGATATGTTCGGAAGTTTCTGTTTCGCTATATTTTCTGATTTGATCTACTTTATTAATAAGTTGTTTAAGAGGTCTGTTTGATGTTTTCATATATAAGTTTATTTTATGCATTGCGTTTTCAAACTTGATTGCGCTAAAATTATCGAGAGCTTCAAATTTTTGTAAATTTGTGTATCTTCTGGTAAGTGAATTAAATTATGTACATTATGATTGACATATTCCTTACCATAAAGAGCACCAAAATTTTCTATAAAGTAAGTTAACAATGTTTTGGAAAACTCGTTATATTTATTATATAAAGTTTCATCTACTGACATTCTAATGGCACAATGAAAGCTTAAGCAATGATTAAATTGATCTGAACTTAAATTTCTCTTAAACGCAATTGGTGTAGTATATAACAAAAATTGTCTTAATTCTATTCCCTGCCAACGATCCATTTCTAAAATTGATCGTGGAAGGCGATTAAATTCTTTTAGCATACAATTTCTAAATTCTCTTAACTGCTCACATACGTTTGATATATGTTGTTCAGTCATTCAAACTTCTCTGTTTCCCTTTACCTAAAAAATAATCAAACGTTTCACAACACCTAAGCATACTAAATACTAAATGCATGTAATCTAAGCAAGTATGTGAGACTAAGACAATTTCCAGCTGCGTCAATATGATATTAGTTTTATGAAGATTTTCATCAATATAGGTAGTTGAATAATTCTGTGTCCGTTATTAATGAAGTGGTTTCTCTAAATGTCATTCGATTTTTCTTCTACCTTACACTTTGTACAGGTATTGCAGCATTATGATTTTTTTATGTTCAAATAAATGCTTTTGCAGGAGCATCACAAGTCTTCCGGTTACCTCTGTCGCCATTACTTCAACAATTAGTTAATGCAGAGCTCTTATTGTGTCCATTTTAGCAGTTTTTAAATAGTTCAAAATAAGTGAAATGTCTTTTAACATTGTCATATTTGCATGCATTAATTAACAAATTATAAATTTTCTAACACCCTGTATGTAATTATGCTTTAATATAAAACGGTAAAATATTATAAAATGTTTTTATGGTGCTAAATAAAATTACAAAACGTTTTCTGAAATATTAAATTAAATTGGAAAGGAATGCAATGTGAATCTATTCAGCTTATATTTATGTTTACAAAAAAAAAACAGACGCCGAGTTAAATATTTGTCTATTACTTTTTGCGTGTCTGTGATGTCACGGCAGACGATGCAACTTACTACTGTCTCTACCTATTGCACTCGTGTACTGATTTATCTCTTTGATCCTTGTAAAATTTAAATAGGAGGTACGTACTCACTTTTGATTCTTCTGGAAATTAGGACCCTTCTAGTGGAATTATGAACTTCCTCTCCCGTTTTGAATAAATTCTTGAGTATTCGTCTTTTGTTTCTTAGTCCCATTGTTTGTGGGATTGATTATATGGAAATTAAACAAATCACTGGAGTTTATCTATTTAATGCTTAACTTTTACAATATACATACCTAAACAGATGTTTACCGCGTATGTACAACTTACTAGTACCACAGCTCGTGTTATAATGTGTTACTGCTAGTAGCACTGCTCCAAGGCAGCAAAATCACAATTCCCTCTTAATATTTTTATTAGAAGTTATTTGGAAGTTTCGATTCATATTTATGTAAACGTTATGTTTTAGACTAAAAATGAAGTCTTGTACACGACTGTGACGCTTGGTCACTATAGCTTTTAGCAACAACGTTAAATACACTTCCAATCGTCAAAGTGCACATTCAAAGTCATATTGAAGTTAAAATTCATACCTCCAGAAACGTTCTTTCTTAGTATAAAAGGGAAGTCGTACAAACTGACTATAAGGTCTCGTTTCTGACACTTTCAGGAATCACGTTGTATAAACTTCCAATATTAGAGGTGCAAATCAAAAGTTGATTGGAAGTTAACAGTATTACATATTAGAACGTTAGTTTTTACCCTAAAATGGAAGTTGTTTAAACGAATTGTGACGTTTCTTGCACAGTGGGTAACTAAATATAGAAGTGCATAAAGTAAAAACCTCTTGTTATAATACAGAATTTATATTCTCTTAGGCAAATATCTTTCAGGACATGTGATATATCACCCTTTACGAATTGATTTAAAATAGTAAAAAATAATTCAGAGAAAGAGTTAATGTATGTATGTATGTCATTTATTTGTTCAATTTTACATATTATAGAACACGTCAAAAAAGAAAATAGGAAATACACATTGTAATAAATAAATATATAATACTATCAAGTAAAAACATTTACATTTAGTTAAAAAGGAAATCTTTACAATCAAAGAAATCCTGCAAACTGTAAAATGAATGTCTATAAAGATGGCGTTCAAGAGCACTCTTAAATTTAATGTCACTTAGGTGACGTCATTCCGGCGGGGTGAAGTTATATATTTTTATTATTTGTTCCACTGCATTTTTCTGTATTTTCGAAAGTTTAGTTTGTGGTACTTTTAGGTAAATATTCTTCCTACCTCTCGTATCATATTGATGTGTAGGTATGTGCTTCTTTAGGAATCCATCACCATTCCTGCGAGCAAACAAAGCGCACTCAAGCACGTATAATCCAGTAAGTGAGTGGATCTTGTTTCTAATAAATATGTTCTTGCACGAGTCCTTACACCCCAAACTAAAAACACTGCGTATGCATCGCTTCTGTAGAACAAAAAGTCTGTCAATTTCCACACCACTACCCCAGAAAACTATACCGTATCTTACCGGGATTCCACATACGCCCGATATGCACTAATACCCGCTTCCAAGTTCACTGAAGTTGCAATAATTCTTAGCGCATAGCTAAAAGGAGACAATTTCTTCACTACGTATCGCACATGGTCTTTCCACAATAGTTGTGAATCCACTTCCAACCCAAGGAATGTTGGCGTTGAAGATGACTCAAGTAAATATATCATTCTTGTAAGTAATATCGAGAGTTTCTCGTCGTATCGTTGTGAAGTGAACTATGTTCGTTTTGCTTACATTTAGTTTTAAGCTATTTCTTTCCAACCACTCTTCAGCTGTCTTTAGAGCCCTAGCAACATCCTCCTTCAATTCAACAACATTAGGTGATCTCAGAGCGAGAGACGCATCATCAGCAAACATCGCGATGAAGGTAGTCATTACTTCTGGAAAATCATTCATGTAGACCAAAAACAAAAGTGGTCCGTGTATCGACCCTTGTGGGATACCTTGCAGTACAGTGTTCCAAGACGATCGCATCTCTTCTCCCTCGTTACTGTTACACACTGTTTTTTGTCGCTGAGATATGATTTCATCAGGTTCCAGGTGTTACCTCTTATTCCCAGTCTTTCAAGTATATCATGCTTTACGCTAAACGCTTTAGACAAGTCCATGAAAATGCCAACAACTTGTTCATTGTGGTTCCATCCCTCCAATATTTGACTAATAATTTGATAAATGGTCGTAGTAGTTAATTTCCCTTTTTGATAGCTGCTTGTATTTTCTGCTATCAGATCATATTTTCGGAAGAAATGCCATTAATTTGTTGTGTGTAATTTTCTCAAAGATCTTTGATCAATTTGATATGAGCGCTATTGGTCGATAATTAGTTAGATCACATTTGTCTCCTTTCTTATACATAGGTCTGATAATCGTTTTCTTAAGATGATTTGGAAAAAGTCCTTCCGTAATACATTTATTTAAGATTTCAGATAGGGGTTCAGCCAGATAGACAGCTGCTTGTTTCAGAAGTGCTACTGGCACATCATCATGTCTTGTGGCATTTGTGTTTTTAAGACCTAAAATTACATTGTAAACTTCTGCTAGATTTGTCGGTGATATGAAACATGTCGCGTCACCGCACTTTCCATTTGTTTGGCGACCTACTTCATCTTGATTTGTATCCTCGCACACCTTTAACAGATAATTATTTATGTAATTAACTGTTTGCTTGTTATTTTCTCCTATGCATATGTGATCGAGAATCGATAACTGGTTATCTTCAGTCTTAGTTATTGATTTAACTAGTTTACACGTTGCTTTCGTTTTATTATTCGACTTAAGAATATAATTTGTATTGTATTCCCTTTTTGCGCTTCTTATATGCTGTCCAACATATTCCGAATAGCTATTATATTCTTTTCTGGTTATTCTGTTTCTATAATATACACCAGGTGGCAAAATTATCAGGGACAGAATTTATATCTATGAATTTTCTAGTTCAAATTCTTTTTTTAGGAAATAAATTGGTCTTAATAAGACTTTGGTTTGCTATTGGTATCATTTTTATTATTTTGATAAGTGGCAACACTGACAGCATCATTTCTGAGACGGTTAAGTCAAAGACTACTCGTTATGGAGAGAAAGAGGTTGAATAAAGCTATTAAACCAATCCCGCACATACGAGAAAAAAAACAAGCTGAGCTAAAGACAACAAGGAAAAACGAGACCTCTCTGTTACATACTCAGAAAACACCTTCCGCCCCAACGACGAACTAGAAGTAATAGATTAAACGGAAGTTATGCAAGAAATTACAGAAATAAAACTAGTTACACCTAACGAAGGAGCTGAAGAAATCAAAATAAATATCAAAACTAAAAAGGTTCAAGCATTTTACCTAATTAGGTACTAGAAAAATTTTAAAGAAAATTAAAATTATCTAACCTAATTCATGCGGAATTCAGGCTACGGTAAACCATATAGTTATTGGACGCCTAAGGAAAGTTTTGGAATCAAACTTCAAAAGCAGATATTTGAAATTTTTTCCTTGCATAAAAGAAATACTGGGAAGCAGTTAAATGTATCTAGTTTCACGTGATATGAAATATTTGTGTGCAGTATTTTTGTAAGGAATCATATAAAAAAAATAGGTTTCATGTGTAAAAAAATCAGTCATTGGACAATTTATGCATTTATTGGACAATGTTTGTACAGTTATGGGACAATTGCATTAATGGGCAATTATAGGTATATAGGTATTCTTTATAGTCGTAACTTGTGGGATTCTAATTTATATAAATTGAATAGCTGATCTACATCGTCGCCAGTATACTGCTCAACTTCTGTAACATTATCCGTTTCGCACGTTTTTGCAGTAGGAAAAATTCTTTGAAATTGCTCCTCCTCGTTACTATTATCTTCCATTTCTTTCAGTAAACTAGAACATGTTTCACTATAGGGGTCACATTCGCTTTCTTGCTTATAACATACAGAAATGTGGATTCGATGTTTTTGTGGAACACAGCTCTTATGAAAGCGTTTATTACATTCGTCACATGTCAGGAATGAATTACACTTTATACACTTTTTACATTGATTGCATGTGTTAAGGTTTCTACTTGTTTTGGCGTAATTAGCATTCTTTTCCCGTTTAGTATCTTCACTTGATATCCTGATCAATCCTTTCTACCTGCAGCATACCTCCAGAACTTAAATTATGGTTTGACTCACTGCTTTGCAGCATATTTTTATTCTGCGTTTTCATATCTTGTCTTTCGTCAATTATTAGTTCTTCCACCTTTTCGACTCCTATAATGGCCTTAGCAAGTGATCCCATGTTGTCTATATGTCGATCCATTTTGCCGCTCTCCGCTAAAAATGCATCCACGTCTGCATTTATTGAATTACTGTCAATACTATTACGCTGCTGCGGAGCGGATTCCGATGAAAGTAGTATATTTTCAATAATCTGTATTTTCTGAGGAGTAACTTCAAATTTCTGAGACGGAACTGTGAAGTGACGACATATATGGTACGCATCTATGCAATGCGGACTTAATTGGTCTAAATGCCGAGACATCGGTAGGTTGAAGAATACGGGTAGCATTCGGATATAATGCTATAATTTCTATTTGAAGCTGATTACATAGTATACTTAATTCAAGAGTTAGATGCGACTTGTGGTCATCCACAAATAGGATTACAGGTAAATGAACGTTTTTTTCTAACAGATGTGGATAGAAGACATTCGCTACATATTCGTAAAATGTTTCCGCAGTCATCCACCCACTTTCACTGCGACCTATAGCCCACGAAGGGTTAATTGATATTTAAATTTTCTCTGGTATTCGTTTGTATGGGTGCACAATCATGGGGCAACATATAGTACCGTTGGCAGAAAATGTGGACACAACTGTTATGGTTTCTTTTGGTGAACCTTGTTCTACAGTGTAAACATTTTTAGAACCTTTAGCAGCGTAAACTTTCATAGTTTTGGGACAAATCTGGAAGTCCGTTTCGTCTCCATTATAAACTCGAGATGGATCTTTGATGACATTGCCTAGATTTTTCTCATTAATGTACAATTCTATTTCAGAAAACCATTCCCTAATGTCAGTTTCAGATACGCAGGCACTAGCACTAGTCACTTCCTCGCTGGTTCTCTCGGTAACTTCGGGATGCCTTCTCAGGAAAGCTTTAAACCATCCATCTCCGGGTCTGTTGTATTTAAACGGGGTTTGTCTAGGATTTTCTATGAGAAATTGCTGAACACTGGTTCCTTTTTCCTAGGAAACCCTCTTTTGGCAAGATCTAGTATCCACTTGGATAAAGTATGTTCTTCTCCTTCCGTTGATATATGGGGAGTCTCTGTGGTCAGGGTTTTTTTAATTTAAATTCTATTGAAGATCTAGATATGCTATACTTGTTTGAAGCACTTCTGTAGGTCGCAAGGCCGCTTTTTACATCCTGCACAGCCTTATCAATTAAAGCGGGACTATAGCGCCCCTTCTTCGGCATTTTAAAGACTGTAACCAATATAACATATGTTACTGGACACTTACGACAGTTATCAGACAGTCCAATAACTGCAAACACTCATCCAAAACTTAGAATTAAAAGATACGTACATAGGAAATTTAATGATTTGAAAAAGAATGACATTACATGAAACATGCAATAAATTCAGTTATCGGACACGTGTCCAATAAATAAAATAACATATTATTTCTTACAGCTATTGGACAGAGAGAAAATGTGTTTTTTTATGTTAGAAACTAATAAATAAAACCAATAATTTTTCATTAGTTATACCTCTTTAAAACAACACAACAATTTTTCATAAACAGCAAGATTTTAAAATATTTACTTCACTGGAGATTACAAACTTTCTTAAGAGATCGGCTAAGAATACAACAAACATCAGAGTGACTGTTTGCAACTGACTATAGTCTTACAGGTTTCTGTAAATAATTAAATCATTTCCAGCTTCTGTTAAACTACACTAGAGGGATTTATTGCACATGAAAATCAAGAATTTACCGCTATCATGAACCTTACTAAATGAACAAACAAGGTCGTTGTTCAATAGTGTATGGTTTACCCTAAATATCTACCAATATTATGCAAATCTAAAGAAATGATAGTGGTACCAAAAACAAGAAAACTTATAAATGAAATACAATTATTGCTGCTAATGATCTCTCAAAAATTTTCGAAAACTGTTCTTGAGAAGAATAAAAGATACTGATTCCCAATCACCAATTTAGTGTCCGTAATAAACATGCAATGGTCGCTCAAGCACATCGAATTAAAAAATAAAATATACTCAGCCATATTTCTGGATATGACCCAAGCGTTCGTCTGTCATAAAGAACAAATAATGAAATGAAAGAGATGCCCGCCAGGTGCAGTACGTGCAACTTCCTTTAGAATTCCACATGTTACAGCAAACCTTAAAAGTTAAACAACAAAACGAATACTCTGGTCTTAAAACAATAAATGCACCTTTGCTCCAGACAGCATGCTGGGACCAGTACTTTGCCTGTTATGCACTTGTAACATTCTAGTAGCAGAAAACATCAAACTAGTTATATTTACAGATGAATAGGTAGCCCTTGCCGAAGAAAACACATAGAAAAAAATGAGGTGTGGCCACCACACGACTTTCTTATACGTATGAAAGTGTTACTTCCGGTCCAAATTTTGAAATTTCATTTATACAAAAAATATTCCAAATCCAACTCTAAATACTTTTATACTCTTCATAAATATACATAGAATGCATAATTTACGACATATTTGCAAAAAATCGTTATTCGGTAAGAGTAAAAGAGATACTTCCGGTGCGAATTTTGAAATTTTTTTTATACAAAAGATATTAGAAATTAAGTTGTAAATACTTTTATATTCGTAGCGTACCTGTCTAAAAAGCATGACTTGCAAAATATTTGCAAGAAACTGATTTTCGATAAGAGTAAAAGACCTACTTCCGCTAGGAATTTCGAAAAACCTTTTTAATAAAATTGTTCACAATTTCAATTCTAAGTACATATGAATTCCTTATAAATTTGTTTAAACTTAGTAATTCTCGAAATATTTGCAAAATTCGATTTTTTCACCGAAGTAAACTACTACTTCCGGTCTGCTGATTTTGCTCAAAATCTAATCAGTTCTCAAGAGGGAGGTTATATTCGTAAATACAAAATTTGGAATTGATATCTGTAGCGGTTTGACCGCTATCGTGGTCACACACACAGACACACACAGCCACACACACAGAGAGACAGACACACAGACATTTCGAAAATTTTCATCATCACAATACTTCCTTATACTAGGTATAAGAAAGTAAAAAATGAGGTGTGGCTACCACACGACTTTCTTATATGTATAAGCGTTTCAAATTATAGAATGTTAAGAATTTTTTTTACCAAAATTATTCAAAATCCTATTATATGTACTTCTATTCTCTTAATAAATCTCTATAGAATGCATACTTTGCAAGATATTATCAAAAAAATGAGGTGTGGCCACCACACGACTTTCTTATACGTATGAGCGTTTCAAACTATACAATTTTAAGAATTTTTTTATACAAAACTTATTCAAAATCATATTCTAAGTACTTTCATTCTCTTAATAAATCTCTATAGAATGCATACTTTGCAAGATATTCGAAAAAAAGTGCTACTCGCTAAGAGTAAAAGTGCTACTTCCAGTCCGAATTTTGAAATTTCATGTATACAAAAAATATTGCAAATCTAACTCTAAATACATTTGTACTCTTAATAAATGTATATAGAATGAATAATTTGCAAAAAATCGCTATTCGGTAAGAGTAAAACTGTTACTTCCGGTCCGAATTTTGAAATTTTTTTCACACAAAAGATATTGAAAAGCATGTTTTAAATACTTTTACACCCGTAACGTACCTGTCTAAAAAGCTTGACTTGCGAAATATTCGCAAAAAAACGATTTTTGATAAGAGTAAAAGACCTACTTCCGGTAGGAATTTCGAAAAACTTTTTAAATAAAATTGTTCTCAATTTTAATTTTAAGTACATATGGATTCTTTATAAATTTGTTTAAACTTAGTATTTGATGAAATATTGGCAAAATTCGATTTTTTCACTGAAGTAAACTGCTACTTCCGGTCTACCGATTTTACTGAAAAACTAATCAGATCTCAAGAGGGAGATTATGCACGTAAATACAAAATTTGGAATTGATATCTACAGCGGTTTGACCGCTATCGTGGTCACACACACACACACACACACACAGAGAGAGAGAGAGAGAGAGAGAGAGAGAGAGAGAGAGAGAGAGAGAGAGAGAGAGAGAGAGAGAGAGAGAGAGAGAGAGAGAGAGAGAGAGAGAGAGAGAGAGAGAGAGAGAGAGAGAGAGAGAGAGAGAGAGAGAGAGAGACATTTTTTAAAAACCACTTTTTCGGTATCAGGGGACTTCAAAACGTGGACATCTGCAAAAATCTCGAGGTCGAAAATTTTCGTCATCACAATACTTCCTTATACTACGTATAAGAAAGTAAAAGTGCTCCTCGCCTAGAGTAAAAGTGCTACTTCCGGTCCGAATTTTAAAATTTCATATATACAAAAAATATTGCAAATCCAGTTTTACATACTTTTGTACTCTTGATAAATATATATAGAATGCATAACTTACGACATATTTGCAAAAAATCGCTATTCGATAAGAGTAAAAGTGGCACTTCCGGTCTGAATTTTGAAATTTTTTTTATACAAAAGATATTGAAAATTATATTTTAAATACTTTTATATCCGTAACGTACTTGTCTAGAAAGCATGATTTGCGAAATATTCGCAAAAAACCGATTTTCGATAAGAGTAAAAGACCTACTTTCGGTAGGAATTTCGAAAAACTTTTTAGATAAAATTATTCTCAATTTTAATTTTAAGTATATATGAATTCTTTATAAATTTGTTTAAATTTAGTAGTTGACGAAATATTGGCAAAATTCGATTTTTTCGCTTAAGTAAACTGCTACTTCCGGTCTACCGATTTTACTGAAAAACTAATCAGATCTCAAGAGGGAGATTATACACGCAAATACAAAATTTGGAATTGATACCTACAGCGGTTTGACCGGTATCGCGGTCACACACACACACACATACACACATACACACAGACACACAGACACACACACAGACACACAGACACACAGACATTTTTTAAAAACCACTTTTTCGGTATCAGGGGACTTCGAAACGTGGACATCTGCAAAAATCTCGAGGTCGAAAATTTTCATCATCACAATACTTCCTTATACTACGTATAAGAAAGTAAAAACTGCCAGTCTCTAAATTGCAACGTAAAAGCATGGACCATGCGATAGCGTATAAAAATAAACTAAAATAAATGAACTGGAATACAAAAAAAATATTTTATAGTGGTATTCAGTAATAAAATAATTCAAAACACCTAGATAAATGGGTCTTAGACTAGATGCTAAACTTAAATGGAAGTAACGCAGGCAAAGAAAAGTGAACAAGTAAAATTGAAATATATGAAAATGTGTCGGCTGTTCGAAAGAAATTTTCACTTGTCTATTGTAAACAAAGTATGAACATACTGCCTAGAGCTGTAGGTCTGTAGTAGAGAAAGCAAATACAATTGCTTCCAAGTATTTCAGCTCAGAGTCCTAAGAAACATTGTTAATGTTCCTTGGTATGTTCGAAATAAAGATCTTCAACGAGAACTGCAGTAGAGAACAGTTAAAAAAGAAATGAAGAAAATTGCCAGAAGTCATGAGGAAAGACTTCATAAACATACTATTTTGGAAGTGCATAACTTGTAGGCATTCAAGTTAGTGCGACGACTTAATAAGAGAACCAACAGATTTATAAATTTTTAAGTTTTTTTTGATAAAATTTTTAGGAATTTAATTATTTTATTGCATAGATGAAAATTAAACTTTGCAGAATGATATGATAATTGAATCAAGTAATTTTAACATTCCTGTTTTTACAAAAAATAAATACAATTTTTCTGCAAAGCTTTATTTTTACTTATTTTCTTAAAGTGGTTGTTATAAATGCCAACAAAAAAAGCTGAATACAAGTGTATTATTCATACACTACAGCAAATTCATGTGTATCAGTCATCATTAATTTTTACACAAAATAAAGGAAAACAATGAAGTTTATAAGTCAATTTTTAATTCAATCACAAAATTTACGTGATGATTACTTTTGTTAAAATATTCGTGTTAATTAAGTCTGTATGTCAAAGTGTATATCTCAACATAGAATTAAAAACAAGAACACAAATAGGAATTTAATATTTTTACATCAATGCATATACCGTTCCTTCAAATACTTTCCTCATTAGAGAAAGCCATGCTTTTTTGTAATGGTTGGTGATATTGGATAATTTTGATAGTTTGGTTATGTCATGTAAATAATAACTGGCGTCTATAATCTTAATTTAAGTATGGCAATTGTCAGAAATTGGAGTTTTCAAAAGCTTAGCACGTACACCAACATTGATTACTTAAAAAACTTAAAAAATAGCCTACTCTAATGAGGAATGAGGAACCCAAGTATTAAATACAATAGTTATATGTACTTGCATTTCTAAGTTAAAAATTGCATAACAAAAGTACAAGTCGAAATATAATGCAGCCTAAAATATGAATGTTAAATTTGCTTGTGTTTACAAAGCGTCAATTTATTTGTTTGTTATAAGTCGAATGAAATGACCGATATTTAAATTTCATAATATAATATAACTTCACATAATTCCAATAAGCACCGACAGATCAATGCAGTAGTTATATTTTCACCACTTAATTAGTTCAAAATCCACTGGAATCAGACTACCTATCATTTGTTTCTGTTTATCTGTCAATTTGATGTAACACATGCGCAGAACAGACTTGGGACTAAAAGTTACACATTATCAAGATAAGCACACGTAATATGTATATTAGTGAAAAAACATTAAATATTCATAACCAAATATACATGATCAAATATTACATATGTGAATAAATCTGATTGTAATACTCTAGACACAGGATGTTAATATTGCTTCATAATAATTGATATATCACAGATTTTAGTTATTAATATAAGGAGAATATTATGCGATTTATAATAGTGGAGGACACTGGTAGGTGACGAGGTGAAGTCGAGTCCATGGCTGTCCAGGGGACGAGATGGTTTGAATTGCTGATATTCAAATTATATTGAAAGCTTTATCGCATCATCTCAATAATTTTATTATGATCACTATCGATTTTTTAGGCATGAAAAGTGTAAGGACAGATTTTAGATTTACTAAAAAATCAATGTAATTCCTACATTTATATCACGTCTTGGACGATAAAAACAAGAGAGCATATAAACAAATGTCTTTTTTATAAAAAAAATACGTTGTTGTTAGCACTTTTGCTAGAAATCATGAAAAATGATATTCCTGAAAGCATTCTAGAGGTAGCGAACAGTGGAAGATTGGATTTGCTGCCAGAGAAATCAAAAATATCACGAAAAAGAATATCATCTGTTTTGTGAGTGGTGAGACGGAGAACAACTTCAAAGTGCTGCAGAAACGAAGTATGGTGATTTGATAAGATTTATCAAAAAGAAGAATGTTGGATATAGAGTTAAAAAATCTTAAATATTCACAAGAGAGTAAGTTGATAAATTTATGTGTACAGCTCCTGATGAGGTATTTTTTTATTATGAAAGTAGCTCTTCTGATTGGAGTTGGTGGAGTTTGTTGAAGTAATGAATTAGGGAAAATTTCCATTGACGATGTTGACATTGTAGAGAGAAAGATTGTCATTCCCGTTCCCGACTCAAAAAATCACAAGGAAAGATTTTTTGCCCTCGTTTCCATGGGTAATATTAATTATTCTTCTTCTTCTACTACTTAGAGATCTGTCGATCTGTTAATTCTGAAGTTGCCCCTGCGTCTTTTCCTGAGAGGTAGATAGCCAGCTATCTGTCCATTAATTATTAATATTAATATTAATTCCATGTTGTTATTTAAGAAATATGTAGCATTAGGGCCCTCACATGTTACCACTAAAAGACTGTTTATCTAGTACAGAAATGGAAAGTGTACGATTCAGACCCTATCTATCCATTTCTTATCTAAAATACTTGAGAAAATCGCTATATTTCTCAACTTTGAAAATCCATCTATATATACCGGTCTCTGTACTGGAAGATCATCAGGAACTTTGCTTGTTAACGTCGGCGAAGACATTTTAGATTTGCAAGAATTGGGTGAATGGGAGGCAAGCAAATTTTCCAGAGGGTTTTTAGAAGAAAACCTGATTAAGAAAGGTTCAATTGCGCAGAAGTTCCAGGTCGGGAACGTTTCAATAAGCAAAGTGTCAAATACTAAGGAATCATCAATTGAATGTTTACTATATGCAAATAGTAAAGGTCTAGTGATCGCACACACATATCTTTTACATTTAATAACTCCAACAAAATAGATATTCATGTTCAAAAATAAACTTGTATTATAGTTTTCTATCTACCTAATAAATTATGAGTTTGCATCTAACGTATTATGAGTAACCAAGATTAGTAATATTATAGTGTCAATAATTATCATTTATAATTATACGCGAGCTTTCTTTTTTCCGGATAAATTTTCACTTTTAACGAAAATTTTTGTTGCTAGATAACTGTACGAAACAAATTGCCTGATAAAACGACGAGTCCGAAGTCTATGGTCCGAAGGACGAGTCGTTTTATCGAAGAGACAATTTATTGAGTTCAATTACCATTTAGCAACTAAATTTGAGTTTAAAAATGGAGAATTTATTCGAAAATAAAAAGAAAGCTCGAATGTATTTCGGTTAAATAATTTACTAAATGTGTAAACAATTACTGAAAAATTTATTACATAGTAATCATACTATTTAAAAATACAGTTATTAAAAACACAGTTCTTATACATTTTGTGAAGATTACTTACAATGAGTTTGCAAATTTTGTCATAACAGCACTTCACAACGAACACAATGATGATAAAGTAAGCAAATTGAAGTCGGGTCAACCAAAGATAAACAACTTTTTTGCCGATATAAAAGTTAAAGAAAACTTTTGTCGCTGTCAAAGTTACAAAAAATTCCGACATATAGGTTTTTTTACACGTACATTAAATTATGCGCTTTCCTTTTACTAGAGATCTGAGCTGAGCTAAAGTGATGTGAGTGTCTGCTCACTTGAAGTGAGATTCTCTCACTGGGTTAAAAGATTTTGACAAGTGAGATTTTAAACTTGTCTTACTTGTCATTACAACCGTAATAGTATATTACATACCGAGGTGGAAAGTGTTTCATTACTGTCGAGAGATTCGCGTCTCGGTTAACTTTATCTCGAGACAGGAATGAAACTTTTCACCGAGGTTTGTATACTATTTTATTTACAATCATAATTATATTTATTTGTGATAAAAATTCCGGTAAAAGTTTTGACATATTGAGTTGTCAGATTTGTGATGATCTAGCGTAAACGTCAAATAAATATACGCCACATTTTTCCGGTGAATAAAATATAAAAGACATGTTGAGTAGTAAAGCCTTCAAGGTCTGCACTCCACTTGAACTGAGGGAAACTGTCCTCCCCTAGCAATCCAGATATCTTGGCTCGAATGGAGAGGACAAGAAATCACTATTTCATCATATCAGCAATAGCAGGGCGGCCTATCTACATGTATTCAAGCTTCCAATAATTCTAATGTAACAATTAATTTTATTTACAACCATACAATTAATAATTATTTGTGATAAAAATTCCGATAAGGTTTTGACATATCGAGTTGACGGTTTTAAATTGTGATTGACATTGAGGTTAAGAAACGAGGGCAGTAGTAGAGGGCGGGAAGTAAATGAGGGTAGTAATAAGAGGGCGGGGAGTAAACGTGAACAAAGTCACACTTCCCAACTTTTAAAAAGTCAGAAATGCCAACATTACGCGTATGGTTGTAAATAAAATTAATTTTTAATTTTATATCATAAGTACATATCAAGCAACCGAAGCAATGCCTGGCATGTCCAAATTTCAGATTATGTTTATAAGTTATTTAATGCCTTGTTATAATTGTTTCAAAAACCTAACCAGGTAGCAAAATTATAGGAGTTAAGTGATGCTACCAATTTCTGCGAGTCGTCTGATTCTATCACCTTTATCATTCATAATCCACACATTTTTAGTTCGCTGAATTTCGTACATACTTTTCCGTGTAGGTAATCAAATAACATAACCCTATTTTCACCTACTTTTAAATGCATTTGTTACCAACACCACCAAGTGATATTTAAATCTCAGTAGTGAGGATGGTTCTGACCAACCTCAGAATCGGTAAGAGGGGAGGTAAAAATCTCACTTTGTCTCAGTCAGTTGATTACAAAAGGAACGCGTCAAAATATAATCTCAGCTAAAGTGAGGTGATATTATCTGATATTTATGTCAAAAGGAAAGCCCTTAATAATATCAATAAATGTTTAACATAAACTTAATAGATGATGATGCAATAAACAACATAAAATTAAAACAAAATGTGTCAAATGCAATGAGCGTTTATTGAATTTAAATATATATTTATTGTCAGAGTTAGTTATGTTTTTTAAGTATTTTGTCATGGTATGCCTTCGAAGGATCTTGCTTGCTGACCTCTGTTTTCCTCTCTACATGACCCGGTTTAGCTAAGCTCCACACGATACTGTCTTTTCTTCTAATTTCCATTGCTTTCTTTTCGAATAACCAATTATAAAGGTCTCCAGAATTACGTGACACTGTCTCATCCTTTTTTTCAAACTGCACGACTCTTCCCTCGTTTCCAACATTAATGTTTCCAACACTCTTCGAAATGGTTTTCACATCAGTTTCGACAGGACATGTATTGTCGACGGAACTCTTGCTGTTTTTAACTGATTTTAATACGTCGTTTATAATACTGTCCAATATTTGAACTCCATCCACAAGGTTTTGGTTTGAATCTTCTTCGGTTATATTATTAGATGATAACTTTTTCTTCAGAAGATTGCAAATTTCGATCCTCTTGTCAAGATACTCCTGTTTTGCTTTCCAAAATTGCTTTAGCTGTTCGTGTTTCTCCTTCCTACATTTTAAAGCTTCGAGCTCCTCTTTGTTAAATGAAGAGGCAATGCTAGCTTGGCTAAAAGACTGATTGGATAATTTCTCACTTATTTGCAGTACCTTGGAATTGCAATAGTTCTTCAAGCAAGTTAATGTCGGTGCTTTCTTCAAGGTCCAATCTCGAAAAGAATCGCTTACTTTTTTACCCATCTTCAAAGCTGTCATCAACTCACAAGATATTTTACTATCGATTACTCGTGGGAAGCATTTATCTGTTTCGCTCTCAGATGAATTGTCTATCACAAAACCCTGTTTCGGTTTCCGCTTCAATTGTTTCAATTTTTCTGAAATTTCAGTGTATTTTGGCATTGGTATGTTATATATACCCAATGATGCGTCCTTTTTCATCATTTCCCTTCTCTCTTTGATAATTTTTTGAATTTTAACACGATTTTCTTGTCTAATTTGCTCTAGACGCCTCATCTTTTCTTCATTATTCTGCCTTGCATTTTCTAATAGTGCCGCTAATCGTTTATTCATTATTTCTTTTTGGATTCTCTTGGCTGTGGCCACATTGGTATGTAAACTATTTGAAGAAGTTCGTTGAACTCTTTCTATAGTTGTACTTTCCTTCGCCCGTTCCTCTAAATTCTTCGCCATGATAGCTTCCCTTTTCTGTTTTATGTGAAAAGGTAGTTCTTTTAACAAGTCAATATTAGAAGGAGCAGTAGCGTTAGTGACTTGCAATGGTTTACATTCAATTACGTAATGATTTACTAGCTTAGGTTTAAAACTAAATTTTTCCTTTTGTTTTAGGAATGTTTCAACCTTAGGTACCCTTTTGGTGTTGCTCACAGGACTTTTACAGCAGTTGTTGTCTTGTTCATTTTTATCGTCCGCGTCACTAGTATCGGTGTATATTTTTGCTGCGCGAAGTTTCTTTTTATCCAATTTTCGTTTGAGCTTTTTCTCTTTTGTCTTTGCTTCTGATGCCAGTCTACCTGTTAGTCTCAACATACAAATATCTTGCAGTAATTGACATGCGATAAAATCAATATTATAGTTATATGATTCAGTCTTTGGTTTTGCAGATGATTTAGGAACTTCATTGTTTGAGATAGTACTAACATCTTCTAGTATTTTGTTGGTGTTAATACTATGTTCTTCTTTATTTGGAATATTTTGCTTTATAGGTCCCATTTTGAAATTTTTCATCTTGATGTTGTGTTTTTCAGTTGTGCTGTCAACCAATACAAAATTTGGTTTGTTTCCTCTAATATTTGGTTCCAACTTTGGCTTGAAATTACCAGTTACCTCCGCAGATTGCAATACAACCATTTTATTAGATAATCCTTCATTTTTCTTATGACTTTCTTGCATTTTTTGGTTTATAAATCTTTCCATTCTTCTATTTGTGTTACATTTTAGATAACGATTATTTTTGTCTATCGTTTTCTTAACGTGGAGCTCCTTCTCGTAATTAGCGTTATTTTTGTCTATCGTCTTCTTAACGTGAAGTTCTTTTTCGTGATTAGCGTTATTTTTCTCAATCGTTTTCTTAACCTGAAGTTCCTTTTCGTGATTAGCGTTATTTTTGTCTATCGTATTCTTAACCTGAAGTTCCTTTTCGTGGTTAGGGTTATTTTTTACTTTGTTACTTCCATCTTCCTTTGATATTACACTATTCGACAAATCCTTTCCTTGTTTACCATTATTTATTAATTTGTTACTGGTTCCTTCCTTTAAAACTACAGTCCTCACGTGACCTTTCTTGTTTACTTTTTGCAGTTTTAAATTCTCAGTTTTTTTAGGTATCGTCCTTGTTTTCAATTTTTCCATTGTGCTGCTTACTGTTACTGTCTCGTCTGTTATATGTTGAATTGCAGTATTATTTCTCGTACTACCTTTCATATTTTTGTTTTTAACATACGCCCTACTAAGATTTTCTTGTAAGAAGTGCTCGTATGTAACTGGTCCCTCTTTACCTTGAGCTTTATTGATTGGATTGAGATTCTTTATGCTAGTTTTCTGTGGAGAATCTACTTGTTTCACATGCGATCTACATTTTTCTATAAGCGGTTCTAGTACTTTCACTTTATCTATCGATTTTACATCCTTATTAGATGTGTCTATATATACCTTTAAATCATTATCTGTAGATAATGGTGTTTCAATTTTCGTAAAATTCTTTTCAATTCTACTTTGTATATCTGGAAAAGCAACTTGTTTACCGAATTGTGGAGTCAACATGCATATTAGTGACAGACCAGCCAATGATAGAACTGCTCCAACAACTGTCATAGTTGTTAAATTGTCAGCTTTAGATTTCTTATACTTACGCTTCTTGCGTTTTTCATTACTACATAATATCCGCTCCCAACATTCTGCTCTGTCAAAACACTCGCTGTCAAGTGACACTTCTTTCCCAATTAAGTATTCGTCAAGCGGTTCACAATCATGTTTAGAATTATCTTCCTGTTCATCTATTTCTGACAAGAACTCAGCTGAACACGAGGAAGCACTACTTAAAGATTCCAGGTCATCCTCGTGATTTATTTCATTTTCGTGCGGTATTATTTCCGGCTTTTCCGCAGCAGATTCATTTTCCTTAATCTCCAAATTCTTTTCCTGTTGTTCGGGTCCCGATGATGTTACACTTTCAGTTATGTCTTGGTCTTGTTTTTTCGACGATCTGTCATCATCTCCGCCGACTTCCTCTGTTAGAAGGGTCCACGAAGAATTACTATCTACGTCGGAATCACTGTCCTTTTTACTTAGTTCACTCATTACAAGAATTTAACCTGTTTCACTAAATTTTAACTGATGTAATCAATCCACTGAGGATTTTGAAATTGCTGAATGGTGTTTATTTTCAAGTTTGACAGTGATTGTTGTTTTATTTTGTCAACCATGGCATACTCGTAGATATATAAAATATTTATTATGATTCTTTTCATTTATTTGCATACAGTTCAGACAATATTTAATTAGTATATCAGTTTAATCAGATTAGTACACCGTTTTATCAAGAAAAAAGAAATCTAAAGATAAATATTTTTTTTAATGTTTAAATTAATGTATGTCGTAAAGTAATTAGTAGTTACTTGTTAAGAAAAAATACAATTTTATGTCAAATATGACATTTCTGTCTTTAGTATGTGATTGCTTGTTCTAACACAAATTATGAATGGTGAAATTGTATTTTACCGTGCAAAATTTTATACAAACGTCAAACAAGAGAATTCCGCATTTATTATCTGCCACACTCACTGTACAGACGATTACTTAAATGGAATTTTCCAGAATAAGTTAATTTACTCGTAAATATTGCCCTACGCATAAGTAAACAAACAAACTATTCATGTTATCGCATTTACTAATGTCTATTAGCAAATTGTAGGTTATTATCAATCCGTCCTTTAATAATACTGAATTATTTGTTATACATTCTACCATTTGACAGATACCCACAAGTACCCACATAATGGCCGATTTGGTTTCTATTGATTTCCTATCTCTTGTCACCATTATCGCTATAAATGCATTGTATATAAAACCAATTTAACATCACCCTTTTACAAAAGAAAACAGAACTAAAGTTTAGATATCATGTGTGGCCATAAATAATCACTCCCCATGAACATAAGTACCTAATTGTTTGTGTTTGACACTTGTCAAACGCAATCCTACAAATAGGAAATCTGGATATATAAATGTAAGTGAAGCGAACAGGGGGGCGTAACTTAAATTAGACCTTTGTAACTATAGCATTTGTTACCTGCAAACCTCAACAGATGACTCTGATTAGTATTGTCATGTAGATTACTAAATTACCTCTCTATACTTTACCGCCTTTCTCGTATTAATTTTGGATGCAGTTGAATTTTAATTAGACAGTTTCGCATAAGTGTTCACTTATTCATATTTTAATATTTTGTTGTGTTTAACTGAAGTTTTGGCTTATTTTGTTTGACAGATTTGAGATATATCACATTTGTCACATTGCCGAAATTTTAATTTAATGTATAGATACGGCCACCAAGATTTCAGCCAAAGCTTTTTATAGTTTTTCGAAAAAGCTCTTATACCTTGTCTCAGAATAAGAAGGAGTGATTCAAATATCGCGCCAAAATGGCGTATGTTTTTAAAGTATTTCATTGGTTCTTCCGTAGGCAAGTTTAACATGGGAAAATAAGTTTGACAAAACGTCATTTTATGTTTATAGCCAAGCCATAACCTAGAATCTTACATTTTTACTTTGGTTTATTATACTTTATTGTGTTATTAAATAAAATCCATACTTTTATGTACAACATGAGTAATGCGTTGATCAGACGAAATGGAAATTTCAAAACATGTATAGTGTTTTATAAAACTACAAAAATTGAAGAGAATTGTAAATATGTTAATTAAGAGGGGCCTTTACCTACAAATAGAAACGTATGCAACTTATATTACTTGCGGGACGAGTAGACGCAAGGGGGTGTGAGTGGGTGGAGCTACACGTTATGAGGTTGCGATCCGAACGCTTCGGTTTTATTCATAGACTAGCTGTCCATCAATCTCTTCGAGCTTGAATCACATTTCGCGTCCGCTTACAGTTGTATTACCGTTCCCTGTAATACGCCAAAAAATCATTTTTGATTTTCTAAGCTATTGGCACACCTTGTATAGACGTATATTTTTGTCCACGAACTACTGTCACGGTGACAGGTGGAACGGCAATTTAAAGAATCTTAACGTCAGTCTGACTTTTCGTTGTTGAAGTTTGAAATTTAGATGCTATTTAGCGTAATACCAATACTTGACACTAAAAGATTCATAGTGTTATTAGTTTTACACAATGAAAGGACTAAATCATTATTAAAAAAGTAATATCAGATTTATTTTAGTTTTGCATAATTTAATCTGTCAATTATCATGGTCCACAAACGTTATTTCTGGGCCGTAATATTTAATAATAATCATACATCTTTTGACATACCTTTTGAACTTTGTTATAATGCAAATTTGTGAACAATGCATGTCCATTACACAGAAGAATCAAGTTTTAAATAAAATGTTGGTATAGAATAGTATGACTTATTAATTTTATTTATAATAGTGAATTTATAACTGGCTTCCATATTAATAAATTAGTTTCATTTGTCTGCTCTGAAATTGTTCCTGTCAAAGTGAGTTTGCAGTGGCATTGAGTCGTCGCCTGTAGATCGTGCTCTGGCTATGTCGGTTGCTGAGACGATCCTATTATAATTTAAATATTTAGTAGTGACTCTGGTTAGTTGAACTAAAAACAATAACCAAAAATAATACAGATCGACGTTGGAACATCTGTGTAAACATTTTGCTTACACACACTGTAAAAAGAATATAATTCGTAATTGTTGGATCATTTTGTGATTCTTATTAAGTATTTAAGAAAAAATAACGCAAAAAGGTAGTTCATGATTACAACCAATCCATCGAAATAAGAGCCACCAGCCTGGGACACGATCATCATGAACCATTATCAGAATGTTTGATTAAAAATTTGATTTAATGGTGTATTTTCAAACATATCCCATTAAATGATTGAACGCTGCCCATACTTCAAACTTTCTACTGATAATCAAATTATTTAGTAGTAGTAATTGTTGAATTAGACTGGAATATTTACTTTAGTAAATTGAATAGTTTCAAAACATTTGTCATTACATTGGAATTTGATTCGTCTGTCACCTAGAAATAATAATATAAATCATATTTTAAGGTAATTGTCTAATACCGTGCCTTCAAATACTTTCCGCATTAGAGTAGACTGTTTTTGAAGTTTTTAAGTAATCAATGTTGGTGTACATGCTAATTTTTTGAAAACTGTAAATTCTGACAGTTTTCATACTTAAATTCAAATTATAGACGCCTATTATTATTTATATGACATAACCAAACTATTAAAATTATGCACTGTCACCAACCATTAAAAAAAAGCATGGCCGTCTCTAATGCGGAAAGTATTTGAAGGCACGGTATATAGGCAAAACTAAAATGGATCTGATAGCACTTTTCTCATTAATGTTTTAGTCATTTCGCTGTATAAAATTTGAAACTTCATATCTTTTTGTGTCAAGGTCTACAATAAATATCGATGAAGCTTAAAAACATGAACAATGAAATATCAGACAGATGTCAGGGTGTTTAACCTTTTTTTTTGTGAAATAATTGTCATCATAAAAGCAGTTCGGATTTCATCACGAACTGAAATCGATTGATCGTTTTGACGTTTTATAACCTGCAATTAAATTTTGTGAAATTGCCAACATTAATCAAAAGTCAGATGGATTTTTTTTGACAATTCTGAAGTTTACTGTAACATTTAAGCCACCTAACGTGAATGTTGAGTCGACCAACATTTCGCGTATGCTCTAGTTAAATATATCGGTGTTAAAATGATAATAGATGAGTAAAGATGGCGACATAGATGTGCACTATTTTTTTTATTTTCGCTACACCAGTAGGTATATAATGCGGATTCTGGCACAATTTCCCATGTTATTTCTTATGGAGGTTCATTTTACAAAATTGACAATTTATACAGGTGTAATCACTTTCGTGCCACGAGGCAAGTCATTCAATCCTTACAGGCCTTCATATATATATGTATGTATATATGTATATACGCGAGCGAGCGAGCGTAGGTGTGTGCGGCGGTGTGCGTGTGTGTATGTAAGAGCTTCGGAGGTGTAGAGAAAGATAGGGAAGGAGTTGTTTAATATACCTGTATACAAAGATGAGATGTGAACACCGCACGACTTTTATACATATGTACATTCAAATTATTCGATTAATAATACAGCTAGCATAGAAACAATGATTAACTTTTATTAAATACTAATACTGTAATTATATTTAATTATACTAATTATATAGCATGATCATGCTATCATAATGCTAATAAATACATGTAAAATTCCTGAATAAATTACCCGACTTGCTATCGCGCTTCTCAATGTACTTCAAACAGGTCTAAACATGTTTCCAGCGGAAACCGCAACGGCTGTCTGCTTCTGTGATAGACGCATGCATGAAATGTATATCTTACTTATAAAATAAAATAAAACAAACAATATATTTTTTTAAGAAAAACAATTTATTTATTATTATTTATAAATTAACAATATTATTTTAAATTAACAATATCTCCAAGCTTCATACCATCAAGATGGTCGATAAAAATATAAACTTTACATCTAAGATCGGCATACCATTTCAAATTATAAAATAAATATACAGTATGCTACTGGACGAGATAGCAACCAAGTATGAATATACAGGACGTTTCAAAGGTAGGGATTTTTAGAAAAACAATGTATTAATTAACAATATGACCAAGTTTCATACCATCAAGATGGTCGATAAAAATATAAACCTTACATCTAAGATCGGCATACTATTTCAAATTATAAAATAAATATACAGTATGCTACTGGACGTGATAGCAACCAAGTATGAATATACAGGACGTTTTCAAAGGTAGGGATTTTTAGAAAAGCAAGATGACGAATCCAAGATGGCCGCCAAAAATCTAATAAACTAATGCCACGTCAAGCATCCAATATATCAAAACCATGCACTCGAACTCCTATGAAACATCATCTCAAAACCATCGCTAGAATCAGCTCACAACCGGGTCATGAAGCGATTCTGAAACCCCTATATTAAAACCACACATTCAAACCACTATCAAATCCCTCTTTTCTCAAAAACTATCCAACCATCCATCCGTCCATCCATCCATCCATCTGGATAACATAGCAACCAAATATTAATATACAGGACGCTTCAAAGTAGGGATTTTTTAGAAAAGCAAGATGGAGAATCCAAGATGGCCGCCAAAAATCTAATAAACTAAGGTGACGTCAGGCGAAATAGCCGACTATCAATATGATCGATCAAAATATAAACTCAACTTATAGAAAATACCCAACTCCGTATCACGCATCACAACAACAACCACCCAACATAGTTTCAAACGCCACAACACCGGATCAACTTAGGAAGATACATCTAGGTCAAACCCAACATACTTTCAATCACCACCACCGAGGATTTATATTTGACATCAGCATACCATCTCAAATCATAAAATAAATATACAGTATGATACTGGATAACATAGCAACCAATTATGAATATACAGGACGTTTCAAAGTAGGGATTTTTAGAAAAGCAAGATGGCCACCAAAAATCTAATAAACTTCGGTGGCATCAGGCATCAATCTATTAAAACCACTATCAAATCATTCTCTTTTAAAGCCGTCATTCCAAAACAATACATTCAAATCATACATTCAGTGATAGATGCATAAATGAAATGTATTTATGCAGCCTAGCAGTTCAAAGCTTGTTATCGAGCTTACCAGTATATTTCTAACAGATCTAAACACGTTTCTAATGGAAACCACAACGTTTGATCACTATCAACACCTCTATGATAGTCACATTATTTAATATATCTATACCATATAATAAAAAGGAACAACATATTTTAAGAAAAACAATTTTTAAAAAATAATAACCACATTTTGTAGGTGAATTATAGCTAATATATATATAGCATATCAATCATAGGGAAAAACATTAAACGAATTACATCGATAAACAATTATGACATATAAATCCATAGGTAAAGTTATATAGGTAATAAACATCATTCTCTCCATAGAAGACCTAGATATTTAATACCACATACATAAATACATAGACACTCTAATCCTCATATGAATAAATTGATAGACTTATAATAATTATTTTCATCCATAAGTATACATACATACTTTTATATATATCACTACAAGAAATAAGTCAACACCTCTATGATAGCCACATTATTTAATATATCTATACCATAAAATAAAAAGGAACAACATATTTTAAGAAAAACAATTATTAAAAAATAATAACCACATTTGTATGCGAATTATAGCTAATATAGCATATCAATCATAGGGAAAAACATTAAACGAATTACAATGATAAGCAATTATGACATATAAATCCATAGGTAAAGTTATATAGGTAATAAACATCATTCCCTCCATAGAAAACCTAGATATTTAATACCACATACATAAATACATAGACACTCTAATCCTCATATGAATAAATTGATAGACTTATAATAATTATTTTCATCCATAAGTATACATACATACTTTTATAGTATATGGTTTGAAGTAGTATACTTTTATATATATCACTACAAGAAATAAGTCAACACCTCTATGATAGTAGCCTTATTTAATATATCTATATCATAAAATAAAAAGGAACAACATATTTTAAGAAAAAACAATTTATTAAAAAATAATAACACATTTTGTAGGCGAATTATAGCATATCAATCATAGGGAAAAACATTAAACGAAATACAACGATAAACAATTATGACATATAAATCCATAGGTAAAGTTATATAGGTAATAAACATCATTCTCTCCATAGAAGACCTAGATATTTAATACCACATACATAAATACATAGACACTCTAATCCTCATATGAATAAATTGATAGACTTATAATAATTATTTTCATCCATAAGTATACATACGTACTTTTATATATATCACTACAAGAAATAACTCGACACCGCTGTGATAGTCACCTTATTTAATATATCTATATTATAAAATAAAAAGGAACAACATATTTTCAAGAAAACAATTTATTAAAAATAAAACAACTACACACATCAAACAAACCTCAACCATACTTTCAATTTCACAAATATCAAATTTAAACAAAACAATCAAATGCAAAGGCAAGGAATGTTCTCGAGATGATCCATATAGTGCAATATAACAATGCAGTAAAACGATAGAGCTGAGATACATGCTCTATCAATTTTTTATTACCCACTTTTTCAGCAATCAAAACTTTTTGACAAAACACTACACATATGAAAAATAGACATAGCATTAAATATTTCCATTTTAGAGATACCCCAGCCTAATCCCAATTTTAAATATCATAAATTCTTAAATTGATTTAGTTAACTTTCTTATAATATTTAAAAAGGTTGAAAAGGAAACATACTAAGTCCCACAACAGATAAAATATGTGCTATCTTTTTACACTTCACGTTTAGTACTATCATTAGAAGAAATATGCATGAGGTACAGCTTTTAATATGAATTTAGGGGTTTTTTTTTTTCACAAAACATAGTTTATCCCTAATAAAACTAATGTTGAAACACAATGTGCACATAGTATTAAAAAAGAGAATAAAAACATTAAACAAGGTACGCTTCACACGAAACATTTTTATAAATTACATTTTAAAAACATGGAATTCTATTTTATTTGAATGACATTGTATTTACAAATAGTTTTTATATCATTACAAGAAATATGCTTTTCATTAAATATTAACACTGAACAACAGCAGTATACACAAAAAAAAAACTAATATAAAGACAGTATTAACGTTCTAACCAAAAGATTTGCAAAATAATAAATATATACTTGTTCATCGCTTAAAAACAATCGAAAAATTGATGTTTGCCAAGCTATTTATCAATATTTAAGAGTTAAAAATTTATCATCATTTTTACATTTACAGATACCCCATGTTTAATATCAATTTGAATTAACATAAATTCATAAAATGAGTCCATCTTTTCACACATCATGCGTTTTTGTACAACAGCGAATGTATTACATTTTAAAGCACTTTATAATTTGAGAAAAATAGCAAATCATATCACGAAACACTATTATAAATTCTATTTTATTTGGATGACATTGTATTTACAAATAGTTTTTATATCATTACAAGAAATATACTTTTCATTAAATATTAACCACTGAACAACAGTAGTATAATAAATACTCGCTTTCAATTATTTAATATTGAAATTACATAAAATTCAATGCAATACACTTAAAACATTTGAAAAATCATGTTTGGTAAGCCCAATATATATCAATATTAAGACAAAATTATTATTAATTTTACATCTACAGATACCCCATGTTTAATATCAATTTGAATTAACATAATTTCATAAAATGAGTCTATCTTTAAATTTAGGGGTTTTTACACAAAACATAGTTTACGCCTAATAAAACTAATTTTTGAAACACAATGTACACATAGTATTAAAAAAAAAAAAAAAAAAAAAAAAAAAAAAGATGATAAAAACATTAAACAAGGTACGCTTCACACGAATCATTTTTATAAATTACATTTTAAAACATGGAATTCTATTTTATTTGGATGACATTGTATTTTGGTAAGCCAAATATATATCAATATTTAAGACAAAAATTATTATTAATTTTCCATCTACAGATACCCCATGTTTAATATCAATTTGAATGAACATAATTTCATAAAATGAGTCTATCTTTAAATTTTTGTCAGTTTTATCTTTATTATTTTTAATATGATTCTGTAGTTTGTTGTTTGTACGAAATGAAATTAATGTCTTTGTTGTTTTTCGTAAATATGTTTTTATTTTCATGGAAGGTGTACCTATATAAGTCACAGAGGCAAATTTTGATGAGTAAGTTTGAGGAACTATAGGATAATTCTTGGATATGATTTTTGCTTTTTGTTTTTATGAAGGAGATTATTTATTAATTCTTTTGAATAACTATTATTCTGAGCTATGGTGTAAATTCTATCTAATTCTTTATCAAAATTAATCTTATGCATAAGAACATGGATTATTTTATATAACATTGAGTGGAAAGCAGCAAGTTTATGACTAATCGGGTGGAAAGAGTTAGAATGTATCGTAATATCTGTGTGAGTAGGTTTATGGTAAATAGCGAATTCGTGTGTAGAGGTCTAGAAAATTAATGGTTTTATTTACTTCTAATTCTATGGTGAATTTAATATTAGGATGCAAAATGTTAATATGATTATGAAGTGAATTTAATTGTCTATCCGTTCCTTTAAAACACACCAAAATATCATCTACATATCTCACCCAGTATATACAATTTTTAAATAACGAATGTTTACTAATAATGTCTTCAAGGTTGTCCATAAATATTTCGGATAATAAGGGACTTAGTGGGTTTCCGTTTAACACTTCTTTTGGGGGAATAATCGTAAACAAACATCAAATGAAATGAGTTTTAAATTATCTGGTAATTTAAATTTACTAATTTTATTTATCGAAAATTTCGGTTTGAATTTAGTGTATTCTAAAATGATTTTTATAAGTTGTTTGCATAGATTCACATCTGGTGCTTTTACATACGAAACAACTGGACGAATAGGTATATTCTTTTTATGTAATTTTAGTAAACCATATAATTCTGGAGGTTGTGGGTTCATAACAGGTAGTTGGAACTTTTGTGCATTATTGAATAAACATTCGGCATTGTTTATAGCACTTTTAATTTGTTTTTGAAACCACTCTGTAGGGTTAGATTTTAGTTTTATGAACGCATTAGTACAATAGTAAAATAGAGGAGTTCCCATTGGAAGACGACCGTTTTCAACACTGAAAGCAGTTTTTTTATATCGAATCAGGGTGCATTTCTATTTGATAATAGCCCGAAGCTAGATCAAGAGTAGTAAAATAATTACACCGTCTTAGTTTATCTAAAATATCACTAATGTTTGGTATAGGGTATCGATCATCTATTGTTTTTTCGTTTAATTTTCGATAATCAACCACCATGCGCCATTTCTTTACTCCGCTGGCGTCGAGCTTTTTCGGAACTATCCATACAGGACTGGACCATGGTGAATATGATGGTCTAATGATTCCGTCTTCTAATAATTTCGATATTTGTTTATTAATTTCTTGCTTATGAACACACGGATAGCGGTATGACTTAGTATATATGTATTGAGATTTCATCGGTTGTCTTTATTTCGTGTTTAATTTGATTTGAAAATGTTAATTTTTTTTTCATTATCATGAAATAAATCTGAAAATACTGTGACAAGTTTACTTAAACAATCTTTTTCTTCCGAATTTAAATGATCTGTTCTAAATTTATTTATATTAATTTTGAATGGCTGTGTATTATTATTACAAGTGGCATATTTTCCTGAAATTGCTCTATATGAAAACATTCAAATTTGTTTCGTCAAATTTGTCCGCATATTCATTTAATAAATTTCGGTCTATGAGTATCGTTTGCGAAATTGATCTCTTATTAATTATTTCAACTGTTGCTTGATTATATTGTACATAGAGTAGCCCTGGAGGTATATAAATACTTTGATCGTCTGTGTCTATTTGGGGTATTATGATATCACAATCAGGTAAGTATTACTGAACACAAAGGGGAAATTTCAATATCTTGTGTTTCGAACTCTTTTCTGTAATAGAGCGGTACTTGAATATTGTCATTATATATAACACGGTTTTATATAACGACATTATTAGACTCATATAAACCTTCTTCGTTCGTTATAATGCTGATTACAACTAATAATATCTCCCATTCAGTTGAGTAAACCAGTACAAATAAATATACAATAATACAAATACAAATTTCATTAGGTAGGGCAATTAGTATGTTCTGATGAATTAAGCTGGCCTAGAATTTTTTTAATAATATAGCTAATATATCTCTATTCACAATTTAAATGGTTGGTTTTATAGTATTAGAAGGTCGTAACAAATAATTTGCTAATTATACATTAAAAAACATCAAAAAAAAAAACAACTAAAAAGAATTATGATTGCATATTATTTTAATTTTGCATCAGAAACACTGAGTGGAGAAATAATTCTAGTATTATTTAAAGAGAATTGATTTATATAAAAGTAGCCTTTTCTTCAAATAAAACTTGAACTAAACCAGCAGTATTGTACAAACATATAAATCTGTCTTGACAGGGAGTATAATAGCTAATTCCATAGAATATATAAAAAAACTAATGTAAGATAGAGATCTTGTTTTTCTTACTCGATATGTCTAGAACAATACAAGTTAAGAATATATATATATATAATAAAACACAATTGTTTAGTTTCAAAAATTATAATGTTCACACAAACGTAGTTTAAAAAACCATTTCTCCTGTTTACCATTACTGACTAATTTTAAATTAATAGTCGAGGAAGGAGATACATGTTGAAACTCCATTATATATATATATATATATATATATATATATATAATAATTTCATATTAAAAACCGTTAGATCTGTCTGCAAAACTGTCGAGTTGACATTTTCTATATCGTAGCCCGAATTATCGAATTTATAAAGCTGACCCTTATCGGATTGTTTTCAAACAATTTTTCGCTAACGAGCATTTTCAAGCCACTAACACCTATAAGTTAGTCCACAAGGCCACGATACTTCTTGCATATATCAGCATGGATATCTAGAAATCTCGAAATCTGTATGCTACATACTTCAAGATAGAGATATTTCAGGGATATAGGTGTATTAAGGGGGCGTTTGAATCATAGAATACAATATAAATTTACAATTATGCAAATGTCGGTTATAAAATCATTAATTGTTTATTTTATTGTATGTAATAAGTCATAATATCCTCCTACGTATGGTATAGGGGTTTAATTTACATAAATTCTTTTTATAAAAAATTATTTCAATTTTATCAAAAGAACCCCTATACCATACGTAGGAGGATATTATGACTTATTACATACAATAAAATAAACAATTAATGATTTTATAACCTACATTTGCATAATTGTAAATTTATATTGTATTCTATGATTCAAACGCCCCCTTAATACACCTATATCCCTGAAATATCTCTATCTTGAAGTATGTAGCATACAGATTTCGAGATTTCTAGATATCCATGCTGATATATGCAAGAAGTATCGTGGCCTTGTGGACTAACTTATAGGTGTTAGTGGCTTGAAAATGCTCGTTAGCGAAAAATTGTTTGAAAACAATCCGATAAGGGTCAGCTTTTATAAATTCGATAATTCGGGCTACGATATAGAAAATGTCAACTCGACAGTTTTGCAGACAGATCTAACGGTTTTTAATAAGAAATTATTATATATATATATATATATATATATATATATATATATATAATGGAGTTTCAACATGTATCTCCTTCCTCGACTATTAATTTAAAATTAGTCAGTAATGGTAAACAGGAGAAATGGTTTTTTAAACTACGTTTGTGTGAACATTATAATTTTTGAAACTAAACAATTGTGTTTTATTATATATATATATATTCTTAACTTGTATTGTTCTAGACATATCGAGTAAGAAAAACAAGATCTCTATCTTACATTAGTTTTTTTATATATTCTATGGAATTAGCTATTATACTCCCTGTCAAGACAGATTTATATGTTTGTACAATACTGCTGGTTTAGTTCAAGTTTTATTTGAAGAAAAGGCTACTTTTATATAAATCAATTCTCTTTAAATAATACTAGAATTATTTCTCCACTCAGTGTTTCTGATGCAAAATTAAAATAATATGCAATCATAATTCTTTTTAGTTGTTTTTTTTTTGATGTTTTTTAATGTATAATTAGCAAATTATTTGTTACGACCTTCTAATACTATAAAACCAACCATTTAAATTGTGAATAGAGATATATTAGCTATATTATTAAAAAAATTCTAGGCCAGCTTAATTCATCAGAACATACTAATTGCCCTACCTAATGAAATTTGTATTTGTATTATTGTATATTTATTTGTACTGGTTTACTCAACTGAATGGGAGATATTATTAGTTGTAATCAGCATTATAACGAACGAAGAAGGTTTATATGAGTCTAATAATGTCGTTATATAAAACCGTGTTATATATAATGACAATATTCAAGTACCGCTCTATTACAGAAAAGAGTTCGAAACACAAGATATTGAAATTTCCCCTTTGTGTTCAGTAATACTTACCTGATTGTGATATCATAATACCCCAAATAGACACAGACGATCAAAGTATTTATATACCTCCAGGGCTACTCTATGTACAATATAATCAAGCAACAGTTGAAATAATTAATAAGAGATCAATTTCGCAAACGATACTCATAGACCGAAATTTATTAAATGAATATGCGGACAAATTTGACGAAACAAATTTGAATGTTTTCATATAGAGCAATTTCAGGAAAATATGCCACTTGTAATAATAATACACAGCCATTCAAAATTAATATAAATAAATTTAGAACAGATCATTTAAATTCGGAAGAAAAAGATTGTTTAAGTAAACTTGTCACAGTATTTTCAGATTTATTTCATGATAATGAAAAAAAAATTAACATTTTCAAATCAAATTAAACACGAAATAAAGACAACCGATGAAATCTCAATACATATATACTAAGTCATACCGCTATCCGTGTGTTCATAAGCAAGAAATTAATAAACAAATATCGAAATTATTAGAAGACGGAATCATTAGACCATCATATTCACCATGGTCCAGTCCTGTATGGATAGTTCCGAAAAAGCTCGACGCCAGCGGAGTAAAGAAATGGCGCATGGTGGTTGATTATCGAAAATTAAACGAAAAAACAATAGATGATCGATACCCTATACCAAACATTAGTGATATTTTAGATAAACTAAGACGGTGTAATTATTTTACTACTCTTGATCTAGCTTCGGGCTATTATCAAATAGAAATGCACCCTGATTCGATATAAAAAAACTGCTTTCAGTGTTGAAAACGGTCGTCTTCCAATGGGAACTCCTCTATTTTACTATTGTACTAATGCGTTCATAAAACTAAAATCTAACCCTACAGAGTGGTTTCAAAAACAAATTAAAAGTGCTATAAACAATGCCGAATGTTTATTCAATAATGCACAAAAGTTCCAACTACCTGTTATGAACCCACAACCTCCAGAATTATATGGTTTACTAAAATTACATAAAAAGAATATACCTATTCGTCCAGTTGTTTCGTATGTAAAAGCACCAGATGTGAATCTATGCAAACAACTTATAAAAATCATTTTAGAATACACTAAATTCAAACCGAAATTTTCGATAAATAAAATTAGTAAATTTAAATTACCAGATAATTTAAAACTCATTTCATTTGATGTTTGTTTACGATTATTCCCCCAAAAGAAGTGTTAAACGGAAACCCACTAAGTCCCTTATTATCCGAAATATTTATGGACAACCTTGAAGACATTATTAGTAAACATTCGTTATTTAAAAATTGTATATACTGGGTGAGATATGTAGATGATATTTTGGTGTGTTTTAAAGGAACGGATAGACAATTAAATTCACTTCATAATCATATTAACATTTTGCATCCTAATATTAAATTCACCATAGAATTAGAAGTAAATAAAACCATTAATTTTCTAGACCTCTACACACGAATTCGCTATTTACCATAAACCTACTCACACAGATATTACGATACATTCTAACTCTTTCCACCCGATTAGTCATAAACTTGCTGCTTTCCACTCAATGTTATATAAAATAATCCATGTTCTTATGCATAAGATTAATTTTGATAAAGAATTAGATAGAATTTACACCATAGCTCAGAATAATAGTTATTCAAAAGAATTAATAAATAATCTCCTTCATAAAAACAAAAAGCAAAAATCATATCCAAGAATTATCCTATAGTTCCTCAAACTTACTCATCAAAATTTGCCTCTGTGACTTATATAGGTACACCTTCCATGAAAATAAAAACATATTTACGAAAAACAACAAAGACATTAATTTCATTTCGTACAAACAACAAACTACAGAATCATATTAAAAATAATAAAGATAAAACTGACAAAAATTTAAAGATAGACTCATTTTATGAAATTATGTTCATTCAAATTGATATTAAACATGGGGTATCTGTAGATGGAAAATTAATAATAATTTTTGTCTTAAATATTGATATATATTTGGCTTACCAAAATACAATGTCATCCAAATAAAATAGAATTCCATGTTTTAAAATGTAATTTATAAAAATGATTCGTGTGAAGCGTACCTTGTTTAATGTTTTTATCATCTTTTTTTTTTTTTTTTTTTTTTTTTTTTTTTTAATACTATGTGTACATTGTGTTTCAAAAATTAGTTTTATTAGGCGTAAACTATGTTTTGTGTAAAAACCCCTAAATTTAAAGATAGACTCATCTTATGAAATTATGTTAATTCAAATTGATATTAAACATGGGGTATCTGTAGATGTAAAATTAATAATAATTTTGTCTTAATATTGATATATATTGGGCTTACCAAACATGATTTTTCAAATGTTTTAAGTGTATTGCATTGAATTTTATGTAATTTCAATATTAAATAATTGAAAGCGAGTATTTATTATACTACTGTTGTTCAGTGGTTAATATTTAATGAAAAGTATATTTCTTGTAATGATATAAAAACTATTTGTAAATACAATGTCATCCAAATAAAATAGAATTTATAATAGTGTTTCGTGATATGATTTGCTATTTTTCTCAAATTATAAAGTGCTTTAAAATGTAATACATTCGCTGTTGTACAAAAACGCATGATGTGTGAAAAGATGGACTCATTTTATGAATTTATGTTAATTCAAATTGATATTAAACATGGGGTATCTGTAAATGTAAAAATGATGATAAATTTTTAACTCTTAAATATTGATAAATAGCTTGGCAAACATCAATTTTTCGATTGTTTTTAAGCGATGAACAAGTATATATTTATTATTTTGCAAATCTTTTGGTTAGAACGTTAATACTGTCTTTATATTAGTTTTTTTTTTGTGTATACTGCTGTTGTTCAGTGTTAATATTTAATGAAAAGCATATTTCTTGTAATGATATAAAAACTATTTGTAAATACAATGTCATTCAAATAAAATAGAATTCCATGTTTTTAAAATGTAATTTATAAAAATGTTTCGTGTGAAGCGTACCTTGTTTAATGTTTTTATTCTCTTTTTTAATACTATGTGCACATTGTGTTTCAACATTAGTTTTATTAGGGATAAACTATGTTTTGTGAAAAAAAAAAACCCCTAAATTCATATTAAAAGCTGTACCTCATGCATATTTCTTCTAATGATAGTACTAAACGTGAAGTGTAAAAAGATAGCACATATTTTATCTGTTGTGGGACTTAGTATGTTTCCTTTTCAACCTTTTTAAATATTATAAGAAAGTTAACTAAATCAATTTAAGAATTTATGATATTTAAAATTGGGATTAGGCTGGGGTATCTCTAAAATGGAAATATTTAATGCTATGTCTATTTTTCATATGTGTAGTGTTTTGTCAAAAAGTTTTGATTGCTGAAAAAGTGGGTAATAAAAAATTGATAGAGCATGTATCTCAGCTCTATCGTTTTACTGCATTGTTATATTGCACTATATGGATCATCTCGAGAACATTCCTTGCCTTTGCATTTGATTGTTTTGTTTAAATTTGATATTTGTGAAATTGAAAGTATGGTTGAGGTTTGTTTGATGTGTGTAGTTGTTTTATTTTTAATAAATTGTTTTCTTGAAAATATGTTGTTCCTTTTTATTTTATAATATAGATATATTAAATAAGGTGACTATCACAGCGGTGTCGAGTTATTTCTTGTAGTGATATATATAAAAGTACGTATGTATACTTATGGATGAAAATAATTATTATAAGTCTATCAATTTATTCATATGAGGATTAGAGTGTCTATGTATTTATGTATGTGGTATTAAATATCTAGGTCTTCTATGGAGAGAATGATGTTTATTACCTATATAACTTTACCTATGGATTTATATGTCATAATTGTTTATCGTTGTATTTCGTTTAATGTTTTTCCCTATGATTGATATGCTATAATTCGCCTACAAAATGTGTTATTATTTTTTAATAAATTGTTTTTTCTTAAAATATGTTGTTCCTTTTTATTTTATGATATAGATATATTAAATAAGGCTACTATCATAGAGGTGTTGACTTATTTCTTGTAGTGATATATATAAAAGTATACTACTTCAAACCATATACTATAAAAGTATGTATGTATACTTATGGATGAAAATAATTATTATAAGTCTATCAATTTATTCATATGAGGATTAGAGTGTCTATGTATTTATGTATGTGGTATTAAATATCTAGGTTTTCTATGGAGGGAATGATGTTTATTACCTATATAACTTTACCTATGGATTTATATGTCATAATTGCTTATCATTGTAATTCGTTTAATGTTTTTCCCTATGATTGATATGCTATATTAGCTATAATTCGCATACAAATGTGGTTATTATTTTTTAATAATTGTTTTTCTTAAAATATGTTGTTCCTTTTTATTTTATGGTATAGATATATTAAATAATGTGGCTATCATAGAGGTGTTGACTTATTTCTTGTAGTGATATATATAAAAGTATGTATGTATACTTATGGATGAAAATAATTATTATAAGTCTATCAATTTATTCATATGAGGATTAGAGTGTCTATGTATTTATGTATGTGGTATTAAATATCTAGGTCTTCTATGGAGAGAATGATGTTTATTACCTATATAACTTTACCTATGGATTTATATGTCATAATTGTTTATCGATGTAATTCGTTTAATGTTTTTCCCTATGATTGATATGCTATATATATATTAGCTATAATTCACCTACAAAATGTGGTTATTATTTTTTAAAAATTGTTTTTCTTAAAATATGTTGTTCCTTTTTATTATATGGTATAGATATATTAAATAATGTGACTATCATAGAGGTGTTGATAGTGATCAAACGTTGTGGTTTCCATTAGAAACGTGTTTAGATCTGTTAGAAATATACTGGTAAGCTCGATAACAAGCTTTGAACTGCTAGGCTGCATAAATACATTTCATTTATGCATCTATCACTGAATGTATGATTTGAATGTATTGTTTTGGAATGACGGCTTTAAAAGAGAATGATTTGATAGTGGTTTTAATAGATTGATGCCTGATGCCACCGAAGTTTATTAGATTTTTGGTGGCCATCTTGCTTTTCTAAAAATCCCTACTTTGAAACGTCCTGTATATTCATAATTGGTTGCTATGTTATCCAGTATCATACTGTATATTTATTTTATGATTTGAGATGGTATGCTGATGTCAAATATAAATCCTCGGTGGTGGTGATTGAAAGTATGTTGGGTTTGACCTAGATGTATCTTCCTAAGTTGATCCGGTGTTGTGGCGTTTGAAACTATGTTGGGTGGTTGTTGTTGTGATGCGTGATACGGAGTTGGGTATTTTCTATAAGTTGAGTTTATATTTTGATCGATCATATTGATAGTCGGCTATTTCGCCTGACGTCACCTTAGTTTATTAGATTTTTGGCGGCCATCTTGGATTCTCCATCTTGCTTTTCTAAAAAATCCCTACTTTGAAGCGTCCTGTATATTAATATTTGGTTGCTATGTTATCCAGATGGATGGATGGATGGACGGATGGATGGTTGGATAGTTTTTGAGAAAAGAGGGATTTGATAGTGGTTTGAATGTGTGGTTTTAATATAGGGGTTTCAGAATCGCTTCATGACCCGGTTGTGAGCTGATTCTAGCGATGGTTTTGAGATGATGTTTCATAGGAGTTCGAGTGCATGGTTTTGATATATTGGATGCTTGACGTGGCATTAGTTTATTAGATTTTTGGCGGCCATCTTGGATTCGTCATCTTGCTTTTCTAAAAATCCCTACCTTTGAAAACGTCCTGTATATTCATACTTGGTTGCTATCACGTCCAGTAGCATACTGTATATTTATTTTATAATTTGAAATAGTATGCCGATCTTAGATGTAAGGTTTATATTTTTATCGACCATCTTGATGGTATGAAACTTGGTCATATTGTTAATTAATACATTGTTTTTCTAAAAATCCCTACCTTTGAAACGTCCTGTATATTCATACTTGGTTGCTATCTCGTCCAGTAGCATACTGTATATTTATTTTATAATTTGAAATGGTATGCCGATCTTAGATGTAAAGTTTATATTTTTATCGACCATCTTGATGGTATGAAGCTTGGAGATATTGTTAATTTAAAATAATATTGTTAATTTATAAATAATAATAAATAAATTGTTTTTCTTAAAAAAATATATTGTTTGTTTTATTTTATTTTATAAGTAAGATATACATTTCATGCATGCGTCTATCACAGAAGCAGACAGCCGTTGCGGTTTCCGCTGGAAACATGTTTAGACCTGTTTGAAGTACATTGAGAAGCGCGATAGCAAGTCGGGTAATTTATTCAGGAATTTTACATGTATTTATTAGCATTATGATAGCATGATCATGCTATATAATTAGTATAATTAAATATAATTACAGTATTAGTATTTAATAAAAGTTAATCATTGTTTCTATGCTAGCTGTATTATTAATCGAATAATTTGAATGTACATATGTATAAAAGTCGTGCGGTGTTCACATCTCATCTTTGTATACAGGTATATTAAACAACTCCTTCCCTATCTTTCTCTACACCTCCGAAGCTCTTACATACACACACGCACACCGCCGCACACACCTACGCTCGCTCGCTCGCGTATATACATATATACATACATATATATATGAAGGCCTGTAAGGATTGAATGACTTGCCTCGTGGCACGAAAGTGATTACACCTGTATAAATTGTCAATTTTGTAAAATGAACCTCCATAAGAAATAACATGGGAAATTGTGCCAGAATCCGCATTATATACCTACTTACACCCTTTAACTATTACTTTATTTTATTTTAATAATATACTATGTTCACCAATTTTGATCAGCATCTGAGGCGTAATGCTTAAATTATTTTTTTCTGTGACGGGAAAAAAAGTTGACTTTTTATCCTTCTTGACAGGTAATAAAATCTCACTTTATATGCCAGGGAAAAAAGTGCTCACTTTTTGCCCGCTTAAATTCACAGATATTTGATTATTTTACAGGTTTCCATTAGCAACGCAGGTGTAATGTCACTTGAAATGTCACAGCGATTGATTTTCTGACTTTAATACAGTGCTATCGAGAAAGATTGTAGACCACGTGATCAGTAATTTTCTAAAATCTGGTGATTTTCGTGTTCATACGTTTATGAGATTCGCGTATCGCTAGTATTTGACAGTAGCGTACATTTTATTCACAAATACTGCTGTCATTGTTGACACTTTTAACCATATTTTACATAAAACATTCAATACTACCAACTGCTGCTAATTGGGTTGCCTAATTTGGTAGTCACGTGGTCTACAGGAATTGTTGATATCTCTGTATATAGTATTTACGTGTTTTTTTCAATATTAAATCGTCGTTTTTCCCATCACAGAAAAAAATAGTGTCGTCATATTTGTTACTGTATTTACGTGCGATAATATACTTTAAGTTTATTTTATCATATCCGTCGGCATTTTTCATATATTCGTATAGAAAAGAAATAGTAACAACTGATAATAATAACACTAATTCGTATCTGAAAGGTACCAGATTTCAATTAAAAATGCAATTTTCCTTCGTAATCTCTTTTTTTGTTGGCCTTCTGACATTTAAACTTGACAACCGATCGATGAACGTGAATATGTAGTCATTATGTGTGTATTGCACGACTGGTGCTTTCCGCCAATTTTGACGTTTCCCGGCAAATGCCATATTGCGAACTCAAACTGATTTGACGGTTTTGATAATTTATAACCTGAAATTGAATTTTTTGTGCGTTTAACTTAACCTTATCCGAACTTTGAGGTGTCACTGTTATCTGTGTCGATCCACCGCCATTTTAAAATCGAACCTATTCCATATTTTATATTTTACACGTAGGCCTTATGGCAAAATGCTATAATGCACACTCTTTTTCTGCACGTACTAAAATTTTCTCTCTTCGAGCTTGAATCGCCTTTCGCGTCCGCTTACAATTTTATTACAGTTCCCTGTAAAACGTCAAAAAAATCAAATTTGATTTTCTAAACTTTCGGCTCACCTTGTATAGACGTATATTTTTGTCCACGAACTACTGTCACGGTGACAGGTGGAACGACAATTTAAAGCATCTTAACGTGAGTCTGACTTTTCGTTGTTCAAGTTTGAAATTTAGATGCTATTTAGCGTAATACTAAGACTTGACACTAAAAGATTCATAGTGTTATTAGTTTTACACTATGAAATGACTAAATCATTATTAAAAAAGTAATATCGGATTTATTTTAGTTTTGCATAATTTGACCTGTCAATTATCATGGCCCACAAACGTCATTTCTGGGCTATAATATTTAATAATAGTCATACATCTTTTAACATACCTTCTGAGTTTCGTTATAATGCAAATTTGTGAACAATGCATGCCCATTACACAAAAGAATCAAGTTTTAAATAAAATGTTGGTATAGAATAGTATGACTTATTAATTTTATTTATAATAGTGAATTTATAACTGGTTTCCATAATAATAAATTAGTTTCATTTGTCTGCTCTGAAATTGTTCCTGTCAAAGTGATTTTGCAGTGGCATTGAGTCGTCGCCTGTAGATCGTGCTCTGGCTATGTCGGTTGCTGAGACGATCCTATTATAATTTAAATATTTAGTAGTGACGCTGGTAGTTGAACTAAAAACAATAACCAAAAATAAAACAGACCGACGTGGGAATATCTGTGTAAACATTTTGCTTACACACACTGTAGAAAGAATATAATTCGTAATTGTCGGATCATTTTGTGATTCTTATTAAGTATTTAAGGAAAAATAACACAAAAAGGTAGTTCATGATTACAACCAATCCATCGAAATAAGAGCCACCAGCCTGGGACACGATCATCATGAACCATCATCAGAATGTTTGATTAACAATTTGATTTAATGGTGTATTTTCAAACATATCCCATTAAATGATTGAACGCTGCCCATACTTCAAACTTTCTACTGACAATCAAATTATTTAGTAGTAGTTGTTGTTGAATTAGGCTGGAATATTTACTTTAATAAATTGAATAGTTAGAAAACAATTGTCATTACATTGAAATTTGATTCGTCTGTCACCGAGTAATAATAATATAAATCATATTTTAAGGTAATTGTCTAATATATAGGCAAAACTAAAATGGATCTGATAACACTTTTCTCATTAATATTTTAAAGTTTATTTTACTTTCTTCTCTCTTGCAGATGTCTACGTTTTGAAGTCCCCTGATACCAAAAAAGTGGTTTTTAAAAAATCTCTCTCTCTCTCTCTCAGTCTCTCTCTCTCTGTGTGTGTCTGTGTGTGTCACCACGGTAGCGGCCAAACCGCTGTAGATATCAATTCCAAATTTTATATTTACGTGTATAATCTGCCTCTTGAGATCTGATTAGTTTTTCAATAAAATCGGTTGACCGGAAGTAGTACTTTACTTCAGTGAAAAAATCGAATTTTGCAAATATTTCGTCAACTACTAAGTTTAAACAAATTTATAAAGAATTCATATGTAGTTAAAATTAAAATTGAGAAGCATTTTATTTAAAAAGTTTTTCGAAATTACTACCTTAAGTAGGTCTTTTACTCTTATCAAAAATCAGTTTTTTGCCAATATTTTGCAAGTCATGCTTTTTAGACAGGTACGCGACGAATACAAAAGTATTTAGAACTTAATTTCCAATATCCTTTGTATAAAAAAAATTCAAAATTCGGACCGGAAGTATCACTTTTACTCTTACCGAATAACGATTTTTTGCAAATATGTCGTAAATTATGCATTCTATATATATTTATTAAGAGTACAAAAGTATTTAGAATTGGATTTGCAATATTTTTTGTATACATGAAATTTCAAAATTCGGACCGGAAGTAGCACTTTTATTCTTAGCGAGTAGCACTTTTCTTCGAATATCTTCCAAAGTATGCATTCTAGAGCGATTTATTAAGAGCATGAAAGTACTTAGAATAGGATTTGAATAAGTTTTGTATAAAAAAATTCTTAAAATTGTGTAGTTTGAAACGCTCATACGTATAAGAAAGTCGTGTGGTGGCCACACCTCATTTTTAAAATAGCGAGACGAATTTCTGAACAGACCACTTTGACAGTGAAATCTCATTGATTGAAAGCAAGGCCAAATGACACCGTATCAATCTTGCTCACATTCTGTCAACTGACATTGTTTATTGTTAAGCCTTGTTGTTGTTTCTATTATTTCCCCGTTATTTCATTATATACTTTACCAGTTCTATTCAGAGCTCGACAGTAATAGTTATCAGATATACTCGTAAGTTTGTTTTCAAGATTTTCGTGCATGTAATTTGGGACAGGGGTATGTTCAGAAATTCGTCTCGCTATTTTAAAAATAGACTATAGTCATTTCGCTGTATAAAATTTGTAATTTCATATCTTTTTGTGTCAAGGTCTACAGTAAATATCGATGGAGCTTAAAACCATGACCAATGAAATATCAGACAGATGTCAGGGTGTTTAACCTTTTTTTCTTAAATAATTGTCATCATGAAAGCAGTTCAGATTTCATCACGAACTGAAATCGATTGATCGTTTTGACGTTTTATAACCTGCAATTAAATTTTTGTGAAATTGCCAACATTAATCAAAAGTCAGATGGATTTTTTCTGACAATTCTGACGTTTCCTGTAAGATTTAAGCCACCTAACGTGAATGTTGAGTTGACCAACATTGCGCGTATGCTCTAGTTAAATATATCGGTGTTAAAATGATAATAGATGGGTAAAGATGGCGACATAGATGTGCACTATTTTTTTTATTTTCGCTGCACCCTTTAACTATTACTTAATTTTATTTTAATAATATACTATGTTCACCAATTATGATCAGCATCTGGGGCGTAATGCTTAAATTATTTTTTCTTAGGAGGGGATGCTTTTGTGTAATAAAGTAGATCGCGATCTTAAAGTAACTGATAATTAGTGAATTACCATGTATGATAAATTTTTAAATCGCATTGTCTTTATATGTAGTAGTGGATCCATTTTTGAAATAGCAGTTACATTACCCTTTAAATCGTTAAATTAAAGGTGATATGTATGCATGATGTATTTGTTTCTTTGAATTACAATTAACGTAGGGCTTCCGGGACAATAGTCAATAGAAATAAATTTATATGACGTTGTTTGCCAATAATCAAGAGCATCAGTGCTCCATAATGTTTGTCATAAAATGTCGATATCAGTCATCAAATGCTGACTAATCAATTTACTCTTTCCCCCTTTTTTTTTAATTTAGGACACATTAATTTAATAGAATACTTGCTCTTTTTGTTATTACAGTGGTCCATGAAACTCTTCGAGTTTGAATTGCCTCTCCGCGTCCACTTTTTCGCTGTAAGTTTCTCTATAAATGTGCCTGTTTGGAACGTGACCACTGCCAGTCGCAGAAGCACTTGAATTTTAACGGTTATAAATTTTCTTTTAATTAGTTTATGAATGAAGATGCAAATGAAATAAAATCTCTCTAGAAATTAATTATACATTATTGTGGCATCTATAATTATAGACAAATGGATTTATTAATTAAAAAATTTCCCATAAAATGTTTAACATTTCTATAGAAGTTACTGAAAGCTGATTACTTGGAACATTTCGTTGACATTTAGGTTTGATATAATGCGTGAGCACCTAGTCTAAGTTGAATGTAAGTAGGCCGAAAAGGTAAACCTAAGATGGTTGTATGATCAAGATTTATTGAATCATATATAAATTTCTTTGTTTTTTAAATTTGGTAGTACTCTAACTCTATTTGTCTCAAGTTTCATGATAAAAGTTGCCCCTACGTTAAATTTTCTTGCAAACTGTCAACAGTTTGAGAATGAATTGTCAAATTGAATGTCATTGTAGACATAGCGTGCCTTCAATTAATTTTTTTTAGAATAACCTACAATTTCAATATTAATTTGAGAACACTGTGGAACTTTTCAATAAATTGACTTAACTATGACAGTAGTGAAAATGAAAAACATTACTGTAGCACAGTGTTCCCAAATTAATATTGATATCATAAGCTACTCTAAATGTAAATGAAAGACGCAGTATATGTATTTGTATGTAGAAAGATGACAGAGATGTGTCCAAGCCATTAAAGATACGATAAATGACCGATACAATAGTAATAATAATAATAATTGATAATGCAATAAAATGTAAATATTAACGGTTATAATATTTCTTTCAGTGGACGTCAAATGTTATGAATCACGCCTTTGCTTTAATTTTTATAACTACGATATTGGAAACTGTACCTGAATGACCGACAATGTAGAGTAATTACAACCGCAGTTCAGTTTGTTCTTGTTTATGAATGAAGACGCATATTAAACAAAATGTCTCTTAGAAATAAATTAAATATTATTGTGACATTTATAATTAGTGGCAAATGAATTTATTTATTAAGACTTTGCCCACAAACCGAACAACATTTCTATATAATTTACTGAACGCTAATATTTAGAAAAATTTTGTTGACATTCAGGTTTTGTATCAATTGTGTGCATCTAGCCCAAGGTGAACGTAGACAGACCAAAAAAAAAACCAAGACGGTTCGGCAATTAAATGTTGTTTCATGTTATTCGTTCTATAAAATTGGTAGTACTATGCTTCGCTTTGTATCAAATTTACGATAAAAATAGTGTATACCTCAAATTTTTTGACAGACTGTCATCGTGACACTTATACGGCAATGAAAAGTCAGACTCTTGACGTCAAGATGTTTAACCAAATTGTCGTTCCACCTGTCATCGTGACAATAGTTCGTTGAGTGTATTCATTCACACATAAACTTGTGAGAACGAAATGTCAGACTGGCAGTGCTTAACCAAATTGTCTTTCCAATTGTCAAATGAAATTAACAACATAACATGATAAACTTTAATAAACATATTTTAAACTTACAGGTCATTGAGAGAATTAATTAATTTTCATATTACGCTTTAATAGTATACTTTGTAAAACCCAATCGAAAATCTTGCTGGCTCCTAATATACCATTTAACAGAAAATGTACTTCTGATTAGTTGGTGCCTACCCGCAGGCGCATACTTTAAATGCTTGGTTTTATAACTGAAAATTGGTAAACGAAATTACGTAAATGCTTATGCGAATTTTATTTGATGTATTTATTTTATTTCGAGGTGCTTCGGACACATCTGATCTGACAAATAAAGACTACATCTTGAACACTGATATATTTCCAACATTCTGTTAACATTTAGGTTTCGTATAATTCGTGTGCATCTAACGTAATTTGGCAGGCCCAAAAGCAAAACTCAGATGATTCTTGATTTAGTCTTGCTTCAGTACTTCTTTCGCGAGAAGTGACGACATTTCGATGACATATATAATGAATAGAGTGTCATTGTATTTATTAATATATCTTAATAAAATATAGAAAAATCGTCATATTTGTTACTGTACTTACGTGCGATAATACACTTTAAGTTTATTTTATCATATCCGTCGGCATTTTGTTCATATATTCATATAGAAAAGAAATAGTAACGATTGATAATAATAACACTAATACGTATCTGAAAGGTACCACGTTTCAATTAAAAATGCACTTCTTCGTAATATCTTTATTTGTCGGCCTTCTGACATTTAAACTTGACAACCGATGGATGAACGTGAATATATATATAGTCAAATTAATGACACGCAAACTCGTCATTGCGAGATTTTTATACCCTGCAGGAAAGCTTTAAATGAGTCGCACCTTCGACAGCGACAGATTTGGCACGTGGACAGTGCACTCAATCGTCGCGGAAAAGTCCACTCTTTTGGTTTCCAACCCTCTTTCCGCACTCTAAACCTCGACGGCCTGAAATTTCTTCGTCAATGTGAAATTTTTACAATTCTTTCGCGTCTGCCTGTCATACCTGACATTTTTACGATTTTGATCGGTTGTCACGTGAATCGTCATGATGACGTAAGCCATTTTTCTGTTAAAACATCGAGTGCACGCTCCTCTTCAACGGGCGATATCTCTGCACACGCTCCACTTGGGAAGAAAAACTCTCCGTCGAGGAACAATTTAAGGTTGTGGGTAACTTCACGCCAAAGGGCAGCTTTCAATTTCGCGTATCCAGAGACGAGTTCTTCCCCCCGCGTACCCGATTTTCGTCGATTTTGACTGGGTTTGGTTGCCCTTGACTACTCGGCTTTTATTATATATAATAAAGGAATACTAGAGATGGGAAACATATGTATGAAGAATGAAAACCTTACGGAACTGCCCTCTTGCGGGTCTAGTCACGTATTACTTTCATATACTTATTCATATTTTGAAATATTTAATTATTATTTTTGGATGTGAACAAATTAAATGGGTTCATTTTCACTTCGCTTTAATACACATCTTAAAGTCGTATGAAAATTAATACATTCAATTTGTTTAGAATAAAAGAATACTCTCTTTTTAATTTATTTTCAGCCATCACAATAGTACAACATTATTTCTCATTATAATGTACAATTGTAATGATAAATAGATCTAGAAAAAAATAATAAAAAAGAAAATCTTATAAAAAAACAATTTCAGAAATGATGAAGTTACTTTATTACAAATAATTGATCGATATACAAATACATAATACAAATACACACATGTGTATAACAAATAATAATATATAATAAATTATGTACATAATCAAGTATTCTTAATTTTTATGAAGAAGTTCTTGTGTTTAATATATTATTTAGACTTATATGATCTTTTAGCCCAAGTACCATCAACAACTACAGTTCGAAGTGGAAACCCATCACTATCTAGCTCTCCTTTAGATATAGCTTCAGCCTTCTCTGCTTCTGCAGCTTCCGCCATTTCTTCCACAGCATTTTCTTTTATTACTTCATGAACGTGCTTTTGTATATCATAATACGTTCGCGAAGACATGGTAGGCATATTCATAATTGAAAAACGCTCTTCCATTTGAGTAAAACTTTGTCCCGTGCGCAAGTTTCCAAAAACCTACAATGGACATTTTGAAGACAAGAGTTTGCGGTAGCTATTTAGCCATACTCAAAATATTTTAAACATCTCCTTGAAAATGTTGACTTTTACACTAATATAGACATAAATAGCTTAGATTACCATAACAAAATCATTAGTTTATAGTTTTCCCGGGGGACACCTAACATTATTTTGAGTCTAATTTCTATGTACATTAAAACATATAAAGAGCAAATATTACAATAACACATAGACACCGTAATCATAACGACTTCCAGGTGATTACAAATTTTTAAATCTCTTACCACAGCTTCATTTATGCCCATATCTTTTGAGCTATCACGTTCAATGTTAGAAAAAAGTTTTTCAATTGCACCACATATGCTACATTTAAATACAAATTTACAATTTAATCCATTTCTCAATTCTTTTAAAAAATTCATGTGAGTTGAATTGCATCCATATGACGATTCATGGCCGCCAAACTTTTTAACTGCTGAATTATCGTTCCTGGTTTCTTTTTTTACAAGAAAATTACCTTCCTCGGGTTCATTTTCAGTTGGAAGCCTGTAAATGTAATAATTTGTAAATTTGTAAATAATGCCCAAAGTCTACAGTTTCGATTGTAATACGTACTTCCCATTACCTTGTGAGTTGCCTAAATTGTAGATGTGTTCAGAGTTTCCAACATTAACCCCTTCAGGGGATGACAAATCAATGGAAGTTGCATCAGACCTAACAGCAAAAGCGTATGTATTAAAAGCGGACTGTAAGAAAGGCAATCCAAAACTACCGTGGGTTGAAAATTTTAATATACACATAAAATGAATCGTCAAATATTTAAATTCTGAAATCTACTCGCATATTGGTATTATGTACTTAGTTAAATTAATCGAATTAACAAATATCAAAATAATGTAAATAAAATTGTAGACTAAAAATTACTTACCTCGTATTTTGATTTTTCATACGATTTGCATGCTTACTTCTTTGTATGGTTGATCTTTTATGATAATCCAATTTTCGCTTGCCCATAACTTATATTATTGTAGGATGATTCGTTCGTTAATTTTAAAGAAAAACAGAACACGCAGTTATAGGAGTAACTATTTAATATCACTAATTAATGTTATTTACGTATATTTATATCCAATTCATTAAATAGACACATATATTTATTTCTACAATTTCTCTATACTGTCAGTCATGTCAATTTTAGTTTTATTGACAAACCTTGTCTCCATGACACCCATTCGTATTTCGTGACATTACACTCGAATATTATATGACATTTCTTTTTAATTACAAACTGTCACTCTGACTTGGAATAGCCGACCGATTCCGATAGATTTTCGTCTTCGCAGAACTGGTAGAGATGCCGTAAAGTGGGGATAGACGACGCAAAAACTTCGAAAAACGACGTGTAAAATGTGTGTGACAATGTTTACTGTTTAATGTTTTTTATCTTCAAAAATAATTACAGAAAGTTTTTTTTTTTTTATGTCGTACATCAAATGTGCAGCTGGCGCGGGGAGGTCGTTTTTTTCTTTTTTTGTATCAGCCTTAGTTAGTAGACATTCATCAAATTAATGCATTTTTGGGGTTATTTCTGAGACACATAACTTTTTTAAGAAAATAAATTAGTACAAAAACGGACCTTGCCATTATAAATTGATGCCTTTTGCATCACTAACCCAAATTTTAGATTCTAAAATTACAAAATGAGTTTAAAAAACGCGAAACGGCGATGCCTTAATTTTCGGCAGGTAAACGCCCCTCTTAAGTGTTTATTAAATATATAACGAGATTTTTTTGATTCGTATCTCAAAATATTCGTCCCTATGTGGCGCCATCTATTCAAAGCAGAATAAACTGCTTCGTAACCGCTGAGCATTTTTAAAATCACGTGATGAAAGTATGCAATATGATTGGATTATATCGAATCAACTGTTATTGACTTTTGACTGATTTGACATTTATTTTGTCTATTCCATATTCTTTTCTACTTAAATTATTCTAATACTACACATATTCAGTCGTTTCATTTTATGTGTGCTACATATTTAATATAATATATTTTGAAAGTCACGTCGAGTACCTACCAATAGAAAACTATATATCTAGTTTTGTCACGGAAACAGATTCTGTTTGTTCTGGGTCATTTGGTTCTTACAAAAAAAAGGCAAGTAATTCGCAAGGTACTTCGGAAAATGAGCATTGATTATTAGAAATGTAGTACAAGGAAAATTCTTGGTAAATAGCTATAATTTTTTTGCATCTTTAGGTTAAATTTATATCTTAATATTTGTAGATGTATAACATTCTAATAGAAAAATTGCCGGGCTGAAGTGAACCAGCTGTGCTAGACGTTATTTGGTCATTAATATTAACATTAAGTCTGAATATGTGAACTCTAAGGTATTTGTGGGCTGATTTAGTACAATTTTAAAAAGTAAATCACTGCTTTCTTATACTTTATTTTTCATATGTAAATTCATCTATTGATGAATGAATAAACACATTTTCTTTGTATCATGTAAGTAATTATAGAAACTTAAAATATATTTTCTCCTAATAGTGTAAATATTGCATTAAAAATTTCGGAACCTGTCGTTTTCTTTATTTCTTCCCATTTCTCCCATTTACAAGCAAATTGGAAAAAAATTAAAATGAAATTACTATATATTTATTAAATGTGCATTTATTTAGAAGAAAATTATTCTTTGATTTCACCACTTTAGCTACCTTAAGCTTGCTTTTAATAAATTGTTATACAAATGCCACTATATACAGAATATTAAACAAACTTCTTTATTATAATGTACTATTCCAAACGTCAATCATATCACATTTCTTGTTCGCATAAACCTAGAGAGGACGGCTCTTGTATTTTTTTTTCATTTTCCTTTCGATTATACGTAAAATAATCTAAAGTAATCAAAATTGTTAGTAACTAGTTGCTTAAACATTTTCGTCTATTATAATTACATTTATATAGGAGAATGTAGAATACTTGCATTCTTAAAATACTTGTTAATGAATACTTATGTTTTCAAACGAATATTTCAATTGCGTGGCCAAGAAGTCTGACACTGCTCCTGGTTGCTCACATGAGTAGACGAATATGTTTTAATTCAACGACTGCTCAGGTATGAATTTTTACTGAAACCTGCTCCGTTACTCTGAATATCTGTAATTCATCGAGAAAGTGATTCTGCGGGTATTTTGAATAAATACTAAATGTAATTATTTTTAAATGACATTGTATAAAGCTAGTTAGTTATACCATTTCTTATTTTAAATCAAGAAAGATTGTACTTTTCCAGAAATAACTCAGTTATCATTACATGAATATATCAAATATCAAACGTCCAAATATAAACTAAATAACCAATTCGTCAAAGCCTTATGTCAAAGTATGCGATTTGACATCAACCCTAGAACCAGACGTCATAATTTCATACGACGTAAGTCAACTGCTATATAATTAGACATTCAAATACAAACATTTTTGTCAGTATTATTTTATCGCATGTACCTATTGCTGTAATTCATAACAAAGGACATTCATTCTGCTTCATTTCTTCTAAATACGTGAGAAGGTTTATTAATATTTATCTTTCTATAAAACGTTAGTTGAACAACAGTGAAATTGAATATAAATATTTAACGGAAATATTAAAATAAACTTAATAAAACAAAATACTTTAACGTATCCATCAGAAATTATTTGATGTTATTATAAACAATTCCTGGTTAAATTACATAAACCGAAAATATCATAAATCAGAGTAGTTTTAAAGCAGTTCAAAAGTAGAATAATAAATGAGCAATAACGTCTATACAGTGACACGCATGCATATGTTTTAGTTATAGCTATTTATTTATTATTTTCGGACAATATAGATCCATTAGACTATTGAACATATTACTTCCGGTATTGTTTTCGGAACTTATTTATGCGCTCGTGTGGAATTTATGGTAGTCATAATATACTATGAAGAAAAACAAATTAATCATTCTTTCCATATAATCTATGTCTGTATTTAGATTTATGTTAGTTATTAAATGACCAGATTCATGTAAATATGTTTTAATGTTACAAGATTCCTTTGAATATCTTTTAGTAAATATTCACTATGCGACTGACTTTTTTGTGTTTTTACAATACGATATTATCAAATTATTATTTATTACTATTCCATTTTTCAAGAAAAATACAGTGAGTGTTGCAATGCATGTAGTATATCACATATTTTAAGCTGAAGATCACTAAAAACAGTGGAGTATGTAACGGTTCTATCAAATTAATGCCGTATCGTAATGATCTTTAATGATCTTCTTAAATATTAGTCTGAATATTACTTAATAATGCCCCACAATGGGTGTTATATTGTACGGGTTCCCTTAGCCTTAAATTATAAACATGAGACTGATTTTCTCAGGACGATTCAGGAAACGAGATGCCTTATCTGTTTTATTTATTTAATACATTAACTCGACAAATGACCCTCGGACATTAAATAACCCAAATGAAAACAATGGTATTATATAGTATAGAAAATTTGTGTTGGAAGCCAAATGCTTTACATATTCATACAAAAGAACACACAACACAAACAATATCAAATTCAGGGTCAAGAAATCGAAAATGCTAATGCTATGAAACCAAATTGACATAAACAACTCGCTTACAAAAGGTAATACCTTGCCGTCGCTACATAAACAGAACACAATAAATACTTATATTTAACATGCAAACTAATAATGTCCCTAAACTCTTAATAACTTTTAAAGGTTTTTGTTTATTTAATAATACAAATATTGAAAGATTTTGGTTTAAAGTACCTTCTAAAATCGCACCTTTCCTTTGTTTTCAGTCTGCTTTCTTTAGGGGGCGTTTTCCCTACGGTAAATGTCCATGGTACCCTTTGACTGCCGCTATTGCACTAACCAATTCACTTATTTTTACTCTTATGGTTTAGGTACAACCTACTTCAGCTTGTGATAATGATAAATTACTAGTACCAATATGTTTATAGATCTATATGATAACTTCTATATCTCAGACTTACGCATTGCGCAGGTAAGTGTGAGAGATCTTTTATACGCTTTCTCATTAAAAAAGACTGTTGACGGGCTTTTTACTTTCTTATACGTAGTATAATGAAGTATTGTGATGAAGAAAATTTTCGACCTCGAGATTTTTGCAGATATCCATGTTTTGAAGTCCCCTGATACCAAAAAAGTGGTTTTTAAGAAATGCCCTCCCTCTTGAGATTTTATTAGTTTTAGTGAAAAAATCGAATTTTGCCAATATTTCGTCAATTACTAAGTTAACCAAATTTATAAAGAATTCAAATGTACTCAAAATTAAATACGGGAAAAATTGTATTAAAAAGTTTTTCGAAATTCCTACCGGAAGTAGGTCTTTTACTCTTATCAAAAATCAGCTTTTTGCGAATATCTCGCAAGTTATGCTTTATATGTCGTAAATTAAGCATTCTCTATATATTTATCAAGAGTACAAAAGTATTTAGAGATGGATTTTCAATGTGTTTTGTATACATAAAACTTCAAAATTCGGACCGTAAGTAACACTTTTACTCTTAACGAGTGGCACTTTTTTCGAATATCTTGCAAAGTACCTATGCATTCTATAGAGATTTATTAAGAGATTAGAAGTACTTAGAATAGGATTTTGAATAATTTTTCTAGAAAAAAAAGTTTTTCAAATTCTATAATTTGAAACGCTCATAAGTATAAGAAAGTCGTGTGGTGGCCACACCTTATTTTTTATTAATATTATTCGGACGACTAATTTTGATCGCCCAACTTCCCCGACGAATCGTGATCGACTGCTCTTTTTTATTGACGGTTATCACTCGGCTATTTTGGCCAAGACTGCCGTCGAACATCCCTGCGAGATAACTGGTGACCAACTGACTTATTCTATACCGCATGTGTCAAATATCATTAGGTATAGGGATTCAATGTTTACGTGCGATTTATACGTATACAAGTAATACGTGGCAACGTGGCACCCCTACTGTCCGTCACCAATCCCGGCAACAATCGACATCACAACGATTTTCTCTGATCTTCTCACTTCTCCCCACCAGATTTTACATTCAATGTTTAGCTGCGAACACGTTGCGATCGTCTGCAAAAAAAGCCGTCTTATTACTGGAACGGGAAACATCAAATGGCCGCGGCGATCTCCTGATCTAGTAATTTATTATTATTTTCAGAATCCTTTTTTATTTACCTTATTAGTGTTATTTTTTAATTTTATTAGAATTACGCTTTTGTTTGTGTCATGCAGCGTGAACGCAGCTTAATAATTCTCTGCATTTACTGAAAGGAAAAAGAAAAACAAATCCTTGCAACTCGTAAATATTATTTCTGAACGCATTATAAACACCCAAGTCAGTGGTCCAATAGTTACTGCTAACTTGTATTTTTGAGCATGTATCGGTCGCGCTGGCATTGGAGAGGAAAGTAGGGGTGCCACGTTGTCACGTATTGCATGAATTGATCGCCTATGGCTAATGAAAATTGACACATGCTGTAGACATTCTTGCACTCGTCTGCGTTCTCAAGGTCACACGTGCACTTTTAGAACATTAATATCTTGAAATTATATTTAATTCTTTAATAATTTCCCATTTACACTTTTTGAGGATTTTTTAATAAACATAAATGTCAAAACTTAAAAGAAATTAGTCGTTAGTGTCCAATAGGTACACATGTTCCATAAATGTCTTTATTTAATATAAAGTAAACCGATAAATCTATACGTTTTGGGAATATTAATCTAAACATGGTTCAAATTGAAACATACAGCGCTAATAAATAAACAACACTCTTGTGACACATATTAAAACCTTAAAATCACGTTCCGTTACAAGTACAGTATACAGTCTCGCTTGAAATTTCATTGATACATAGGCTTATTTAATGGAAGGTATATTGAATATTGCGTCATATAAAACGAATTGTAAGTTATGCGTTTTTGTATGATGATTAAAATGGAGTAACGCCCCAAATGAAAAATAAACTTAAAAATAAATATAGGCAACATTCATACCTTATCTGGGGTATTATTATCTCTCGGTGACATGGGTGGTGACGAACAGTTTCCAATTGAAGATACACCCAATTCATATATGTTCAACATGTGTGCAGCCTGAGCGTGAACCATGAGATCCCACGCATTTTGGAAGGCATCCTTACATTGGACGCATAATAGTGATGCCGATGAGTTTTCGTCTGCTGTGGATTCTGAAATTTAATATTTTCATTTTTCAAAATTTCAAAGATCAGTAATAGGTTCGTTAAATATAGTATAAACACATTTTATGAATTACGCAAAGTTGGTAGTTACAAATATGATCTGTTTTGACAGGTACATACAGTCGAAAGCAAAAAAAGTAGACAAAAATACAGGTTTCTGTCATAGACTTTCTCAAAATGATTAGTGTAATAGCGGCTTCAACCTTACAGTTGATACTAAACTATTACCAAAATGCCTTCCATAAATGAAGATATTAAAGTCAGTGTTATTGCAGATTTGAATAACGGTTTCAAAATACGTGAAGTTGCGAAAAGAAATAACATAAATAAAAGCACAGACTTTAGAATTATTATAAAATGGCGAGATCACCATAGAATTTGTAGAATTTCTGTTTCTGGCCGCAAAAGAATATCAACAGCTGAACAAGATCGCCATCTCACAAATGTACTTATTGGAAATCCATTTACTTCAGTAGTGATTGCAGCGGATGTAAGTAACTTTCCGGGTTCTGTATTTACTGCCCGACGAAGACTTAGAGAGGCTAATTTACGGTGCCATAAAACTGCCGCAAAACTTAATTTGAATGTGACCCTCAAAGAAACTCGTGTCGGATATGCACTTGAACATGTGGTAAATAACAAACACTTTTGGGAAACTATAATTTTGAAAAATTATTTCAAAGCAAGAAAAATGGACCGATTCATGTATACCGACCAAGAGGTACCCCATTTGACGAAAACTTTATTAATAATGTGTATCCAGAAAATTTCAAAGTAAGCTTTTGGGATTGGAGTTCAATTCATGGGACTGGAATGGTATGGGAAATAGAAGGAAACTTAACTTGACTTATATCAACATTCTAAGTAATGTGATGTTACCTTCAGTGGAGTTATTTTTTCCAAATCGCAATTTTATAATTCAGGATAACTGCCCTATCAATACATCGGACAGAGTGAAAACATGGGTCAGAGAAAATAACATCAATGTGTGGATTTTCCGCCAAGAAGTTCTGATTTAAATATTATCGAAAATGCGTGGGGGTTGATCAACGAAATAATAAAACTAAATCGAAGACCGCAAAATAAACAAGAACTGGTAGAAATAGTTCACACAGCATGGGAGAATGTAAATCAAAATATTTGTATCAACCTTTATAACTCTATTCCAAATAGTTTTAAACAAAAACGGCTCTATAACCAGATGTTAACGCATATATTTCTTCGCGATGTTTTTTAATTATTATTTGGATTCGTGAGATAGATGTTTTGATAATTATTTGATATTCCATAGAATAATGATTTGACACTAATGACATGTAAATAAAGCCAGGTTTACAGAGTACTAGTTCTTTTGTTTACTTTTTTTGCCTTCGACTATACGTTTGTACCCTAGCAGCACTCTTCGCCGGGAACCGAACGGGTGAACGACATACCAATATTGCAAGATCGGCAGAATATCACTGACCCTCACACGATATCATATGAATATGTCATTAATATATCAAGTCAATGTCCGGCAAACATTGTCTACGGAAGATCGGAAAATTTCTAGAATGAGACACGCAACACCACTTTTCGGAATAAAATCATATTTATTTCTATACATATTCTCCTTTTAAATTAATACATTTATTCCAACGTTTTTCAAGACTCTTCGTTACTTCAGAAAAGGAAGAGCTGTCAAAGCCTTCCAAATGTTCATTTACAGCATCGATAATTTCATTATTCGATGAGAATTTCTTTCTAGCCGACCATTTCTTGAGATCCGGAAATAGAGAAAAGTCCGAAGGCACAAATCTGACGAGTACCGAACATGTTCAATTAATTGGAATCGCAATTCGTGCAGTTTCACCATCGCAATTGCTGACTTCTGGGATGGGGCATTGTTTTGGTGGAACAAGACTTTTTTCTTTGCTAGATTAGGCCTTTTGATTTCGATTTCTTATTTAAACTGTTTAATAACGACGCATAATACACGCCTGTTATCGTCTTCCCGTGTTGCAAGTAGTCGATAAAAATTAATCCTCAGGAATCTGAAAAGACGGTAGCCAACACTGAAAAAAAAATGTAGCACTTTCTACTACAATTGCGGAACTTCTTACGATAAATTATAGTAACATAGGCTCCAAGAACAGTTTGTAGTATTCTTCACTACAAGATTGTATCTTAAAACTGTTGTAATTTTTTCCAAAGTACGGAGCAATATTTTACACAATACTTTGTTAATATATATAAAAGTAGGAATAGCATGTTTTTCTAAACATATGTATATAAATTTTACTCCAAATTTATGGTGGTAATTACTACCAATTTCTGTTATATTTCCTAAACATTCTTGTAAACTAAAGCATTGAATTTACTAGCATTCACCATAGAATATAGCAATGAATAGTATAAATTCCTGAAATTTCACTACAAATATCTATTGATTAACATTAATCTTCGACGTTTTTCTAAATATTGTGGTAAATTAAACCACATTTTGTGTAATTTTACTCCAAATTTTTAGTGATTATTACTAGCATCATTCGTTGTTTACGTAAACTTTATGATAAATTATACTATAGTATTTATTAATTATTCATATTAGTATTTAGTATTGAGTACAGTAATTTTCTGAAATATTACTCCAAATTTGTAGTGATTAGTAATAATCACCAGAAATTTTTAGTAAAATACTCAATCTACGATAACACTTAGTATATATAACAAAAATTGATGGTAATAATTACTACAACTTTTGAGTAAAATTTCAGAAAGCTACGGTACTCAAGATACCGTGTTCTAAATACTATCTTAGATCATTCGTAAATACCACAGGAGGAAAAGAACGAATAATTATATTACTATAATAATTCGTTCTTTTCCTAAATATTGTGGTATTTACGAATTATCTAAGATAGTATTTGGAATACGGTATCTAGGCTACGATAACTTTCTGAAATTTTTCTTAATACTTTTAGTGATTATTGCCACCAATTTTTGTTATATGTATATCCTTATCATAAATTAATTTAGTATTTAGTAATGAGTACATACGATAAATTGGGTAAATAAATTGTTAATTATAGTAAACTTACTAAAATTATACAGGTATGTTGCATGATTTCTGAAAAATACTTACCGTTTTCATATTAATAAAAAATATGGAAAATTTCAGCATACATACGATGGGTAGCAATAAGGCGATTTTAATAAAATATCAAGAATCGTATCTTATAGTGTTCTAGAGTTTCCGAAAAACTTAACTCTAGAATTATTTGTATATTAATCACAAATTATAGGCTGTACCAGAAGATGCATTGCTTGAGAATATATAGCTTTAAAGAAAACTTTCGATATCTTGGTAGTTGAAATTGATCGGCTTAACAAGTTATTAAGATGTTTCTGTCTCAATTGAAAAAAAATATAATTGTTATTATTATTATAATTATTTGCTGTAAGAAAAACGTATGTATCATAATATCGTATAAAACATACTACTATTAATAATAATCTTTATTCAGTTAGCCATAAAATGGATTGATGCTCTATGTAACCTAGCTCAATCCTTTGATTTTCAAGTAAATAATGCGAAAATGGAAAATTATAATAAAACCATAATGTGAAATTTTAATTCTATGTATTTCATTCTTTTCAACAAGTACATTACAAATATATTTGCTTGGCGTACAGTTAAAGAAAAAACATAAACACTTCATACATACATAAGCTTTTTATATATTTATTTACATGTATAAGTGTATATTTACATTCTTGTGGTTTGTCAATCTGTACGGTGTCCCAAAAGATGCTCTTTGGGGAAGTTTTTCTGGGCCTAAAATAACAAAATATGTCTCACATAGTGAATCACTGCTAGTTAGTTTAGACATACCTGCGGAACTATCCAATGGCGAATTAATTGACAATGTACTTGCCCCTGATGGTGACGAGATGTCTACCTCAATGTTAACCTGTGATTCCATGGACTGTAACGTAAGAAGGTTGTACTGGTTAATTTTCTAAGTATTACTACAACATTAATTCAAAAGCTTTACTGATGTACTATATAAATTATAGAGACAATATGCTTTAGTCTAAATTTCGAAATTGTAGTATGCCAACTGACCGTTTGAGTTTTCAGTTAATTCGGACTCAAGTCTCTGTCAAGCTGTTGCCAGCCTAAAATACAGAATTTCCAATGCAGATATTTATTATACTTGTGTAATTAGGTTTAGCAAGCAACGTGCTCCTGTGTTTTTTCGGTAAACTACATCTCCTTGCAAAATGAAGTTTTGAGTGAAAAGGGAATAATTACCGTGGTATTATTAAAACAGCATCCAGGTACTTGCAAGTCACCATCCATAATTACTTGCATAGGCATATTCGATAATTCTTGACGAGCTTTCAGCTTAGCCCAAAATTTCGCTCTTGGTCCTACTTTGGGTATTAGGTCCTTTACACCTTCATATTCTATGCTTACTTTATGATCAATTTCACTATCTTCATGAAAATATACAGAAATTAAGTAATTTATATTAACATAATAATATATGTAAAATTTTGAAGTACGGGAAATCATTAATTAAATTGGAAAATACTGCCAGGTATTTTATTTTGTACCTTATTTTTAATTTAAAAAAATTTTGAAAGCTTACTTTAATTAAAATGGCAAATAAAGTTTTTCTTTGGAATTATGAAGAGCTTTTAATGTCAACCACGTTCAAAATTCCAAAAAAATTCATTTCTTTTATAAAACACAAATCAAATACAATTACTTCTTAAAAATTACAATTGGCATCACAAGGACACTCATGATAGTTTTTTTTAATTACATGATATGTTTAATATATAAAATCTTGAACTAATTTCAAAATGGAAATTAATTCATTAATATGGAGAACTATATTTAATGAATAAAATAATAAATTTAAAAATTCATAACTAATAATAAGAAATACCGACATCATGATAATTAGGTTCCTATTAGTATCAAGTATTTACTGTTATTGATTATAAAATTACATTCATATGATCAATATTTGATATTCCATCTTATTTTATATAATAAATTTGAAATGTTGCAACTTAATATAATAAAAATTTAGACAACTAATAATAACATTTGTTCGGTACCTAATACAAAAAAACATGTTATCTATAATAAGGACGTGTTGAAAACATTGCTCACTTACAATAACTTGTAAATTTAGAACATTAATGGCTATTAGGTGTAAGTTGCGGTAGTTCTTATTCGCCTTATATTTTCCATATTAAGTGTTCCATAAATCGACATCCAATCACAAGAGGATTACAGCAGGGTCATTTCGAATGAATAAAAGCCATATGTGATCATACGATTTTACGTCGATTAAAAGTTACTTAACTTTTTGTGATTTTTCTTAGGTCACTCCATTTCTAATGTTCATTACATTATTAAGCAAAAGAAAAAAAAGAAATTTGTATAATATTAATTAAGTACATAATATACATACATATAACACATGCAGGCATCGAAATGTTGTAAGCAGGAAGAATATTTTTAAAATTTAATGTACTTCAAATTTTAATTCATTTTACAGACAAGAATGATAAGTCTTAAATGCGTGATGCAGTTTTTCTTTTCGAAATAATTGCTTATAACAATAATTTAATTTTTTAATAAAAGTGTTATACAAACACAACTGTTTGCAAATAATACATAAAAATGATACGTAAAAAAGTATGGTCAGATTTTTTATAATTCGTAAAAGTGCACGTTTGGAAACAACGGACATTTATTGAACAAACTATAGGAACCTATTAATTACACTTATGTCTATTTATGAAAATTTTGCGATTATTTTGTATAAAATATACAACAGATTGATTAAGAGATGTATAAATTAGGAACATTTTTAGTTTAATTGTGAAATACAAAACTCGTGAATAAGTTTTTGGAAATTAATAACTTAAAAATATAAATATATTAAGAGTCCATAGGTATTTGTGTTCGTTCCATGAATAAAAAATACACGTAAAAAAGCATGATGAACTTCCTAAAAGTAGATGTGTGTATTAAAATTTTACACTCATTTACTGAACAAACAAATTATAGGTCCATACTTACTATATTATTTCTATTTTTATAGCTGCACATACAGTAATACTAATTAATATGAAAATTCAAAGCTTACCTTCAAATATTTTCCACATACTGGAAAATCCCCATGCTTCTAACAATTTTTTTGTGGTTTCCATTACAATTCAAAACAAACTACAACACCTATAAGACTAACGCCAACTAAAAAATACAAGAGAAGAAAATACTTGTCTACATTAAAACTAAAATGATTTATTTTCAATCCCCACTATAGACGGCACATTTACACAAGGATTTACAATACTGCATTTATGTATATTATATAGTATAAAATATCCTTAAAGAGACTCATTCTTTCACTAGAGTAATTCTGTCCTTATATTCAAGGTGACATTTTTATAAATACAACTAGAATATTATAGGAAATTTTAAAATATATTGTGATGAGAAGAAATATTTCCACAATTCCTAGAATAAATTAGGACAATCTTGTTAATGTTTCAATATTATTTTGGCAGAAAATAATGCAAATTAGTTCATCAAAAGTATGTTAATAGTTTATACCATTTATAGCAAAATTTGCTATAAAATTTAACCTACAATATTATTTTAATACCTCTCAGAATGTGATAGTAATTACTCACACAATTACAGTAATAACTTCTACAATATTTCAAACACAACTTTGTAGCAAATAATGCCAATGCATTTTTTTCAGTGAATACTCTTCCAACTGATGGCATCGTCTTGGCCTTCTTTGGAGTTGGTTCACGGTGTACTATTCACTGCTTTGATTGTGTTTTAGTGTTTGTAGTGAAGTGGTGTATCTACGTTTCATCTACGGTTACAAACCGTCAAAAAATCAACAGGATTATGTTTGAACAAGTCTAGGCATCGCTGTGAAATGGTCACAGAAGCTTACTTTTTATTGACTCATAGCAAACGCGGTACCCATCTGGCACTGAACTTTCTCATGTCCAAATATTGAAGTATTGAAGTAAAATGTAATGTGCGCGTTAATGGTTGCACGGAATTTGGTTTTATTGCTTTACTATATACATGATCTGTCTAAAAATTTGAAAATATATTAGATGGGACACTCAAAACACATGATCAATATTTTGAGGTTATAAGAATCAGAAAAATCTCCTTGTGTGACGGCCCTATATCGCGCAGCAATATTAGATACAGTTGCCTTTGATTGATTATGACTGTTACTCCCCCTAGCGACATTTTACAAACTAGAAAATAATTTCCAACGGAAAAATTTACCCGAAAGCAATCTGACTACTAGTTTCTGAGATATAGCCAGCGGCCATTCTTAGTTGGCCACTCGGTAAACTATACCTCTGAAAGCAGTTTAAATCAGATATGTTTTTACCGATTTATATATTTCGGTAAGCACGTCCGAATACACTGATATAAAACTTCATTCGTGGAATATTAAATTTATTATTTACAATTCACAATAACACCGATCGTAATACTGTTTCGTTATGGGAAAAACGTGCTTGCTATTAGTTAATAGCAATTTTTATAGTAGTTCTCGTTAGGTGGAATGTTGAGGAAATGCTTCAACAACAATCATTAACCAGGGATATAAATGATTTTCTATTTTGGTACATGTGACATTATGGTAACGTAAAATGTTTATGGTCCTGTGAGTGTAATTCCCTCGAATACAGAGAGCGAGATAGAGCGAAAGCGACCTTTTACCGAAACAATGGGAGGTAATTAATTCGAGAAAAAATTTGTCCGTAAATCTGACGACACGACCAACATTCGGTCGGGACCATTAACATAAAATCCCTCCGCGAAGTCGTTTCCAACAATAATTACAATGACGGTTATAAATATAACAATCTCGAAGTGTAAAAGCTGCTACACCCCCTGGTCGATTTCTAGTTGAAAGGGCACAAAGGAAGACAACAACCGACTTTACCGTTGAAGTCCCCATCTATCCCCGCCACCTCACGAATGGATATTAAAGAAAAATAAGCGGCCGTAATAATCTTTAAGAGCAAAAACAATAAAGTCTGTTTTACAGTGCGTAATATTGGCATTAAAATGTCTTTTATCAACACCGTTTTATTATGATTCAGAGTTCCGTATGTTTACGTTATGCCTTTAGTGGAAAGAGTGGAGGTGTTCCTCGGCTTAGGAAGAATAAATGTGTTTTCCAGTTACAATTTAAACAGCGAAAAGCCAGAGATTAGTTTTAATGCGGCGCGAGTTATACAGGCCGGGGCATTCTCATTGAAAACTCTCACGCGGGCTAATATCCGAGGGGATCAGAGTCGGCTGCGTCGGCGATAGCGACGACGTTATTCGACGTCGGCGTCGCGGAAATTTACGTCGCAACCAGGTGGTCCGTCTGGCCAATTTGGCGAATTTATTCGGCAGACTGCGAAGCGTCTGGGCTGCGCCTTATACTACTAATAATAAAGCGACACTTACTGAATTTATTGAAGCTATCACATTTGCAGGTAAAGCGCAGTTTGCAGTAAGCCTTCTTGTGGTCGAGCAGTTCGTGCAAATCGGTGAACATCTCGCGACAATTTCCACAGATGAGTATGTCTGGATTACCTGGAAGAAAAGAAAAATAACTTAATCACTTAATGATTGTTAGTAACAGTTTTGAAAAAGTGTACCATTTAAAATGTGGAATGAATTATACAGATTTTAATTGATTTAGTATGTAATTGGCAAGTTTATGCATTTAGTAGAAAGGGTTCAAAGTTCGCCATTAATATTAAATATTGATTTTTTGGTCATAAGTTGACTAAAATTACTTGACATAAGCACTTGCAAATACAACTGGCATTAACGAAGTTTTGTTATGAATTTTATTTATTTAATATGTCGATTAATATATTGTAGATTGAGTACAATTTGGCCCAAATATTATTGTAAAAAAAAAGCTTTTGAACAAAAACATTATTTGTATTTAGCACAAAAATACAAACAGCAGAAATTTCAGAATATGCTTATGTGGATGACGTCATAATTATAGAGGAGCGTGAAAAAGAGCTACGGATAAGTGTAGATGTTTGGCATAAAATATTAGAAACGAATGGTATGAAAATAAATGCAAAGATCATTATTAGCACGCTTAATAATCTAATAATTTTAAATAAAATACTCAAGATAAAAGATAATCAGAATCAATCATTTTGGCAAATAATGTCAATAATGAACGCATTATTTAATCTTTCAAATAAAGGAAAAAATAAGGCATTTACACACTGACAAAATAACGTCAAAATTAGCAATTAGACGTGTGCGCCACTTTATTGCCCAGAACTGTTCATTTCTATTTCTGTATTTTTGGATACTTTTTCATACAAGCTTTATAATTTAGACATTGTCCATGTTACACTGGCATTTATGAAAATAAAAATATCGTTTATATAAATATAATTATAGTACTAGAAACAAACTGACGCCGTTTCAGTGATATAGTAATTTGGGTTAAATTGTAATTTAATAACTCTGGTATTTTCGAATTTGAATTTATCTCTTCCTCCAGTGAATAACTTAGCAATGGTAATTTAAATTGTACAAGTAAGGTAAAAGTTGAATTGATGGTAGAAATATATTACAGTAAACTAAATCAGAACGTGTCGATTTCTATTTGGAATCCAATACTCGGACATCTCGGTGCACTCGGACCACTTTTAAACGTGAAGCTTGTCCAGATCAATTTGCCGCATCGCGAAACTCAACATCGACAGAACACGTCTATGTACTTCAATTTGCATTATTCGACAACCATCTATTCATCAGATCCACTCTGCATTTTCCGATTAATGTTCTTTCTCTTTTAATACGTTCCGCGCAAAGGTCGCTACCATAAATTTTCATACGGGATGACGATCACAATTAACTTTAAGTACGGATGTTGGAACGTGGTTTTGCGAAAGTAATAAAACTTTACGGCTTTAAAGAAAGTCTCCGTTGTCGATCTTTCTAATGGAATATCTATGTTCTTCAAGTTGTCATCATCTTATGCTGCAGTAACTATTATAAATATATATTATAATGCAGAAAGAACGAAGAAGTATTTTCAATTAATAATATAAGCATTGTGGGTGATAGTGTACAATTTTGTAAGATCTCCAAGTAGAAAATATAAGAAATATTTGGCATTAAATAGTTCTATAGGCTGTCAAAATAAAGAGTATAATATTTAATTTATCTATATCAAAAATATTTTTTTCCATAGATATACATATACATGTGTGACTGTGCTGAAGACATCACCACATTTCTACATTTATATTTCTTAAATACGACTCAGATATTTTTCTTAGTCTGTTTTTTCCATTGCTTCCTATAGTTTGATTATGATCTCCGAATGGAACTTTTCATTTCCTTGGCTACACAGCACTGACGATGACCAATAAGTCAGCAAAATGTGCCTGCAGTCGCATCTCAACATAATTACCTAACACCTTTTTCCTGTTTTCTTACACTCACATAACCAAACAAAATTACAATATGTAAAGTAGGCTCCCATTTGTATAGCTTCCATTAGAAAAATTCCTTGATTTATCGGGGATGATATCCAACTTTACTACATGGCAGATAATGCAGACCAATGCGTTAAGTGGCACACGAGTTACAAAATATAGAAAGATGGCAACGCTGAAATGTTAAATTAAAAATGAAAATGTAAACATTTAGGAGTAGACTATAGTTGCAGACACATGTACAATGTGTTTATTAATGATTGAAAGGAGTTCGAATCGCTCGCGCTTTTTTAATGTCGGAAAGTTGGTGCTTCTAGACGATATACCTTTAATGATCAGTAGCGTCCTACTGTTTTTATTTCGATTTTCGTTTTCATCTACTTACTTTATTATTTTACTTATTTATTACTAAAAATGCTTTTGTTATTGCCACTTTTTACATACGCATATTAGTATCGGTAAGCCACGAAGTAGTCATAAAATATCCGTACAAATATAATCAACATTCGCTTTTAGGTTAATGAAGGTTTTCACAGATCTGTATAACAAATTTATTGTTGAGGCATATTTTCGTTCAGGTATAAGCAATTATCAAGGAATATGGGATTATTCCTATCAAAATTGGCACCAGCAATTTCAGGAAAAATTTCCCAACATAGAATTTACACATGATTGTCTTATACAGCATGTTGGTCCTGTAATAGACAGGTTTCGCATGACAGGGAATATTACGAAAGGAAAATCTAATGTTCTAACTGAACAAGTTGTTGCAGATATTAGTTAAAGAATGGACGAGAGTCTTACGAAATCTTAAGAAATCTTTATGGTGCTTATTGGCCCAAACACACTTGGTACCTGTCAAAAAGGCTTGCAAGAAAGTTCTTCATTTACATCCATACAAAATTACACATCAATTGCTACCTCTGGATTTTCCTCGTTGTACACACTACTGCGAATGGTTCAATGAAGTTTTAAAGATTGACGATATTTTGGATATTACTTTCTCCAGTGATGAAGCATGATTCCATCTCAGTGGATATGTAAATTCACAGAACAATAGAATTTGGTCTGCGGAAAATTCTCATATTTTCATAGAGACTCCCATTACATCCTCAAAATATCGGTGTGTGGTTAACGATTTCATCAAAATATTGATGCGAATAACTATCGGAATCTAATTTTTAATCCTTTTATTGAACAACTTCACAATGATGAGATGCAACCTGGTTATTTCCAACAGGATGGTACTAAAGCCCATACTGGGCAGAGAACATTAGATTATCTTCATGCTTGGTTATTTAGAGAATAAAGTTGATTCTAACCGCATCCATACATTGGAGAAATTACAGCATACAATTTCAGAATCTGTAAATTACAGAAATATTACCCAATGTGTTCCACAATATGAAAAGAAGTGTGAATTTGTGTTTGAATTTACATGGGCAGCATTTTGAACAAATGTTATAATTTTTGAAATTTTAAATAATAAATATCTTGAACATGTGTCTTTTCTTTGACTAGTCTAATCTGAAATTAAGAACAACTTAAAATATCAACATTAGAAAACAATTTTATTGTAATTATCTTTTAATAAATGAACTAAAATTGTTCCCTTTCTCACTTTTGTATGTTACGCCTATGGTACACAATATTTACAGTCTCAGATTTGACTAGTACTTGATATAAATTTGTTGTTCATTAAGTTGCTTACCCAACTTGCAAAACTAATTATATATACACATTCCTAAACATTGTGAGAATATTATAGTTGAATAACATACCCACTTGGTTTTTTTTTTGTAGAACTATCGTAGTTATGAAAGTCATTTTTCTATTCCGGTGCTATAAAGTTCACTTTACGACACCCGTTTTGGTTGCATAAAGTATTACTTTATCGCACGCTAATTTTATTTTTTTGAAGTTGGTAACAAAAAAAATGGAACCAAATCGTATTTAAATGTCAAAATATAAGCCTTTAAAGTAATAAAAATGTGCAATAAAATTGTACAAAGAATAAAAAGCACACATGCTAACATTTCACTTACTAATCAGCAATATAAATTGTTAAGCAGAGTTGGATGATAAGTTTTCGGATGCTACTATTGACATTTACTTACCAAGTTGAATAGTACAACTGTTATAAAAGTTTGTTTTGATAAATATGTAGAGAGTTTGTGGACGAAGGATTTTGTAAATTGTCTTTTGCTATTTTGCGAATCTCTGGGAGCGTACAGTTATTTATTTCGTCCTTTTTGTTGATAATTTGAAATAATTTATTGTATAAATCAGTCTGAATTTTAAGCACAATTACATATAGCACCACCGATATTCAAATATTTAAAACGTTCTACTTAAAAATCAGAGTAACCAACTTCAAAAAAGCAAAATTTCTAAAATATTCGAACAAAACATGTCTCTTATTTTAAGCTTTTTTGAACTTTTAATAACCGAAATAGAAAAAATAGTATAAAATACACGTTTCATAAGACATTTTGCGCACTTGTTCTTTAGAAAACTCGCCTAGCGGCTCGTTTTCTAAACTTGAACGCGTGCGCAAAAATCGTGTCTTATGAAACTTGTATTTTAATATACTATTATGGAACTAACTTAATTTTTATGACTATGTATTGAAAGTTTACGAGTAGTTTATAATTTGTTCTTCTAAAGTTTATTATATATTAGAGCAATAATTTTAAATGAAATACAATTACAAAAATGATATACAAACTTATATCATTTTAGTTATTTATTATACAAGGGAAAAAGTATTAGATTTTAGCACGAGGTAAGTTTATCTCACGACGCCAAGCGGAGTGAGATAAACTTACTTCGTTCGTTCATTATTAAATCGGCGTTTTTCCCATCACAGAAAAAAATTGTGTGTTATACACGGGAAAAAAATTAGATTTTAGCTCGAGGTAAGGTTTATCTAGATAAATTACTTTTTTCCTTTGTATAATAAATAACTATTATCGCATATGTTTTCATTACGCTAAGTGACTTTTAGACACACCTTGACAAGCTGTGGCTTCATGCTCTTTAGTCACAGGCTGAATTTAGCAACGGGTACTTTAGTTACGGGCTGAATTCAGCTCTGGGTTTTTAAAATGCGAAAATCAAGCGAAATTCAATCAAGATGGCACTTTAGTCACGGGTTGAAGTTAGCTCTAGGTTTTTAAAATGCGAAAATCTAGTAAAATTCAATCAAGATGGTTGCCACTTGTCATCAATCGTCAAAATAATAAGATATGGTGCGACAACACACAAGTACTATAGATCGTCTCAACCTTAGTATTCAGTACAGTCTCTTATGGGATATATACCTCTTTTACTACCGTAAGCAATTTATAATAAACTGTCTTTTTTTTATTTCAAGGCAATGTTGTCAGTTCGATATATTATGTTTACGGTTGGTATTATCGGTGTGGTGTAAGTATCACAACATAACCTTCTGTCAGGTGTCAAATTAATATTATAATATAATAATATAGAATAATATCCTAATCAACAAGTATTTAAAATGTCGTGTCACCAACCTAACCAGTCATTGTCGAACTGACAACTATGTTGTCTCTCTCCATGAGACACATACTGAATACTAAGGTTGAGACGGTCTATAGTAAAAAAAGGATAGTATGAAACTCGTTTTATGAACTCGTGACTAAATGGCGTTGAAAACTTGATACATAATATACTATTATTACCATATTTTCACTCAACGGTATGCAGCCCAAGATACAACATTTTTATACTCTTCACATCCCACTAGGTTACAATTTATTTGTCGGTAAACTGGCATTATACCCTTTTTATATATCTCACTTACACTAAGCAAGTATAAATGATGATAAATAAATAAATCAGGATAAATAAGCATATTCTATTGTTTAGTAAACGTAATAAATCTAAAACTAGAACTATTAGAAGTAGTGTAATTATTTAACGAAACAGACGAGTTACTTCACTGTGATGTCATAACAGTGTTGACAAATTGCATTGCATTGACCAAACTATTGTTTGTACAGTTTATTTAAAGTAAAATAGAAACTGCTTTTTAAATCTATTATGAAAATGTCTTAAAAATAGAACAACAAAAATTATAATTAGACAAAAATTGCTGCATAAATTAGTCTGATTTACTTGTGGTAGACAATAACAACTATCTTTGACTAGCACGGTTTCAAACGCAAATAACAAATTGTACTACGATACCATACACAACCACCCAAGTTCCACATTAAGGTTTTTTACTAAATTACATGATCGATACATTTTTTGAATTTGTTTATTGTAACATTTGTAATAGCTTCAACTAAAAATTCTTGAATATGTGACACTTTGTAATGAGTACTTTTAGAAGCAAGCAATTGAGCTGGGCTTGAAATATGATGGTAATATCTGTACAGTTTTATTTGCAGCAAACTGCCATTTTATACATTCCCCCTGTTCTTCTCACTTGCTACTTTCTATAATAAAAAATATTAGTGTCAAAACGTTTATAATGTAAATAATAGAATTATTACATCTTGAACTGCTGATAGAGGAAAAATGCGCAATTATTATAATGTTCCCTTTCAAAATAAATGGTTATTCAATGTGTGATCTCTTTTACTTGTTTATTTAATGGTTTTCGCATGATTTACCTGTGAACACTGATTTTTATATATAATATCCATGCGTAAATACAGAAGAAACAAAACTAGTAAATATGAAAAATAATACAATGCTCGCAAACTATGTGGCAACTATGCATAGTTTTGGTAACATATTGCCGTGATCCCTACATTGGTCAGGCATTGTAAGATAAATAAATAATTATGTAATAGAATAAGTAAATAATTATTAGTAGTAAGTGTAATTATGGAAAAATGTATCATGAGTTGCATAACCGCAACGGCGTAACATTATAATGTTAGGTAGATGACAATTAAAAATTGTAACAAAATTTATTTGAAAGGTATAAAAAATAAATACAAAAATAAAGTTCATGTATTCTATATTTGTAGAAACGAGGATCACAAGATGCAATTTCAATATACAAAGACAGAACCAAATTTTATGCATTGTGTGAGAGTCGCATTTAATATATTGAGCAATAAACCACTATTCAAAATGAATAACGTATTAAAAATAAATAACACAGAGAGAGTTATGATGAAAGATGGTGTAGTCAAAAGAGTTAGTCATTTGAATGCCGTAAAGTTATATGAAAAAGGTGAAATTAGATATTTACGACATGAAAACATCTTTCATCATGAATAGACGTAAATTTATAAGAGATTGTTATTTGCTCGACATTCTATGGTCACACTTAACAATATGATAAATACCTGACACTTATATCTAAGCATAATTATAAAAGGAATATGTAAAAAGGTATATTTTTATTCGACACAATATAATGTGGAAAAAACTTCAGTAGTAGCAGGTTAAATCCAGTTTTATCCAGGAAAAATTCCGGAAATAATACGTTAAAATTGGTTTAATCTCATTAAAATCTACAAAGAAAAAACAATGTTCAATATTGTTAACAGCTGCATACAAATCCACCTACAAGAAGACGAGGAAAGATGGTTCGAAGATATGGATGAAGTTATCAAGGTCCAGGTTCTTAATAATATAATTAATAAAAGGAGCATTCCAGTCGTATGCAATGTTTTTCCTATTATTTTCAAAGGAAACGTCTGCAAAAGAAAAATACGAATAGTGTTAAATAGTGGTAAAAGAATGTATTTAAATAATAATGAAAGAAGCAACGAATTCATCTATAAACATAATAAAGGATGGCGTTAATGAAAAGGAATGTACCTACCAAGATAAGAAAATCTCAAATGTGCATAGACATTAACAATAATAAACAATTTGAGTGCGTGTATAATTTGTGTAATTTCTGTATGTCAAACAATATGGGTGTAGGTCAGCCTAGGGAGAACGTCAAGAAAATAAATCTGAGCAGGACAATGCCAACATAAGCGTTAGTGCGGAGATTGTGGCGCTGCGAACGAAGTATGGTTTTTTCTGATGACTGAAAATTATAAAAAGCCGGGAAGGAGGCAAGTACGAGAGAAGTGGCAGAGAAGCAGTCGATCTCTAGAAGTGAACAAGTTGCCGAGCTCTAGCAACCGAACTTGTAAAAGAAGCGATTGATTTTTCATTTCGTTCGATGATTGCAGGCGTGTAATACACTGTACAAAAAATCATCCTTAGTAAAATGTATTAAGTTATATATTTTATTTTCAATAAGTACTTTTCATTTCATAATTAATTTTTGCCATTTAGTTTAATTTCATTTATTTTTAAATTATCACTATGATGGACCAATATAAGGAAGAATTTGATGAAATGTATAAACATCATAAGTAAGTTTCACTTAAAATAAATTATGCTAAAGATGATATGCGGAAATATTTATCTTTAGCAGAGCGTTTAAAAATTTATTTAATATTTTGGATGCGATTATTATCTTCTTTGTTATAAGTAGACTAAAGTAATAAATAATGGGATTATTGTTAACAATGTGGAAAGGCATCAATGACACAACGTGTGAATGTTTGTTAGCGATGTTATCTATGCATTGTTAACAAGTTTTAGATACAAAATTTTATGGGGATTTCAAATATATTAATATACATAAAGATGGGAGCATTTTGATGAACAATAGCCAATTTGTGATGTGTACAACGTGTGAATATTTGCATATGATGATTGATAACGGTCTTATCAAGGTGTTTTCTGCTATGCGAGTTTTTGTATCCTCAGAGGCATTTCGTGAAAATGAATGTCTTTGGTAAGGCAAAAATTTAGCGTCGTATAATAAAATGGTTATTTCTTTGAAACTATATAATGTTAAAATTTCAATATAGCAAAGAGTGATATCTGTTCTAGATCTATATGTTATATTTGTAATGTAATGTGTTTTCCGTATTTTTATAAAGTACACGTTTGTTTTTTTTTTACTTGTAATTGGAAAGTAAAAAGGACAATTTCTTTTTACGGCCACATGTGGCAAGAGAATTATTTCTTCGATACTGTTATTATAAGATGTTAAAATTGAATATAAATATTTTATGAGATTTAGTTTTTATTAGTAACCTTATCCTATTAATTTTTAAATAAGAAATGTTGTTGGAAAAATAAAAGGAATATCACTGCTAGAACCTACAAGAAATATATGAATGTTATGGAGATTGAATTTATAAATTTAATAAAGAATTTTTTTTTACATGACAACGTTATCTCTACATTCGTAATAAATTATGCAGCTTTGTATTATCGTAGTTTGATTAAATTATGCCGGTACAAAATTATTATATTTAATTTGAAAACAAGGCTATAGTAATATGTATATTCACTGAATGAAGAGTATTACTTGGATTATTAATGATTTTTGTAATTTAATGTTACTTGTTCCGAAGTAACTGGTTATGACGTAAGTCGTTTGTTTCGTTGAATACATTTACTTTATTCAGTGCTTTATATTTTATAGATAATAGAAAAAACACATATTTTTGCAGCTGCGCATGAAGGATTATGTAGATTATTGTTATCCTTTCCGTAATATTTTAGTACTATATCAACCAACTCGTACGGAACTTTTAATTGTCCGAATCGAGGTTAATAGAGAAGAGGTATGCGGTAACGTGATATTCTCAGGAAAAAAAATATAGTAAAACAGACAGGCGAAGAAAAAAGGAAGAGTGCCGTGCCGGGTGCTGAATTTCAGGAGTAAAGACTGGAAGCTTTACGGTACGAGCTTTTCACGCAATAATCCCAACATGGTAAACCCGTGATCGCGTAAGCTCCTTCCGGAATGCGGACCCGGAGTTTTTCATACACACCGGACTATATTTAAATTTATTGACTTCGTACCGGACCAGACTATAACAATACAACGGAGATTAACGCTTTAGTCGTGACCGCATCTCGTGCTAAGAAAAAAAAAGTTAGGCATTTTTTTTGTTCTTTTAGGGCTGTGTCAGCACGAAATTAACGGATGAGGTGAAATTCAGACGCGCTTTACTTACTATAGACTTTTAGTTGATCAAGCGGTGGTGTGGAGTTGTTCGACTTTGTTGATTGATTGGTCTTATTGTTTCTTGTTATGGAGGTCATCAGTCGCTGGCGCTTTAACGGAGGTACTAGTCGTGGTGGACCAACTGGAAAAGCCGTGGAAGCATAGTAACTGAAAAGAAAGAACATGTCTAATTTAGGAATAAAGTTTTGTGTAACTGAAACATTTGAAGTTTTAAAAATATTTTATTTTTGCACTATTGGGAAATTACTACGTAATAATAATATAATAATAATTATATGCTTTATTGCCCTACAGGAATTACAGTATTCGTATTTGTATTAGTCGACGCAATAAATGTGACATTTTAACACATGATAAGTAAATACTAAAAAATAACGAATCTCTTGTCCAAACCAAGTCGAATATGTATATATATGTATAATCGGTTAATAAAACTTATCAAAATGAGCAGTTTTTTAAAACTACTCGCATAACAAAAACACAACTAGGGATCAGACAAATCTGAGATAATGCCTATAGCTTTATGCAAAATACTAAGCTATGAGTTCTGATGTAACTTCACAACTTAAAACTAACTTCGATCGCTGCAGTTTTTTTTTTGAAAGTGGAACGTACAAATAATTACATGAAAACACTAATAAAAGTAGTAAATACAGTGACGCACATGCACTTCAAAGAAGTTTGTTCAGGACAACGAAGAGTTAGAAAGCCAGTATGGTGATATACTGCCACATTCACAGAAGTTCGTTGTCTTAGCAGAAGCAGCGTTTTGCAACGTTTCAAGAAGTTGCTTTCTGCTTTGGTATATTTTTTTAAAGAAAGAGGTGATTTTTTCCCATAAACTTAAACATCACCGAAAAGCTAAATGTTTTTAACTTGAAGCTTCAAGGTAAGGATAAAGATATTGGTGGAACAATTGTGGTTTCATTCTCAAAAAAGCTGGATTTGTGGGAAGAAATCTCGTCCAGGGTAAATACAAGCATTTTTCCTGCTTGAAGGAAACTCATGACAAGCCCTTCACAGCCTTTTTGCAATAACCAAGAATGCCTTGCAATTCTTTCAGATCTGAAAAGTTAATTCAATGCTTCAAGAATTCAAAAGCATTTTAATTTTCGCCTAGTTCGTCAACTCTTTCTTTTATGGAAATTGCTGCTGAAGAATTATTTACTCGTGTCATGCAAAATTTTTGAACAAGACGACGCTGCAGTGGTGATAGAACTGATTGACCTTCAAAATGACCATTCTTTAAACTCACTCACTTTAAGCTCTAAAAATCTCGCTAAAAGTATTTGGCCTTTTGTTCCTAAGAAAAAATATCCAATTTTGGGTCAGGCTAGTCTAATGTAATTAGTCAGGAGAAAAAATTGTTCTTACACTTTAAATTCTTTGCAACAATAAGATTTACGAACAGAACGGTTTCTCAGTGGCTTCAAAGTTTGGCGACCTCTGTTCTAGATCATAATGTAATTTCTTGACGAAATGGCCGACAATGCCTTTGATTCAAAATTTGTACTTTCTTGTAATGTTCAAAATCATACCGCTCTATTGTGATTATGAACAATTTTTGCAGATTAAGTAAATATCAATTATTTACTAAAAAGTAGTATATTCAATCTTGACTGCTCACTTATCTCTCTTGCTCTCTCTTTCGAGTGTGTGTGTGTGTGAGAGAGAGAGAGGGGGGAGAGAGAGAGGGAGAGAGAGAGAGAGAGAGAGGGAGAGAGAGAGAGAGAGAGAGAGAAGGAATAGACCTAAACATGTCTAGCTATGAACACCATCTTTTAAACTCAAATTTCTAAGCTTATCTGGAGGAACTGACTAGTTTTGAAATCAAATGGGTAAGCCCAAAGTAGAATTTTACGTCTATATTAAAATTATATTTTGCGTATATCTGTTCAACTATTAATTGCAGCCAATACACATTATAACCTTCGATATGGACACTGATAATGGTTTTTATTATATAATTATAGGAATTTCTCCTCCGGTACGATTCTAACTTATTATTCCAATTTGTCGAGAGAACTCTCATCCAGGGTAAATACAAGCACTTTGCCTGCTTGTAGGAAACTCATGACAAGCAAGGTCCTTCACAGTCATTTTGCAACAACTAAGAATACATTGCAATTCTTTCAGATCTGAAAAGTTAATTCAAGCAATGCTTTCAAGAGTTCAAAAGCATTTCAGCTGTAGCGCAGTTCGTCAACTCTCCTTTTATGGAAATTGATGCTGAAGAATCATTTACTTGTGTCATGCAAAATTTCTGAACAAGACAACGCTACAGTGGGGATAGAACTGATTGACCTTCAAAATGACGTTTCTTTAAAATCACTCACTTTAAGCTCTAAAAGTATTTGGCCTTTTGTTCCTAAGAAAAAAATATCCAATATTGGGTAAGGTTAGTCTAATGTAATTAGTCAGATGGAAAAAAAATGTTCTTACACTTATAAATTCTTTGCAATATAAACAATTTTATTCAATTCTTTTGATAGCTGACATTAAGATTTACGAACAGTACTGTTTCTCAGTGCCTTCAAAGTTTGGCAACCATTATTCTAGATCATACTGCAATTTATTGACGAATTTGCCGACAATGCCTTTAATTCAAAATTTGTACTTTCTTGTAATGTTAAAAATCACACTCCTTTATTTTGATTATGAACATTTTTTGCAGGTTATGTAAATATCATTTTTTACAAAGAAGTAGTATATTGAATCATGACTGCTCGCTTTGCTTTTTCTCTCTCTTTCAAGTATCTCTGTGTGTGTGAGAGAGAGAGAGAAAGACAGAGACAGAATGAAGAGAACTGAACATCTCTAGCTATGAACACCATCTTTTAAACTCAAATTTCTAAGCTTATCTGGAGGAACTGACTAGTATCGAAATCAAATGGGTAAGCCCAAAGTAGAATTTTACGTCTATATTAAAATTATATTTTGCGAATATCTGGTCAACTATTAACTACAGCCAATACACATTATAAACCTTCGAAATGGACACTGATGATGTTTCTTATTATATAATCACAGGAATTCCTCCTCCGGTACGATTCTAACCTATTATCCAAGTTTTTCTGATCATACCACTAAGCTATGAAATACACATACGTGCAAAGTCTTTAAACATTTTGAAATATATCAAACCGTGCAGTATAAATACAATTTTTAAGGCATGCTGGTTATGAATAATGTATTTTAAACTACAGTTTTTAAGGTTGTTCAAATGAATTAACTAGTTTCGAATCAAATGGTTAACCGGAAGTACCACATTACATTTGCGTTAAAATTGTATTTTGCGAATATCTGATCAATTACTACTTTCAAGAAATTATCCAAAGACGCGCAAGTATGCAAATGTTTTTTCCTCGTTTAAGTAATTACTTTAAAGATATAATATCGCAAATCGACACTGATAATATTAACTATGATATATAATTATAAAAATATAGCCTTTGGTAAGATTTTAACTCTTTCAGTTTGCGAGGGAGCATACTCTTGCCACTAAACTACAAAACCCCTACAAGTACAAATTCTGTATACTTCTTGAAGTATACTAATCAGCAGATGTAATATATATGATTTTGGTATTGTGGGTGTTATTTCATTAAATGGAACTTTTCCCATCGTGATAATAATTATTTGTTAATTTGATAATCTTAAGAAGTAAAATTTAGCTATAAACTGTATCTTTGGCTTGCTATAATTAATTAATATAAGATGTTTTTAAAGATTAGTACGTACATCGTTGCCGTAGTTTAGTGATGAGAGCACGGGTCCGGCAATCTCCGGATGTGAGTTTGAACTGTACTGGAGGCAAAATTTTATTTAATTGAATTTTGATAATTAATACTAGTAGGGTTAATTGAAGAGATCATAATTTTAAAATATTGCAGAGAAAATTGACTTGGAAACGAAGTACGTATTCACCAACGAAAGGTCATAGATTCTTTGGCTATCAATTTTATCCTGATACCAAACTGCAGTATTTTCACACAATATCGTTGAGTGAGTCTACTGTATTTAGTAAATTAGTTATTATGCATTCTGTATTGTAGATTGTAGTGTAAAAATATTTAGAACTTATTATTTAAAAAATCGAACCGTACATATATATTATTATAAAACGTTTGTATGGTATTAACATTTTCGTTTCATTTTCTCAAAAGCTTCATGTTAACTTAAACGTTATTGCATAGAACGTTTTTTAACTATGTGGTGTTAAGAAATTAATCTATACACACACTTTAGAGAGTATTGTGTGTATTATAATGAGTAATATTGATCAAAATATACAGGGTGTATTTGAAATAAGGGGACAGAGTATGATTAATGGAAAGATGTAATTTTGTTAGGCTCAAATCCAAAATAATTTGCGCAAATTCAAATTTTAAAAATTACAAAGATATTTTTAAAATATTCGTCGCACCACTGCACTTCAATACGACTGTAGGCTATGGAAGGGTGGGTTAGTAAGTAGGAGTGTGAAGGCGTGCAAGGTCAGTCTCGTTCGATTGTTACGTGTGGATGTTTCGACTATTGATTGCTTACACAACACACGAACTGAAATAAATTATGTTTTTTTTTTAATTTACTTGCGTCGAATTAAAATAAAAGTTTCTCACAAGTAGAGTTGGGCAAATTTTACAACACAAATTTGTTTTTGTGAGAAATAAGAAGTAAAAAGTCGTTGAATTTAATCATAATAACAGTAATAACGGAAGAAAACGTAATATCTAAATAATCCTGGCAAATATTAAAATAATTACAAAATTCATACAGTCGGCATCTCAATAAAAAAATTCTCGTTGTTGAAAAATAAGATATTTTAACAGCTGATATTTCATATTAAGGTTGTTGACCTCTTAGCATGAACACCTGTTTAGAAATAGTAAACAATGGGGTATTTATAACGTCTACAGCTGTTATTGCATATATCTATGCGTGTTTATTTACTTCGATGGAAATTATTACGTCTCCTCAACCTGTGTGGAACCGTCGACGTCTGGCGCGATACCTACGACATATAGACACATGCTAAATCCATAGACGGCACATTAAACACTTTTCGGGGGGTTTTTAATTTTGCCGTTCGTGTCGTAATTGACTCACAATTTTTGGGATTTATATTTACATAATTGCACCTTTCCATTTATCATACTCTGTCCCCTTATTTCAAATACAGCCTGTATATTTAAAAGTTTATACTTGCGCTACAAGTATGAAAAATGTTTCAAGACTAATAAGTATTACCACTAATACTCCCAGATTTAAATGTTCAAAAATAAATAAATCAAAAAGGGGTCCAAAATCGAAAAACTAGATTACCTGTTGATTATCTGTTTATCAAATACTATTATGTGTTTACAGCACATTGAAATGAAGTAAGTATGTTTGAGTTCAAAGCTGTGGAAAATGTATCCTCTTCAAATTATTATGTTAAATGTGCTCTGATAGTAAGAGAGGTGAAGTTTAAGGTGCCAAAGGTGATTAGAAAATAATGGAGCTCTTTGTATGTATTATCCTGTTTAAGTTAATGTCGCTCGAATGTCGCGTCATTATTAGTACTGACGAATTGAGCGAGCTTTTATATGTACATACAATTAGCATCTGCAAAGGTAGTTATAAATGCGACTTAATGAAAAGGTGAAAATATATCTTCAAATGGCTTGAGAATACGTTTAGCCCGTGAAAAGGTATATTATTAGATTTCGTTTCATTTAGGACAAATTTAAAAAATAAATAACGGAACATCATTTTTATGTAGTATTCTTATTAAGGGTATGCTTGAATATTGAAGTTGTAAAAGGTCTTATTAGCCATAAAAAATACCTTTAACTATACTTATAATATTACACAAAACGATAAATAAATGAATACTCCTTCAATGTATGCATATACAACTCCTAATACTTCATTATATCAGGTTTCTGCGGCAACTAGAATTTCCCTGTGTTCAGATCATAAAATTACAAAACTTCATAAATTCCATCTTTTAAAAAAGAGTAGAGTTTTGTGAACAAATGACAATTATGATTACTAATAACAATGCATTTGTGAAAAATATCTGCTTTATAGTGATGAATGTACTTTTTATTTACATGGAGATACACTCAGTATCTTGAAAACACTAATGTATGGGCAGGCATCTTGCCTGCCCATTTATTTTTCAATGAAAATCTAAAGACCGAAGCATATTTGGATATATTGGAAAATATTATCAATCCGTTAATTATTGATGCTCTCGAAAATTAACTGAATAGAGATGGAAATATCCTACTTGATGAGGACGAATTACATTTTCAACAAGATGAAGTTCCTTCTCACTATGTTCTACCAGTACGGCGGTGGTTAGAGAATGTATTTCCAAATAAATGGATAGAACGAAGAGGACCTATAGAATGCCAGCCAGATTGCCTGATGACATCACTAGACTTTTCTATGGAATTGTTGAAAGTCTGCTATTTTCACCCCTCCACCTCAAAATTAAAAAGAATTTCGTTAGTGGATTAATGCAACCTGCCGCGGAATTTAAACAGATGTTTTTAAAAATGTACGCAGCAGTTTTGAACAACGGCTATACCATTGTCTAGCGATCAAATGACAACATTTTGAATAATTATTGGAATGAAATTTTTTGCAAAAAGATATTTAAATTTTTAAATAACTTTGAAAATAAAATAAAATATTTTAAGCAGTTAAAGTGTTTGAGGAATAGATTTTAAACCTAAAACATAAAACAAAAAATTAAACAAACCAAAAGTTTTTTTAAAAATCTTGAAAACGAATCGATCAATTTAAAAAAAAATAACTTCAAAATGTACTGCTACAAAAGACCATTAAAATGACGTATTGCTCGATAACTCTTTCCATTTAAGATTTTATATGGGGCAACTTCCGGGGGCAGGGGGTTAAAGTGGGTGAGTCAATTTTTGCATCAAGAAATCGTCTCTGCAATAATACTTTTTACGTGTTTCAGGGAATTTTTCATGGATTTCAAGAAATTTAGGGTGGGAAGTTTTGAAATGAACAACCTGTGTATTATATATAAAGTGGGACCGAGGACACTACCTTAGGGTACGCCAGAAAATATTGGATTAACTTCGAAATTTCGTTTTGATATTTGACAAAGTAGTATCTGTTTCTTAAGTAAGACTAATATGTATATGTTTAGTCTGACACTTGTTTTTAATAATTTATAATTGAAATCATATATCTGAGTTAACTAGTTAAATATCAAACAAATTGCCAGTGTTATACGGCGTGAGTCATGTCCGCTGGTAAGGCCGATTATGCCTTTATGACTAACGATATTTCGAAACGGTTTTTTTCTTGTGATAGCTGCTCATTAGCAGCACATTTTAAAAATATTTTGTATTATAGTTTTTAAATGGAACACTCTATATATTATTGCATCTTTGTATTCCATGTATAATTTTTAGTCAAAAAGTAATAAGATAATATAAGCATAAAATTTAAAGTTTTGATTTATTCCCATTTCTCTGAAAAATTCAATGTTTTTATAAAATTTTATTTCTCAAAAACGACGTGTTAGATTGGCATAATTTTTGGTAATATTGTTCATAATAAGAAGTATTAATAGAAGCATGTTTTATTTTTTACAGTTGCTTATTGCACGTGCAGAAAACTGGATTAAAATTACATGACACGTTTTTGTATAAAAGTCAATTTTTTTAAATGGAACACATATATATTAGTTCATTTTTGAATTTCTTATTAAATTTCACATCAAAAACATGTAAGACGTTAATACTTTAAAAGTGACTATTACTGAGCTATTGTCGATTTTTGATATAATTTTGTCAGTTTTATGGTTTTAATTATATAGTATAGTACTGACAAAATTATATCAAAAAACAACAATATCTCAGTAATAGTCACTGTTAAAGTACTAAGGTCCATATGTTTTTGATGTAATATTTAATAAGAAATTCAAAAATGAACTGATATATAGGGTGTTCCATTTGAAAAAATTGACACAATTATATCAAAAAACGACAGTAGCTCAGTAATAGTCACTTTTAAAGTATTAACGTCTTACATGTTTCTGACATAAAATTTAATAAACAATTCAAAAATGAACTGAAATATAGGGATCCATTTAAAAAAATCGACTTTTATATAAAAACGTGTCATGTCATTTTAATCCAGCTTCCTGCATATGCAGTTAGTAACTGTAAAAAAATAAAACATGCTACTATTAGGACCTCTTATTGTAAACAATACTGCACAAAATTGGGTCCACCTAATAGGTCGTTTTCGAGAAATATAATTTAATACAAACATTGAATTTTTCTGAAAAATAGAAATAAGTCAAAAACTTTAGATTTTAGACCTATACTACCTTATTACTTTTTGACTACAAATTGTACGGGGAATACAAAAATGCAATAATATATAGCGTGTTCCATTAAAAAAACTATAACTTTGGTTAGCCACCAAGTTATGTAACACTCTGTATAATACAAAATATTTTTAAATTGTTCCTAATGAGCAGCTATCACAAGGAAAAAACCGCTTCGGAATATCTTTACTCATAAAGGCATAATCGACCTTACCCGCGGAGATGACTCACCCTGTATATACTTATTAGAAGCTCATACATAATTTTTTTTCAAAATTAATTCTAAGATATTACTATCTTTGTAAATGTGTACGGAACGCATAGTTTACGATATATTTTCAATAAGACGTTATTTGCGATTAGAATTTTTATTTGTTTAGTATAAAAGATTTTTCTAGATTAAGTTTTAAATGCTTTGCGCAGTTAGTAAGTCTGTTTGGAATATATCATTTATGAGCTTGTCGCAAACAACTCTATTTCGATAAAAGCAAAAGTCTTACATCCGGTTCGAATTTTGAAAGTACTTTCATACAAAAGTCATTGCGAATTAACTTCAGAATACTTTCTATTCTTCATACCTTACTAAACCTTACTGTGAAATAAAGTCCATAAACAGTTTTTGTCTTGACGCCAACGAGGCAGTTGATGCAGCCCGATCGAGTTTTCATTAATTCCCCTTTCCTAGTAAGTGACTTCTAAACGGTAGGAAAAGAATTTTACCTTAGGCCAACACCTTTAATCGTTTGCTGGTGTATGTAGTATATACATATTTTAATAGTAGGATCTTTCCATTAAAAATGCATAATTTACCACGTAACTCTTTGATATCGTAACTTTTATACCACTTAATTTAAATATGAAACTATACAGAAGAAGATGTCAAATCGATTAAAAAAACTGGAAGAAAATGAATAAATTCAATAAAGCTGACGTGTCTGATACTTGGTATTTATCACGTATCACCATAAATAAATTATATGACAATTATGTTTTCCTTTTAAACGCACATGTAATATGTTTCTCTATTCTTGTAGAATTAGACGTGGAAAACCGTAAATAAGTAATGCAATTTCAGACACGTCAGCGTTGCATCGAAGGGTTTTACTAGAGTTCGCAATTTTGTATATTTACATGTATTTTTGAGTTTCTATCGTGAAAGTCGGGATCAGTGAGGATTGCTCCTATAAATAGGCGCGCTGTCGACTCTTTGAAATTTATATTGAAGACGAAACATCATTTTCCCGTTTCCATTATAAGATCCCTCAGTGGAAAAATCTGCAACGGAGATTTGCTATAACGCGAAAATAACAAACCCATTTCGCCACCTCATTCTCACTCGTCTAGAATTTCTTTTCACGTTCAGGGCAAGTATAAAGGTACAAATTTTAATAATTTATGCTAACACGAAGAATTCAAAAATTGGAAATACCTATATGTTTGTAATAAGAATATGTAAATACAGGCGATTTCAATTTATATGATTTTAAGTAAACATCTTACAATGCAATAGGTAGATAGTATAAAGAATCCTATTTAGGTATCTGATAATGTAAATACATTTTTAACACAAAAGAAATTTTTACATAAAAAAGTTGTTCCAAAGCGAGCTGTAAATAATTTTTTGATTTGATGAATATGTATAAATGCATAATTTGCGAGATATTTCCAAAAAACTGATACTATGTAAAAATAAGAGTGTTACTTCTACTTCTAATTTTGAATTTTTTTATACAAAAATTGGTCCAAATCTAGCTTTAAATACTTTGGTATTCTTGATAATTCTGATTATGATTATAGATTCAATTAATAGCATAGCATAAATTATGTCTATATCGCTCTTTTTTTCCATAGGCCAGAAAGGTAAAGGGTCTAGCCCTTCGACCATCAGATTACTTTAAAGGACCCAGTTTTTTTTTATAAACTCTCTCATTACTACCCTGTCTCAAAATAAGGAGTGATTCAAATATCCCGCCAAAACATGGAACACAGCTTAAACTGTATTAGACAATTTTATATATCATGACAATTGAGGTTAGAAGAACTGCTCAGTTCATTTGTGGTATGGACACATCTATAGTTATTTTTGCAATGATATTAAGTGTAGGACGTTCAATTTTAAAAAAGGAACTGTACCCTACAGTGTTTTTGACAGATTCATTAAATTCAAGTTCAAAATGCCTGATCACTTGCTATTTAGGTCTTAATCCGTCTGATCACTTATGTTCATGTTGTACATAAAAGTACGGATTTTATTTAGGAAGTGCCTCCATAGCCGGCGCCGGTCTCCGTTTTGTATGCATATTGATGCCGGCTACGGCATCAAGAATTGCGGACCGCAGCCGGCTTCACGTATCGTCTAGTGGTGTTGCAAATGTAACTATCCGTTACTAAAATACTCGTTAGTCGATAAGATCCAAAGTAACGAATACTGGTTTCAAATAATCGTTACTTTTCCAAATAGTTACTTTCATAATATATAACTTTTAGAAAATGCATTCTTGTTCACCTATCGTAAATAAAATGGCTCCTTAAAAATACTTAAGGCTTTGGCATTTTACTTTTAATTTTGAGTTGGAATGGTTTGTATGATAATTTTAAGGAATTTTATTTATTTAACGTAATATATATTAAAATTAGTATATACACAGAGAAAACTGTCTAATACAGTCTAAATTATAGAAAAAATAAAATACCGGTTATAATAAGTTTTATTATTACTTAATAATCCAGTTAATTGTCTCTATATTACAAATATAATACAATGTCTTTAACATTTACTAAACAATAAAGTTTTGGCGTGTATAAAAATTTAAGTGCTTTCAAATTTCAAATAGGTATATTGAAAAAGGCAATAATCCAGACAATGAAAAGGAATAGCTACAGAAATACTAAACCACAAAAATTGCTTTAAACACTAACCTTCCCAAAAACATTAACGGTTTGGACGCAGCTCTTTTTTTGTTGCTGAAAGTTTGGGTAACAATCTAAATATGATGTGGTGCACCTGTCGTTTCCTAAATTGTTTTATTTTGTGGATAACCACTCAACTTTGCTGATGTTAACACGATGACGATCAAATTAATCTGCAGATGACAACGGTGTAATGAAAGACAATCGGGTAATTTTTGTATATAGGCTGAACCAATCAAGACAACTATAGAGATTGTGCTAATTAACTTACTTCCTGTTACTTTAATTGAAAAATATTTCGAGTAAAAAAGAAGACGAATAATTAATAGTATTATACGTTATAATAATCTGTATTAAGAGATTCATATTAAATTTGTGTAATACTGTGTATTAAATTTTTTTGCTGTCACTATGCGTAAAACAAAAATTAATACCGACGATTATATTTCTAATAGCCTGTATTATACAGTCTTTACTGTGTAACGGAACATTTTGTTTGTACCATATATTAACTATACATATGCCCGCACCGCACATTTGAACGAGTACTCGGTAACGACTAAAGTAACGGATATTGAATTCGAAAGTAACGGATAGTTACAAGTATTGAAAAGTAACTGAATTCAACATCACTAATCGTTACCGGCATATCAACATAACCTCTGTTTTCCATATTGCGCGCGTGAACGGCTTCACTTTTAGTGTTAATTTTCTTTAATTTATCTAAATTCGCAGATATGTTTTTCCCTGTAGCTATGCTGTTTGTTAAAAACGATGTTCTTCTAATTGTAGAATGTTGAAAGTGGGCGGTAAGTTTGAAAGTTACGAGAATTTCAACAAGTAGTTACAAAAATACAAAAATGAAGTGTTCAATGATTACTGGATTAGAGATTCTAGAACCATCAAGACGCAGGCTAAAAGATATCCTGAAAGTGTGGCAGCTCAAGCAAAACAAGACTTAATTTACCATTATGTAAGAATAGCTTGCATTAAAGGTGGCAGAATGCACACTCCTAGGAATAAAACAAAAAAGACATTTACATTTAGGCAGAAGTGTCCAGTCGGTATGTTTTTAAAATTAACTTCTTGTGGGAAATTTTTAGAGATAAAGGTACTGAATGAAGATCACACTCATCCGGTATCACTAACTTTATTTAAAAGTTTACCCCAGCAAAGACTGAGCATTTCAAATCAACTTAAGGTTAATTCAGTAGCAGCATTGCAGGCTCACGCCAACAAAAAATCGTACAAAATGATATCATTAATGAATGCGGGTGCCTTGTGACTTTGAAAGACTTAACAAATCTAAACAGAAAACCACATAACAGAATGAAGTTTGATGAATGTGTATCAATTTTACGAAATACTTACAAATGTGACGTTCATATTAACGTTGATGTGGAAGCAAATTTAAAATACTTCTATTTTCAAGATCCTGAGATGAAACATATGTTTGACTCTTATCCAGAAATAATTTGTCAGCGGAAGATTTGTATTCTAGACTTTTAAGGAATTTCGCCTTTAAAAAGGTTCAACAACAACTTGAATCTATGACTAAATGCAAAGATTTTCAATTTATTGAAGAAGAAAAATATCCTGCTCCTACTATTGAAGGTCTTCTAGAAGTAAAACACCTTATAGTTGTCAGTGCATGTTTTGGACCTCCGTCCAGTTACCTTGTCTCCACATCCTCAAACCTCGATCTATGTGCAACCACTCTTTATTTGATGAAAAACATTTGCTTGCAACGATGGAAGAGAACCTCAGATGCTTACACCACGCGCTGTCGCTCATTAACAAAAACATTATTAGCCGTTGATGACCTATTTACTCTTTCAATAAAGAAATCATTGATGATTCGTGTATTATATTTATGTGTGTCATGTATATAAATCAACTTCTGACTAATATACAATGGCGTAACACCTTGTTTACTCTTGTAAATGAATAACAGTGTTTTGTACGTTATTCTTTGTCGCACATTCATTAATTTCAATGTACTCCGCATTAATGCAACTGGTTTATATTTGTTACACTTTAAAATTGTCCTCATAGCCCTATTTTGTATTTTTTTGCATTTGCTGAGTTTCTTAATTATTTAACTGACAGAGGATACTTGAGCAATATTCCATGTGTATCGAAATTAGCGATTTATATATAGACAGTTTAATATATGTAGACATATTTTGACCTATTCTACTTAAATAACCTACTTTTTAGACATTTTATTTAGAATATGCTTTGTATTTTCTTTAAAACGCACTTGTATCCTTTTCAAAATTGTACTAAATCAGCCCTCAAATAACTTTGAGTTAACATATTCAGACTTATTGTTAATATTAGTGACCAAATAACGTGTAGCAAACATGCTTTACTTCAGCCCGTCAACTTTTCCATTAGAATTTTTTACATCTGCAAATATTAACTCATGACGTGTAATTGTTGACGATGGAGTATAATAATAATAACATTGCATGGAATGAGACGACAATCCTGGCCAAACAAGAACATGGCTACAAAAGAAAAATTACAGAAACAGCATATATGAAGATAACACCTGACACAATCAGCACGCCCAGTTTGGAGATCAAGAATATCTGGCTCCCTATGATTAGAGAATATATTAGCCGAAGACCGGCAGCCACAAGACCGGAGACAGACTGATAACAACTACCACTACTACTACTACTACTACCACACAAATAATAAGGAAATACTGCGTATACCCACCGCGCATATACAAAAATATGCACACTGCGCATATACCTGTAACTTAAATATAGGTTTAAAATAGTAGTTTCTGTCCCCCTAATTAGTCGAGTGGTAAAGTGCATGGTACATTGATATTCGGAAATTATCGACCGGGTTCAAATCCAGCACAGGACATTTGAGAAAAAATAGGGAAGACATATACCGCCAGATAAAGTCGCTAAAGAATGACAAGTCTGGCAAGAAACAGTCCTTCTCAGGACTACCCTGATGACGGCAGTAGACGGACTGCCGAAACGTCGGACCATCAATGTTCCATAAACGATGGTTAAAAACAACTCAAAATATAAATTTAACATAAAAATGCAAAAAATATAGATATTTACCAAAAATTTTCCTTATCTACATTTAGAATAATCAGTTCTCATTTTCTGAAGTACCTAGCGAATTACAAGCCTTTTAGCGCAGACTATTTTGGTAAGAACTAAATGACCCAGAACAGTCGCGTCTTTTTTTCGTGAGAAAACTGGATACACAGTTTTCTATTGGTGCTCGACGTAACTTGCAAAACATATTATAGTTAATATGTAGCACACATTAAATGAAACGACTGAATATGTCTAGTATTAGAATAATTTGAGGAGAAAACAATTTGGAATAGATAAAATAAATGTCAAATCGTCAAATGTCAATAACAGTATATAGATTTTATATAATCCCATCATATTACATAATTTCATCACGTGATTTCAAAAATGCTCAGCGATTACTAAGCAGTTTTGTTATTCTTTGGATAGATAGCGCCACATAAGGATCAATATTTTGAGGTTACCAGAATCAGAAAAATCTCGTTATGTGACGGCGTTATAATAATAATAATAATAATAATAGTTTATTCGTTGTAATTACCATTACAAGAAAGTCAGTAAATTAATTAAAAATGCACAGTTAGCTTTATATGACAATAAAACAAACAACAACAACAAAACAAGAATGTGTATATAATGCACCTTTCTAATTAATGCTAATGTTCTAAGTCACACTTTTGGAACTCTTCTATTGAATAAAAACTGTGATAACCTAAAATATCCTCCAGTTTTTTTATGAATAATTTGTCCCTCTCTTCACTACGGTTCTTGATTTTGTTATACAGTTTGGGTCCCCAATAGTCTACGTAGCGTTGTGTCGTTTGCAGGCGGTGGTATGGAATTTGGAACTCTTTTCTGTGGCGGGTTTCGTAATTATGATGCCCTCCATTCAATATATACTTTTCTTGGTTTTTTCTAACGTATTTTATACATATAAGTATAGATAGGCAAGGCAAGGTCATTATTCTTTCTTGTTTAAAATGTTCCTTACAACCATCCGTATATTTCAGATTACAAAGAGCTCTAATCGCTTTTTTTGCAAGCAGAAGATTCTTGTTGCTGCAGGTGATGTGCCCCAAAACAAAATTCCGTAGCTTATCCTACAGTGAAAGTTCGCAAAATAGGCAGATTTTGAAGCGGCATGGGTAGCAATAGTCTGCAGTCTTTTTATAGTATATATAGCTATCGTTAGCGAGTTAGCTAATTCTGATATGTGCATGTCCCAAGCGAGTTTATTGTCAATCGTGAGCCCCAGATATCGAATAGCGTGGGATGACTGTTCATTTCTTGCTGAGAAACAGAGATGCTGTGTTTTCTCTTCATTTAATTTTAATTCATTATCTTGGAACCATTTTGTTATTTCTTCCATTACCCGTTTGCTCTCTTTTCCAATTTCGTCAATCGACTTTCCAGTTACTACGTAAGATGTATCATCAGCATAGATACAGCTTTGTTTAGGTGTTATATTTTTTGGGAGATCATTAACATACATCACAAATAAAATTGGTCCCGAAATCGATCCTTGTGATAGCCCATTATGAATTGGTCTAGTATTTCTCCATTTAAGTCCACTCTCTGGCATCTTCTAAACTGATTAGAGCCATAGCTGGTATCTGTTCCATTGATTCATGTAAACCACATATCAGAAAGCACAGAATTTTAACACCGCCTTCATTATTTATTTTAGAGAGTGTTTGTTATATACACAATAATAAAAACAAGTACAGTACCATAGGATCTGTTCATTCATATTGTACAAGGAATAAGGACGATTTGCGTCTTCCTAACTTTCTTATGAAATTAACATCATCCTCAGTTGATTGGGAGGGAGTCAAGTACTATAATCATATACCTGGAGATATAAGAAATTCTCATAAAAAAGTGTTTAGGAACAAAATCAAACAAATTCTCTTAAACGCATGTTTGTACAAAGTCAGAGACTTCCTAAATGTCACAAAAAATGTTTATATATAACATAAATATATTAGTGCATTAGATATTTTAGCTGGGACTTTCTGTTTAATACCCCCGCTTCTTTTCTCTCCATTGCCTGCATGATTATTTTTTTTTACATTATTATTTCTGTATTCTCTTACATTGGAAGTATTCTACATATATTTTTATGTATGTCAATAGAATAAAGACATTATTTTATTATTATTATTAAATAAGAGGCAAGTAGATCATGTTCTGTACCTCTAATACCATAATAGTGTAGTTTCTGTAGTAGAATTTGGTGATTTACCATATCGAAAGCCTTGCTGAGGCCACAACATGTCAGTTCACATCGTTCTTTATTATCTTAGGCGTCAATTACAGTCTCCATCAGCTCCAGTATTCCAGTCACTGTGGATTTGTTTTTCCTGTATCCATGCTGTTCATTAGATAGTTTTTTCTTTCAAAGTATTCTAGTAGACGATCTACTATCAACCGTTCTAAGATTTTGGAAATTGCAGGCAGAATAGTGATGGGCCTGTTATTGCCGCAATCATTCGGATCTCCCTTTTTATGAACTGCAACAGCTCTTCCTACTTTCAGTTGTTCTGGAAAGATACCTTCGCGGACACACTTACTGAAAACTGTTGTCAGAACAGGTGTTATTTCATTTTCTACCTCTTTAATGATATTTGTTGTAACGTCATACACATCCCTGGTATGTTTGTCTTTCACATTTCTTATTACATCCGACACTTCTATTTCTGTAATATTTTTAAAATAGAACGAACATCTATTATCTAGTCTCATATTTTCTAGGTACTGTATTTGTGTATCCCGCAGAGATATTGATACAGTTGGCCTTGTATGTTTCAAGGCCAACTGTCAGCATCACTTTTTTAATTAATTTAAGATTATTAATATTAATTACCTATTGTAAAGTGAATGTTTAAAGTGTTATTTAAAAGTTTATTTCAATAAAAATACAGAAATTATTTCTTTTGGGTACAACAAGATGGCGTTACATAATGATCAATATTTTGAGGAAACCAGAATCAAATTCAACAATGTGAATCGAAGTTATTCGACGGCCTTATGTCGCGCAGCGATAGCAGATACAGTTGGCCATGGTATGTTTGAACACAAGGCGACATCTATTTTTACAACGCGTGAATTTTATGTTCATTAAATGGGTACCCGCAAAACGTCTTTTTAAAAGACCAGTGGTCAAAATCTGGGTTAAGAAAGAAATACTATGACATCATTCTGCACCGCATTGAATACTTATTTTCGAAGTCAAAACAGCCTGTCATTAATTTTAATGATGTAGGTACATTTATAATAATTTATACAGCAGTCGAAAAGTGATAATTCTAATTGAATGATGTATTGAAAACGTTATGTTATGGATTGCTTTCAAATAACACATAAAGTACATGATACTTGACGAAAGAGAGTAAGATAAACCACTTTTCCTACTGCAATAAAACTTGAAAGTTAATTCCTCCCTTTGAACTAGTAGTATGATAATATACATCGGAAACCGCAAAATACATTTGCGAGGTCATAAATCGAATCGGAGTAAACCACTTGGAACAACTTCTAACGATTCCTAAAATATGGATATTACAAGTGTCCCTGTTTACGAAATCTTTGGATAAATTACTTTGCAAAATAAGCGGAGATTCATCCGTTATGCTTATGAGGCTGGAACTGCCTGTGTATAACGATGATTTAAAATTATTATACACGACAAACTGTGCATTTTAATATTTACTGATGCTCGGATAAACGCTCCCGTTCGCTTCCTTGCCCGGTGTAATGGGTTTTCGTTTATTTTGAATATACCTATGTATGTATATGTCGTTCCAGATATTGGCTTTTAATATGACTAAAAGACTCTTCCTCTTCATATTCTTTTTAAAGTTAAGGTAATACTGTACAATGGTGTATGAAATTTTCCAGATAATGACCAAGTATTCAAAAACTATCTCACTTCTTAGAATTTAAATCTAATCGAAAACTATGAAATGTTAATTTCTTCCTTATAATTATGTCTTAAATATCTTGTATTAACATATATAGTTAGTTAATTAATATTAAATGAAAGTAATAATGATACCAGGATATGTATTAACCTTCCAGCTACATATTTCAACAAATTAGTTGTCTACATCAATTGTAATAGTTATTTACGAACCAAGTGCGGGAAGACTATTTTCCCGCACGAGCGCACTTTGAAAGCACCAGCGACAGCAGGAAGCCAGGTGCTTTTAATTGCGCGAATGCGTAGAAGATGTCTTCACGCAAGTGGTTTGAACAATATTTTTTGTACGAACATTGAATTAAAAAAATATTATTATTTAATGTCATTAGTATCATACCTAACCTAAGATAGATGACCTAATTAATTTCAGCATTTCATGTACCTAACTATTACTCATCATTCCCAAAAATTAAGCTATTACATATATTCTTACACATGGCAAACATGAGGTATTTATTCTTATATTTATAAATTTATAGAACATTTATTGCGTTTTTTGGTTTAATTACAAAATATTATAAACTGCCAATATGAATGTCCATGTGGTCAAATAGATGGCGCCACAAATTTATTGGAATTTTTAATTATTAGGTACACCCATTTCCCCAACTTTTAGTGAAGAATAGTTGAGGGAAGTAGTATTTTATAGACTAAATTTTATTACTGTCAAGTTAGATTTTTTTTAAATGTCCCAAAGAGCCAGTGTTTTTTTCAATTTTTACCGGGAAATACTCTTTCCTGGTCGAACTACACATGCGCCAAATGTCACTTTACAGGCGGTGAGTACAAAAAAGTTATTTTGACAGTGCCCCAGATCATTTTAAAACCAACCCAATAATACAAAGCACTTCACTTGACCATTAGAGCATTAACAATATTAAAAAAATCATATTTATTTTTGTCTTAACATATCACGTCATTTGTATAGGACTGTCCCTTACAGAAATTATGATAAACACATGAAATAGTTATTTATTATACAAGGGAAAAAAGTATTAGATTTTAGCTTAGCGTCGGGAGATAAAATACCGAAGGTGCGCACCAACGATTGTATATCAAAAGATTTTTTTTCAGGTCTTCCAAACTTTTTTTTCATTTGAAGACATTCAATTGTGTTATTTCCATCCTGGCAACATAACGAACAAAACAAAAAAGAATCAACTAAATATGTCGTTCCTATCGTCAGCTATGATCGAGAGTGCACAGAAAAATTTTCAATTTTTTAGTTTGTCCGAATTTTCCGACTTTCCTTTGTAATTCTTTTTTTCTGAAAACTTTTCCAGAAACATAACGAACAAAACAAAAAAATAATTACGCGTATCCATAGTTCGAATCATGAGTTATGGGTGTGAATTCACATAAAAAACCTTTAGAAAAAAGCACTTTCAGTTTTTCCCGAATTATCCAACTTTCCGCTCAACTTTTCAAATTTTTCTTTCCCTAAAAACCGTATTCGGACTATTACGAATATTGCTTAGTAACTAACAGCATTTAATTTTTATTTATATAGCTTCGATAATAGCTTTTGCGCTTTACATTAATGATTTGTTGTCGAGTGTACCAAATAAATAACAAGACTTCTTAGATATTCATGGTACATAATAAATTAAGGCTATTTTACATAATGCTATAAAAAGCCGCGCAAGCATCGTTAGAATCTGCTGACCATAAATGCATCAGCATCGAGAAAAGCTCAATAGAGGCCCAGAAAATCTGCTTTTCTGAAATTAAAGCTACTGATGTTGTTACATAAGCTAAAATATGTCTGCTGTTGTAGTTAAGAACAATTTTTAGTTTTCGTGCTCCTAAGCTAAAAACGGCAATTACAGAAAAAATATTGCTCTTATTTGGAACATGATTGTAGAAAACCAGCATACTACTGTCAGAAGCATTCAAGCAACTTTAAAGATTGGTGTGAAAGCAATTAACATTATTTTACACAATCATTTGAAGGTCCGTAAGCTTTGTTCTCGGTGAATTCCCCACAACTTGACTTCAATTCAAAAAGAAGACCGTGTGAGATGGTGCAGATCTACACTAGATCGCTTTAACCGTGGATCGCCTCATTTAGAGTACAACATCATCACGGTGATGAAATCAGTTTGTGTGTTTGAGAATGAGTCGGCCCCAACAAAAGTTGTTCGTGAAAAAAGTCGAAACCAAAAGATAGTCGCCCCATTTTCTTTTCAATTACTAGGCATGTTTCTACTATAGCACTGGAAAATAGACGTACTGTTAATTCAGAATGGTACACTACCATTTGTTTGTCTCAGTTTCTCCATTGTTCGCGAAAAATGTCCAAGAGGAGGATCATCTTGCATCAAGATAAGGCTCGGGCCCACACTTTCGCTTGAACAGCTGAGTATTTGAATGTCCAAAACATAGAACTGATGGTTAATTCAACTAGGTCTGGACTATTCCAGACCTACCACCTAATAACTTCTTCTTATTTCTGCAGGTGAGGGATAAATTACGGGGTTTACGTTTTACATGTGGTTACAGTGGTTGTTGCCTTTAAAAAGGAAATAAACAAACTACGGCCAGAAGATTGGAGAAAATGTTTTCAAGATTGGTTTTAACGGATGCAAAATAGCATTGACTGTGGAGGAGAATACTTTGAAAAATTATAAATAAATGTGTTTTTTTAAATAAATTGTGTTTTACTTTACCAGGCTCAGCGGAAAGAGAACAGCCCTCGTATATTACATATATTTACGGAGATTTCCACTATTGAGGATTTTATTCAAATTTTTTTGGCTCTGTCAGCTTTGACATAGAATACTTCACATACTAGTTGATTACGGATATCCTAAGAAGCTCATCTTCTTAAGATTCTAGTGAGTGTATATGTTACCGTTAAAGCATGTAATCCGATATTCTATGAAATAACTCGTTATTTCATAAAATACCGATCTATGGTAGTTAAAGTGTAGAATACTTTGTAATTTGATACTTTAACTAGTTAATATATAGAATAACGGCTGCACTTTATTTTAAGTGCTGTTACAATAATAATAATAAAATTATTAACCATATTTAGTGGTATTACCATGGAAGGAAGTGAAATAAAAAGGAAAATGAATGAAAAGTTTACGGACTCTATAAATAAAAAAGAAACGAAGACGAATAGTGCGGTACTACCACATGATAAACATGTGAGGTTAATGGAAGATGTGAAACGTGCAAAAGAAACTGAGAAGAAAGTTCCCCGAGATTATTGGTTGCTGGAATATTATGATGTACTTGTAGTAAAAGGCATTGAAAAATTAATTGTACCGATGAAAGAAAGAGACTCTGTAGTAGTCTTTTATATTACAAGAAATGATTTGTTTGATGTCCTTTACGACACCCACCTTGCAATAGGACATGGAGGAAGAGATCGTATGGTTAATGAACTAAAAAAGAAGTACAAAAATATAACACAGGCACAAATAAAAAGCTTTTGGATAACTGCGAATTATGCCAGCAGAAGAGGAAGAGTGAAAAGAAAGGGGTTGTTGTAAAACCGATACTTTCTGAGCATTTAAATAGCCGCTGTCAGGTAGATTTAATTGATTTTCAATCTCACCCTGATGGCAGTTATAAATTCATCATAGTCTATCAGGACCATCTCACAAAATTTGTTGTGTTAAAGCCTCTAGAAACCAAACGCGCTGAGGAAGTTGCTTGTCGTATTCTTGAAATATTTTTGCTTTTTGGAGCTCCTAGCATTCTGCAATCGGACAATGGTCGTAAGTTTTGCAATAAAATGATAGAAAGTCTTCGAGATATGTGGCCGGAGTTAAAAATTGTGCACGGAAAGCCTAGGCACAGTCAAAGCCAAGGTAGCGTGGAAAGGGCAAATCAAGATGTAGAAAACATACTTACCACTTGGATGCAACAAAATGGCACAGACAAATGGAGTAAAGGGTTGCAGTTTGTCCAGTTTATGAAAAATCGTGCCTATCATTCTGGCATCAAGAGAACCCCTTATAAGGCAATGTTTGGTGTAGATCCAAAAGTTGGTTTAACAACGTCTTTTTTGCCTAAAGAAGTAATAAATTCATTGCAAGATGAAGAAGATTTAAACAAAGTTTTGGTAAACATGGGAAAAGAAACTGAAGAACCGAACCTTGCAGATAGTGAGAATAGTGATAATACAGAAGATTGTGAACAAATTGAAGCAAAATGTGTAATTTGTTTAGAAACCTTCTCATCAGACTGTTATTCGCTGTGCATTGACTGTTTAAAACCAGTTCATTTTACATGCGCAACAGAAATATTTATTAAAAACCCCGATGGGTTGAATCAAGATCGACGATGTCTGTTATGTCACAGAAAAACGTCAATAATAAATGAACGTAATCACGCTAGAGAAGGTTTAAGTGAACAAGCGAAAAAGATGAAGATTACTTCAGATAAAAAAAACTCCTTGGCAGCTATTGGTTCAACAGTTCCTGATGTAGACCGTGGAAGAGGAGATCCTAGGTCCGTACTTGCCATTGTACTAGATATTTCTGATGACAATTATTACAAATTGGGCACAAGGAATGGTGTAATAAAACAACTATATGCAAGATCTCAGTTTAGTGTTTGCGATGAGAAACTTATATCCGCTGAAGAAGTTGCTTCCGAAGAGATATCCTTGCGGGCAGTGGCAACTGCCCAGTCAACCGGCACAGGACAAGGCTTTAAAAAATGTTCTTGCACAAAAAAATGTGAAACAAAACAATGTTTTTGCAAAAAGAATAATGTACTGTGCAATTCCAAGTGTCATGGCAGCGGTCCGTGCACAAATAAATAGTAGTACCTAATATGTAATACAGGGTTTTCCTATTGCTTTTCACTATTTGTCAATTGTGTTCACGATTTAGCAAATGTAATTCCCACTTGGCAGCTTTGACAAGCGCTGCCAAAAGTGGGAATTACATTTGCTAAATAGTGAAACACAATAATTGACAAATAGTGAAAAGCAATAGGAAAACCCTGTAAGGCCTTATCGACAGAAAACTGTACATTTAAATGTATTTCTCTTTGTGCTAATAATATTGTTTAATTTTTTTACAATTATTTTTTTACTACTTTTGTAAAAATATTGTTCCAAAAATGTAGGAGTATCTATTATCTTTTGTGTAATGTGTTTTTTACAATTTGTTGTTTTTTTTGTAATATTAACAACTACTGAAGCTATCTAATAAATTCCTTAAGTTGTAATCTTGGTCCCGTCTATTTATTTCATACTTTCTTTTGCACGATTACGTTATTTTACAGAATAACTAGGTTATATATAGAATAACTAGTTAAAGTATTGAAAAACAAAACTATTTTATGATTTACCTACCGTGGATCGGTATTTTATGAAATAACTAGTTATTTCATAGAATACCGGAATTATTCGCTTTAACGGTAATATATATACCACGAAGACAACATTCTTAGACCTATCTTTATTTGAAAATAGAGTCACAATTTCCAAACTTCTTCATTTCTCAAAAGAAGAGTGAAAATAAAAATTCAGTAGAACATGAATGTTGTTTTGTTTTAATTTAAATCTGCAGAATACACGAAATATATTCCAAACTTCTCTATGTATCTACACGAACAATTTTAAACGTCAGAAGCAATAGTCAGGATTCCATAAACATTCCCATTCTTCTCCAGGCGACTTGTCGACAGTATGTCAAGTCGAGATATTTTCTTGTATTTAAGGTAGCAGAAAGGGGAAATCAAATGGGAACCAAAAAGGGAAGTGCACATATAAAAGTACACATTTTCAAGGTTTCACGTGGCAGTTAGATGTCGCAAGGAGTACGTACAATAATAAATTATTGGTCTGTTGACGACGTGCCCGCGTTCTTAAAGTGGAAATATGTTTCCCATTCGGAGGATCGTTTTGGGTTAATAGGAGCAGGATGCAGGTGCAATTGCCGTTGTATAATTGTGATTAATCGACGCTCGGCTGTCGTAAATATTTGCCGGTCGGTGTGTTTGATTAGTTCGTGTATTCTAGGGCGTGTAATTAGTGTTTAGAACTTGGGCCGTGTGAGAACATAATCCGACGGTCTTGAGAAAACGGCATCGTTCGGAAACCTGACGCTTCATAGAATTAAATTAGAATTTCGGATTTGTAATTTTGCGCGAGACTAAGTCGGAAGATTACGAAATACAAATTACAGGTGTTTCATAATTATTGTCTTTACGAAATAATATCGAGCATGTCGTATTCGTTGAATTGACGATTTTCTCTATGGAAAATAACAAACTGTTTCTCAATTTAAGAAAATATTTTTTTTATTAACTTGTTTTTATTTATTTCACACAGCGATTGCTCTGTAGTGTCCGCTAGAACTCACCATCAAAACATCGACGTTCGTCAACACTTGTGAATTCTGTCTAAGTTCCACAAACGCTAATTATTATTCGATAAGTTTAAAATTTATATTTTAAAGTTTACTTTCGAACAAATTTGCAACTCATACCTGCCTTCATTTAAAATCGACAAACATCACTATTTTGCGCCTTCTTCTTACTCGTGAGAACCTTTTCTACCCTATTGTTTCTCAGGTTACTTTTAAAAGCCCTGTTTCTTTAAGTACACTCTATTACTTCAATATTACTTTCTCTCGATTACGTCGAGTTTTTTATACCATTATCTCGGTAGTACCCGCTAGAACTCACCATCAAAACATCGACGTTCGTCAACACTTGTGAATTCTGTCTAAGCTCCACACACGCTAATTATGTATTTGTTCGATACGTTTAACATTTGAATTTTAAAGTTTACTTTCGAACAAATTAAACTAATGCCTCCCTTTATTTAAATATCGACAAACATTCACTGCTTTGCACTTTTTTTATTGGGGAGAACCTTGTCTACCCCCTTTTCTCTCAAGTTACTTTTAAAAGCCCTGTTTCTTTAAGTACGCTCTTTGTTATTTATTACTTCTATTCTCCTTTCTCTCGATTCCGTCGAGTTTTTTTTCTATTATCTCTGTAGTGTCCGCTAGAACTTACCATCAAAACATCGATGTTCGTCAACACTTGTGAATTCTGTCTAAGTTCCACGCATGCTAATTATTTGTTCGATACGTTCAACATTTAAATTTTAAAGTTTACTTTCGAACAAATTAAACTAATGCCTCCCTTTATTTAAATACCGACAAACATTCACTGTTTTGCACGTTTTTCTTATTGGGGAGAACCTTGTCTACCCCTTTGTTTCTCTGGTTACTTTTAAAAGCCCTGTTTCTTGAAGTATATTCTTTGTTCTTTATGACTTAAATTCTCCTTTTTCTCGATTACGTCGAGTTTTTTTATTCTATTATCTGTGTAGTGTCCGCTAGAACTCATCTTCAAAACATCAACGTTGGTTTCACACTGTTACTCTGAGGGGAAAAACTCCTAATATAAATAAATTAAATTCCAATTCCAGGGTGCAAGATAATTGTGTGAATCAGTACATTCACTTACCTTAATAAATAATTATTAATCGCATATGATTAATAATATACCCAGATGTTGACCTCAAAGGAGAACCATTGATGTTATTAAATCTGTGACCCACCCTATATGTCTAGCTCAGATTATTATTAAGAGCATGAAATTACTCAAAGATGTTAACTAATGCCCGTTGCGCCACCCATTTTAAAGTAATAACACTATTGTTGAAGTATTGCACAATTAAAATGGGAAATTGTACTAACTAATACTAGGCCTACCTCAAGAAAACAAATTAATAAAAACAATAACAATTTATTTAATAAAAGCAAGAGAAAATGGATATAGAAAATTGGATACATTACTATTATAATATTAATTGAAATATTAAACGAATAAAACACTTGGTTATATTGTTTCACTTAAGGACAGATTTATTGTTCTCTGACACGTGTTTCAACCTCTCGGTCATTAACGAAGAGTTTACAGACTTAAACTAAACTAAGAAAGTTACCAATACCTATTTATATGTATGGGCTAGTGTCTTAAGTACAGTGTCAATAATGGGGGTGTTTATGAAGTCCAGTTGTGTGTTTGTGACATGTTTATTTGCTGTTGTAGCTTTATTAATTTCTAGAATTTCTAATAAATCTAATTTCCTTCCTTTATAAGTATTATGTAATAATTTATAATTATTGGTATCAAATACATGTACAAGGTCTATGCAATGTTCAACAAAGCCGGTATTTTTATTATGAACATAAAAATTAATGAACATAAAAAATCAATTTTAAACAATAATAAAAATACCGGCTTTGTTGAACATTGCATAGACCATATTTGATACCAATAATTATAAATTATTACATAATAGTTATAAAGGAAGGAAATTAGATTTATTAGAAATTCTAGAAATTAAGGGGATATTAAAGTCGATTTGTATTTGGGAATTCACTATAATTGCTTTTGGAGGTGTTGGCCCGTAGGAGGAGCCAAATGCAAGCCATCTCATTCTCACATATTTGAAATGAATGTGTTGTTTTCCGTCACCCGAATACAGAGAAACAACTGAACTATTCAAATCAACGGCAGCAGAATATCGTGACAAATACGATGGTCGATTATACTAGCAAAAAAAGTCTGTTCCTACAAGCAGATTTGTATTTTTCCTCAGTTTATTTGATTTTAGCGTTTTTTGCATGAAGGAAGGTTATTTCGCTATAGTTATTTCTTTTAGAAAAGCAAATATTTGGCAAATACTATATATAAACAAAAATTAAAGTATTCCATTCAAACAAGTGCAATAAATGTATTCAAAGACATCTCTACGAAATGTTCGAAGAATGTATATGAAACTGACAATTTTTTTTGCTGCAATAAAATATTTGTATGTGCATATGTGAACGAGACACTTTCCACAATTACGCAATCAACTCAATAAAAGTTTTTCTTTTCGTGATAAGTATAGTTATATCGCGATCCTTGCTGGCTTTTCGCACATACAGTAAATACTAGTTAGGGCTGTTCGCTGTTCTTATTATTTGGAGAATTAATTTTTTCACACTTTTTGGTGTTGAGTGGCGAAATAGAGTGTGATGTAAAGGTATTCACAATGGCAAGAGGCAACAGAAACTTAAAGAAATATCCAAGATTATCCTCAAAGCGGAAAAATAGAAGCAGGCAAGTGTTAAAAAGACTCTATAAGAGCAATGAGAGTGATCCATCATCAACCGTTCAAGTTTGCCAAACGTAAATTCAATACCTTTCTCAATCATTTATATTAGGTATATTTATTTTTTTTTCTTTCAAGTTCGGGTAGTCATGAGGATGTTGATAAAAATTACATGGATGTATTACATGCGATTGAACGTGAACCTGAAGTTGACTTATCAAATGAAAATATTTCAAAGTAGGCAGTTCCAGCAACTATTTAAATTATTATTTGTATTATAAAGCAAGTTATATACAGGATGTTTCCAAATAAGTTTGGAAAGTTTTTAGAGGGTGATTCCTTGTCAAAAATTAAAGGGGGTCTTTCATGTAAACAAAAGCTCTTAGGCTTGTCTTTGGAAACATCCTGTAAACATAAGCACATACAGAGCTGTTCGTTATAAATTAATTGCGTTTTGAGTTTATTTTAGAATTGAAATAATAAAAGAGAGTGCACATTCTGAATACTCTGTTTCTGGTAGAAGAATAATTGATGTTGAACAATTCTTTAAATCAATTGTGGAGTTCAAACATAATCCATTGTTTTCCTGCAATACTGAGAATTTGAAAATAATAAATGAAAAGAAACTTGGTCTCAATAGTATTTTTTATTTACAATGTGCAATGTGCACTATCTGTGCTTACGGATGCACAGATAGTGCATCAAAAAATTCGCTTGATATAAACAAAGCAGCAGTCTTGGGAATGATATCCTCAGGAGGTGGTTTTTCGCAGCTGGAGAAAATTCTTGCATTTTGTAACATTCCTTGTATGAGTTTTCCAAAGTTGGCTGCAACTCAGGATGAAATTTCTCCTCTCATTAGTGGAAGTGCATTTGATTTAATGGAGGCAGCAGGAAAGGAAGAGGCTCAACTCGCAAAGGAAGTAGGAGACGTGGATCAAGACGGCATTACACATATCGCTGAAATAGCAGATGGAGCCTGGTGTAAGCGTTCATATCGGACGAATTACAGTGCGTCATCAGGTGTTGTTAGTACTTTCCTCAATTTTGTTTGACATGTATTTCCATGAAGACATTGAGAACATAATATTTCATTTTTAGGGAGATTATTGGGCAAAAATCCAAAAAAATATTATATCTTGGTATCAAGAACAAATATTGTTGTATGTGTTCCCGTGCAGAAAACAAAACAAGAAGATGTCAAACCTCATACCTGTTTCAAAAATTGGTGCAAACATGCAATGGAAGCAGAAATAATTGTAGAGGGTTTCAAAAGTAGCATTGAAATGCACGGGCTGAAATATAAATATCTTATAGGAGACGGGGATAGCAGCGTAACAAGAAAATTAGCTGAGGCAATGTGCTGTTAAACACTGGATTAAAGAAGATATTTCACATGAGCAAAAAGTGAGGAAACTGCGTTCTGATATTCTCAATTCATCCAAACATATATTTGGAGAGCATTCGAATTGTAAACAATATTTTTGTCAAGGTAAGTATTCTGGAAGTGGATTTTTCATAGTGTATCATTTAATATATATATTATGTAGGTAAGGATGAACGCAAGTGGGTGAATGAAATGACGGAAAGTGGTCTTTTGCAAGTTGTCGAAATTCTGTTGTACCGCTTAGTGCATAATGCTGATAGTCTTCTCCTAAACATGGATAATAATGCTGCAGAGTGCTACAATTCAGTTGTCGCAAAATTTGTGAGTGGGAAAAGATTGAATTTATCCAGCAGAGGTTCATACCAAACTCGATGCGAAGCAGCAAGTGTGAGTTTTTCAGCAGGATCACATAATTATCCTGGCATAATATATAAGGCAATATCGCAGAAAAGCCCTGGACAATTTACCAAAAAATTAATGCGCAGAAGAGAAAAGCAACACCTCTACCATAAATCCCCAAAGACCTTATTCCCTGAAAAATATCGCAAGAAGTTGAAAGCTAAGGCACCCGCAGACAAAGATTACGGGCCTGTCGCGGCTCTTCTTTCTGCTGAACTGCCCGAGAATTATGAAATCCTGAAAAAAAAATGTTTGGAAAATCTACAAAAAACGCCTTCTCAAATTCGTGACTTAGAGAAAAAAACTGATGGGCAAAGTAGCAATGACGACTGGAGAACCGAACGTCACAATAGACTGACTGCTTCCAGTTTTGGCAGAATATGCAGAATGAGGTCAACCACGTCTTGTAATGCAACTGTTAAAGAATTGGTGTATAGTACTTTCACAGGAAACGAGGCTACCGAGTGGGGTATTAGCCGCGAACCAATTGCTAGAAAGGAATTTGAAAAACATTTTGGACTTGAAGTGTCCTCATGTGGACTTTTCGTAGATTCCGTGCTTGGTTTTCTTGGTGCCTCGCCACACGGACTAATCGGTACCGATGCGATCATAGAAATTAAGTGTCCAAAGTCCATTTGTAATTTGTCGCCTCGTGATTCCGTCGACCAGAAGAAAATCAAATTTGCAATAATTGATGATGATGGAATCTTTCATTTGAAGAAAACAGCCCATTTTTACTACCAGGTCCAAGGACAACTACACATTTCTCAAAGGAATGTGTGCTATTTTGTCTTGTGGAGTCCACTGGGAATGGAAGTAGAGCATGTTTGAAAACACACTATTAGGAATAAAAATATGTTAACTGCTTATTCGACCTGTTTAGATTTACAGAGATGACATCTTCTGGACGAATCATATGGAGTTACAACTACGAGATTTCTATGAAAATTGCGTTCTACCAGAACTCATAGATCCACAACATCCACAAAATCTACCCTTCCGAGATTTGAGGCAGAAGAACAAGTTTGTAGAATCCGAAAAAGTGTAGAAAAATTAAAAAAATAATCTATATCATCGTTTTGTGTGTGTTAAATATTCTTATTTCATTTGTTCCATATTTAGTACACATTCTGCGTGTTTCTCTTTTGTTATTTCATAACACAATCCAAAAAAATTAATTTTCGATTGTGAAAGTAGTTACGGAGTTTAGTTAATAATTTCAGCGAAAAGTAACGTGAATGCGATCCATTCTTGCGAAAATCATGAGAAATTTCCGAGGATGTGTGTCGGATTGATTTATATGTTCGACCTAGGAATGAGGTATTTAATTGTGATTATGCGAACATCATAATTAAGTATAATAAAACTTAGACTGGAATTATTTTGTTTTTTGAAAATTTTTATTATATATTTTGGTTATAATTATACATGCTAAAAGGCATACATGTGGATAGATTCATAATTTTTGAGTGTTTTTAATTGTCTTAGAAATATCTGTTTTTCAATATTTTCTATTTTGAAATATTATACATCATACATTTTTGGTAATATTATTTATTTGTTAATATTTTGTAAATGTTTAATAAAAGTTGAAATAAAGGTTTTAATTTATATTATAAAACTATATGTTAAATAAAGTTATTATATTTGTTCTTTGAAAAATTTGTGTTTTGCTTTATAAATTGCCATACCACTTTGAAGTGTTAAAGCTACCTACACCCTGAGATATAGAGTAAATGCCGGGAAGAGATTTTGTTAAAGATAAGAGGAGCAAATAAGAGCATAAACCACTGTTAAGTTGCTAACCCACCGTTTTTTTAGCAATATAACTGTGATTGTTTATTTCCAAGAGTTAAAATCATTTTCTAAATATTATTCAAATTATTAAGGTCACAGCAATATGTGCGTTTCAAATTATACAATAGTTGGTCTAAATTAAGTTTTAAATAGTTTTATCTTCTTAAAAAATTAAACCTGTAAGTGTGTTACACAAAAAAATTTTGTTATAGGAAAATTATTCAGAATCCTATTCTAAGTACTTCTATTCTCTTAATAAATTACTATAGAATGCTTACTTTACGAGATATTTGCAAAAAAGTGCTACTCGATAAAGGTAAAAGTGATACTTCCGGTCAGTGGCGGCTCTTTAATGAAAGCAAGTGAGCAATTGCACCCCCCTGGAATTTTGAAACAAAACAAACCAAGCGGCGACTAACTGTGAAAGTATTTATTTATTACGTATTCAAAGTTATTGAACAGGAACGTGGCGTGTGCGGCACGCGTAACAACCTACATGCACCGATCGTCGTCACAGATATAATGACGACTAAAAGCGCACGAGCAACTATTCGAATGTTTACCCCTTCCACCGAGAGAAACATACCCATGAGCAAAGCCCAACCGTTGCTCCGTTAAGCCATTAACATTACATTGAAGGTGGAGAGAACTGTATTTTGTTCTACTTCCATATCGTATAATACATAGCGTGTGAGCAAGATCTCCAGTCTGCTCACCGCTGTTGTAAGATAAATTTCGTCTCTGCGTTACAGAATAACACGTTTTCGCGGTTAACGTATGATGAAAAAATCGTAATAAAAAATCTTAAACGCTCGATGCCTCAATTATGTTTAGAAAATAAACAATCTGTTAAAGGTAAAGACGTTATAAGAAAATTCTAAATGAATATTTATCAGAAAAATGACTGGATTTGTGGGTGTGAAATTAAAAATGCTTTGTTTTATTTTCCGTGTCTTTTGTTTGGTGGTGAACCGTCTTGGTCAAAGAACGGAATAAAAGACTTAATTCATCGTAGTGCTAGAATTACGAAACATGAAAATTCCGAAGGGCATTTGAAAAATATATTTAGTCTAAGAATGTTGGGAAAAAATAACATTCAGAATGTTTTAGATTCATCATATAGAAAAGCAGTTCAATAACACAATGAACAGGTAACAAAAAATAGGCATGTGTTAAATTTAATAATAAATTACATTAGATTTTGTGGCGCGTTTGAACTGGCACTTCGGGGTCATGATGAACGGCAAACGTGGAATACCAAGGGCATTTTTCGGGAATTGATAAATTTTACGGCAGAATTGGATAAATTGCTCAGAGATCACATCGAAGCAGCACCGGTTTTAAAGGGATTATCAAAAACGATACAGAATGAGCTGCTTGATGCAATGTTGAACGTGTATCATGGACAAGTTTCCAGTGAAATTAAAGCAACCGACTTCACATCTGTGATAGCTGATGAAACCACAGATGTGTCCAATCAGTTTCAGTTGGTGGTTGTTTTAAGATATATTGTGTACGCGAGACCGGTCGATAGATTTTGGAAATTTCTTCTGCCTAGTGGACATGATGCTAATTCTTTATCTGCTTCCATCCTTAACGAAATTAGTTTGCTTGTTGATGACCCAGAAAAACTGATTGCACAGAGCTATGATGGGGCAGCAGTCATGAGTGGTGCTATTAACGGCGTGCAAAGACATGTCCAAGACCAGTATCCAAGGGCCAATTTTGTACATTGTTACGCACATCAGACAAATCTTATTATGTCACATGCTACATCGAGCAGTAGTAAATGCAGATTTTTTTGCCAATCTGACGGGATTATGTACTTTTTTTCTCCACTTCACCACAACGAGCTGCAAGATTGGAAGAATTCCTTCAGAGAAAAAGCTTACCTCGTTCTTCAAAAATAAGATGGAACTTCAATTCTAGGACAGTGAATAAAATATATGAGCACCGAGCTCTAGAACAAATCGAGGGAGAAGCTAGTTTACAAACTACCATTCATCAAGCTGGTGCCAATTTGGGAATTTTAGAGGAGGAAAATTTTATCTATTGGTTAACTTCCTTTCATAAAATTATGCCACATGTGGACATATTGTTTAATCAATTACAAAATGTCAATACAGATGCATTAAAAATCAAGAATAATTTAGATAATTTTGAACGCGCTATTGGAAAAATTCGAACCGAAATCGTTGACACAGATAATCAGTTGGTTAAACAAAATGACTCAGAACTGACTCCTCGACCATCAACGCGACGAAGAGTAACTGATGGTAGCCAAAGACGGAGGGAGACTATTGAAGTGTGCGATATTATTTTGCTTGAAATAAAAACTAGATTTCGGTATACAGGGCACTTAATATTAGCAAACTTAATTTCTTTTAAACAGTTCTCCTCTTTTCAAAAAAAATTTCCGGAAGCTTGCCTTAAAGAAGCAGTAAAATTTTATCCATGTCTCAATGCAAGCAGACTACGAACTGAATTAAGTGTTCAATATTCTAGAGAAGAATTTAGGCAAAATATAGAAGTCAGTGCTGTAGGTCTGCTAGGCCTTCTGCTGGATGGATTAAGCGACACCTTTAATGAAGTTGTTAAGCTTTTAAAAATTGTCATTACAATCCCAATGACAACGTCTGAAGCGGAACGCCAGTTTTCACGACTGAAGAGAATAAAAACTTTCCTGAGAAATACAATGAAAGAAGACAGATTAAATGCCCTTACTATGTTATCTTGTGAAAAAGAATTTATAAATGATTTCCCAAATTTTAATGAAAAACTTAGGTGCGGTCACCACACGACTTTCTTATACGTATGAGCGTTTCAAATTATAGGATTTTAAGAATTTTTTATACAAAAATTATTCACAATCCTATTCTAAGTACTTCTATTCTCTTAATAAATCTCGATAGAATGCATACATTGCAAGATATTATCAAAAAAGTGCTACTCGCTAAGAATAAAAGTGCGACTTCCGGTCCGAATTTTGAAATTTCATATATACAAAAAATATTGCAAATTAAATTATAAATACTTTTGTATTCTTGATAAATACATATAGAATGCATAACTTACGACATATTTGCAAAAAATCGCTATTCGATAAGGGTAAAACTGGTACTTCCGGTCTGAATTTCGAAATTTTTTTTATACAAAAGATATTGAAAATTATGTTTTAAATACTTTTATACTCGTCACGTACTTGTCTAAAAAGCATGACTGATTTTCGATAAGAGTAGAAGACCTACTTCCGGTAGTAATTTCGAAAAACTTTAAATAAAATTATTCTCAATTTTAATTTTAAGTACATATGAATTCTTTATAAATTTGTTTAAACTTAGTAGTTGACGAAATACTGGCAAAATTCGATTTTTTCACTGAAGTAAACTACTACTTCCGGTCTGCCAATTTTGCTTAAAATCTAATCATTTCTCAAGAGGGAGATTATACTACTAAATACAAAATTTGGAATACGCGCCCCAAATTAAAAAAAAGACGAATACTGATGCGGAGCTTCATTCATCGGGCACTAATATTGTCAACTGGGAAATTTCTGCGGCATAAATATCCAGTTCGTAGAAAAGCCAGGCGATATCACACATTGAAAAATAAATATATGTATATGACAATTATTTTATCATTAAATCACATATGTAAAATGTCTATTACACAACTCAAACAAATATTTTAAAAATTTTAAATATTTTCAAAGTCCATAAATTATTTTAACAGATGCGAAAAATATAATAGGCAGCAACATGTTCCAATGCAACTGCAACGCTATTTCTGCATGCAAACTAGAGAACTAAACAAAATCGCAATAAGTCAATCACCAAAAGTCAATTTAATTGAGTCCTTTTACGCGCCACGAAATTATAAAGAAAATTCAAAAAATTTTCTAAGTTCATTAATTTACTATAGCGGATGCTAAATAGGCAATACAAGCATAATACATGCAGCAACATGTTCCAATGCTACTGCAACGCTATTTCTGTATACAAATTAAAGAACTAACCAAAATCGCAATAAGTCAATCACCAAAATAAAAATAAATTGTATCTATACCTACTTCTGTATTGTCATTAAAATCATATACAATACAATGCATTCATACATTTATCCATATACGAAAAATTTTTTTCGTATATGTATACATTGTATACTTGCATGGTAAAATCATATAGCTTCGAAACTGGTAATAATATGAATGCGTAAAATTGGAGTGAGAAAAAGTGAAATAAAATACTCCAGACAACCGCAAAAAGTTCGGACAGTCCTATTAGGCGGGGCCAAGAAGTTGGGTGCATATCCGTAGCAGCTGAAGGCGCTGCTAAAATACAAATAATTCAGTATCGCAGCATTCCGGAATTTCTTAATTTAATTACTCAAATTAAACTTTTTTCCGCAATTCAAAAACCTATATCTCACAAGAAAACATTGGTCTACACGGGAATTACATCCGTTTTGATCAATTTCATTTAATTCTTTCAGATTTTGACGGAGAAACACACGTACATTTTACTCTAATTTGGAATAAAAAAAATAGGTGGTTGTGACAAAAAATTACATAATCTGACAACCTTTCCGTGTACTCATATCTATATTGGAGTTGTACAGAAAATTTCACATTTCTATCTTGAACAATAGTAAAAAAAAACTGATAAATTCGATATCTTGCTTTCTCGACCGCTTTAATATCCCCTTAAAAAAGCTACAACAGCAAATAAACATGTCACAAACACACAACTGGACTTCATAAACACCCCCATTATTGACACTGTACTTAAGACACTAGCCCATACATATAAATAGGTATTGGTAACTTTCTTAGTTTAGTTTAAGGCCCGGTTATAGTCTGTAAAAATTTCAATAGGTATGAAATTAGCTAGAGTTCGAAATCTAATGCTATATAGATGTCGCTAAATGTACGCATTACACTAAAATTAAAATTTAGTTCGTTGCCATGGGGATGCAGACGAAAGTAAAGCAAACGATTTATTTACTGAATTGTAGAACGAACTGGATGGCGCAGGTAACATTATGAATGAATATCGGACTTCTAAAGTAAGAGGGAGAATACCTTGCAAGTCGTATACCTCTCTTTCCGTTCTACACATTATTGTAAGTGGATATAAAGCAGAGGTATGTGCTAAAGGGGTAATATATGTGTGAAAATATTATTTATTCGGTCAGAAGAGAGATTTAAAATAAATAGAAAAGACGATCGAATAATGTAAATTTCTTTAACACTCTAATATATTTAAAAAATGTTTCTTTTTCTGATAGGCGCATATATTTCTATTTTCAACTGCAAATATGTTCTCTACATTGCTTATTAGAAGTTTCCCTATATTTGTTGAGTTATATTGCCCCTGATAAAATTTTATTATTTATCATGTACAATTACTTTCTTTAGAAATGACCGGTCTGCATTTAAAAACGCTGCGCATATCTGTCGATAGTCACATTCTAATTGTATGGATGTGTCGTCCCCACACACTAAATATACAAAATAATATCTCTCTATAATATTTATATTTGTTTGAATGCTGTTCATTGTATCATTTTTTATTTAAATTCCTTTCCTGGACTTACATATTATTTCTTAAAATATGAACGAATTACATAGTTTAGCTTACTGAAATAATTTAAGTAACAAGGGGAGAGGTATTTACGCAATTTATTTTTATTTGCTTAGTACAACAGATAATCTACATAAATGCTTTTGAAAAATATCATTAGTTTTATTATTACAATACATACCTTATTTCTAAATTATTTCAAATAAAAAAAAAATTATTGAGTTTAGACAATATTTGCATTTTACTTTCTTATACGTAGTATAGGAAGTATTGTGATGAAAATTTTCGACCTCCAGATTTTTGCAGATGTCCACATTTTGAAGTGTTCGGATACCGAAAAAGTGGTTTTTAAAAAACGTCTGTGTGCCGCTATATCTATAAATTCTAAATTTTGTATATACGAGTATAATCTCCCTCTTGAGATCCGATTAGATTTTCAGTAAAATCGGCAGACCGGAAGAGAAAATCGAATTTTGCCAATATTTCGTCAACTACTAAGTTTAAGCAAAGATATAAAGAATTCATATGTAGTCAAAATTAAATTTCAGAAGAATTTCATTAAGAAAGTTTTTCGAAATTCCTACTGGAAGTAGGTCTTCTACTCTTATCGAAAATCAGTTTTTTGCGAATATCTCGCAAGCCATGCTTTCTAAGCCGATACATTATGAGTATAAATGTATTTTAAACATAAGTTTCAATACCTTTTGTATAAAAAAATTCAAAACTCCGATCGGAAATAACACTTTTACTCTTATCGAATACCACTTTTTTTCGAATGTCTTGCAGAGTATGCATTCTATAGAGATATATTAAGAGAATAGAAGTACTTAGAACAGGATTTTGAATAATTTTTGTTTAAAAAAATTCATAAAATTGTTAATTTAAAGCACTCATACGTACTTATAAGAAATTTGTGGGGTGGCCACATCTCTTTTTTTACTTTCTTATTGTGTACTGTGATGATGAATATTTTCGACCTCAAGATTTTTGCAAATATATATGGTTTAAAGTCCGCTGATACCGAAAAAGTGTTTTTTACAAACATCTCTCTCTCTCACGCACACACTCACACTCACTCACTCTTGCCTTCTATAGAGATTTATTAAAAGAACAAAAACATTTTGAGTGGATTTGCGATAGTTTCTGTATAAAAAATTCTGCAAAATTCGGACCGGAGGACACTTTCACTCATAGGTTTATTTCATTAAGACGCAAATTAAAATTTAATTTAACTTTTGTATACACATTTCGGAAGTCACATATTATGTATAAAAAAAAAGTCGAGTGGTGGCCACACCTCATGTTTAGATTATAGCCTCCTAAAATAATTAAAATATATTCTTAAACAGCAAAATTTTGCAATTAGTATTAATTATTAAATAATGTTAATTATTACATGTATTTAGTGATATCATAAACTTATTTTTACAAGTTTAAAACAAAAGATAATACATATATACATACAAGGTCCCATGCTTAAGCTTCTCTGTTCAATTTCCCACAAACTATCAAAACTAAAAGTTTTAATTAAAAATAAAATTAACCTGTGAGGGAATATTTAATAAAACTATTAAGAAAATGTGCGGTCACGTGACAATTTTTTAAATGGATTATTACATATTAACATGAATATTCAGTATGTTTGTGCACATATGAAGGTATATCATTAGTAACATAGCTCTTTTTTTCAACAACCGATTAGCCAAAGTAAATAATTCTTTTAAAGAATTATATTCATTAGAGAAATCGCTGTAATTATAAATATTATATCGTGAAATTAATATTCGCACATCTTTTATCGAGAAATTGAATTATCAAAATTAAAGCCCGGTGTAGTTGGAAGTATGCAAATAATGATAAATCAAATAATAACATTTAATTGGGATTGTAAAATTAATTTCGCTAACCTTTAGTAAAATAAATTAAAACAAAAATTGTAGCATATATCAAGCTTTTAATAATTGATATATAATAGTAATTAATTAATAAAGAAATTGAAGAAAATGGTTATTTGATTTTGGTCTTCAAGTTTGTTTCTTTTTCGCAATAAGAAAAACCTTAGTACGACGTATAAAATCCATTATTGTCCATACATTGTTGCATTCTTGATTGCATGGAATTTATTAAGGTTTCACAAAAGTTTCTTCCTCGGATATGCTCCCATACAGATTGGGCATGTTGCGTAATATTTTCTATATTTCTAAGTTGAACTCTATCATTATCAGCATTCCAATTCCGTACCATAGCACTCCACATATTTTCAATCGGATTCAGATCTGGAGATTTTGCCGGCCAATCAAGTACTTCTACATTATTTTCGTTAATCCAATCCCTTACAATCCTTGCCGTATGTATGGGCGAGTTATCTTGTACAATAACTATTCGCTCCATCTCCTCCTCTGGATAAATGGTCCTTACAGATGGAATTAATACGTTTTGTAAAATATTTATATAGTTCTCAGCAGTGAAACGAGGAGGTGATACACGTACCAGTTCTCCCGGACCTGCCATTGAAATCCACCCCCAAAATCCGGCACTTATTCTACCACTCTGTTTATTTTCTAATACGTGCTCACGATTGAAACGGGTATTTCGTGATCGCCATAATGTGGTTTTTGTTTGATCTGTGCTTGAAAATACTTTTTCGTCTGTAAAGATAACATTCGTCCAATCACGACCCATATTGTTTTGACAAAATATTAATCTTTGAGCAGCCTGACTGTTGCATCAGAGCAATTGATTCGAAGATGTTCTTTGATTCTTCGAATTGTAGTAAAAGGAGTTTGTCTTACGAAATCTACAATATTGTTGTCCTCTTCCCTAGTAGTAATTCTAGGCTTTGGGATATGTATTGTGTGAAGAGGTCTATCACCAATTTCTTCAGAGCGTCTGATCCATCTTCTAACTTGTCGAACCTACAGCAAACGCAAGACATTTTGAATCTTAATTATAAAAACTCATCTGACATTTACTTTTTTGCATTTTGTATTATGATTAAAAAATTACTTACTGACAAATCCACTTGTTGTGAAATTACTTTTTGACTCATTCCAGCGGCATACATTCCTGCAATAGCTCCTCTTACTTCTAATGTCGATTGCTTCTGATCCAATCGTCTAGGCATTTTTACATTACACACTGTTTCACTTTATAGGAATAGATGCAAATATAAACTGAAAGGTAAAACTCCTTACCGAGAATATTTTGGAATTTTTAAATCCCCCGAATATCTCATCCCATAGGAAAACAATATGGGCTTTATGTGTTTATATTTAAATCAGAGATGTGGACATCAACAATGAAAAACATAAGTATTTGGGAATAAAGGATCAAATTAGTTCATTTTTTTGGTAGCAAACTAACAAAAACTTATTTTCTAATAAAAGTGTTTACATAAGGGGCAATGTCGTCCATTGTAATTTATACACATACTTCATGTAACATATGTGTTGTTAGGATAAGGTGACTAGACGTCCCGGTTTTTGACAACCTGTCTGGCCTCCCTCGGCGTTATAAAAAATGAGGTGTGGCCACCACACGACTTTCTTATACGTATGAAAGTGTTACTTCCGGTCCGAATTTTGAAATTTCATTTATACAAAAAATATTCCAAATCCAACTCTAAATACTTTTGTACTCTTCATAAATATACACAGAATGCATAACTTACGACATATTTGCAAAAAATTGCTATTCGATAAGAGTAAAAGTGGTACTTCCGGTCTGAATTTAGAAATTTTTTTTATATAAAAGATATTGAAAATTATGTTTTAAATACTTTTATACTCGTAACGTACTTGTCTTAAAAGCATGACTTGCGAGATATTCGCAAAAAACTGATTTTCGATAAGAGTAAAAGATCTACTTCCGGTTGGAAATTCAAAAAACTTTTTTAAGAAAATTTGTTTCAAACTTAATTCTAAGTATATATGAATTCTTTATAAATTTGTTTAAACTTAGTAATTGACGAAATATTTGCAAATTTCGATTTTTTCACTGAAGTAAACTACTACTTCCGGTCTGCCGATTTTGCTCAAAATCTAATCAGTTCTCAAGAGGCAGATTATACACGTAAATACAAAATTTGGAATTGATATCTACAGCGGTTTGACCGCTATCGTGGTCACACACACACAGACACACAGACACACACACAGAGACACACAGACATTTTTTAAAAACCACTTTTTTGGTATCAGGGGACCTCGAAACGTGGACATCTGCAAAAATCTCGAGGTCGAAAATTTTCATCATCACAATACTTCCTTATACTACGTATAAGAAAGTAAAAAGTCTTGATTTTTTGAAAGAACGGCAAGCTAGTGAACGGCGTGAGAACGGGAAGGGAATATACGGTTTTCGGAGGCCATGTGGCTGTTGCGCCAGGATATAAGTTTTATATTATTTTTGTTAATTTTATAATGTTATACTTTAATAATAACAAATAATTATTGATAACTGATCATCATAATTACTCAAAATTTCCCATATAGTAATATTTCCGAAAATGATCTTTTTAATGAGGTATCATTATTAAAACAAAATACATTGATAAGGAAAAGTTTAAATATTGGGTATCAGCAAAAATCAAAATAGAGAATAAATGGTTAGAAATATTTTATCATTTTCAAACAAATTATGTTCCATACAATAAATGCTCTAAAAATTGTGGAATACGTATTCTCTTTATTAGGGACTAATGCTGCGACTGAACGCGTTTTTCTACGGTAAATAAAGTGTGGACATCAGAAAAATCACCATTAAGTGTTGAAACATTGAAAGCCACTTTATGTGTGAAATATAATTTAACAATTCTTGTGAAAAATTTCATGACCTTTTAAACAACGACAGCGATCTACTAAAAAAATTCACTGAAATGATTTTACTTTCTTATACGTAGTATAAGGAAGTATTGTGATGATGAAAATTTTCGACCTCGAGATTTTTGCAGATGTCCACGTTTTGAGGTCCCCTGATACCAAAAAAGTGGTTTTTAAAAAATGTCTGTGTGTCTGTGTGTCTGTGTGTCTGTCTGTGTGTGTGTGTGTGTGTGACCACGATAGCGGTCAAACCGCTATAGGTATCAATTTCAAATTTTATATTTACGAATAAAATCTCCCTCTTGAGAACTGATTAGATTTCGAGCAAAATCGGCATACCGGAAGTAGTAGTTTACTTCAGTGAAAAAATCGAATTTTGCAAATATTTCCCTACCGGTCAATGGTGTGCTTTACCAGTGTTAAAATCTGGTCATCTTATATTAGGAGCCTACCGTCTTGTACTTTTTTTCTGAACTAAGACCGGAATAATTAAAAAAATACAAAATAAATAAATAATTCGAATTCAAACCAATGTGCATTATTCAAATTTCTGGTATATATATATATGAAGATTTCGCTAATCGGTTTTACATTTAATAAGAAAAACAGGGATTGTTGTAACACCAAATTGTTTTTCGTCTTATTTTAGTCTTCTGTTAAACATTATTATTACAATTAAAAAGCTTCAACATCTAAAATAAATGCAAATCACTCCCAGAAATAATAGTAACAAGTCTTCAAATTCCAGAAAACCAAGATTTGAATAAAACAGTGGATCTCCCTGTTGAAATTAAAATAAAGCCCTAAAGAAAAATAAAAGCCCCAAAAACATTAAGGAAAATAAAAATTATTTTTTCCAAGAAAGTAGCATAAATGTTATGAGGCAATAAATTATAAATGAACTCAAATATTTCAATTATATTGGCTATAGTATATGCCATATGTAGTTTCTTTTTCTTTTAATTGTATTTAACATTTAATTGTATATAAAAAGCATGGCATTCAAAATATACGTGTTTCATTCCTTACTATATTATATGTATATGATATTCGCGCAGATTGTCGAGTAAGGTATTTATAAAACTACCCAAAATATAAACAACTTTGATATTAAGTACAGTGGCTTATTCATGCTATATATGATATGATTTACGACGCCTGTTTTTTGCTTGTCCCGTCTTGACTTCGGAGTAAACAAATCGAACATTAGAATGTGACCGTGTCGTACTTGCGCCTCGATTTTCAATTTAGACCGGCCATTTCAAAAGAAAGCAATTGTACTTATATATTTTTTAGTTTATATGTAGTATTTTCTTGCTGTAAATTGTCCTACTTTTGAAATAAAGAATTAAAAAATATATATACCAATGAGCATTTCAAATTATACAAAATTGTTTGAAATAGTGTTATTTCATAGAAAAAAATTAGCCAAATTTTAAGAATTTTTTATATAAAAATTATTCAGAATCCTATTATAAGTACTTCTATTCTCTTAATAAATGTCTATATAATGCATACTTTGCGAGATATTCGAAAGAAAATGCAACTCACTAAGAGTAAAAGTGATACTTCCCGTCCAAATTTTGAAATTTTATTTATACAAAAAATATTCCAAATCCAGCTCTAAATACTTTTGTACTCTTAATAAATATATATAGAATGCATAATTTACGACATATTTGCAAAAAGTCGCTATTCGATAAGAGTAAAAGTTTTACTTCCGGTGTAAATTTGGAAATTTTTTTGATACAAAAGGTATTGAAAATTATGTTCTAAATACTTTTATACTCGTAACGCACCTGTCCAAAAAGCATGAATTGCCAAATATTAGCAAAAAACTGATTTTCGATAAGAAAAAGACCTACTTCCGGCAGGAATTCAAAAAACTTTCATAATAAAATTCTTCTCAAATTTAATTCAGAATACATATGAATTCTTTATAAATTTGTTTAAACTTAGTAGTTGACGAAATATTGGCAAAATTCGATTTTTTCACTAAGTAAATTACTACTTCCGGTATGCCGATTTTACTGTAAATCTAATCAGATTTCAAGAGGGAGATTATACTCGTAATATTTGGAATTGATAGTTATAGCGGTTTGATCGCTATCGTGGTCACACGCACGCACACAAAGAGAGAGACATTTTTTAAAAACCATTTTACTTTCTTATACGTGGTATAAGGAAGTATTGTGATGACGAAAGATTTCGACCTCGAGATTTTTGCAGATGTCCACGTTTTGAAGTCGCCTGACACCAAAAAAGTGGTTTTTGAAAGATGTCTGTTTGTCTCTCTCTCTCTGTGTGTGTGTGTGCGAGCGTGACGTGTACAATCTCCCTCTTGAGATCTGATTAGGTTTTCATAGACCGGAAGTAGTAGTTTACTTCAGTGAAAAAATCGAATTTTGCCAATATTTTGTCAACTAGTAAGTTTAAACAAATGTATAAAGAATTCATATGTACTTAAAATTAAAATTGAGAACAACTTTATTTAAAAAGTTTTTCGAAATTGCTACCGGAAGTAGGTCTTTTACACTTATCAAAAATCAGTTTTGTGCAAATATTTCGCAAGTCATGTTTTTTAGACAGCTACGCTACGAATACAAAAGTATTTAGAACTTAATTTTCAATATCTTTTGTATAAAATTTTTTTCAAAATTCGGACCGGAAGTATCACTTTTACTCTTATCGAATAGCGATTTTTTGCCAATATGTCGTAAATTATGCGTTCTATAAATATTTGTCAAGAGTACAAAAGTATTTAGAGTTGGTTTTGAAATATTTTTTGTATAAATGAAATTTCAAAATTCGGACCGGAAGTAACACTTTTACTCTTAGCGAGTAGCACTTTCTTTCGAATATCTCGCAAAGTATGCATTCTATAGAGATTTATTAAGAGAACAGAAGTACTTATAATAGGATTCTAGATAATTTTTATATAAAAAAATTTAAAACTCTATAATTTGAAACGAAAAAAAATGAGGTGTGGCCACCATCATTTTTTTTTCGAATGTCTTGCAAAGTATGCATTCTATAGGGATTTATTAAGAGAATAGAAGTATTTATAATACGATTTTGAATAATTTTTATATAAAAAAATTCTTAAAATTCTATAATTTCAAACTCTCATACGTATAAGAAAGTCGTGTGGTGGCCACACCTCATTATTTGGTATCAGAGGACTTCAAAACGTGGACATCTGTAAAAATCTCGAGGTCGAAAATTTACATCAAAGTACATCCTTATACTACGTATAAGAAAGTAATAAAATATACCTATCTATTCTTTAGTTGGATGCGGCTCAAAAAATAAAATATTCCTACACAAACTAATAAATTGTGCTACCCCTCAAGTGTAGTATAAAAGTATCAAATGTATTTGTAATATTTTAATAAGGAAAGGATATATAGCTTTCTTTCTCCTTTCCACATTATTTTCTATTTCAAGGCCAACTGTATCTGCCACACCACAATTGGCCTTGACTATTTTATCTTGTGGTGCTATCTATGAAATAATGTACAAACTATTAGGAAGCAGCGTTTTACAGAACACCTATGTTTTTTATCATATGTATTTCATGCTTTTCAGGAAAATAGAAGCATATTTTTTATTTCTGTTTGCACTATCTTTTCGCAAAACATGCGTACATTATCCTAATGCTATCCTTATGCCCTTGGTTATATTTCTTGATTTTTAGAATTAGTTGATTACGATTTATAACAATTAATTGCTTTAGACTAATCACTACTTAATTATAAATGATTCCCCTTTTTAAATTTTATTATTCATATTCTTATTTTCACAAATTAATTGGCCAAATTCGATAAAACTAATTATCAAACATGATAATACTAATTGATCAAATATGGTGCACCATTTACATTAAAATTTCTATGAATTGGAAATTACAAATATTAAAAACTCTACAAATATTTAATACTTCAAAATAATTTGACCATCAATACGATAAAATAAAAGAAAATAATAGTGACTATTACAACACACAGAGATTTAAAGGAACATGTACTAATTTAGACAAAAACACAAAGATTTCATGAACATAACAAATTTAGACAAATACAAGTGCCCTGTGCATAATAAACTTTATTAAACGAATATATAACTGTAAAAATTTCTAACAGCCCGGTAGTTGTACAAATATCTTCTCACATGTACTACAAGAATAAAAACTCAAATAGTACCTGGAAATGTAGTGTTTCCGTACTTCTCAAAGATTGTTCCCGGACGCCTAACTCTGCTACCTGGTGTTTAGCGGGCCCTATGTTGATGGTAACGATAAGATGTCCCCTAGATCCGGAACTACGCCGTAAATTGAAGGACGATAAATACCAACAATTTTATTGGGAAATCGAGAATTAAATCACCCTGATTGGTGTATCCATACTGGATAATAACATCTCGTTCCCTTGGGCATCCTCATCGCAGGGCTTAGCACTCAGGCCTATTAAAATTTATTCAACTACCACTTCACTGTTTAATTGTACTGAACTTTAAATTAAATGAATGTAATACTGAATACTGATGTTATGGTGAATGTTGTAATAGTTATGCTATGGTGTTGGTGAATGTTGTAATAGTGAATGATTTTAGATGCGCTTCGCCCTTATAAAATCTCGGACCTAGAGAGGGGTATTTTGGAAATAAATTGGCGACAGTAAGGCGCTGTTGGATCACGCCACCAGAAAATTCCATAAACAAACTATGAGAACATTTAGATAACTTGGACAAAAAATGCATACGTCGCCAATCTTAAATTTCAACAAAGAGTCCTTCATAAACTAAATATTTCTTATCGAATATTATAAAACGAAATAATATATGCGACGCAGATGTTGAAGAATTTTAAGATGTAATTTATTTGGAATGTGAAATACAATTTGAATTAATACTGATCTAAAAATAGTTAACATATAATATACAGGGATAAATGAATTAAATTTTGGCCGCGTCTTTTTAAATGTAACAACACATGCTAATTAATGTTCGTTACGTTTGGCATTTGAATTTTAATGTTTACTTTCGATGTAACTCATGATTGATTTAGTTAAATATAAACTGTAAAGACAACTTTGTTGATTATTTTATTAGCATGTTCGTTTATACAACATTGCATTGTGGACTTTATATAACGGTGGCCACATTAATCAGTTAATGTTCTACTTAAACAATAATTGTAAAAATTTTCCAGCATTGTATAAATATTTAGTAATATTCATTAACAGTTTGGCGCCCAACAAGATTCAAAAAGGTCTAGTGTTATTATTTTGTGTATACAGACAAACTTGGCTTCGTCACTTTACCTCGATACCACTTGAGAAGAATTAATTAAGCCCTTAACAGCTAGAGCATGCAGAAAAGGCTCAGATCTCCAAACAAACAGATTTTTATTCAAAGTACCACTATGGTAATTTAAACGCCCCTCGAAACTACATAATTTCACTATGTAGCCACCTTTCTCATTTATATATTTTATGTACAATTTTACTATAACATAGGTATTACACATTAATTTGTAGATTCTTTGTATGTACATAAAAAACAGTATGTACAATATATTCCACGTAGGATTTTATTTCCTGCTTTTTAGGTACAGTTAGGTTATACTTATACTTTTCTTATTTCATAAAACTTTAGGTTTTCAAGCAGAGCAATCCATATCTTGTCAAATTGAAAATTTATATACGTATTTAAATAAATAAATATTTTATATATATGAGACTGCTTGAAGTTGATGTTGATCCGGTCTGCTGTACCTTCAAGTGACTAACAAGAGAGTAGTTATAAATATGTTACATTTAGCGCGGGACTACCCGCCGACACCAATGCCTAACTTGACGCGGTTCCAGCCTATAAACCATTCTGTATTACAAGCACTTTATCGGACAGTTTAAAATGAAAAAAAAAAAAATTATCATAATTTCAATACATAAATTTGCAAGTCCTTGTTATAAAACTCATGTCATCTCCACTAAGTTATTTGCCAGTTATTTTGAAGTATACGCTATGTATATAGCTTAGGTCTTCATAACATGCATGGATATGCCTTGCGAGCGTCACGAATATGTAATATACGAATATTTCGCAGTTCATTTACCTCTTAATAGTCAACATGTTGGCATTTCACATCCTTTAGTGTGAATATTCCGTATGCATGTAACATCATTGATTTCTCTAGGTGCAGTAGCTTACGGAATTTTGTACATTATCACACGGAAGTATTGGTGTCAACTTACCACAGGATTTGTGACAGTTTCTGTCAGAATTAAATCTCCAATAACATGCATGTCATTACTGGAAAATTGTAAAGCTGCCGGTCGGGAAATTAAACAATTCCTTCATAATTATTTTAATAAATTATTCTTTATAACTCGTCTTTCAGTCGCAGGTTGGCTTTTTATAATTTATAAAGATCTCTATTGTAACGCCAATAGAATTAAAAATGTTTCCCATATACAAATTTTGACAACGTCTTGTTGCTCTATGTAGGTTATTGTATTTATTTTATATAGATATGTTTAATACGTTTCCTGCGTGTAAAATATTATCAGATTGCGGGTAAAAAAATCATCGCAATATATCTCGAAATAGATCTTCGAAAGCAATCTAGATACGACTCGTTATAAAGCTGATGGCTTGTTTCTGTAGCTTAAACATTTTGCTCCATCATTCTTCTAATAGTAAATACTGCAGAATACAATTTAATGCTCAGATGTTCGATATGGCCGTTCCATGCAGGAGTTCTTCCTATGCATCTCCTCCCGGTTACGCCTTAAAAAGTAACACTCCGTTTTCTCTTTATTGACTTTCAATTTGTTGCTGAAAACAATTCGATGACAATATTCAATAATCTGTGAGGCAGTACCTCCAGACTTTCGTTCGTTTCCATCCGGAATAATACTGTGTTCTCATGGTCATATATATGTACATGTTTCATTGTCGTATCAACATTGTATTCTAGGTTAATGAGCATTATAAAAAATGACGGACCCAGGATCGGTCTCTGAGGCACGCCAAAATTAACTTTAATCACATACGATTTTGATTTTTTTGTTCCACTCATTGAAATAGATTTTGCGGATAAGATTGCAACAGTTTTAATAAAAGGTCTATAATCTCATACTACTTCAATTTACATAGCAATATCCAGCGATTGACTGAGCCAAAAGTTTTGCTGACGTTTAACATTAGATCTTAACTCACATCCTGTCATTAAAGGCATTGCAAATATATTTCATTAGAGACAGGCAACACATCGCATACACGTCTAAGTACACTGCTATAAGATGTGGCCTTAATACATCAATGTGTATTAAAAGTAGTACACGTATGTATGCTATGGTTCAAATTTTAGATTTTACGGAAACTAAGTAACAATTACAAGAATTGTTAAACACAAAAAAATATTATTCTTTGTTATTTATTTTTGAAAAGAAAGAAATAACTATTAATATCTATTAAAAACCAACAACAAACTGAAATATTTTCTATTCAAACATACGTTACAACAGACTCCTACGTTACTCAATCTTTAGCATTCGCAGGTAGTTTATATGCAATGCTTCCTTATTTCCTAATCTATCCAGTTACAAGTAACTGAAGCTGTATAAAATGGCCATTTTATGATAAACATGTGGAACATCAAATTTAGTTTTATACTTTTTAATTTCATTCAAATAACTCCAATACGATTTTTGTAAAATAATTTCATCCTATCGTAGTAAAGTCATTAAGAAATGTGTAAATACTGGATACGGTATATAATATATCCAGATATAGTATATAATTATATATAATTTTATGTATTGATATAGCTAGTATCGTATTACTATCATTATATACGTAACAGTATATTAAGCATTGAGAACTGTAAGGGTCTTTTATCGGTTGAATTCTCTTCGTTCAGCCTCCAATTTTGTGTGATAGTCAGACCGGTGAAACCTCGTTCGGAAACATCGTACTGCTTTAGGCACGATCGATAAGTTTTTCGGTCATTAAAGTAAATAATATAAATAGAAAAAGACAGAAATAGAAATTATATACTACACTTTTATTACTGCTTAACTACACAGGGAATTTTTTAGTATTTGTTTAGATAGTTATTTCTACAGAAGAGGGTATTATCACGTTGATATATATATATATATATATACTTATTGTTATAATTTTGGGATAGCAAAAATGCCCCACGTTCGCTTAAGCTAATACCGTTATTTTGTGGATAATAAGAAATATCCTACGTTATTGTGGTAATATGATGACGCGAGAAAATACTTCACAATTAGGCTTGCCCATAATGTTATTGTACAAAGATAGCAAAAATTCCCCACGTCAGGCGCCAATAATGTTATGATGCAGTAATGTTAAGAGGTATATAAGCCTCACAGTTGAATGATCTGAAATGATATGGTTTAAGTTTAATTTTATTAGAATATATAGTTTTTATTATGGAAACCGCCATTTTATTGTAATATATGTTGCTGTGAAATGAGGTTACTTATATCAAGCCCCACATAATGAATCTGATGCAGTAATTATAAAATGTAACACAACTAGTGTAAAATAGTATTTAGTAGTGGTCGCCAAGTGGTAGAGATTCGACCTAAATTCATTAAAGTTGAACGTTACGTAAACAATGAATATTTTATTTTTTTTTAAAGTATTTGTCACACATATTATACACAAATTTTATCTTTCTGCACTCCTTCTCCATATGAACTTTAACTATGCCAAATCTCACACTCCTCCTATTAATATATAGATTAATCGAACTGCTACGATCAAATATCCCTTAAGGTATTGTTTTCTTAAAAAGTAACTGGAAAAAATATATTTACACAGGTATATACTTTATTTATGTTGGTATGCTCTTCTCTATCTCTTTCTCTCAGGTGTGTACTTTGTTCTTATTATATGTGATCTAGCCTATGTATCTATTTTATTAATTTGTCCAAAGCAGAATATTATATATATAGCATCTTGAATATGTGATATATTATGGGTGTAATATTGAGTATATTGGTGAACAATTTAATATTTACTACCAACAAACTGTTTTTCATAAACAATAGTCGAAGTTATGTTTATTCTTTTGTTAATATAAGAATTCCGTATGATATAATTATTTATATAATTAATACTTCTGTATATTAAGAAGAATAACATAATACGATTAAATAGTTAAATAAAGTAAGACTTTTCATTGCAAACTTAATAACTTTAATTTTAGTGGGGAAATGAGAGAAGGGCTAATAATATTCGTTATAGGTGTTACTACTTTCATTCCAGTAAGGTAAAATATGACTTGTGTCTAGTAAGTGGAATATGCAATGTAGAATGTGGGATACTTGGCTCAGCATGTCAGGCAAGTTTAAAGTTCGTCCAAGGTTAAGGAATGTGGATGGTTCAGTCCAGGAAATTCTTGAGTGGCATTACAAATTGCTTTAGAACATTTCTCCTATTTATTTTTCAATAATTACAGTGGGTCTTCCGTAACCGAATAGCATCCCTTTCAATAACATTGTGAGGTTAATTTTTAATCAATGTACTTTATTTCCATTTTGTTTACAGTTTTCTTTTTTCTAATCACATATTGCTTTGATTCTAACGACCGTTACTATTTCAGCTAACTATAGCGCATAAATCCACTTGGCGTGGATAATGGCATATGCTGTGTGACATAGCTGTCTGAAAATTACCGACTTACTAAATTGATGATTGAAAGGAAAATTCCAGTAAAGTAAGTATTCTCTTGTCAATGGATGCGTCTTCATAAGATTATTCCTTGTACTAAAGTCATTGCTTTAGTCTATTATTAACAAAGCAGCAGAATTTTTTAGTCTGACTGCTGATTAAAATGTATATAAAAAATGTATGAATATATGAAGTTGTAAGTAGCGAAACTAGTTTATAACGGTAAGTATAGTTCTTACTATTTTGCTTATCCAGCCAACCAATAAATCTGATTTACAAATCTAAATATTTCTTCACTAAGTATATCAAAAAGAATAGCTAGTCTTTCAAAAACATACTATTTGATTAGACGACCTACACCAGATATCATAATTTTAGTAAACTGAGCGTTTAAACTAATTCAACGAAATTCCTAGTTATATTACAATCTCCATGGCGGATTGAGATGCTCTACCATAAGAATGAATGTACACATAAACATACATACATACAATGTACGGTGTGGAATTCTTCACTTGGGTGGGACGCAGGAATGTAAAATTACCGGACCCCTGTAATGTCCCGAATTCGTTACGGAGTCCGCAATGTTCCCACAGAATGTGATCCTACCGTCTTGAGAATGTAACCATCGAAACGGATTTAATTGTTTCCCGAGTGCGAATGGCTTTTGTTTCCTCCTATCTTCCATTTATTACGACGTGACCCTATTTGCTCGTGTAATTTTGTAACCGTCCCGTTCATAAGTGGCGGTTAGTTGTTAAGAAAAATGTATTTGACAAATTGGTATAAATTTTAAATAGTAACTTCGCAAAGTGTGTTAAATGTTACTTGAGAAATTGAATTTTTAATTATGCCATAAAATTAATATTTGCTGAAAATATTATCTAATTGAAATCAGGCACAATTTAAGTACAAGAAATTGCTGTGCTTCAAAATATTTATTTATGAAGAAACTGCTCACTCTAAATGAACCCGAATTTTTATTTTCGTTTTTATTTTTCTGTAACAGACTCTGGAACAGATTTTATTTATCTTTTAGATCAAAATCATTCCTCCCGAGGCCACAAGCCAAGATATGCACGAAATTACCCCTACTACTTTTCAGTTTGATTTGCCAGAGGGCGCTGGTGATGGCGCGCAAATTCAAAATAAATCAATATACCAGTGTCCCAAATTAGTAAATAAATACATATACAGCTCAGTAGTCAAGGACGAAGTAAGCATATATGAATTCAAAGGCTCTTTCAAAAGTAATGTTTCACAACACTAAGATGGCGAACCCAAGATGGCGGATGCAATATGGCCGCCACTATAAAAAAAATTACGTAATAAATATGGCGGAAACATTATGTATCTAGCACCGGAAATATGAAATAAATGAATATATCGGGTGTTTTAAAAATAATGTATCACAAAACTAAAATGACGGGTACAATACGGTCGACATTAGAAAAAAACTTCTGACAAATTGATCTAAGAAATAAATGTGACTGAACGAAGATGTTGTAGGACGGCAAAATTTGAATACATATTAATGGAAAAATAAAACGCATATTGACTAATTTAGAATAAATACAGGATTGTGTGACGCAACGTAGTAAATAAATATCATAATAAGTTATTATGATATTTATTGTTGTTATTAATAACATATAAAGTATGTTGCTAAAGCTGACGAATAAAATGGCGGATACAATATGGTTGTCATCATATAAAATGTCTAACCAAATGTTATGATGTAATCAAGATGTCGATGATGTGTCAAATATAAGATTTTGATTTAATTGCCTTTTCTAACAATAAAGATGAATTTTTAATTAGTCTATTTACCACGTCAAGCTTCTTCACAGCACCACACGCAATGCAATAGTAAAATTATCTTAGTTGCTGATTGTATATTAAATAACTGCAATACTGAAGTCTTCTTCAAGATAATCATTTTTAATTATCACAGTTTGATTGATGAGTGTCACATAAAATCGTTAATTAACATTATTATTTATATCCAAGTTTAAAGATAACATGATTATGTAAAAGATACTATTTATATTTAAAAGTTTTGATTAACCGATCAAATTGTCACTGTCAAACTGTCAAATCGCACTCGACGTTAATTATTTCACAATTTTATTAGATTTCTCTAACATTTGTTTAGGTAAGACCAGTTAGCTTTATCAAAGAAATGAGGTAACCAAAAATGAATATGCACTTATATAGGCGTCTACATATACCCTAAAAATAAAGTTGTCGTTAGCCTAATGTATTCATCTGTTATAGGTGTATTTATGATGTCTGTGTATGTATTTGTGACAGTTATCTTTTTGTTTACGGGCCACTTATTTCTAAATTTCCAAACAATGTAAGTTTTTTATTTTATTTACATTACTTACATTGCATGAAAATTTAAACATTAAGAGGGTTCAACGACAACCGTGGAAGCCTACGACTTAAATATGATTAAAATTATAATAATAAAAAACGCTTCGACTTTTTCTAACCACTGCCTGGTATCCAATAAAAAATTTAGCAACCTATTTTTATAATATACAAGAGAAAATTAAAAAAAATCTTCACTTGCTGGAAAATGTAGAAATAATACGTAGCTATTTATTATACAATCAAGAAAGTATTAGATTTTAGCGCTCGGTATTTTGTCTCAAAACATAACCTCGAGTTAAAATCTAATGTTTTTACCCGTGTATAATACACTATTTTTTTCTGTGATGGGAAACACGACGACTTAATATTGAAAAAAAAACATGTTATAGTATATATTAAAGTCAGAAAATCAATCGATGTGAATTTGAAGTTTTAAATTGGTAGGCTGTTGTACTTATAGCGACTTTAGACCTGCGTTGCTTAGGAAACCTGTAAAGTATTCAAATATCTGTCAATTTAATTTTCTGGTTGGTTTTAAAAATTTGCGAACTTAAGTTGATTATTAGCAATTTTGAATGAATGTTGAAAAAGAAATCCAGTTCTTTCTCGGAGACGGTGTTATTGGCTTACATAAGTAAATTCAACTTTTTGTATAATGAAATATATTAAAATTAAATGTCCGTGTTCTTACTTATGTGTACATATACGGGAAAAAAAGTAATTTCATAAAAAGTGACATTTTGTTATCTGTTATGAAAGATAAAACTTCAAACTTTTTTCCCGTCACAGGAAAGATAAATTCAAATTACTAAATTTAAAACTATATTTGAATACCACTTCCTAATAACAATAATTGTAATATCTGTATTTATCTATTCCAGTGTTACAGAAATTGGATTTTTACCTTTCCATCATCTGATGAGGCCACATTGTGGTGAAACATATTGCTGCGACCTTCACATTAAATAAAAATAATAATGTTAAGAATAAGTTGAGTTTATTTTAAGATTTAGGCATTACTCAAAACAAGCTACAATAAGTAAAATAGGTTGCCAACATTCAAGGGGCAATGTTATTACAAAAATGTATACGTTAGAATATATATTAAGTTGAATAGATATTAAAATTAGGCGTAAATCAAACACAAAATAAATCATTGCATTCTATATTTTGTAGAAAGGACAAGCATGAGATATGGTTTAAATATCTGTCTCTTTATATTTAAACCATATCTTAATAATATTAAATAACTTAATTTCTTACAAGGCCTTAGAACAGCCATAAACATTTTAAGAAATGGACCATTATTCAAAAACAAAAAGGTACTGAAAGTAAATAACAGAGAAAGAGTTATGTTAAAAGATGGAACAATAAAGAGAGTAAATCATTTAAATGCCATGAAATTAAATGAACAAGAAGAACACAATTTTAAATGAATAAATGTAAATTCAGACATGCATAATGGTGCCAATTCTTAGGAAATATTTTGTAATAGTAACACTTAAGATAGAGTAAATACCTCAGACTTATATCTATGAACAGTAAAAGAATATGAATCAAGACATTCATTATACGAAGTGACAGATTGTAATGTTTTATGCAAACAGTAACTGTATAAATTAAAAATACATTTATTAGTTCCTACACACAAGGACTTCAATAGACTATGGAAGTGGTCATGTGTGGTTTAAAAACCTGCAAAAAAAAATGCAGTGGCAATATTGTTTCCAGCTTGCTGCAAATCAACGTATTACCAGAAGAGAGAGCCTGGATAGAATTTGGAGACGGTGTGACGGGGGTCTTTATGGTGCAGGATCCGTAAGAAAGATTCCAGTTGTCTACAATGTGTTCCAAGTATTACCTAATTGAGGTATTTCAAAAAAAAGATAACTTTAGTAATGGAAAAAGAAAATATATAACAAATGACGAAAAAGGAAATACGTTTATATACAAGTACAAGTCTATATTAAGAAGAAAGGAAAATATAACTACCGTAGACGAAACATAGCAAGTTTGTAAAAAACTTCTAATAACAATCAATTCAAGGTGCCGATATTAGTGTATAAACTGTCAAAGACAATGTGTGCGTGTGGTGTAGATACGACAACTTGAAGAAAGCAAACAAGAAAGATTTCATCACATAAGTTTAAAAAATCGAATGCCAACCTAAAATCTAGTTAGACAATAGAGGCGTTAAAAATTGCCGATAGCAATTGTTTTTTATATATATAAACGAAAAACAAGAATCGAATTGTTAGAGATTGAAAGATAGAAAGACGATAATTTTCCAAAAGAATAAAATTTCTTGAGATAGCAAAAGTGAGACTAGGGTTAAAATACACTACTACTAACTTACAATTAGATTAATTGTATTAAGTTTTTGAGTTCAATTTTAATTTAGTTTTCTTTTATTTAAATAATTTACATTCAATAACTTTTTTTTATTACTAAGTTTAAAATGGAGGATGTTAGTAAGTTTTGAAATAAATTATTTAATTTAGGATTAATTAATGGTGCAAGACGTACTGAAAGTACTATGTGAAAATATTTGCTTTTAGTAAAACGTTAAACATCATTAATTGTATGAATATTATCTTGTTTAGTAATAATGATTCATTTTTTCAAGTAATAAAAGGATAGTGTGCGAATATTTGCTTTCAGTACATCATTAGGCATCATTAGTGATTATATACACCAAGGCTCTATGTGAAAATGTATGCTTTTGGTGAAATAAAATTATCTTCGTATTAATAAATTTATTATCAAAAATCAATAATTGTCTTTTATCTAAAAGAACAACATAATATATTTTTTATTTAACCAGCATTAATTTAATATAAGTTTGACGCAAACATTATAACTCAAAAATTAGTACAAATGTTTTCTTTCCTCATTATTTGTAATACGAAAATGGATATAAATACAATATAATAATGTTATTTATTATTGACTTTCTCATAAAAATATGAATATAATTTCTACATGAGATTTACATCTTTGGTTTATTTTTTTTTAACCTTATCCCAAACAAAAAACTAAATAAGAGGTATACTAGAATAGAAGAAGCAAAAATCACTGCAAGAACTCATAAGAACTTTCAAAATACTATGCTGTTAAGGAATAAGCTTATAGGTAGAACATAATAATTTTGTCATTTACTAGCATTTATTAAAATTATTGAGTCTACAGCATAATTTATATGGCTGTACCCAACGTGTGGCAATGTTACATTTTCATTTCAAATAAGAAATATACTATTTTTAACAGTGTAGCAGCTACCACAGCAGTATGTAGTGCCTACATTAAACATTTTTGAAAGTGATTTTGTGTTATTAATTAATTAGTACATACATATTATTTAAGACAAATGTTTATTATTATTCCAAACTAGTTCAGTTGCATTTGGCATAGATAACTTATTTGTTGTCGTAAGCAATAAAAGCTATTTGCAATATCCTAAATAAATGATAATACGTAATTTGTATTAACTCATGTAAAAAATATTCAGCACTAAATTTATGTTAAGCTAAATATTTATTTGTGGCATGTTCTCTCATTGTAATTGGTAGCAGATTATTTCAAAATACGATACAGTAACAATTGCAATCTCTTTTTTTTTAGTTGAAATACCAAAAGTGAAGATATTTAAAGTGATCAAATTACGTGCCTAATCCGATGTAATTAACATTACTAGAGCAAAACTTATTAAGGCGATGCCCGACATCTAAACTATGTGATCATTGTTGCAATGTTACTTCCTGGTTGCAGTACGTGCCCTACATGCAGATGTGTCTAGAAGAGAACCAGAAACATCTTCCCGCCGAACGTAACGTTCGCCATAAATAAGGACCAACTGCAATGCACTTTAATGATCTTTGACATAAATACCTATTCCTCTCGTTACGCCGGAGATACCTTTACTTCCCCGACAACCCTTTTAATATTTCTTTTACTTTAGTTTCTTCCGTCGTTCCGGTCACATTTTTATTTATTAGATTTCCGTAAAAATGCGACAGCCAGTGGCTCGAGGGCATTCGCCTCGAGAACGTTTCGCTGTACATCAATTTACTTGAAGAGATTAGATGGAGAAATCGGGATTTATTTCAAGGGAAATGAAGGAAAATCGCAAATTATAAAGTATCGGTTCCGCATTCATCGAGGCCCAACTCTCTCTCTGGGAAGGGGAGGAGGTGTTTTTTCTTTTTCTGGTGGTCTTCCTTTTATATTACCCTGAAGCAGTCACAAGAAATGCACTATTTCAAAATATACCATGATTAAATCTGCTTACTTTAAGACTTCCAAGCGACTGAATGTATATCACTCTGACAACAGTCATATGCTACTAGCCCTTAAATATTTAATTGCCATGAATCAAAATATCGCTGCTTATCACAACAGTTGAAGAAAAAGTAGAGATAAATTTTGCAAAGCTTAAAAAACTATTTAATGGTAATAAAAAAGAATATAATTTAAATTAAATTAGTAGGACGTTCTTGTGAATATAAAACTGTTTCGATTATAAACAGCCTTCAATATCATCTTACATGTTCTCTTAAAAAAATGTATTCATATTACGAGTTTTACGATGTACAAAAACTTAAATTGTGCTGAAATATTGACTAGGTATTAAATGTAGACTATAGTTAAGTCCTGATTATCTTATGAGATTTTGATCTGGTGTCGTTGGGTGGGATGGAAACGAGTAAAGCGCAGAAGAGGATTGGTTATATATCAAGTGTGTTCGATCTGTTATATTTGGGACACGGAACCTAGTGGGACTGCAGATGAATACCTACGTGACACGTCTTCAGTACCAGTTTTAATTTGTTAGTCATTTGGTTGGCCGTAGCGATTTTCCTAGTAAAACAGTTTTTTCGAGTGACTTCTAAGAATAAGTGACGTCAATTTCAAGCAACAGTGTGCTATCAGGTTTTGCTTGAGACTTGGACACAGGAAAATGAACATTTTTGCTAAAATTCAGTAGGCCTACGGAGATAGTGGTATGCCAACGGCCCAGGTGTTTCGGTGGTTTAAGGGAATTTCTGAAAGAAGATGAACAACGAAAGACCTCTACTTCAAGTACCAAGAAAAATTTGGCTAGAATTCGAGATCTTGTGCGTTTTAGTCCTTGGTTGGCAGTCAGAATGATCTGGGAAAGGTTCAGGTCTTGATTAATGAGGTGAGAGATGTTTGTGTAGAAATGGTTCCAAAAAATCATTCGAAAGGCGAAAAGAACCTCAGAAGGGTAAGATACGGTGACCTATTGAAATCGATTGAAAATGCTCCCCATTTTCTCAAACATGCTGGTAATAGCCTTAGGTATTTGAGGACGACCAGGATAAAATGTGTGATAAAGCGCATGCTTATTTGCTTTTTATATGACCAGGAAATCGTTCACAAATAGTTTACGCCTCTAGGCTAAACGTTCAATCAACGCTTTTGCCAAGAGGTTTCCGGAAAACTTCGAAAAAGGGTCATTATGTGAGACCAAACATTTAACCAAACTGTGTGCTGCATCATGAGTATGTACACAGTACTTTTAATAAACGAGTTTTTGGCAAGTAGAAACATTCCTGGGGACCACCGGCCTTTTTATTCGACAGATTTTAGTCCCTGTAACTTTTTCCTCTTCCCGAGATTAAAATATCATATTCAGATACGTCATTTTGAGCTACTGAAAAACATTCAAATGACTGATACCCACGAGCTGATGGCTATTCTAATATTCGAGTTTCAGCACTGCTATGAGGATTTAAAGAGACGACTCAAGTGCTGTGTGGCTTCTCAAAGAAGTTATTTTGCGGGAAACAATACTGAATTGTAATTATATTCGAATAACAAAATTGAAAAACTCATTCTCATTACTTAATACAAAGCTCGCTCTACATAGCATGATTAATATTTGGCTTAGCACTAACTTACACTTACAGAGACACTACTACTAGCTAATGGTGTTATGGCCTACTGTATTTTTCATTTACGAGGACACATAAATAATAATCATATATGGCGGAATTATACACTGTGTATATATAATAAAGTTATTTGCTAAAATTTCACATGCAGAATGTTTGCTTAGGGTTAATAATATTAATAATTATTATTATTAAATATGAAATGTAAAGCATGATCAAAATATATGTGTTGGTTTATTTGCTCTTAATCTTGTAATGAATATTTTAATGTTTAAATTGTCTGTGTTAATTTTAGAAATTTGGTCAATATCATGCATATGATCAATAACTATAAAGTATTATTATAATAGGGAGTGCTGTAAAATAAACAATATTAATACTAAGCTTTAATAAAGATTTCAACACACCAAAAGCAAAACATCTTTATATTGTTTAATCAGACCTCGTATTTTAATAAAGCAACATTTTGATATGCTATTTGTTTTTCAGTATTTATTATGCATCTTGCGTAAGTAATTGAAAAATCTATTCAATATGTAATTTTGTGGCTAATCACTAGGGGGAGTGCTCACTACCTCAAACAGTTTCTTCCAAATCCTGACTTTATTTTTTGAAATATTTAGACAATTATTTTTTTGAATCACTTAAAAAAACAAAATAAATATCATAGCATAGTCCTTTTTCCGAAAATATATGTAGCAAAAAAATAAAAACTGAAATTAGAAAAATATCCGAGAATTAACGATACCACAATAATTTAAAAAATATTCTGACCACGTCCTTGAAAGAGTTGAAAACATATTTTCTTAATTAAACTTGTGATATGGAAAATAGAATGCATTCTGCAAGACTAATTGTTGGAGAAATGCTAAAGTGAAACATGGTAGGGTTTCGGCTAGCAGGCGGAGTTTCGCCTGACGAGATTTATCGGTTTTGAGTACTGTAACTGAGGCAGAAGATAAAGGTTTTACGATCCCCATTCATTGGCTGTTTAGACCAGATTTAAAATTTCGAATCGTTTCGAACTTTACATGATGTAAATCCATGATATCCAATTAAATTATAATAAACCAACAATATGAAGTTTTGAGGTTTACACTAATTTATTAAAAGACACTATAGCTGATTCGCTACACAATAGCTTTTTCAAGGGATAACTATAAACTAATATTACATACAAACTTCTACCTTTATATCAAGTGTACTTACTTAGGTAACACCTTTATTTTTATTGTCTAAACAGATTTAACAACAGTGACAAATTAGACTAATTTATCATTTAATAATAATTCTTAATGTTTTAGTTTGTTCATTTAATTCGTTAATAGTTTTTTGCTTTTATGTTCTACATGGAGAATATCAACTTGTAAATTAAATTCGTTGTTGTTTTCTAATAAATGATAAATTAGACAATAAAAATAATGGTTTTCCCTAAGTGTTTATGGTTACTTTAGTAAATTTGTACTTTTCCACAAATTAGGTAGTGTTAAAGATCACAAATAGCAATTACGGTGATATTTGTCATAATCCAAAGTGGGGGTAACATTTGATATAAAGGTAGAAGTTTGTATGTAATATTAGTTTATAGTTATCGCTTGAAAAAGCTACTGTGTAGCGAACAGCTGTAGTGTCTTTTAATTCATATTGTTGTTTTATTTCAATTTAATTGGGTAGACCAGATTTTGTGAGCGTCTGTATAGTGCATTTAGAACCATTTTATCTAATAAAAAATAGACAATGTGCGATAAACAAGGAAGATATTATAAACTAAAAAGTATTCAATTGAGTGGGTTATTTGAAGATAGATTAGTTCAAAAGTGTATAGTTCACTTTTAAATATGAATAATAATGCAGCGGAGGCATATAATTCTATAGTTTCAAAATTTGTAGGAAGAAAAATAATTAATTTTGCAATGAATGGTAGTTACGAAGTTAGCTGTAAAGCTGCAAGCATATCTTATAATAAAAACGAGCAATACTACCGGTCTTCAAAGATGTTACCAAAACTCACAAAAATGTTTATAACGAAAATGAAAAGTGTGAACACATGGATGTTAAAACTAACATCAAGCAGTAAATAATTACTGTGACTTACATATTTATATACCTTTATACGTAAAACGTATATGCATATATGCATGTGTTTGAGATACACACATACATTAAGTGCTATTGTCGACAATCGAACGCACAGATACCGGTGTTTCGACCTATGAGGTCTCATCAGTGTGCGTGGAGATTCTCGACAATAGCTTCAAGACTTAAATCGCTGCTTATGTCATTTTAGCGTGTTAAATGCAGTGAGAGTATCACAGCGACATCTAACACCCAAAAGATGACACAGAACAAAGCGATGGCTTCTGACGGCATGTTCTGCTATACAGAGGCCTGTATGTTAATAGTGGATCTCATGTAATAGAGCCTTAGGTGGCGTCACCGATCAAAACGAAAATGAAAAGTGTGAACACATGGATGTTAAAACTAACATCAAGCAGTAAATAATTACTGTGACTTACATATATACCTTTATACGTAAAACGTATATGCATATATGCATGTGTTTGAGATACACACATACATTAAAAAAAAAAGTTTATGGAAGTGATACTTCCAATACTTGCCAGAAATGAAGTTAAATAATAATATAAACCCGATTTAGGTAGGTATTGTACATACCTACATATCATGTATATTTTTAGCATTTGCACCTTCAGAAGACAGGAGTTTAATGATAAGATAGTAATAATAATAATTTACATACAAAGGACAAGAAATACTTGTGTTTTGTATTGAAACCTAGCTTTGTTACATATATGTTTGTTAAATTACCTAAATAAATATATATTGCAAACGTAATTTTGTGAATTTATATATTTTTTTTGTTAATTTTTATTTACAAAATATTAACTTACGCCAAGCAAAATCTGTTCCAATTTGTAAAAGTTGGTTATCACTATGAATATGCTACGAGGCGGGGTGATGCTTTGGAGGTGCCCAGACACAGATTATCAATTTATAAAAAAAAATCCACAGTATTTGATGATAACTGCATACAACAGAATCACTAAAAATTTTAAAAGTCAACCGATGGAAAAACTCAAAGTAGAGTTAAAAAAATTACTGATTGCCAGATGTTATTACTCAATTAGTGATTTTGAAAATGACAGGCAGATCTTAGATTTGCATATCTAAATCGTTTGTTTGTTATTGTTGTTGTATTTTTTGGTATTTGTTAGTTGCTTATCCACAGTTAATGTTATATTTGTATTGCTTGATTTTTTATAATTTGCTTTTTGTGTTGACTTGTTCTATACCATACCATTTCATATCCAGCCAGCACATGCCAGTCTGTTTCAGGTTATTGTAGCAGTTGAAAAGCCCTGAAGATATCTTAGAATAATGGACGAAACATAAACAACAAAATAAGAGGCGATGACGCTATTTCAACCCAGAAATCGATAAATCAAAAACAACCGACCTTACTACTCAGACTTAAGGGGGGGTTTTACTTGATCGGAGTATGCCACAAAATGGTCAATTTCAACGCAAAATCACGCAAAAATTAAGGCACTTGAAAAAGTTGCCGCTACATGAACAAAATAACCAATATTTGTTCGATTAACTCACGATTAAAATTTGCAATTATATTAAAAAATAGTTAAAATATAGCAAATTTTGTTTTTGTTTTATAGCGATATAGAGCTTACTGTGCTTAAAAAGTACTTTTTTGAATCGTGGGTGCGTAGATATTTTTATTGTGAACACAACAAGGTATTTACTTTACTTTCAAAATAACCCAGGTCTACAAAAAATTACTTTGAAACCAATGAGAATGATCACAAATTCTGCACTCATAAATGGCAAATAGGCAAAACACAATTCAAACTTCTTTTTTTTTGTCTAAGACCAGCGATATTGAAGGTATACCTGGTCAACTAAATTAAGCCTAACGTCAAATAAACAGAGAGTATATTCAACTTTTTTTATTACCTTAGGTAAACGAATGCTTCATTCAGAAAAAAATTACTTTTTATTTCTAGCAAAAAAATAAGGAGGTTCCATTTGAAAAAGAAGTCCATGACGTCATATGTCCCAGAGTAGTAAACCAAAGAAAAGAAAATGACATCCATAAAATCCGGAGGAAGAAAATAAAATTGACCTGTCTGAGCTTTTCTCCCAAACAGCGATAATAAACAAAATATGAATATTATTCCTTACTTTATTTACACACTGTATACATCTCCAACAGTTAACATTATGGAAGTTTGCGTATATATAACTGTAGCTATTTCATTATGGTTATATTCCATGCAAAAAAAGATGATTAAATAAAAACCTAACTAGGAACATTAATTTTTTAAATACCACTTATCCCGGTGTATAAGCGCAAATTAATTAATGAGGAAAACGCAACATTAAAAAAGGAGTGATTCATAATTAGGCTAAAAACTTGGAGGAACTTTAGCGGAAGTGAGCGCTTCTTCATTTTCTGAAATGAAAACGGCTATCAAAAAAGAACCGTATACAAGCGCGTGTAATTTTATTTAAGCGTTTGCGAATATCAAAAAGTATATGACATAAATAGTCGACGATGAAAGCAATTTAAGAACTTTACAGAGAGCGATGCAATTGAACAAAATTGGACCTTCTCATAATTAACGAAGCGAAATCGATTTGAGTACGGTCATGATAACGCTTCGGTGCATAATAGTCGCGCTGAGAATCTCCGCTGGGAGTTGACTTCGAAGCAATAACTGTCCATGTAAACGTCTTAAATATTAAACTTACATGAACTTCCCAGCGAATATTATTTGTGATGTAAGTGATCGGACCGAATTAGCTTAATTGGAATGCTTGAATTTCAAATTTAATCATCGCGATTTATGACTCCTACAAGTGTTGTGAGACATCCAAGGCTATAATTTACACTTTGCGGTTTGCCAGCGAGGATTATTTACTAAACTCTACGGAGATTCCTTTAATGAAAGTCGGATAATGTTGAAATACGGTCGCGGTTTAAATCTTTGCCTTTCACTTCTGCAATATTTTATATTTATTTACAGTTTAAGAATGCTCCATATTTTTCTCGAATTTCTTTAAACTTTAAATTCGGAAGTGTATGAGTCAGTTAAATTGAGTATACGTTACCTTCATATAATATTTATGGCATGTCGAATTCGTTTCAATTTTATTAGATCGAGCAAAGCGTCTCTTAAAATTTTTTATTGACAGACGTACTACAGGTATCGAAATTGAATTCCTTAAAGGACACTCATACGTTTAATGTATTAAGGACTCGTTTGAAGAGATATGGACGGAAAACAAATATGTATGTGGAAAAGATGATATGTTTATTTTATTACTTTCAAATCCTTCAGAGTAAACCATGTGAAGTTATTCGTGATAAAGAGATAGATTAGTCGTGTCTATAATTGAAGAAACTGATGCAAATTTCCACTATTAACAAAAACGCATTGTGATGGATTTCGAAATTGCTATACATATAAGTGTAAGAGAAATCTTCCCGGATGTTCATATTCTGGGATGTCGTTTTTACTTAACACAGGCTTGGTAATATTTAGTTACAATTGAAGCGTTAAATGGATAAAGGGGTTAAGTACATAATTGGAACGTTTGAGAAAAATGGAGTTAAAGTTTTAGTTGTGGTGTTTTAGCTAGTAATCCTGCTATTTATTGAAAACTACTTACTTTGATAGATTCTGGGATGCTTTTTCAATTGACTTGAATTTATTTTTAAAAAAAGTTTGTTTGTACTGAAATAACAAGCTTTAAATGTACATACCTCTTTTATCCGAAACCAGAATTTTGTTTACATCAATTTGAAGTGATGAATGAAAGGTGCAATGTGTAAGAAGTTCATGTTATTTTTATTTATCACACAAAATATAGTAGATATAATACAAGTGAACAAGATTATAAACGAAAAGAACATTATACGAAAAATCAACTTCGAAATAAAATATTCATATGTAGTATTAATAAATTTCTAACGTACAAAAATATTACTTTTTCTTACGCTTCGTACATGAATTTGCTGGAGGTTCCTGACTGTACTCTTCAAACAGTTGGTTATATAAGTAGCGAAATTCTTCATCTACAAAACGAACTTGTTCACGTAGATTCTCAAGCTTCTCATGTGAAATACTTCCGGTCTTTCCAACTAGCTGTTCCACTGAAATATCGCCAGACACTCTGTGCCTTCCGGTTTTAAGAAGATCTACTTTTAAAAAAGGGCAAAATTCGTCATAGTTGGTTTTGTACAAGTAACTCCCATATTCTTCAACCCTGATCCATTTTACAGAATCTCTAAATTGTAATTTTTCATTTAAGATATTTTTCTTCCTATTGATAAGATGCAATTTTTCTGATAACCCCTCTATATTCTTAAAGTGGTTTTCCATGTTAACAATAACAGTGCTTCTAGGACTGGTCTTCCGGATTATATCTCGGTACTGCTCCGGCACAAAAACTTTTTCAGTTTTCCTTAATACCTTCTCGATTCGTCCGAAATCCCTGTCAGAGTCAAGGTAGGAATGACCAACCTCTGGAAATATGTACTCAATACTTTTTAACCAGCCTTTTAAACCCATGAATTGATACAGACAGATTATGTTAAAATTTTTATTTTGTCCTGCACATGAGTCTGACCAGAATATTAAATGCTCGATTTTATCCTTAAATGCTTGGTCAATCTGCGCTAATGTATGCAGGCAGCTGCCAGTTTCATTGCTACCGCGGTTTGCTACGTCTTCCGTCCAAGTCATCATAAAAGCCTTATTACCGGAGTACGTGATAGTATGCACACCCAGATTATAAAACCACATTTGTCGCAAGTAAAAAGCTTGAGATGTGGTCAGCCTGGGTAAAGGCATAGTCTGTTGCAAATCTATTGTCATGTAGCATACTTTCTCGTTGTCTTTTGCTTTCTTCCGATGTATTCGTTGTAATGCAAATGCTGCTTTGTAATTTTCCTTATGCTCTTCAGTTCCTTGTCCCGAATCGCATGTGCTACACGTATCACTCTTTGGAGTGCTAAACGATAAGTTAAATTTTGTACAAAAAATGTTTCTGTATGTACCCCTTTTGACAAAATACTCTTTAGGCTTGTTTTCTTTCTCGCATTCTTCAATATATAATCTATACATTATCGATATATTTAACAAAGGAGGTAAATATAACCTGTGCGGGATTTTTATTTCTGGAATAATGGGATTGTTCAGCAGGAAAGCGATGAATATGTTGCTGTATGAATGCCATTACAAAATCCTCTACTCTATGCGGTCTGCTTGAATGACACCTCCGTTGATCAAGTGTTGGTGCAGATCCCCCTTGTTTAAGCTTTCCCTGTATAATTTCGACCTTCTTTTTATTAATTTGAAAAAGTGATGAAAATGCCTTTTTACAGACTACATTTTCCCTTCCATTAACAGTAATTTTGTATTTAAAAGATGCCGACTTGTGTTTCCTTGCTTCTCTGCGCTGTCTTGCTACAGGTTGCATGCCAATACTTTTATAGAGAAGGGTATTTTTAGCATTTACATCTAATTTGTAAAACTCGTCTAAAATTTGCCTTCGAACATCTTCACTAAATTTGTCTGAGCATTTTAATCTACATAAATCTGTACGTAAAAGTCCTATCTCAATGCTTTTAGCAGGCATCACTTTACCTGTTTGTGACACATATTCTTCACCGCGTGCTCGTTTTATCGCAGCTTTTCTCTTCTTCCATTCCTTGGGGTTGGTGACCTTTCTTCTGTAGTTTTTTTCTTGTACAGGATATTTCCTTTTCTTAGACAGTGATTGTGTTTCTATCAGTTCTTCTGCTGTAGCCAAATCCGCAGCAATGTGTTCCGTATCATTAGCAGTCGTATTTATGGGGATTGCCTCATCGTTTGAATTTGTATTATCGGCTGTATCCAGATCCTCTAATGATTCTTCAGCGATAACATTGTCATCAGCAGCCGTATCAGTGGACGATTCATCACTGTTCCTGGGCTCATATTCGCTTTCCTCTTCGTGAAAGTCACAATTTTCGTCAACATCTAGAACACAAGTAAGTAGCTGTGAATCATAAATTCATTTTCATATTCCACTGATGTAGTTTTCATTGTAATTTCTGTACTGTAAGTTTCGTACCTTCTATGCCTGTAGTGTTGTCAGATCTATTTTGATTAATTAAAGCTAATTCAACCAGTTTTCTTCCTCGGCTCGACATAATTGTACCAAAATCACGTCAACACTTTTTAGGTTATGTACAGTACATACCAATCTAAACATCCACTACAACTTCCAAACAGAGCAGCTGGTTAATGAATGAAGGGGGTAAGTGCCGTTACCTCCTTCTTCCACACGATAGCAGCACATGCAATGCACATGACTCCTTCATCCACTTCAGAAACCTTATAAGAAGTAGTACGACGTTCGTGAAAGTTAGACACAAGATTAGTAAGTACTTGGACCCTTCATGCATATCATAATCCTAATTTTGACACAAATGTTACATACCCCCTTTATCCATTTAACGCTTCAATTACAATTTACCAATAAATGACAATTTCTATTTCACTCACAGGTGGAGAAAAATTCAACAATTCGGGCTATCCAGGGAATATAGAGACAAACATTCCGACACTTGAAAGTGGCTTCGGCATATATTTGGTATATATTTTTTTTAATACAGAAGAAGTAGGAGACGCCTATGTGTTTGATTTTGAGTGTAATCGGCCTCATGATACACGGCATTGCGAATTCGCAGATTATCTTGTTGGAAACTATATTCAGGAAGATGCTGTGTTCCAGCCAGAAGTTTGGGCTAAAAATTCTGCTTCTTCATCAAGAACAACGAAATGTTGCGAGTCGTTTCATTCAAAAATTAAAAAATATTGTAGTTCTCCACATCCTAACTTACATGTTTTTTTGAACCTTCTAAACGACATTCAAAAGGATACATGTATAAAATTAAATTCTATACGTATTAATCAAAAAAGAAGTATAAGACAGGAAGTACTTCAAAAACAAAAAATTATTCAAGTGAAAATTAACGAATATAATGATGGTAAAATACGTCGCAAGCACTTTATCCAGTGTGTTTCCTATAAATTTTCTTCCTTAAATATGTAAACCTTTTATACGTTCGCGTTGCACTTGTATTGAAACGCACTATACAGGGTCCGCCATCCGTCTGGGATTGTCATATTACGGCTTTAATATTGCAAAATTCGAAAAGTTATGTAATGTAGGTGGTAGCCGACTAGTAGGAGCACAAAATAAAATTATTGGTAATTATACAAAGTGTTCAGGAAAGGAGTGTGATGTCGATGTTGTATTTTTTTAAATGGAACACCCGGTATATTATATGATTTTTGAATTGCGCAATTAAAAATATTGGGATTTCATATGGGATTGTATTGACCTAAAGCTTACGTTTTGGGAGTTATGGACGCATCAATTGGAAAAAATGCCATAATCTAGCAGAATGTGGATTGGTTAGTATAGTGTTTAGAAATATCGTGCTTATCATGACGTTTTCCACGTTAGTATACTTTTATTCCGAGGTATTAATTTTAAGCTACATCGATCTGTTATACAGGCTGTTCACCATACGCGAATACTAATTTTTCTCAATTTTTTCAAATGGAACACCCTGTATATTATTACCAATTGTTAATAAGGGCACTTCTAGCTTTCATTTGATATAAGGGTATGGCTGTCTAACTCCCATAGTTTTCAAGAAACATCGAATTAACGTTTGAAATTTAACATTTTTAATAGCATTTTGTAGAAATTATTTACATCTACTCGTACATTGATATTGCACTACGAAAATAAGCACAAAGTTTTTAGTGGCCTTAACGTAATGATCTTTTTTTTTTTTGATTTTTTTTTTTTGCTCTCTGTCTTTAACAACAAAAATACACATACGAACAAATACATATTGTATAAAAACTCATTTAGGCATGACTAGTTCAAATAAAATTGAACAAAAGAGTTTGACTTTTTCCTTGTGCGCAGCTAGTCTGTCATTGCTGTCATAATTTTGTGATTAAAGATGAATTTTTCTGTTCCGGAAATGATAAATATGGTATACATTTTGGGAGAATGTTCTGGTAACTGTTTATTAGCAAATAGGTTGTACGCGCAACGTTATCGGAATTTACGTAAACCTAAGCCAACGGCATTTGAAAAACTAAAAGAAAGGTTCGATGCTACAGGTAGCGTTGCGTATCCTAAAAAGGTATTCACACATCCTCTAATTTCTAATGAAGATAATAAATTATCTGTGCTGTTATCCGTAGAAGAAAATCCCCATGCGAGTGTGAGTAATATCAGTTTAGATACGGGAATTAGTGAAACATCAGTTAGAAGAATACTGAAAAAATACAATTTTCATCCTTATCATATGGAACTTCATCAGCAGTTAAATGAAGATGACTTAGAGCATAGACTAGGATTTTGCCAAGAAATGAGACAAAGGCTCCAAATCCGCCCAGAAATGTTAGACTGTATTCTGTTTAGTGATGAGGCGTCATTTCGACACAATGGTTCACTTAACAGGCACAATATGCATTATTATGCCACCGAAAATCCCCACTGGGTTAGATACATTGATCATCAACATCAGTGGTCATTAAATGTTTGGGGAGGCATACTAGGATCACATGTTATAGGACCGTATTTTCTCAATGGTAAATTGACTGGCGAAAGATACTTAGAATTTTTAAGAAATGAACTTCCGCTGCTTTTGGACGATGTTGATTTAGCAACTAGGCAACAGATGTACCTACAGCAGGACGGTGCGCCAGCACATTATCATCAAGCAGTCAGGAATTATTTGCAAGAGTGGCTTCCTGCAAGATGGATAGGGCGTGGAGGTCCTATCTCATGGCCTGCTAGGTCTCCTGATCTAACTCCGGTAGACTTTTTTCTGTGGGGACACATAAAACAACAGGTTTACTCAGTAGCACCAACAACAGCCGAAAATATGCAAATTAGAATTTCTCAAGCATTTAGAAATATTTCTCCTGAAATTTTGGAACATGTTAGGATATCGTTTATTCGAAGACTTGACATTTGCATAGCAAATGATGGCCGAGTTTTTGAACATTTGTTGTAAATTTCCATTTTTGATATTACTTTGTGCTCATTTTCGTAGTGCAATATCAATGTATGAGTAGATGTAAAATAATTTCTACAAAATGTTATTAACGTTTATTCGATGTTTCTTGAAAATTATTGGAGTTAGACAGCCATACCCTTATATCAAATGAAAGCTAGAAGTGCCCTTATTAACAATTGGTAATAATATACAGGGTGTTCCATTTGAAAAAATTAAGAAAAATTAGTATTCGCGTATGGTGAACACCCTGTATAACAGATTGATGTAGCTTAAAATTAATACCTCGAAATAAAAGTATACTAACGTGGAAAACTTCATGATAAGCACGATATTTCTAAATACTATACTAACCAATCCACGTCCTGCTAGATTATGGCATTTTTTCCAATTGATGCGTCCATAACTCCCAAAACGTAAGCTTTAGGTCACTACAATCCCATATGAAATCCCAATATTTTTAATTGCGCAATTCAAAAATCACATAATATACCGGGTGTTCCATTTAAAAAAATAAAACTTTGACATCACACTCCTTTCCTGAACACTTTGTATAATTACCAATAATTTTATTTTGTGCTCCTACTAGTCGGCTACCACCTACATTACATAACTTTTCGAATTTTGCAATATTAAAGCCGTAATATGACAATCCCAGACGGATGGCGGACCCTGTATACATACATATGCATACACATACAGCATGTGTCAATTTTCATTAGCCATAGGTGATTAATCCAAACAGTACGTGGCAACATAGTACCCCTTCTTTCCTTTGCAATGCCAACACAACCGATGCATGCTCGTAAATACAAGTTAGCGTGGTCAGCAGCACCGGCTTGGGTGTTTTTTAATGTGTTCAGAAATAATATTTACGAGTTGCAAGGATTTGTTTTTCTTTTTCCTTTCAGTAAATACAGAGAATTATTAAGCTGCGTTCACGCTGCATGACACAAGCAAAAGCGTAATTCTAATAAAATTAAAAATAAGGTAAACAAAAAAGGATTCTGAAAATAATAATAAACTACTAGATCAGGAGATCGCGGCGGCTATTTGATGTTTCCCGTTCCAGTAATAAGACGGCTTTTATTGCAGACTAGATCGCAACGTGTTCGCAGCTAAACATTGAATGTAAAATCTAGTGGAGAGAAGTGGGAAGATCGGAGAAAATCGTTGTGATGTCGATTGTTGCCGGGATTGGTGACGGACAGTAGGAGTGCCACTTTGCCACGTATTAATTGTATACGTATAAATTGCACGTAAACATTGAATCCCTATACGGTATATTACTATATGACTTAAGACATGTATAAACAGGTGGTACCTATACACCATAATTTGTAACATTCAATGTGACGTATAATGTTAAATATGTAATCTAAGACTTTATTATATAATTATCCAATAAATAATAACACAATATTTAAGCAGTTTTTCTTTCAATAATATTAACATAATAAGTAAACTACATGTATCGAAAAAAATTAACATTATTTACATACTTGAAGCATACAGTGTTAAATAAATGCCATCAACAATAAAGTATATAATATCTGAATAATTTTATATAATTTAATGTTACATTATTATATTGATGGTGTAGTTCAGGCAGGCGAAACATGGCCAGGGTGCAGTTCGGTCAACGGATTATAAATGCCTGGGTCAGAAAAATGATCCCTACTTATCCGTGGTGCAATTCAAGTGCGCCCCCTGTCTCAATGTGTCTATTAATACTAAACCTTATATTTTAGCATTTAATCTTCGTCACAAGAATATAAGTAGTAGTTCAGTGAAAAAATTAAAGAATACCTAAAAAACTCGGACAACACATACCTATAAGGGTCATGCGCCCACATCCCATTTCGTTTTTACTTTTTATCAAATCACGGTAAATTTTCAAAGCTGTTTATTCTAAGCATTCTCTGTTAACTATTGTAACTGTTGGCAATCCTATTGAACGAAATTATTACCAATTATTGATCTTTTTAATAAATTGTTTCCCTGTATATTCTGCTTTGGTTGCATAGGTACAATGTCCTCTCAAAATCTTATACACCTCTATAGTGCGCATTAACATCTACTTTACAATTTTTAAATAAATGTATGAACGACGCCGACGCGACATACGAAAATGTACAACACTAAATTCGCTCCCAAGAACTCCTAACTACTACCAAAAAGGTCTATGTTGTATTCACTTCCTGAACAACAGATAACAGGATTAAGATTAGGGTCATTAAGAAGCACAAGAAAATACTGCAGAAACATTTTGTTTACATAACATTTAGAGTTATAGTTCCATTCACTTTAAGAAAGGAGGCGGGGATGTTCTAGTAATTTCGGACCTAGGAATATTGAATTACAAAAATATCTATATTGATTATTACCGTTTCTTATGACTTAGTGTACATATTATGTTGGACGTAGTGTATGGAATATGTGCCGAGTTGACTAATGAGTTTTAGTGTCGTTATTCTCTCTCTTTGATTGTTAACTATGCCTAATTATGAGCGTTTGTTAATAACCGTTAATTATTTATTACTGTAGTACAATTCACATTCATGAATACTTACATAACGTATTGCCGTGATCTTTATATTTTTAAGAATTATAAAATTTATTAAATATATAGTTAAGTTAAAGAATAAGAACATTAATTTTTCGTTTAGAACGTATATTCTAATATAATAAGCATAAGTTAAAAGTATTACAACAAGTAAAAATGGGTTGCCTACCCTTTAAGGGGCAATGTCATTAATAAAATGTATATATATAAAAATTAAGTTTAAATATTAAGAGTTTAGGGATAATAACAAACAAAAAAATAAATATATGCATTCTATGTTTTTATAGAAAAGACAAGCACAAGGTATGGTTTGAATATAGAAAAACAGAGCCAAATTTCTCACAAGGCGTTAGAGTGGCACTAAACATTTTAAGAAATGGACCACTGTTCAAAAATAAAAATGTACTAAAAGTGAATAATAGAGAGAGAGAGTTATGTTAAAAGACGAAACAATAAAAAGAGTGAATCATTTGAATACCATTAAGTTGTATGAGCAAGGTCAAACAAGACATGCCCGAGATGAAAACATGAATTTAAATGGATAAAATTAGATTTCAGACTTGTACAATAATCTCAATTCATGAGAGAGTTTTATGATCATATTTAAAAGTGTAGTAAATACCTGATTCTTATAACTAAAAACAATAAAAAGATATATACGAAAAAGTACTCTTTTTTCGAGACGACACATTGATAAGTTTTATGTTTTAATAAATGCAGAAGTCAAAATACATTTGAGAAGTTTTGTATGTATAAACACAAGGGCTTCAAAGATAGCAGAGCAAATCATATATGTTTTTTAAAAAAACCTGCAAAGAAGAAATAACATTAATATTGTTTGTAGTTGTCTGCAAGTCGACATACTAGAAGCAGAGAAAAACTGGATAGAGCTTGAAAGTAGTGCGGTGGATGCGAGTACTCTTTGTAATACAGGTTTCATGAAGAAAATTCCAGTTGTACATAACGTGTTCCCGATTGTATCCAACAAAGGTATCTACAAAAAGAAAATAAGAATAAATTTAATCAATGGGAAAAAGAAATATATAACTAACAATGAGAGAGGCAATACATTCGTATTGAAGTATAATGACGGATGGTATTAAGAAAAAATATGAACATACCCACAGAAAACGAAGAATAGCAAGTGTGCGTGAACTTTCAATAGACAATTTTTGAGTAACGCCATTTGTATATACATTTACTGTCAAATGCGGGATATGTGTTTATGTGATTGAAAAAACTTAAAGGAAGTAAAAAATGAACCAGACGATACCAACATAAATGTTAGTTGAAGAGACGTGGCGCTGTGAATAAGTAGCTATCTTTTGTTTTAAATTATATAAAGCCGCGAAAATGAATGGAGAGGGAGATGAATCCTGTCCTTTGAACTTGTTAGACGTACACATTTTTGAGATCTTTTGCGATAGTAAAAAGAATGAGAGTAGGGGTTTTATACACTACTACAAATTCATTATTAGTTTTCAATGTATTAAGTTTTTGTTTTTGAATTCAAGTTAAATTTTACTTTTATTATTGTTAGTTAATTTTTGCATTTAATAATTTCATTTTTATGTTCTATTATAAGATTTTTCAAAATGGAGGACATGAATAAAATGGAATTTGACAACTTGTATGATGAACTTGAGTAAGTTTTTGAAATGAATATTCAATTTTAAATAATTGATGGTGTTAGACGTACTTAGCAAGGCGTTGAGCATCATTGATTTAAATAAATATTGTCTTGTTGAATTGGATTAATTCCTTTTGTAATAGTGGGAAGGTAGTTAATGGTGTTGAGGGCACTGGAAGTACTATGTGCAACTATTTGCTTTCAGTGAATCATTAGGCATCATTAACGATTATTTTAGTCAGTCTTGATCAATATTTTCAAATAAATGAATGCGGATAGACACGGATTTTCTTGATGGGCAAGCGCCAAGCCGTTAAATGTACTATGTGCGAATATTTGCATTTAGCGATTGGTATGGGTTATTTTCAAGACATTTTCGTTGCGAAGTTTTAGATCATCAAAGGCATTATGTGCGAATGTATGTCTTTGTTGAAATAAAAATTAGCATCGTATAGGAAAGATTATTTTTTTTGAATCAATAAATATTGTTATATTAAAAATAAAAATAGCAAGATAATATTTTTTCTCATATCAGTATAAAAAATTTATATATTTTTTATGTTCATTTATTGTAAAAGAAAAATACTTGATATAGCCACATGATAACAATGTTTTGTTACTGTTTTTATAAAAGAGGATTATAAACATTTTTATGAAACTTAAACTTTATTTTTATTATTGACCTTATCCAAATATAAACTAAATAAGAGACACACGAGAGTAAAAGAAGAAAGATCACTGCTAGAACTCACAGGAATAAATGAAATGTTGTTAGGGAATAGACTTATAGGTAAAGATATGACGATATTTAATGCATTCTCAGCATTCACTAAAAATATTTATTCAATCTTTGTAGCATTAAGGTTACAGCATATATATTTTATATGGCTATGCCCAACGTGTGGCAATGCTACAATTATTCTAATATCAAAGTTACAATTGTGGTTGCATTGTTGTAACCACAGCAGTATGTAATGTTAGAAAAGGTAAATTAACCTGCACATCAGTAAAATGGACATTTGATACCTAACCTAAAAATAAAGCGATTTGACAAATACAAAACTAAATGAAATTTGGCAACATGGTCGTCCCGTAAATTACATCCCACCTCGTCTGTGAACGCGAATGAACTATATAAAAGTCCTATTTCATATGAAACTTCCTTTACGAAATCGAACCTAGTTATAATATCGTCATGAGGCTCTTGAATTTTATTTTGAAATAAAGCAATTTTAGCCAACTGTTTTTTGTCGTGTGATATAGCTGCCTATTTGACAACTTGTTAAAATATTTAAAAATGTAGGAAAATTAGGATGTGATGCATAAAAATTAGGACTGAAATGGAAATGAAAGGATTCACAAGCCTTGGTGTTCTATAAATTGTTTATTTGTGTACTCGTACAGCCCAAATGGAACGAGGAAAGACAGCATCATTGCCAATGTAGGTTTCTAATAAATAATCCACAAACTGTGCTACTTAACATAATATCATTATTGCCTTTTTCACTATTAATAAATTGTTCATGGAAAATCGTGTAACTTGTTATACGTTTAAAAGATAAAGAACAACTGATTTTTGCATGAACTCACAAGTCAATAGGTAAACTACCACCAATGATTTCTAAAATGTCCAGTTATTTGTGATAAGACTAATATGTTTAATACCCTCTACGGATCAACCGGATGTCTTCTAATTTTTCGGAAGTGAATTCGAACCCCTAAGGTAGCGAATTCGACAATCGAAAGGCCTATCGCGCTGCTTCGTGAGCGAATTGGACTCCACCGACGAAAATAAAATAAAAAAAAGCAATTAACTGATATTAAAATCTCCTAAATTGCTTCATAGTTAATACGGAACATCACTAATTATGCATGTATAATACTGATAATTTTATTATTTTCTTGTAGAATTATGGACATAAGACTAACTGAAAGGGTTCAATTTCCTCTTTCACTTCTATTTCATAATTTTTAGTCGGAAACCGATTGCCCCAACCCTTCCGAATCAAATCAATATCAAACCTGTATCCCAAAGTACGTGAAAACGTTACCTTCATGGGGAGAAACGCGCGGTATTTATTCTGAGATTCTCGCCAGAAAAGTTAGGAAAAGTGCAATTCAATAAAAGTTTATTTGTTCGTGATCGCCTCCTAAACCTGGTTTTTCTTAAACATATTCATATGAAACTCGGTAAAGTTTGATGTCTGGATCAATTTCCAATACAAACATTAAACTCGCTCACACATTTCAATCGTGCCGAGAAAAAGATAGACATAAGTAAAATTTTCGAAAGTTGAAACAGCTTTCCGAAACTTCAGTTAGGCAAACATTAATATCATGCACTAGTTATATGTAAATTTTTGAATCAATGGCATACATTGTGAAAAAATAATGTTATGTAATTTATATTTAATGAAATGGTCTTTCTTAAAAGTAGACACATAGAATTCTTTTTCGCTATTTTTAAAGATTGTAATAATTACTTATTTATAAATATCGATTTAGATAAAGCTGAAATATTTAATATGTTGATAGATATTGTCCAAATAATTGTTTTAAAGTCATGACTAGGGTTCGAAAGTCGGGTTTACATTCCAAAGCTGGATTTTAATAATATAACGCAGAAATGGGCATAGTGATAGAAGTAATACAATCATACGTAACAAGTTGTACATTATGTATGTAATGTACAGAATTTTTTAACTCGGATTCGTTTACAGCTGGCTTCCCCCTCCGTGCCTTCATTAATATTGTTTACAACTTATGATATGTAAATATGAAAGTAGTTGCATCTATTGCGACGAATGTAGGTGACGTTGCAGTGCGGCTTTGCGCCGAAAGTATTGTAGTTAAGCCGTAAGCGCTGTACGTAGTGGACCGATCAGTTCCTTACGTTTATTAGCTACATTTGTTCTATTGCGTTAAAATGTCCCACCCACATCCGTTGCGAGATATTATTGATTCAACTCTGATGCCAAATTTGTAATGTCTTACTGTTGGGGAAAGTGAAACCGGCGTAGTAAAATATATAACGTCAGATACACATCAAGCAGACGCTGTAACTGTTTATGAATGACATAAAGCATTTAATTCGGATCTACGCTAGAAGCATCTAACATTCCATGGAATAAATCATTCTGAGTTTACACATTTTTTTACAAAATTTTGTTAACGGTAAGTATAGTGTAGTAAGTATAGTGACGTGCGTGTGCTCGAGGAATCCACCTTGAAAAAATATTACCATTCCTCGATGTACGATGAAAGTAAAACTTAACATATTTTACTTGGGACAGTACAGATATTAAATAAATGACGCAATACTGCAAATGTTTTGGATTGGAGTGATGGAGAGCGACAAGGCAATGTCTACACATTTACTTGCATCTAAAAGACCCCAAAGAACTAATGCAGAATTCACTTCACATTACGTAACTTCGTGCTTGAAAACGCCGTGGGGTGAAAAGCACAATAAAAATACAGAAAACGTGTTATTCTTTGTAAAAGATGTAGCTGGTGGGCTGATACAACAAGCATTTAGTAGTATGACGTATATTACATGTTTCGCCGAGGTTTTTCATCGAGTATCAGCGGAAGACAGAAAATGCTACGCGAATGAAGATAAATTAATATCTTCTGTAAAGAATACTTTTTTGAAGGGACCTGTACGCAAGCATTTATTTCGTGGAAAACTGCCGTATGTGCAAATTGACGACGTTAATACTGTAATACGGCTACTGAGTCCAAATAACTTTTCTAAATAACAATCCATGAATTCGTACTGCACGCCGAATTATTGACTTGTTTACTTGTAAAGAAGTATATTTTTCCGAATCCGGGATAGGGTAAGTCCGGGAGAGATCGACCACCGGGACAGTCCGACCAGTACGGATAACTCAAGAAAAAAGCAAGAGAGGGCCCTGTGTATCATATATTCGATGGAATTAGTTGAGCTTGTTGCAACCAACGTTTAAACACGGGCCGTGACATCAGTGTGAATTTATAAATTAAGTTTTAAGCTTTTTACGAAGGTGAACGTTTTTCGACTTATTTACTGTGTTAGTGATATTTTAAAGACGGGTAAGTTTATTTAAACTATTTCGATACTGGATGATAAAATATGCATGAATCTGTAACATAACCTCAAAAATGTAGTCGTTCATCGTGTTTGCTCCAGTTAGTAAGGTGGTCCATCTCTCCCGTGACTTTGGTAGAGTTCGACCACATTAATCCGGGAGAGATCGACCACGAAAAAAAAATAAAAATTTGATTTGAAGTAAATTAGAGATTTAATGAAGCCCAATTTAAACAGGTAAATATATTGTACAATAATATTCTTACAGATTAACAAAAATTTCCACAATTTACAAAAGAAAAAATGAAGAAAGAGCTAAATGGTGTGCCGTTTCTTTAATAAATGCAATTGAATGTGTACAACATCGTACAATGGGTGTAAATGAAGCCGCCCGAGAGTTTGGGATTCCTAAAACAACTCTAAAGGATTATATTAAGAAGTCGGAGGGAATAAAACGAAAGAGACTGGGTCCGTCTACGGTGTTGCAGAACTGAAATTGGTGCGACATATTAAAAAAATGCAAACATTTAGATTTGCACCAGATCGGTAGTCTGAACTGAACAACTGAAACTGAAGCACACGTTCAATAAAGAAAAAGGCAAAGCCGGCTATGATTGGCTTAACTCTTTTTTGCGACGACATCCAGATATATCAATTAGAAAAGCCGAAGGAATTGCTTATGCTACTGGAATGAACCGTGACAATATGACACACTATTTTACCCTATTAGACAATATTCGCACTGATAACCAACTCCATGACAAACCTTATAATATTTTTAACATGGACGAAAGCAGTTTGCAGTTGAACAATAAACTAACTGAAGTGTTGGCCGCAAAAGGCTCAAAAAATGTTTCTTCGTTGACATCAGGCGAGAAGGGCGAAAACACTTCCGTCATAGGTTGCTCCAATGCAGAGGGAATCTTTCTCCCACCTTACGCAATATTTAAAGAAAAAAATGTCAGTTAAATCGGCGTATGTCAACGCTACCATTTCCAAGGATTAGTTGGAATCCCATTTTCTGATACGAAAACCAGCAGCTTAAATCGCAGAAATTCTCAAATTTCTGCAATTTAAGCGGAAAAATGAAAAAGAAAAGTCGTAAAAACTAATTTTGTTTATACTTTCCTATTATACTATTATTACTATTATGTTGTTCGAAGATATACGTTTTGTTATTTCTTGAAGTCGATCTCACCCGTAGTTGGTGGTCGGTCTAACCCAGGTATCCGGGTGAGATCGCCCAGTTGCAATGTTTGTACTTTTTATTCAAAATAAAAATGTATTTTGCTATGATATCGTAAATTATATTTTATATAGTCTCTAAACCCTTTGGGCAATGCTTTGACGGTGTAAAGAAAATTTTATCTCAGAACACAAGCAAGTTATAATCTTTTCCCCAAAAAGTGGTCGAACTCTCCCGGACTTACCCTAAATGTGCTGACAGTAAAAGAAATTATGTATTTTAACGATCTATTTCATCGTATAAATGTATTTATGGTGACATCTGAGCATATGGAGCAATTAATGGCGATTTACTTTCATTTATGTTCTCAACGTGAGCAGTGAATGGTCAGGATGTGTGATTTTTATAAATCATGCAATATTGTTTCTGTCGAAGTTGTATATACTGTTACATGGTAGGTACTTCTTCCTCTACATGCATTTTTATTCGATTGTAAAAAATACCAATTCGTCATTTATGATATCCTCGATACGTCTTTTGAAATTATAGTGTTGGTTTCGGTAGCATTTAATATTCGATGATTTTTGGTAAATATCAATTTGGGATACCAAAATGACAGGAATATATCCAGGACGATAGCTGCCAATAAATTGGCCCTCTCTAAAATATCTAATTTGTTCAATAAATCTGCTATCATATTAAAAACCTGCATCGAATTGTATATTATGTTTCTATAAGATATTATATTTTAGGCAGGGAATTAGATAAACACTTTTTTTATATACAGTATGAGACCTTCAATACCTCCAATCGAAATTTTCAATGTTATTTTTGTAAGTAAGTGGATCTACCCAAAAAGAACCAACTTGGTTTGCGTTTAAAAACGATTTTTTCCTTAAATTTAATCTATTTGCATATTAATATAAAGAACAACTTGGAATTAGTAGGAACTAAAAACTATAAAATGCATTATAAAAAACTGAAAGGGATAAACTTTTGAAAAGGTAATAATGAACTGATCCAAGACACTGGCATTAAATTGTACCCGATGATATTTAGTGCAAATTTTAATCTACTGCTTCGCACAAAAACAAGATAAATCGAAGTATTTATTGATTCTTCTTTCTATGATCTAACCAAAGAAAAGTAATAAAATACGCTTAAGAGACTTATAAACATCAGGTGGAAATGGTATCGTATCTATGTACATACAGTTTAATTCAGCAAAGATGAACCTTACGTCATCGTTTAATACTGTGTGATTCACATTAATACTATAAAATGTTATATTTACACTCTGTGTACGAAGAAAAGAACGGCGGGAATAATAAAACACATATATTCTTGTCTGATTTATGCGGCGTGAATCTTCCACCAGAGGACTACGACACCAGCGCTATTTCATTTCAGCGTATCTCCAAACCTTGTAGTAAACGCAACTAAACCAAAATGAGCGACAAGTTTGCGAAGCATTAAGAAGTGATTTATGTTCGACGTTAATATTATCCTACACTACTGGGGTTGCAAAAGTAATTAAAAAAATCAACCAAATTAGTTGTGAAGTGGAACCAGCCTTAAGAGGTGTACAAATATGTTGATGACATTTTCAATCAGGGCTTGAAGTAAGCGACCACGAGCAAGTAGGGTCGGGCGATTCTCCGTCTGGTCCAAAGGATTTCTTCTTTGCTACTGCGCCAGGCTCGCACTCTTCTCTCTAAGAGGGGGAATAGGTGTCAGCAGCAAGACCACTGAACGACGACTGAAGAAGGCAAATAAATCTATCTTAGTGTCCCACAACGTCAAAACCTATGCTCTCTGAGAAACATATCGAAAAACGTATGGCTTTGGGCCCGAAAATATGTATCGCTATTGGACCAACGTTGTTTTTTCCAATGAAGCAACTTTTTGGTCATGAGTTTGGCCAAAGCGAGCTTAGTCCATAAGCAAAAATGTTATACAACGTAGTGTAGAAAGCATCTAGTGAAGGTGAATGTTTGAGAACGCTTCTCTGAGCGCAGTTTCGTGCGTTTGGATTTCTAAACAATGGTTCATATATACAAGCGTGGACTTTAAAACCGGTAAAAGTAATATTTCCACGGTAAAATGACAATTGGGATTTGCAAGAAGGTAATGAACCGAAACATCAAAGTTGACTCTGCAAGCCCTAGAGAAAAGAATCTGCAGTCATGACAATGAACGGGCTTTCCTAGGCACCAGATGCCAACCATATCGAAACGTTTGGGAAATAATGAAAACCCATTTTGTCGGAAAGCTTGTCTGCGATTTCAAACAACTGGTGCAAGTTATCCATAAATTTTTGTCCACTTTGTTCAACGATATGCGGAAAGATTGATTCAAGGTATGCCAAGAAAGTGTCAGACTATACTTGACAACGATCGAGATTACATGGTATAATACTGTAAGAAAATATATCTTTAATACTTTTTGAAAACTGCAAATTCCCCCCCCCCCCCGTAAGACTGTAGGTACTTATTTTCAAAATACCAACTCAAGACCAAATGTTAATAGAATTCTTTAACTCTGTATCGTGTTGCAATAGATTTATATTGTCTATAACATTTATGAACTTGGTGTGTATTTTGCGATAATTATGCAGAATTTATTGTCACGTAGCCACAAACATATTCGTCCTTATCGCCTTTTCTCGTAAAAATACACTCAATGCTTGTTCACAAGTCGTTTGCAAAAATCTTTCAGTTCAGAACGTCGCGGATAAGCGGCGATTTATTAACTGTGAGCATTTCGAGCGAAACTACTTTAGACCGCCTGTGTAATGAAGCGAACGAACCGGAAGATTCGGTGATGAGACAACAGCAGTTTACATGTACCACAGAACAGTTTCAAGGAAGAAGAAGGAAACTAGATGAACGTATGCTAGTTATGTTGCGGTGATGTGTATTGTTAGAGGCAACTGGTGTTGACACGATGATAAAACTTCGTCGTAAGATTTGTGCCACGTCATTTAACGGTCGTCGCCAAACAAAGTACGTGTCCGATGCACCCACACTGTACATGTAGTATACATTTATATTGCATTTAAGTATATAGTGCAATAAATGCGACTGTTAGAGTATCGATTCGAAATTTGTATTAGTTCTCGAGTCATGTTTTCCAGATTTTCGTATCTAGAATGATGCAAGCCTTCATATCATTCGGATTTAATGCTTGTCGTATTGGTAGTTTTATCTATACCATTATGAATATAACATCTTCTCAGTATATATCATATAATAAGTATAAAGAATACATAACTTTGAAACGTTGCTGATATTACATTTTATTGATTCATAATCGTTAATAATACAATGTATTTGTCTATACATGTTACTGTGATGTTAATTAAAAGTATAATGGGTGTATAAAATTCTATTTTTTTAATCTTAATTTTATTTAGAAATTAAGTTCAATTTTCATCATTATCATTTATGTAATATATTTATAAGTTATTATTATTATTATTATTATTATTATTATACATTAGTGACCAAATTTAGAATACTCAGTATATGTGCAAAATTGCATTTTTACATGTACCACTTGTACTAATAGCAATTTATATTACGATACGTATTGGTTTATCGTCCATATTCGGTATGCTTATAAATCATATCTAAAATTTAACCCATGTTAAATAGGTGGAATACAAATATGTTTGTGTTCTGACATATAATTTGTATTACAGTCTTCAAGTAGCAGAATCGCTAGAAACATTAATGTGCTTTGAAACAGTTGATGATTCAAACAGGAACAACTTCTTGTTTTATACAGGTGACTTATTCCCATTATTCCAATAAAAAAGTCAAAGAGATGCTTAAGGTGAAGAACGCCCAACAAGAAAAAATCCAGTTTAGTAAAGTAGAAAAAAGGAATAACAAACTACGATTATATTATCTAAATGGATAATGGTTTTGATTTGTAAATTATTATATTAAAGCAATATTTTATAAAAATATTAATGTTAATCATTTCTGTTTACTCTGCAGAATAATTTCGATTAGTTTTATTTTAATATATCGACATTGTAATATATTCAACAGGCATTTGTTTTCATGTAAATATTCTAACACAGTAAATATGAAACCATTGTACTAAAAGTGCCATAATCAGGAATTGTACTATTTTGTAATAATGGTTGTAAATTTAATTTTTTAAATTTCCGGTATAGAAAGGAAATTTTATTTAAAGGTCTTTCGTAATTCAACTGCATTTATATAAAGCCCTACAGGCGAAATTTAGAGGACTCTGCTAGGAGAAGTCGAGCAATTAAAAACATAAAATTGAATAGAGGGCGTTTCTGGTTTTAGAAAAGACCATATACACTTGTAACGCATATAGAGTATAAGGGGGCACCAGAATATTAATGCTGAATTGATATGGTATTTATTTTCAATATGCATATAAAATTTTAATTTATGTAATATCTATATCTAATATATATTTAATTATTTATTAAGGTTTACAGTAAAATTTGTATACTCATGAATTTGAGGATATGTACGAAAATACGAGGAATTTATTTTTATAGAGTTTATCAGTTTTTTAAAGCAGTTAGCATGCATTTCATTATATCTTCTCTCTTTCGTGTTTTCGTTTTCATTATCTTAATAACTTAGATCTCTTGTCTTCTTTTTTTTATACCAAAACTTGTACCTTTTTATGAAATAATAAACAATAAATATTTAACAGTTACTTATAAAAAAAATACTTGACACCAAGGCTTCTATGTATTTTCCTGTATTGTTTAACACCTTTTGCACCACGTGCTCGCCGCAACCTCGCAACATAATAAGAGCTGACATCTAATATAGACACATTTAAAGTTATGTTCTTCAATTAGATTGTTTAATTATTATTTTCCTTGTTATTTCTATATTTTTTTATTCACGACTTGTTTTGCATTATAGAGATAGCTTTTATTAAAGAACTCTTTTATATTTTTCATTGTTTAGGTCGTTTACAAAATATCTCAAATAAATAAGAACAAAATGACATCTTTTGATGCAACAAAACATTTATTATTAGCATTTTTATTATTATTATAAATAGAGACTTGTTTTATGATTATTAGTAATTCATTATTTCAGTAATAACTCTCAGGATATCCGCCAGGATAACGAAATCCAGAAACTTTCTGAAGACGATGCTTCTTCGCTAAACAATAAAGTGCAATGTCTTGAAAAACATTTTCCACGCTGGGAAATCGTCTCAAATTACTCGAAAAAGATCTAATTGCAATTTTGCATTATAGAGATCTTTGAGCAGTAAAAAAAGATGTACTAGAAACACGGAATAGCAAATACAGAACAAAGGAAAAATGAGGAAATCTCGGACGACAAACGAGCGATGTTATCAAGGGAGGCGAGGCGTACTCTTGAAGACATTCGATATGTAGTACGACCGTATTGTTTTCTATCTGCGAAAATGGACGAAAAAGTCAGTGATTTTCCGGTCTCTCCATTGACAGATATTGCTTTACATCCGTTTTCTTTCAAAGTCGCACTATATGCTCCTACGGTTTCCTCGAAATATGGTTTTCTATTTGCATGTTGTCAGCATTGTAACTGTCATGTTACGAAATACAATATACTAAATTGAAAAGGGGCTATTCTGTTACGATTTTTTCTTCAGAAAAATAGAAAAAAGTATTTCATATACTGATTCATTTGGTTTTGAGAAAATAGGAAATGAATTTAAGAGTTTTATATTTTTCTAATACAATATCATTTGATGAAAAAGTTAATAGATTTAAAAGAAGCATTTCAAATAGGAACATATTATAACAAAATGATGATATATGAGAAAGAATAAGATTTCTTTCTAAAAATGAGGAAAAGGGCGCAAATACATACACAGTATGATAACTAAATAACGGATATTTTTAGATATAGAATGAAATACACATTATATTATTGTTACATATTTTTTCTATTGAAAATATGACCCATTAGCCTCAATACAGCATATGGCACGGGTTACTAATGCATGCATCGATTTTTTGAAGTTGGGTTTTGGAATGTACTTCAGCACCTCTGTCACTGCTGCTTGAATGGTTGGAATATCATCATAAAAGTGTATTTTCATTGAAGTTTTTAGTTTCGGGAACAAAAAATAGTCGCACGGTGATAGATCAGACGAATACGGTGGGTGGGCGATGAGACAAATTTGTTTCTTATTTAAAAACTCACGAACGTTTATGGTCTTGTGAGGTGGTGCATTATCGTGCAATAAAAACAGCTGTTTTATTGCTGGATATTCGGGTCTAACTTGAACAATTTTCGACCACAAACGATGTAAAACTCCTAAATAATATTCTCCATTAACTGTTTCACCTTCTGGAACAAATTCTTTGTGGACAATACCTTTAGAACCATAAAAACAAATCAACATTGTCTTGATTCTTGACTTCTGAAACTTAACTTTTGTGGTTTTGGATCGCCTTTCGACTTCCATTGTGCAGATTGGCGCTTAGTTTCAGGGTCATATTTAAAGCACCATGTTTCATCACCGGTTATAATACAATCAAGAAAATCTGGGTCCTGTTCAGCAGTTTTAATGATGTCTCTACAATGCTCTACACAAACAAAACGTGCACACACCTTTCTTTTATCCAAATCGATCGTCAAAATTTGTCGAACAGTTTCTCTACTGATATGTAATTCTGCAGCTAATATTCTCACAGTGAATTCCCATCAATGGCAATTATTTATTGAATTTTTTGCACCAATTCAGCACGATTTTTACCTACTGGACGTCCAGGTCTTGCATCATCATTTAAATATTCACGACTGTTTTTAAATCGAGTAAACCACTCATAAACTCATGTACGAGACATACAACCATCACCATAAACTTTTTTCAATAGTTTGTACGTCTGAGTAAATTTTTTCCCAGTTTTAAAACAAAATTTAATATTGGCTCTTTGTTCCATTCTGATTTTACGACATGAACACCTAACCTACTGTCACTAAAATGCATGTAACTTTATAAGCTGTCATCCGATTTGCACGAACTTCAATGCGTTTAAAAGAGGAAACCTGTGTGCTTCTAATGATGCTACCGTTTGATAGATGGCGATAAGTGTTCTATGATTTAAATTAAAAGTTCCGTTATTTAATTGTCATACTTTGTATGCAGAAATATTCGTGATTTGTCTCTTATAAATAAAAAATACCATTAATGATGATAAGAAAAAAGATTAGTCAATGTCGAAGGTTGTTAAACAATATAAAATTATAGGGAATAAGTGCATGTAAAACATAAACATAAAATAGGAAATCGCCACAGTTTAAAAATCTACAACCAGAATAGGAGGATGGCTCTATTAAACTGTTTATCGAATACTTTCAAACATATTATTTGCCAAACATTTTAAACAATTTGGCAAATTTTATGCTGTTCTTCAGTAAATCCTACTTGTATCCGAAACGTAATCCCCTCTTTCTTATGTTTGTGTTATCTGCATCAAAATTTTTCTGTAATCGTGCATCATTTTGGAATGTATTAGTGAAAATTAACAAAGTAGGTCAAGGCTGCAACATGGGAAATAGAAATATTCCTTATTCATATGATGCATATACCACAGCAGATAATATTTTGTTAATTCTTCAAATTCCTGATGTTATTTTAATTCTTTCATTATAAACGTGTAAGCAGCATATTGGCAGAAATTATCAACAGATAAATTGGTTCGACGTGTTTCTTATGCTATTTCTATCGTTTGGATTTTGAACAATCGACGTTTCGGTGCACATTACGTCTGGCGTCTTCAGGGTAGTACTATAGGACTATTTCTTGCCAAAAACTGAAAGCAAATTGCGTTTTTAGGATGGAATTTGTGTAAAACATTCATGGCAGTTCTAAATGTCATTTTTTACAGTTTACAGTAAATTCAAGTATTAAAATAAAAATTTGGTGTGGAAACTACATGACATGACAACTGTTTCAAATTATATTTTAAATAGCTTAATTTTCTTAAAAAACCAGCGCCATGAGTAGAAGTATTAAATATTGTCCAAAGTTTGAAATTTTCTTATACAAAAATGTTTCCAAATGCAGCTCTAAATACTGTTATACTCTTTATGGAATGCATACTTGCTAGATATTCGCAAATACTGTTTTTCGATAAGACGACCTACTTCCAGTAGAAATTTCAAAAACTTGTTTCATAAACTTGTTTTCTATTTAACTTTTGATTACATTTTTATTCTTTAGAAATTTGTCTCAACTTAGTGATATGGACAAAATCTGTTTTTTTTATTGACTTAAACTACGACTTTCGGTTTACCGATCTGTTTGAAAATCTAATATTATAAGAGGGTCATTTTATTCTTAAATACAGGGTTTGGGTTTATTACTTTAGATGTTCATTCGCAATCGTGATCACTGACGCACACACACAGAGAGGCAGAAATATTTCAAAAGTCACTTTTTCTATATCAGGGGATCTTATATACACGTGGTATTTACACGATTATATCACGTGTAACAGTAAGTGCAACTATAAATATTATATAGTCTATTCTGATATTTCTTCTAATATGGAAAGGTTTGTATCCATGAAGGAGAAGGGAAATCAAAAACTGGCAAAGTGTAAGAATTGCCCAAGCAGCTAGGAAAATGATAAACTAAAAGGAATTAACATAACATTTAAACAAATGCAATATAATATCATGCACAGATGAATTGTAAATATCATATTACCATTAAAAGATAAAATTGACGTCGAATAATCTAGCCTAGTAATCGATAAACAGATAACATTGTATGTACATACAAACACCGAAATATCGATAACATCTGCTCATGAACAAATACTCCAAGATAAACAAGGAGATCATTGTGCCTCAACGTCCTAGCAAAACAATAAATATTAATAAAAAAATCTACGCATTGCGGGAGTCAATCAAAAAGCTAGAGATATCAAAATTTAAGAAAGTGATGACTCAGTTTTTAGTGAAAAGAAGCATGCTCCATTAATTAATTTTTCAGTTTAAAAAAGCACCATGTTCATACATTATAACTCTCAATCAGAATTGAAAGGAAAGTTATAATAAATGAACTTTATTATACAGGGTGAGTTTTTTTCCATTATTTGTATGGGGATCTCGAAAACCATAAGAGATATGCATTAGGGTTAAATGGAGAAAGATTTGCATTTTTATAAGCCTCATCCAGATACGTATTTGTCAATTTAAGAAAATGCATGGTTTACTAGATATTTGCAAAAAATAGAATTTCTCCAAAAACTTTTAAGTGCTATAACTCTTCTATTTTAAAGGGTAGAAAAAAATTGTTTTGTATTGTTTTTAAGAAATTCATTTTCAAGCAACGACACCTTAAATTTTTAATTTTGCTTAGCATTTTTGAGTTAGCAAGCAAAGTCTAATTTTTTAAATGGAAACCATAGTTGGCTATGACATATTCTAATAGTGCATTTTTTTCTGCTTGCAATGATGTAAGGGTTGTAGAACTTATTTTAATAAATAACAGCACAATACACTATTATTATCTTTAACAAAATCATGTCTTGCAATGGAAAACGCGATATTAATAATTGAACCATTATGTTTACTTCATCACTGACAGTTCGTTCATTAGGGTGACTATAGTTGGTTTTGTTAGTGATTTAGTTGCTTTACAAAGTTAGTTATGGTGTACACAAATCTTGAGAAACTTTATATGTTTGATGGCATTATTTGTAACAAAAATAGTAAAGAAGCCGCCGAACGCTAATTTTTATTGTATTTTGATCGCCCTCAACCATCGTTAGACACCTTCAAGAATTTATACAATAATTTAAAATAGTATAGAAGGTCTGTTAAACCTAGAAATAAGGGTAATATTGGTGAAGACACGCAGATAAATGTTTTTGCTGCTATTAATCACAATCCATCAACATCAACGCGGCAAATTGCACAACGCGCTGCTACCTCACAACGCACAGTAGTGATAATTTTATCAAAACATAAGTACCATTCTTATAAAAAAATTAGTTGGTCAAACTCTACACCCTGGAGACGATGAAAGACGATTAAATTTTTGTGATTGGTTCGTAAATATGGACTGACGAAACACGTTTTACAAACTGCGGCATGTTCAAACGCCATAATGAACACCTGTGGGCGCAAATTAATCCTCACCGTTTAGAAAAAAGGCGACCCCAGATTAGGTTTGGCTTCAATTTATGGTGTGGTGTTATTGGTTCGCAACTTGTTGGGACATTTATTTTTAATGAAACTTTAACCAGGAATCGATATTTCTTAGAGAAGATTTCGACAATATCCTAGATGAATTAAATTTACACACCCGTACAAATTTGCGGTGGTTTCAACACGACTATGCCCCGTCTCACTATCAGGTACAGGTCAAAAGATATTTAGATGAACTCGTGGATCGGCAGAAATGGTCCTATTTTATGGCCTGCACGTTCTCCATATCTTTCATCGTTAGATTCCTTCGTCTTTGGAGCAATAAAAGATCTCGTATATGTGCGATCATATGCAACCCAAGAGCAGCTATTGGAAGCTGTTATTAATTTATTTGATAGCTTAAATGGGCGCAAAATTAGGAGAGCTATTAATTCAGTGTTGAAAAGGTGTCGATAATAATGGTGGGCATTTCGAACAGTTAATGTAAATTTAGCGTGTTACGTGTGGTTAATAATTAATTCGTTTCTTGTATTAAATTGTATATTATAAGTTTCTTTTCTTTTCTATGGCAAGACATGATTTTTGTTAACCATAATAACCATAATAATAGTGTATTGTGCAGTTATTTATTAAAATAAGTGCTACAACCCTTACATCATTGCAAGCAGAAAAAATGCACTACTAGAATATGTCATAGCCAACTATAGTTTCCATTTAAAAAAAAATAGACTTTGCTTTCTAATTCAAAAATGCTAAGCAAAATTAAAAATTTAAGAAGTTGTTGTTTGAAATTGAATTTCTTAAAAACAATATTGAAAAAGTTTTTTTCCAACTTTAAGAATAGAAGTGTTATGGCACTGAAATGTTTTGGAGAATTTCTATTTTTTGCAAATATCTAGTAAACCATGCATTTTTTTAAATTGACAAAAACGTATCTGGATGAGGCTTATAAAGATGCAAATCTTTCTCCATTTAAACTAATGCGTATCTCTTATGGTTTTTGAGATCCCCATACAAATAATGAAAAAAAAAACTCAGCCTTTATTATAAATATTTATTTTATGTAAAAACTTTATATTTATAACAATGTTAAAATTGGCAATATCTACATACATTTTTAAATCTAAATATTGCCCTGATTACTTAATTTGTCTATAAACTTATTTATTCCCAGGAAAATAGTCTGCATATATTTGCTCCCAGAACTGCATTATCTCCGGAGCTAAATTATTTTCCATTGTGGATTCACTACTGTCTATATGCAAGTAGTTAAATGAGTTGTCAGTTACAGGTTCCCAAAGTATTCCATCATCTATCGTCGTTGGACTGTTATACTTCGCAAAATTTGTCCACAATGTGACCATCCTCTGTATTGCTAGATCTTCCACACTGCCTTCTATTATTTCAGGGATATCATACAAATGGATATTGAACAAATAATGCATTTCATCTCCATGAGTTGCACCTGAAAGTTTCATTCCAAAAACTTTAACACTAAAAATATATTGCTGTATTACCCGGAAACTTCGAAGCAGTTTCTTCTTCTTTTTTGAATAAATTCATTTCAGTATCCGCTGTGAAGAAGTAGAAATATAAGGGATGAATTGCTGTTTTTACGTGTTCAATTGCTGCTCTATATGATGGATAAGCGAAAGTGTAATCGGTATAGAGACGTACTGCTTGCGTGATATTTTCAGAACTGGGTTCAGTATCACCATAGTAATAACTTCTTATTCTTTCACTTAACTCTGCTTCTTCCACAGAACCCTTAACAATTTGTAGATCGGGTGGAATAAACCTGGTAAAATCCGTGATGACTAAATCAGTACCAGTAGCTTTCTTGTGCTGAAGTTGAAACATGAGTCCCTCAGCATCATTGTAGCCTATTACATAGGGCACGTGATTATAGGCGCCAGTTTTCATTAAGTTGATTGGTTCATCCGGTAGGAATGCTGCTTCATTCGATTCAGATTCCAGATGTGGAACATTGAATCTACTGTATATTTGAGATAAGTCCTAAAATCGAATATGTTGGTTAAACTTTAATTACACAGGACTGAACTTAGTTAGTATATTATAGAGATAATTGGCCAAAATTTATATACAAATAGCTTTAGTACAAAGATTGAATTTAACTCACGCTGACCTCTATTACTATAAAATTAAGTTTTAATATTTGTATAGTCAATACTTCTGGTCTAACTCAATGAAGTCGTCACTACATTTCTTTCTTATAAATTCTTTAAAAGTGATACAGGATTTAAAGCCAAATAAGCATTGCCGTTATCTTCTCCAAATTATCAAGAAAAAGATAGGAATTACATAGTTTTTTTAACATTGCTAATACCAGTAGAAGCTAAAGTTTGGAAAGTTGCAATTTTTTAATATGCTTCCATATCCATTTTTGATTGAAATCTTTATGATTTGAGTTTGAAAACAAAAAATGCAATAGACGGAATTTTCAATTGTTTCTAAATAAATTTAAAATCTGCTGCATTTTATTCGTTACACATGCAACTTTCTATAAAAATATTAACGTCATGCATCAATTCTAAAATTATCAATACTTCTGTCATTAAATTAGCTCATGTATATTTCCAAAGAATTAAAATATTAAGAAGCACAGTGCCCCTTCCAACTTATATAATATACGTTACTTTAGATGCAACAACAATGTCGTATGGTGACATTTCTTGCAAGACGTCCAGCATATCAGACAAATTATCTGTTTGAATTCCAAGTTCTTCTGCTAGTATTATGCCGTTATTTCTGACACCACCCACTATATCAATTAGGGCTACACCACTTTCAGAAATTGCTCTGTGAAATAATCCTGCAGTTTGAAATATAATTTCTTATACATTATTTTCTCAAAATATAGACTATTTTCCATACCTGTTGCCATAGGGGATAAAATTTGTAAATGTACGCTTGCTGCGCCGGCACTCTCTCCAAACAGCAATACGTCATCAGGATTGCCACCAAAATATGCTATATTATTTTGCACCCACCTAAGAGCCATGACTTGGTCTTTCATTCCAGCATTACCTGGTACTCCTAAAGTAGGGTTATCTATATTGAAGAAACCAAATATTCCGACTCTATATGCTATCACTACAAGTACAACATCTTCGGAAAGCAAATATTTTGGGCCTTGTCTAGGATAACTACCAATAAACTCTCCACCGTGTATGAAAACCATTACAGGTTTAGGTGTGGTACTTTCTGTGGGTAACTATTACACTTATTAAAATTTTATATGCTGCATATAATAAAATTCTCACTTCCGGTGTGTAGACGCTAAGGTACAAGCAGTCCTCTGACCCCATCTCGCCGTCCCTAGGATATTGCAAACATCTTGGCAGAGTGTCATTGATATCACGTATTCCTTCCCAACCTTCATCTGCAACTGGAGCCTTAAAATGATAATAATAAGACGTATTATAGGAGTAAGCCTTAAAAGTTCTTACAGATTCGGCTGATAAGTGATGGAAACTGTACATCAATTTTTTAAAAATTGTTGGCGAAAAGTTATATAGGACTCTTAATAAGTTTCTTAATGAATAGCATAACCGTGCACCTTTTGTTTTTTCATTCTCTTTGTTTGTTTTTCATTCAGAAACAAAAAATAGTAAACAAAAACAAGCAACAGGTCTCAGATATATGCATATTAAATTTGAACAAACAAAAAGCAACGGAAAACTTGCCAAATTTGCTATTAATTTGGGTCAAACAAAGGAGCCGTTGTGAAAGCTGGGACTTTTGCTGGTCTATATTTAAAGATAAATATGTGCATTTATTCAGGAGGAAAAGTTGACAAAAATCTTCATAAACCCCAGACAAACTTAAAAATCACTAATATAAATCAAAAAGACAAAAACATCTTTCATTTGGAATAAAGTTTACTCAAGAGCCTAAGCCAGAGAAATTAACTGTCTGTTTTCATAAAGTTTTGGAGACTCAGTATTGCCGTACTCATTCTCCAACCCATTATACAAACAATATATGACTTAAATAAAAATGTCAATTGTTAAACTATTCTACGTCATGTTCACTACTCTTGATGCGGGTGACAATTTTTATTTGGGCCACACATTCTCTTAGTTGTGGTAACTTTCGTCCAAGTGTTGAATAGCACACAAATGAACCTCTATTGAGACTTTGAATAGACTTAGTACTTCTGATCTGAATTTTGAAATTTTGCTTATACAAAAATTCGTCCTAAATACTTTTAGAATCTATACAGAACGAATAAAACATATTTTCTACAAAAGTAGATCAAAATAAAGTTTTAATTTAATTTTAAAATTAGTGATATATGTATATTCCAAAATCTTACTTCCTTAAAATTGTACTAATATTCATTTTTGAATACTTCTGTATTATTTATTTTAATATGTCTAAACTTAGACGAGATGTTGGTAGAATTTGATTTTTTCAGCGAAGTAAACGTTGAAACTTCCTTATACTACCTACGTACAAGAAAGTAAAAAACAAAATATACTTAACTAAATCTAAAGCTTACATTTAATACATATCTAATGCTAAATGCAGAATTAATTGTTTGCTTTCATGGAATTTTGGAGGCTTAACCTTGCCATACCCACTCTTCCCCGGGCGGAGGTATTAATGCGAATAATCCGACGGGTAAATTAGGCGCTGAGAAAGTTGGGTCGTCTTAATCCTACAGGTATTTTGGGCGCGAATAGGTTAAGGGTAAACAGGAAGAAATAGATGAGACATACATTGTATATAATGTAACCTATTTATTTCTTTTAGTTCAAATTATTTAACAAGCTTCTCTTGCAAATGCAATTTTGCTCGAACAGTTTTATCTTTTATTTTCATAGGCATATTTAAACTAGATATTTTAAAGTGTGTATCAATTTGAAATTCTTGTAGTTTTGCAATGAAAACATATATAGAAGAGTGCGTTTTATAAAAAGAAGAATTCCATTTAGAGTGAAATGTATCATTTTCTTCTTTATATGTTTCTAATAAATAATCAGCGTACTTATCAAGAACTTCATTTTCTGGTTTACAAGACATTAAATCTAAAACAAAACAGTCCGAAACCTCATTTGGGTTTAAAAAAGTCAATCCAAATGTGTTCTTAAGCCATTTTCCTATTTCAGAATTACTGGTGTATTCTGAAACTAGTCCAAATTACTGAATTTTCCTAAACCATGCTTGGTGCAAGTGGAAACGACAGCCATTAATGTGTGTGCTAGACCAAACGTAAATTATAGCATGTAGATTGACTTCTCAAAATTAACGAAAACCTTGCACCCATTGAAAGATAATATGACATATCTTTCAATCGGTGCAAGGTTTTAGTTAATTTTGAAAAGTCAATCCACAATGCTATAATTTACGTTTGGTCTAGCACACACATTAATGGCTGTCATTTTCACTTGCACCAAGCATGGTTTAGAAAAAGTCAGTCACTTGGACTAGTTTCAGAATACACCAGTAATTCTAAAATAGTAAAGAAAACAGTTTTATATACATATCAGTTGTTTTGCTTGGTAATAAACAAGATAGTAGTGTAATATAGTGTCCATTATGGTACCCATGAATTATAAATAATCGTGTCAAAAATTTCGTACAATACAAAAACGTACCATCCATATACAAAACGGTCATTCTACATAATGTTTGAATATTAGTTTCACATGCAAATACAATAATATCTTCTCTACTATTTATAAACAAAAAGTCTTGGTCCTTACATGTTCGATGTGTTTTGCAATATATAGTATCTACTGCTTCCTGTACTTCCCTTATGTTTCTAGGTAAAGCACTTGAAGTATCTTTCGAGGACAGTTATATATATTCTTTCTTATATAACTGATATCAGTTGTAATTGAAACTGGTAAACCATTAGACAGCTGCTTACGTATAATTTTCGAAGGTTTTTCAGACATATCTTCTACTGCTTTTCGCTTGCACGAATTTGATATAGTTTTTCCATTAACTTTCTGTTCATTTGGTTCATGGTTATGAATTAAAACACTTCTAGTTATAGTAAGATTCGAACAAAGAGTAGACACTTTCGTAGTGCACATGAAATTTTTTTATGTGCACCTCCAGGACACTTCTCCGATTTTCAGATCTTTGTCTTTGCAGAACAAAAAACCACCCAAAACAAGTAAATCTTTTCCGCGATTGCTTTGAATCACTGAAGCTTGCATTTTATACAGAACACAAATAGAGAGTGATTGTAACAACTAACAGAACACAAATGGCGAGGGACTGCAACAACTAACAGAACACAAATAGGGAGGGATTACTTTTTAGATAATTAGATAATTACTATTTAATTGTCGAAGCGGTCCTGCGCCCAAAATACCTGTAAGATTATAATAAACCCCTGCTAAAGCAGGTACAGACGGCATGCTGGCGCCCAATTTACAACCGCCGTCTTCCCCTCATCTCAGGTTGGACTATTGAATATCTTTGGTTTAGATTTTCTTTGTTTTTCTTAGAAATTATATATAGAAGCTTCTTCTTGCTCATTTAGTAGATGTGGGTCAATATTGCACCAAGATATGGTCAAGTTACTCCTGGGTCAGTAACAATGCCGTGCTTAGAAAATAGTAAAGAAAATGGAAGTAATAAGAAAATTTTACTCTTGATCTAACACAAGAAAATGTATACCAGGTAAAAGTCAAATGACCTAAAGTCTGTCGAAGAGAAGTCGGAATGTTATGATTATAACAAAATATGCTTGTTGCAAAATAAAGCAGCACAAACGAAAGACAGAAAGACATTCTTAACTGTTGGATTTTATGGAATAGCTGGAGGCTTAATCTAGCCATACCCATTCTTGCACTTATATTTTTTATAGTTTGTAGTATGGCAAAATGCTAATAGTTAACTGTCAGAATTTTGTTGCTTATGGTCTCTGTTTTTGATGCATATGCACAAAATCACCAACATTGGATTTCTATGGTTTAACTTTCCTTTGCTTTTTAATTCAAGAGCTTTTTCTTTTAATAAGTAGATGACAGATTTTTCAACTACACATGTGGGATAACGTTGCACAAAATATTGACCAGTTATTCCATGGTCAAAAACAATGACTAAGGTAGAAAATTGCAAAAATACAGGAAAATGATAATATAGTATGTCATTAGAGTTATACCAGGAAGACAGGAGTATTATGATTTCGATAATTCCTGCTACTTTCAAAATAAAACAGCACTGCAGCATCGCCAAGGACGTGCATTAAATTCTCAGCTACTGATAAGTCATATCAGTAGGTACTGTTATCTATTGAATGACGCAAGATCCGTACGAATATATTAATTTCATAAGAAGCAACTATAAAATCAATATTTATTCTACGCGCTGGCCAATTCCTTGAACGAAAAATACATTTTCTGGGAAGCACCTAGGCAATAAAACATTTATTTACTTAGTTGAATAAAGCTAGACTAGGCATAAACAAACTTGTGTATAGAAAAAGCAAAATTGAATATTAAAATATATTCAAAAATATGACAGTAAAGAATATGTAGCTATCATGAATTCGTAATGTAAATAATGGCAACAAGACGCCTCCCTGTATTTGAAATTGCTGAATAAATTAATTTGTTATTCTTAAATTTCTTAGCCACAAATATGATTGACAAAGCATTTAACAATGCTAATAATAATAACTTAAATTACGTATATTAATTAATTGGAATTGTAAACATACCTTAAATCTTAAGTTACCAACGGGTGGTTTAGCGTACGGTATATTTGTGAATTGATAAAATTCTCTTCCATTTCTCGCGGTATCTATTGAGCCCCTTAGAATTCCTTGCGGAATTTCTACTATTGGATCTTGAGCTGTGGCAAATGCCAAAATAGTCAAGGATAAAATAAAGCACACGCTATTCATGTTAAAAATAGTTTATATTGGGAAGATATTCTTATATACCTATATGTATATTCGCCTATCTGTTGGTGTGCTTAATCTAAAGATCACTGTATATCTACTGCTCAATCTGTTAATAATACTTGAAAAGTAAATTGATTATAAATGCTATCGTAAATTTCAATAACAAAAGCTAATTATTTATAACTTTTCAAGTATAATTACTTATAGCGAACAATTAGTCACATGAAAGTTATTTATCACGTATACAAGGTGCTCCATCGAAAACGAAACAGATTGAATATCTCAAAACGGAAAACTTTTTTGAAAAAACGCAAAAACAGGTCGATTTTTGATCCAAGGGGGGCACCCTTCCATCATATCTTCAACTGTGATACGTCATTACCCACCCCTCCATCACTCTAACCATTACAATTTAAATAGGGAAAGTAGTATATACGATAGATCATTGAAAAGGTAATTGTACGGAGAATTCAGCAAAGTGATTGTTGGTTGCGCTATTTTTGATTTTAGCGCCCTCTAGGAAAAAAAAAGGTTACGTATTCCACAATATGACACATCATTTCAAAGCTAATTTTATTAGCAACTAAATACGTAATATTTTTTACATTTATTTGTCTCATTCTCAGACTGTCAGCGTCTTTTGTAAACTAATAAGTTCGTAGTTTCTAATATTAGAGCTCTGCAAGGTTTTTCGATTATTTAATTTTTTTTCAATTGTGCATTAAATTGCTAATAAAATTAGCTTTGAAATGATGTGTCACATTGTGAAATAGTGTAACCATTTTTTTCCCGCTAGAGGGCGCTAAAATCAAAAATAGCGCAACCAACAATCACATTTTTGAATTCTCCGTACAATTACGTTTTCAATGATGTATCGTATTTAGTACTTTCCCTATTTAAATTGTAATGGTTAGAGTGATGGAGGGGAGGGGAATGACGTATCATAGTTGAGGATGTGATGGAAGGGTGTCCCCCTTGGATCAAAAATCAACCTGTTTTTGCGCTTTTTTAAAAAAGTTTTCTCCTTCGAGATATTCAATCTGCTTCGTTTTCGGTGGGGCACCCTGTATATTATTTCAGCAAATTATAATATAATTTTAATAGTATATTTAAAATTTCACGTTTCACAATAGAAGCATAATGAAATATGTGTGTAAAAGCATACAACTATATGTAGTTTTAATAGCATTCTACAATCTTCAAAATATACAACAGTGGTATGCTTGTGTGTGCAAGTGTAAGTGTTATCTATGATTTTGATAAGTGCTATCACATTATACCCATACATTCTGCCTACTAAATATATTATGAGATGGACGCCAAGGTATTTACTTCGCGCAAAACAGATACATGGTATTTTCCTTTTAAAATATTTGAATATTACTTTTTCTGAAGTCGTCCATATTTGGTTACTTACTAAACGTTTTTGGATTAGAAAAGTAGGATGTCTCTGATCCACGACAGTAAAAACCAGACTAGTATAATTAGTATGATTTTACGGCAGCATCATTTGTCATGTTAGAAAAATCAAGAAAGGAATATGAAAATGCAAAGTTTTACGAACTTGAATGCGTAAACCTTTTTAAAATATTTGAACATTGCTCTTTCTGAAGTCGTCCATATTTGGTCACTTACTAAACATTTTTGGATTAGGAAAGTAGAATATCCCTGATCCATGACAGTAAAAACCAGACTAGTATGATTAGTATGATTTCACGGCAACATCATTTGTCATGTTAGAAAAATGAAGAAAGAAATATGAAATGCAAAGTTTTACGAACTTGAATGCGTAAATCCTTTTAAAATATTTGAATATTACTCTTTCTGAAGTCGTCCATATTTGGTCACTTACTAAACTTATTTGTCTATACTGCGAAATAAACGAAGAGAACTTCTTCTGTAACTACTGTGACATTTTGAGAATAGCACCAATCTTCAAATATTGAGAACGCTTTCTGATATTATGTTAGATTTGCATGGCAGTAAAGCTTTCATTGCAACATTGTCAGCTGCACTTACGTTCGATGGAATGCAGTTTTTGACATCACTCATATTTATCACATCGTTATTAAACAAAGAACATTGCAAAAAGTGATAAAGTTTTATTGTTGTACACGTTTGTTCACTAGTCACTAAGGACACAACAGAAATTGAAGCGATTTGATTTTTCTGATCATTTTTATTGTCATTATTAATTTATTTTTAAAAATTTAATTATTTGATTTCAGAAAAAATACTGTACCTACAATACACGTCAAGAAAGTGTCGTTACCTGAGTCAGAGGTTCAAGAATTCGGTCACTACGCGACCTCGAACTTCAAATTTCTCTTCGTCAGCTCAACACTTTCATGAGGCGCAACACTTTAGTTTATCATATTACGAAAAAACGCAATGGCTAACGTCTGTAAAACGCGGAAAAATTGTATATTAGAACATATATGAAAAAGCTCGTGGCAATATATCCAAATTTTACTTCTGGTTGCACTCAAGCTTTAAATGGTAGATTTATTAGCAGATATATATTCATAACGGCATAGCAAAAAAAGATTGAATAATACGTGCAGTATAAAGGCTTACTCTTAAGAATCCAAAGCGTCAAAAACTACGCCGTACTGATGATGACTAATAAGTTTAAAACACGTACATGCGGCGTCTGTCTACACCTAGGGCTTTTCAAATTTATTTTTAAGTTACCCATTGCCTCGTGGATCATTTAACACATTTTCTAACACGTGGTCAAGTTGTTTGTTGTTCCAAATAAAGTCTGGATCTTCTGACATTCTACAAATAGCAGCCTACTTTCCTGTTTGTTGTTTTGTTATTAGTTTATTATATTCAATGACACCTCTACGTGAAGATGACAGTACTGATTAATTTTATACATTTATTTAATGTATTGGCTACAAATATATAATTAAATGTTTTTACTAATATTCCTAATTGAAAATATTCATTTACACTGTATGGAACACATTACAAACTACTGCTGATGAACACTGTAGACATGTATAGGTTATTGAGGTTACCATATGGTGAAGTTGGTGAAGCTTTCCCTATTTGTTATGTTGTTATTAGTTTACTACATTTATCAATAAATCCTCTACGTTAAGATGCATTTAGGTCAGTTTTAAGCGTTTTTCTATCATATTATATTAGGTACGATTAATTTTATTATTTATTAAATTCTGATGAAATTTAATACTTATTTTAAAATAGAATATTTAATACGATTTATAAATTAATCAAGTATCTATCCATCAAATAACAAATAATATATGGGCACTACACGACTTTACTATACGGATGTGCTTTCCAAATTTTTTATATGAAAATTATTCCAAAATCAATCTTTTGACACTTTTTACTTGATAAATCTGTATAGAGTACATACTTTATGAAATATTTAGAAAACAATTATTAGATTAGATAAGAGTGAAAGTGTTACCTTTCGTTTAAATCAAGCTTTAAATACGTTCATACGTGTACCTATCTGACTAGAAAGCATGACTTGTAATACAGATTCAAAAAAAAAATATTTTTTGATAAGCCAGGATCTATTTACGATAGGAATTTCAAGCACCTTTTTCCTGAAATTTACATTTAAATACATTTGCATTCCATAAAAAATTATTTAATTTTATTAAAATTGTTTTTTTTTCTTCTGAAATGAACTACTACTTCCCATCTATCGATTTCACTGACAATATTAGGAATGGAGATAATAGTCGTAAATATAGATGCCCGCGCACACGCAAGAATAACCTCCTTATATATTAGCATGTTATTAAGAAACATATGATATATAGAAAATAAAAAGCACTAAGAGAGCAATAACTATTATAAATCAAGAAAATTGCAACTTGATAATTTAGTAACACATAGATAATGAACACTAACCTACCTTGTGCAATTATTTATTTAAATATTTACATAGACCATTACTATAACATTTATGTTATAAAGTTTTTATGACAGTGTTAATATTTCCATAATCATTAAGTTCGTCGTCTATAAAATTTAATAACGATATAAACCTTTAACATTCCATTGCAATATTATATAGTTGAATATTATATGCTATAACATTTGCTAATCTTCTAATGTTCAGTGCAAGTAACGATGCCAATGAACGATAATATTTACATGATATATCTAATATAAGTCAATTCAGTTGTATATTTTGTAGAACAAAACTTAATTGTTTACTGAATCATTGCATATAAAAGTAACAATGAAGAAAGATGTCATATTATATTATGTAATTACATTATTTCTTTAATTGCTTTAGAAGATGGTATTTTAAACGAACGAAAGTTCTATTATTGAGTTAATCAAAATAATAATTTAGTATAATTCAATATTTTATTAATGGTGTTCCGAGACACTTGATAGACTAATTATAGAATACCATAAATACAATTCTTTATTAACCATATTTCTCGAAGTTGTTATTATTTCAGAACACCAGATAACTTATTCATTGAATGTCATTGCATATAATCCTAGTGGGTACACAGCTTAAAACATGTACTAACTGCAAAATAGCAAATAATACTGTTTTACCCTGAAAGTTACAGTAGAATTATGTTATTTAAGAGTAGCAGGTACAAGGAGAATTATTTTATAACAAACTTATTTCTAGATGAAGTTGGCTTTACATGTATTCCGAAACCTAGAGTTGCTTCTAGATAATACTAAATTCATTTTTATAAAATTACCTTTATAATAAAAGAAATATTCGGCATATGAAGTAGATTATTATTAAAATGTTACAAACTAATGAAACGCTTGTAACTTGAATGGCGCCAGCAAGCACACGGATTTTTTTATTCCCAAAAAAGACTAAGGAATGCTGTTATTTATAAAGTGATAAATCGCTCGTAGCTTGGAAGGCTCCAGCTAGCAGACGGGATTTGTAGGCAGTAGAATCAGCAGAATCTCATTAGGTTATAGCCGTATTATTGCGCATCGATAGCGAGATCGAGTTAAAAGTATTCTACTTCTCAAAAAGACTAAGAAATGCGTATTTAGTATCATAAAAGACACTTAGGTTTGGTTATGAATTAGATTATTATTAAAATGTTATAAGGTCACGAAATGCTGGTAACTTGAATGGCGCCAGCTAGCAGATGGAATTTGTAGGGTAGCAGAATCAGCAAAATCTCATTAGGTTACAGCCGTAATATCGCGCACCGAAAACATGATCGAGATAAAAGTATTCTACTTCTCAAAAAGACTAAGAAACTCTGATTTTGTATAATAAAACACATTTGAGTTTTGTTTGAGTTAGATTATTTTTAAAATTTTATAAAGTGATGTATCGCTCGTAACTTGGATGGCGCCAGCTAACTGACGTAATTTGTAGGGTAGCAGAATCAGCAAAATCTCATTACGTGACAGCCGTAATATCGTGCAGTGATAGCGAGATCGAGTTAAAATTATTCTACTTCTCAAAAAGACTAAAAAATGATTTAGTATAATAAATAGCATATTTTCTTGTACCGCAGTATTTTTACTTCTTTGTGGAATCCTTGGACGCACACTTCCTGTAGCTTTTAACTTAACCAAATTTTGTCTTCAAAATTCTGAACTAGGACGAGGTTTATTGGGATGTCTAACATGGAATTTTCAGTGCATGCTTTTCGCAAACTTAATCCACAAACATGCAAAAAAATTAATTCAATTTTATATTGAGGTGTAATACGATCCATTTTAATTCAAGATTACACAGAACTTATTGTCATGTTATGGCAGCAGGGACAAACATAGCCTCCTTGTTATCCCTTTAATGTTGGAAAATGTATTAAAGTTTAGGCAATATTTGGTGGTAAACCGCCACTCCAGTCAAAAACTTTCATCCTCTTTGTTTTGTATAGAATCTCAAGATGTATAAGAAATTGTTAAAAAAATGTGGTGTTGCCCTTTAAGAAAACATGTTTTTCTGAAATAGCGCTCAATCTGGCAACAACGCGTTTATTTTTTCCACAAACTTTTTGTATTTGGACTAATTCCTAAAACTTTGCTTCAGGAATCATAGGTCTATCTTTTCAAATAAAAAAGTTAGCCTATGTTAGCCTATGATTTAAAAAAATAACCCTGTATATATAAAGTGATAAAACAATCGTAACTTGGATGGCGGCAGCTAGCGGAAGAAATTTTGAGGTTAACAGAACTTGCAAAATCTCATTAGATTACAACCGTAATATCTTGTTGCATCGATATTATTGCACACACATAATAATACCACGTACCTATAGTAATAAACATAACATGCCCCTCTTGCTCAAAAAAGGGAAGCAGGAGTCAAGATCTAGACGTTGTGTCATCCTCAGGTGCGGTCACTTCGTTTTTGCGCAGATTCTGCACCTGGATTGCTTTCAACAATTTTTGCATTCCGGCCTCTTACAAGAAACAATATCGTCTTTAACTATCCCTTTATTCAGACTTATGGACAAAATTTGGGAACTCTCTTGCATATGTTTAGATGTACTAGGCAAAGTAATTGTAGGGATATGTAAATTAGATACAACAATCGCTTGACAACTGACTTGAAGTTTTGGTAGACACTTTCTTACGCTATTTACATGTTTATAGATAATGTTTCCATCAGTTTCTATAAGATGTCACTTGTGTATGGTGCTGATTTATCGATAACAATTGGACAATATGACAAAATGTGTACCAGAAACACTCAAGTAGATTCTTATATTTCTCATAAAGTTCAACGTGCTCATCATCCAGTGTCGGTGATAGTTTCATGGGAGTGTTTATGTTGCTCCTGTTTTGAAGGAACAACTTGTTTTTCGCCTGGTTTTAAGGAAATTCGTACATAAGAGGCACTTTTTGATTTTGACTTACCATAATGAACATATACAACTTGTAATATATATATGTATATGAGTAAACACGCTTAACCCGTAACTGGTGAGGTCAGATTTTTGATACATAAATGGTGAGGTGGGGTTTGACAAACCCCATTGAAAAAATGCTATTTCTGCGAAAACATTATAAACGCTATCGTAATTAAATTTTTTAAACACCTTTTAGTGACTTTTAAGCAGATTACAGTGAGCTATGAAATGAAAAAGTTATATCCATTAGGGAAAGTATTTGTGTTTCAAACCTATGTTAAAAAAACTGCAAAATTTCACCTGGAGGATATTTATTTATTATACAAGAACTAAAATAAAATACATGAAAACAAATTACACAGAAATACTAAGACGGCTTATAATAAACTATCTAAGAAATAATTTTACAAGTTTAAGGAAGAATAGGTAATATTTAACCAACATACGTTATTGGTTACAATCCACACAACGACCCAGAGTACAGCTGCCACAAATGGGAGTATTACAGTCAATACAAGTGAATCTTGTCTTCTTATCCTTATCTCTTGGGCATTTACCGCATCTAACTTGTTTTTGCAAGGGTTGTGGAACACTGCTTGTTATTGGTTTCATGAGAATTCGACCGATAGACAACCGCAATTCGCGAGGTAAACGGCTGTTGAGCAGTCTTATATTCAGTTGAGGCTCTAACAGTTCTCTAGCAACACTTTTGACAAAATCTATTCTTGTCTTGTCGCTATTTCCAGGATAACTCGAAAATATCACATATGCATTGACGAGACTAATGTTGAGGAGCGTATAGAAAATAGCAAGCGGCCAGCGGTTGGTTCGTCGACTTGTAGAGTACACGGTGCACTTTTCGTCTAAAGCATCCACTCCGCCTTTCGTTGCATTATAGAACATAATAATTTCTGGTTTTTCAGTTTCCGGATCAGTTCTACTGTCGTGATGCATAGAGGAAATTAAAAGAACAACTTTGTTTCTTTTTGGTACGAAATATACTAAGCTGAGGTCATTGGTAAAACCGTAAAGTGTTGACTTTTCTTGCTTTCCTTTTGCCGGCAGGAATTCTCGTGGAACCTCTCTTTTGTTCCTTTTCAAAGTGCCAACATATGTCAAGCCTCTTTTCTGTAGCTCTTTTACAAGCTGGATTGATGAAAACCAGTTGTCGGCTGTAATGTTTCGGTTTGTTCCGTTAATTGGAGTAGCTAGGCGTAAAACCGACTGTGTAGGTTTTGCCATTTTTCTCTCGACTTCCGACAGTGTATCTCCATCGCTGTCTTCACCAGAGTAAATATAGGCGTTTAGAAAGTAGTGTGTCTTTGCGTCGTTCAATACCATCACCTTTAGACCATATTTGCGAGGCTTGTTGGGAATATACATCCGAAATTTACACCGGCCCCTGAATCCTACAAGCATCTCATCGACGCAGGCGTATTCTCCTATGGAGTAACATGCTTGGCAATTTTTTATAAAAGTTTCGAACACCCAAGATATTGCAGCAGTGGCATCAACCTTTTTTCTTTCTTCCCTATCTAAAGCATTATCAAAGCGAAGGCACGCTAGAATGACCAAGACTCGCTTCAAAGATATAGTGCAGCGAAAGATGTCACGTCCGGTGCCGTCTGTAGCAAATAGTGCTTCCAGATCTTCATGATTTGATTTAAACACTGAAGAATATAACAAGATCCCCAGCAATGCTCTAAATTCTACAATATTTATATCTCTGTAGTCGTACCGATCTGGTGTAGAAAGATGCTGTCTAACCTGTAATATTTTTTCGTTCGTTCGGAGAAGTATTTCGTTTAATATTTCGTCTGTAAACAATAGTTCCCAAGAAGAAAGAGGCCTACAATACTTTCCCATCCGTTTTGCAGGACCAATGATGCCTGGTAGATGTGAAATTATGTTATTATGTCTCGTGCGAACATTTGGATTCGGGGGTTGAGCAGACCACTTGAATTTGTTCTTCCCATAAAATGCTTTAGAATTGCTTTTGTTTCTTTTTTCACTATCACTATTGGTCTGGCTATCATCCTGAGACAGCTCTTGGACGAAATCACTCTCATGATCATTGTGAAAGTTCGGGTCAACGACATCTTCTTCATCGCCACTATAATTGCTTTCTAAATCATTGTAAACATCTGTAGCCCATTCCTCAAAACGAGGATCATCAGTTCTCATTTTATAAGCAGAAGATGTAGACGCCATAATACAGTTTGAAACATAAAAAGTAACGTATTTAGTGAGGTGGGGTTTGGTACACCCCAAACTGAACTTGAATCGAAATTGATCAAAACGTCGAACGTATTTCACGGCATGCGAACACTAGTAGTATAGATGGTCAACTGATTGAAAGCTACACGAACGGTTGCCGATCCCCCACCACTCCTTATCGCGCGGGCGCACTTCTTAATTTCGATGGGGTTTGGCAAACCCCACCTCACCAGCTACGGGTTAAGACGGATTGAACTCTCAAAATAATGTGCAGGTAAGCTAATGTTAATGAAACACCAGATGTAGATTTTTGAGCTGTTACTTCGTTACTGATTTACAAAACATTTTCTCTATGATTAGGAGACCAATAATAAAGTGGGGGTTACACAAGTAATTAGACACAAATGGTGGCATTTTCGCAAATAATACACTAATGTAACGGGATCGAGTAATGATCGGAATACTCGCATGTTTAAGGGATACATATTGTTCAGTGAAATGTGCTATAATAAACCCGCCAGGGTGCTATTTCAATAATGACATCTACTACTTATTATAACTGAAAATTTAATAGATATTGCAGTTTATGATCCGCTTAAATATACAATAGACAGCAATATACAATCCTACTAAAGCTACACAGTGTTAAGCACTGATACTAGGAAATATAAAGATGGGAAACTTATACTATTAGAAACTATCAAAATGATATGATTATTGGTAAAAGAAATCTAACGCACAATATAGGAAAAATTAACATAATATCTATAAATGTTTGCAAATGCGATTGCTAAATTGAAATGCACTAAATGTATGGAGAAACTTGCTAAATAATAGTGAATATACAGGCATAATAGAAAATGTAAAACATAAGACACTGCTTACATGATTTAGCTGTCATTTATTTAAAAGGAAGTGTCCTATAAAAGTACGGCACAGCTCCACTTTTGCGAAAAATAATTGAAAACACCCCTTAGAATTTACCAGGAGAATGTTTTAGAGCATATGGGAAAGCCTCTGAGCGAAGCATTGTTTAATAACCAACAATGAATGTTTTAGCAATACACTGGAGTATTTAGAAACACACATGACAAAAACCCAACGATCTGAATACTGATGTACAAATGTTCACAACGTCAGTCTTAAAGCTTAGGCTGGGCTCGAAAGTAAGTCCAAGATCATTGATTCGCTTTTACTTATCAACGTGTTGCCGCCAATGTAGTAGAAAGAATTGTATGAAGTGATTACACCTTCTCTCACAAAGGTAATATCAAATGATTTCGTCAACCGAAGGGACAAAGCTAAATGACCCCAATCTACTGAGAAGAAGCTCATGGTTAAAGACTTACCGCACCTCCCCAAAACTTCAAAAATACACTGAGTAAGTACGCTAAATTCGAGTCTGTAGACCTCCCAGAAAGAAAATCTTTTTGTGGACTGGCTCAATATTAGCTTTTTTCCAGTGCTAAAGAAATACTCGAGACGATAATTTTATAATTAATTTAGGAGGGAAAGGAAATACATATCTGCAGTCACGAATCAAGAAGTTGGGCAAAAGATCATCCCCGGCTCTTTGTGTATTACGGAAAATAGCCAGAAGTTTAATTAGATTCTCTTCAGTTACGTACGAAAAAAATAGGGTAAGCGATTATAAACTGATTACATTGATAAAATTGAGAGATTTTCCATACATACAATCAATCATAAACACTCTTTTCATTTACTATAACCTTCTAGAACTTAATTAAGTAAATATTTTTTTTTTATTCAAGACGAATTATATATTTAAAACCTTCAACATATAAGCAATTACCGTAGACATATTAAGAACAAAGGATTTGAAGTTTGCCAACATTACTTAACAAATTTAGTACTCCACCTCTGTTTTGTGTGGCTTACTTTGTGGCGCTTTTACCGCCACGGGAATTACCGAGAAAGAAAAGGTGGCGCTAGCTACTTGATTATCCGAAAACAAACAAAACTCGATGCAAATGGCTATCAAGTGTGTTGCGAGGTCGAGATCTAATCAGTCGAGCAAATATAGGTGTGCTTAATTACTGTCTGTAAGTAATGTAAATATTCCCTTTATCGTCGAGCGCAGGCCGGGACCTGTCCGACAGTTAACCTCTGATGAATATGTAAGAGGTCCAGAATCTGTATAACAGGGACTCGACTCTTTTTCACTACTAACATGACCGCAATCAAATTAAACATCTTTTGCTCCTTTTAAGCGAGCTATCGTGTTCTAAAGTAAATATTTCACTCGGTAATTAATGATTTAGATTAGATAAACTTGCTGAGCTGGATATAAATGCCCACCTGACTTTGCCAAGGGTATAGCGCATTTAATTATTACAGGTAGGCAATCGTTATTTATTTAGGTTAAAGATGTGTTCCTTCTTTATTTGTTATTATAAATTTATAACGAAAGTATAATGTGTTTGTCAAAGAAAAACTGGTTTCTCGTAATTATGATATTTTGTGAAGGATTAGCAATTTCGAATTCAAATAGCTCGCTGCAAATACATAAGTTAATTACAATTTTAATTATCGTACGGTATTATTGCTTCAAGTTGAAAAGGATATAATACCAAAAGCAAATTACTTCACAACATGAAACACAAAAATATTATGTGAGGCTAGGTGTGTAACCTCAATTACTTCATCTGAATTTATTACTTTCTCTGCTTCAAATTAAATGTCATATTTCATACTAGAATATGCATGTATATACGAGAGGTTGTTTTTGTCCTCCCAGGTCAGATGGTTTTTATTTTTCTTTCATTTTTCTTTTCCTCAATCACATATGTGTAGTTAAATTGTATATCAATAAATAAACAATATTACTAATGCTATGAATGTTGTCTAGCATTGGTAATATATCAAAATGAATATAATCAAATACATAAAGTTTCTGATAAAACAAGGAAAACTTGTTTTTGTAGAAATGTTAACCATTTCAGCTTGTTTCACGTATATACAAATAGAAGTAAATTGTAAACAGTTATTGTGTTTGTAAGTTATTGCTAGTAGAAACTAGTCGAGTGACCTCTCATTTGAAAGGTAATTGTAAGATCAATTAAGAATTTTGTTACGCTCAACCCTCGCCGTTGGATCGTCCTGGCAGAGAGGAGGCGCAAATGACGCTGACGAAAACTAAAATAATGTCATCCGTCGAAAATTAGAGATGTGTCCGATTGTCGGAGTTTCACACCTGTAGCCTCGTCTAAATAAATTTATGAAAGTTTCGGAGATTTTATTGTGTTTCACCTTCAACCTGCCTTACCTTACTTCCCTAGTGCGCGTTGGAAAATATGGGGTGGATCCTGTGCCTCTAGCTCTCGGTTTTATGGGACATAGGTCACTCAGATTACTGAAGTGGATGACTAGGCGCCAGTTGTCTAATTTTTAATCAGGACCACTCCAAATGTTACTTACCCCGACAGCAGAAATAATTTTTGGGTGCACTAGGTGTAGTAAGACATTCATACAAGATATCATCAACAAATAACAAGTTTATTTAATGTAACAAATGAATTACCAAGAATTGTATGAGTTGAACCCCCACAGAAGAAGCAATAAATTTATATTTTACAAATAAGTATATAAAAAAAAGTGTAATGAAATTATAATTTAACCAGCACAGTAATATAAAATGAGAGGTAAAATTAAACGTATAGTTGGACCACCCTGTATATATCATCATTAAACGTATTAAAATGGACCAGACAATTACTTAACATGGTAGTTAAATGCCAAAGGTGCTAAAATGCAACTAAGTCTAAATTATGGCAGGTAATTACCAATGTGCCTTTTTTTAAAGAAAATGACAATTAAGCGGTATGTAAATACACAAACCAGATTAAATTCACAGTCGCAATTAAACGTATGATTACAATAAATACATTAAATGGGGTAAGTAAGATCTTACTTACAATTAGTCACACAAGATGCTTCCCCAGTATTCTCACGCTGAAGGTATTGATATCTTAATTAAAAAAAACTATTTATCAATTGCAACGTTCAAATTAACATCTGTAAATCATTAAAGTTAACGCTTAAATAACAGAATTGCTAAAGGCACAAAAAAACAAGAATTTACTTATGGTAATTATGCAAATCGTCAAACCTCAACCTTATTAACGGCTGGTATATGCTTAAAATTAGTTAAGAAATTCAAAATCAAAAATTTGCATGTTCAAATTACACAACAAAATTAGTATAACGCTTCCAATGCTTAATTAGAACACGGGTTACAATTATAAGGTACGGGATACAGCTTGAGCCTCCGATAACTGACACTATCGGGCACAGATTAACCAAAATAACTGATCAATGCTCTTAATTTAATTTTTATCAAATAAACTTGTATAGTCCTAATCCATATTTAATGGTTCTAATGTAATACGACTCTTCCAAAGGACGGAATAAAAAATAACACAAAAGAAAAACCTGATTGGAAAGTAAAGTTCCTCGGTATGGAGTTTCTAAAGGATGGTTATTTCCTTGAAGCAGTTACATAAGCCGTCGGTAGAGTCGGCTAACTTCCATTCACCATAAGGCTGTAGAAATTGCTCTTATAATTCCAAATTTCCATCCAAGATAAATCGTTTGTAAAGATGGCGGTATTCGAGTCCACAAAGAAAAGGGCATGTGTCGTCCAACGTTCACCATAAAGCGGCACGTGGCGAATTTGTGTCACTCACGGGTAAGAGCTAATAAGAAAGGATGGAAACAACACGAAAAGCATTAATGAATATGTTTAATAAAAGAAAAACTAAACTCACAAGCCAATTAATCTGTCTATCTAAAGATATCCAACAAAGTTGAAAATAAACGAAAAGAATCGTACTTCTGCTTGAATAATCCGCTCTCAATTAGCGTTACTCAACGTTAACGGTAGTTCACAAAATTTGTGCAGAAGGTACTTCAGACAGGTAACAAGCTGCTTATAGTTCGACGATCAAGTGGTTTAGCTGTTCTCTTGCTTGAAACAACCAATCAGAATCTTCCAACGCAAGGAGTGCTATTCGGTCGGTAATGCAGACACAATTATTCGTTGAACAACAAATAATTAAAAGAATGAGGGGAAAGAAAGAGGGTAAATAATAAATAAAACATGAAATAATTAACCCCAAAAATTAGAAAATAACAAACTAAATTGATAATATTTCCGACGGCTCTATCAACACAGACTAATTCGTTCGCCAATAGATGGCCGCACGCATATTAAAAATGGGTCTCAAAATAAAAGAAATGCAGAGTTACACAACAATATCTGAAAACGAAGGAGACGAAGCCAATTTAGATTGCGTAGAAAAATAAAATTAAAATTAAATTACCAGGCAATGTACAGCTCGCTCCAAAAGTAAATGAATTAAAAATGCGAAATTTATTAATGTGTTCAACTAAAAAGGAAAAGACATATAGAGTGAAAGAAAAACAAGGTGTAACAATTTATGTTAAATTTCCTTCAAAAAAGTCCAAATTTGATGGGTAGCAAATAAAAAAAGAACTGAAATTGAAAAAAAACTGTGACTTTAAATTAAAAGTTCAAAATGAACAGCTTCAACCTCTTGGCAATAGAACAACCAATTGTAAAACAACTATGTCAGTATCCTGCCCGTGAAATTTGGCGTTTTTTTTTTAACAAATGATGGAAACTTAAAAAACATGTTTGAATAGATCTTCCAAACACCTTTCAAATGAGCCCTTTGCTATTTTAAATTTTTAAGTTGATATAGCCTACAGCGCGATCTGTCAAAAATGGCTTTTTTTTAGATTTAAGGTCCATAGGTCCATGAATGAGAGTTATTTCTAAATACATTTTGAACAAAATAGACACTGAAGAATTTTTCTTAAGGTGGCCATCTCGCCCATCTAAATTACATTGCAAACATGTTGCGAACATATTGCACCAGAAACCGTTAGTAAGCCACAAAATTACAAAAAAAAAATACGAGCATAATCTACAAACTTATCTCCAGGGGACTAGGTGGTTTTAATAAGGGAAGTTTGTTCGATTAATGTGGAAAAAAATGTTAAAAAACACGAAGTTTTTATACCAAAAATCTGCTAGTTTATTCCGTAATTTCTTGGAATATATAGATAATTGCCAGATATTAGATAGCTTACCCCTGGAGAAATAAATTCTCTTTCTTTTGATGCTTGATACAAAGCAATTAAGCGTATTTTATAGCTGTCTTGTGCTTTTAAATGTTTTCACCCATAAATTCCGATTGATTTGTATCTAAGAGACATATTCTTATGGGAAAAGTAGATTTCGTTTAATATAATCACTGTGGTAGGTCAGCAATTCTTAAACAGAGGGCGCTGCCAATGATCGGTTATTGTTAGGCATGTTGAGTGTTGCAAAATTTGAATGTCTATGGCAAATATAGACTCGACATACTGTAAATTGCTTACTCCGTCATACTCAGTTACGTTATATATGTGTTTGTCAGGCATCAAAAGAGTATCTTTAAAGAAAAAAAGGTTACAAACAACATGCTCTTCAATTACAAAAAATCGAAAATAGAACTCAGGCGTCTTGGATTCTCATTTATTAATAAATCTACTGAAAATATCGGGCCAACAGAGTATTTCAAGTACCTATTGTTCAACCATATTTTACGAAAATATTTATGTTTTGATGATTATGTACAGTGTATCTCAAAATACATGCTAATCTGAAAATACCTTCTGTATGTTGTAATATACAGGGTGAGTTATTAGTAGCCGTTTCTTTGATTGCTCCTTTATGTTTTAAATAAAAAAAAAACAATTAGAGAAAGTTTCATGGTCGCATATTCTAAAAATACATTAAGCCCTGACGCACTTCCGGTTTCACCGGAAATGCATGGAATTTATTTTTTTAAATGACACTCTATAAATTTTTGGATTTTTTAGTACTGTTTAAAATTGTCTATTCAGCTGTTTTTCCTTTTCAAAATTGGGGCAATAGTTTTTGAGTTATTAATTTTTTTTTTAATTTTTTGACCAAAACACGTCCAAAAAAAAAACATTTTGTCATTGTTTTTAATTACATTTTTGTCAATGGGCAGCAGATAAATTAGCCTGACTTTCCCAATTTTTTGTTGTTTACCGACGAAGCTACCTTCTATTAAAATGGATACGTTAATCGTCACAATTTTCGTTATTATAACACATAAAAACCTTCACTTTATCACACCTGCAAACTTTCAAAATTGTTGGTCATTCAGTGGTAGTTATTGGTAGTTACATAATTGGACCTTATGTCTTTGATGAAAATGTTAATGAAGGAGAGTATCTTCGTTTTCTACGGACGGATTTTCAAATCTTGTTGAAGACATGAACATTATAATCAGAGAAGAGTTTATAAGAATATGTAAAAGTTTTATACAACATTAGTACTTCTTTGGAAAACAGAATACTCACGTGCATTGCACAAACTTGTGGTTATGTTGAACATATTCGTTAATGAAATTTGTTTTTCTTACTTTTGATTGTTGTTACGTTGCACAATAGTTGTAGGTTATTTAAATTGCGTTATTTTGTTGCAAAATTTATTTCTATTAAAGTTGTAGGACATCAATTTATAATTTTGAAAAACTACAGGCATCTGTTATGAACAGCTTCAACAATAAAAGAATACGAGCAATTAAGCAAATTAAATTGAAGATAGCAGCGTTGTTTCATACACCTTTTAGAGAGGCGGCATCTTCAAATATGTCAGTAAACTTATGCTTTATTATATTTGGTTGTTAACCAATAGTTTAAGAAATGAAATACTGCAACTGGATATTGCCGAAATTAAAAAAAACTGAAACGCGATGCCCTTCATTCTGTAAAATTATTACTTTTGGGATAGTGGATTTAACCTTTACTTTGTTTGACAGTTGAATAAAGAGGTCGGGCACCATTCCAGCCTTCCATTGGTTGAACGAATATTTCGGCACATAGAACAACAACGCTCGTAGTTTTTATTAGACCGCTAATTGCTCCTATAGTGATTATCTCAGAAACTACAAAAGATAGGTACAGGACATTGTTAACAAAAATTAAAGAGAAAAAAAAAGAAACAAAATGCCACAATAAAATACTTCCATTAAAAAAAAAATAAGTTTTTGGTATATCAAAATTAGTAGAAGTAGGCTTTGAAAAAACGTTTTTGAGGTATTGTCGAGTCAACTTATACCAAATGATGCAGAATTTTCTTGGCTACAAGCACCACCAAAGTTTATGTTTTTACTTTTAAAAACAATGTGAAAATGATTTTTTTCTGAACACGTGTTTTGGTCAAATATTTTCAAAAAAATATTAAAATTGAGAATGACATATTATTTAAAGAAAGTATTCTAAAATTATACGATGAAATGATGTAAGTTAAATTATTTGAAGATTAGAGAAAGTGTAGAAATGGTGTATTATAATTAAACAATTTTTTTTAAATATATATATACTTTCAAATATATATAAATCGTTGGTACGTTTGTGTGCGATCTTGTAGCTTCTAAACGACTTGACCGATTGAGGTCATATTCACGCAATATATTTATTTTGTCGAGACGATGGTTCATAGCTAGGCAAGGATCCGATAAATGGTGCTGTAGTCAAGTTACTTAAGAAATTTATATAAAAAGCAAATTTGCGAGATATTTCAAAAAACTGCTATTCGATAAGAGTGAAAGTCAGTTGCAGTCTGATGAGTTCGTTTAGGTGAAGCAATTACATAGACAAGACTGATTCGTTTATTATTGCTGATATACTCCCAGTAGCCGAACATATCACCGATAATAAACGAATCAGTCTTGTCTATCTAATTGCTTCTCTAAAACAGCCGTCACTGGCGAAAGTGTTATTTCCGGTCCGAATTTTGAATATTTTTTTTACAAAAATATTCCAAATCCATGTTTAAATACTTTATACTGTATAAAATGCATAATTTTCGTGATATTTTCAAAAAATTGATATTCGATTAGAATAAAATTGCTAGGTACTTTCAGTTCGAATTTTGGAAATTTCTTATTACAAAAATATTCAAAATTGAGCTTTCAATATTTTCATACACTCGATATGTTTGTCTAGAATGCATGACTTGCGATATATTCGCAAAAACCTGTTTTACGATCAGAGTAAACACCTACTTCCGGTAGGAATTCTTTTATAAAATTGTTTTCTAATTTACTCTTGATCACATTGTTATACTTTAGATATTTGCCTAAAATTAGTAATTGACGAGATATTGCTATTATTTGTTTTCTTCACTGATATGAAGTACTACTCCCGATTTATCGATTTCACTGAAAATATAATCAGATTTCCGAGGGAGATTATATTCCTAAATATACACTTCGGTATTGATGGCTTTTGCCGTTTGGCCGCTATCATGGTCAAACAGTGAGAGAAATTTTTTTTTGCAAACAAATACATTAATTAATTAACTCGAAAATTAATGCATAATGACGTATTTCTACACGCTCGCAGCTGACGTAATAGAAAATTGAAAAAAATTGTATGCAATGGTTATAGAAGTATATTTTTTGACAAAAGAACCTCAATAACTCAAACTTAAAAATTTAATGAATTGAGATCAAATTTCGGCCACTGGTCGACCACTAGTATTAATTATAAGGCAAGTTATTTAGGTACCTATACAAAATTTTTAATCTATTTTCTTCAATCCTATAATAAAAATTACTTACATACGTAAGAAATTTAATTCAATATTCTGCAGATCTCGTTTTTAATTATATTTTAGTAAATTATTATGAACGTGGGAAATCCACACTGTCGGATAAATTTTAGGGTGGTCTTTCAAATTTTTTTCCAACTGAATCGGGCATTCTAATAGCTGATACGGTATCAAAAGTAATACAAAGAGGGCATTTTATAATATCCAAAACTACTTTCTGAGCACACATGTAGATTTAACCTATTTAATTAGAGTGTTATAGGTATGTGAAATAGGTATATTGATTGTTTCTCTTTTTCTTACTTTTACACACACAATAGGCCTTGTGTTTCTTACATTGACAGGTTCACTACTTATGGGTTTTCTTAAATAAACAGTTCATTTTTTAGTCAAATTTGAATAAATACTTGGCGAAATACTTCTATAAAAAAACTATTTATCTATAAGAATAAAAATGTACTGCCTCTGTGAAAGTAGATTTTTTTATGCAAAAGTTGTTCCAAACTTGCTTCTGAATACTTTTGTATCCATTACACATTTTGAAAAAACTAACCATTGACAACATACTTGGTAACTATGTATTTCGCGCTCAAGTGTTACTTCTCATCTACTAATCTAATTCTTCCAACTAAGACATGGTACATGCTCAAGTTACATAACAAAACACAAAATTTACCAACTTTGCCAAACTCAAACCTACTCTCTATTCCAAATAATAAGCGAAATACCCATGGTGACCATCAAAATTGAATCAGCCTATATATTCCTTTTTCAAAAATGCAATAATCACTAAAAAATACCTATTTATTATCTAAATCAAATAGATAAAGGACAGATCTACATAGGTATTTACAAAACAAACATTATATGTAACAGTATGTTCCTATTATTCTTGTAAGGACGCAATTTGCATTTTTACAATTTAGGGTAAATATCAGATTTCAAAATAGACACATATTCTATTAAATCGTGTATGAGACAAAAACTCTGTTTTTTGTCTCATACACAAAAAAAACAACGGTCTGGTCTGCCAGTCTCTGTATAATTTGGTTCAATCTAAGAGATACGTGGCGTTAGTACTGCCATCTGTTATCCAATAAATTTGTTTTACAAATAATGTCGCTGCTACTGGCAATCAGATGGCTTATTAAAATACAGTCAAGTATGCAACACATAATACACGCCTAATGGTTAGAAAAGGATAGAGCAATGTGACGATTCTCTTTCTATTAAACGGCCACCTTAAGTCCTAAAATCTTAAAGTGCGCTTATATGTCCTAAAACTGAGGTAGTATCCTAATTTATCCTATTTTCAAGAGTTTGCCTCCATTTCAGGTCAAATATTAAAATCAAAATACAGAAAGTATTTTTCAATTTTTATGTCATTTCGTCACGACCCGAGTTGCATTTGTCATCGACGACTGCAAGTGGATGTCCGCACAAAGTCATAATAACATTACACCTACTTCGCAGTCGCAGAGCATAGAATTCGCAACATTGTATTGTCGTCTACACTACCGAATATACCAGTACCGGCTGGTGAGTTCGTTTACGTGGGGCAATTACATAGCCAAGCCGGATTCGTTTATTATCGGTGATATCCTCCCAGATGCTGAGCATTTCACCGATAATATACGAATCAGGTTTATCTATGTAATTGCCCCACTCACCAGCCGCAACTGGAGTATACATACGATAAGGTTAACATAACCTAAGAAATGCCTAAAGAAAAAAGTTGTTTTTGAAAATAAAGTGAGGATATGGCTCAATAAAATTGGCACCAGCTTTGAAACTGGATGCTATGAAATATGTGATTCCAAAAAGGAAATATTGTATTGTAAATCTTGCGTGAAAAGTGTACATATTAAGTTAATAGTAGTGGTGCTTTTGATACCTATATTTCTTTTCTGATTACTGTTTATTTAGTGCCTATTTATATTGTAGTTCCTATGTAAAAAAAAGTATCACAGCTGGAACAGCATGAAAAATCGAGCAACGTTCTGTTAAGCTACCTGAAACACAAACCTTAATTAATTAATAATACTCTTAATTCAATTAATGAGACAAATCAGTTTAATGCTGATCTATGTAATGCTCTTGTAATTTTCAATATTTCATGGTACAAATTGAACTGTCCAGCATTTAAGAACTTTTTAGCAAAATATTATGGTGGGCACATATCCCAACGAAGCACATTACGTAAAAATGCACGTAAACATGCATTGAACTTATGTGTGAGACTATTAGACTTTAATACAAAAATGTCAACAAAGGGGCTTTTAAAAACAAATGTTTTTAAAAGCCCCTTTAAGGACAGAAATATATAAAGATCGATTGCCAAATCTTCCTTTACCTCACGAACCCATTTTAACTCGATGGGGAACTTAGATCGATGCTGCTATTTTTTACGTCGATAGCTTTGCAAACATAAAAAAAGATTTATTGTGATATATAAATATACTATACTATATACTGTAATGCATTTTAGAAATTTTGGGTCGTAATCGACTTTTCAGCAATCAGTCGGACGCAATTGCAGAAGCGCAAGATGTATGCAATAGAAGGTATATTGTAAATATACCTTGATGAGATGAACTATAATATATAAAAGCACATTTTGCAATATCACCTTGAAGCATAGAGAAATTAGATGCAGTAGGATTACCACTCACAGAATCCTTACAGATATTGGAAACCGTAAAGCAATCATTAAACACCGCCCCAGGAGAACTAGCAACCGCTGCTTATGTAAAATTACAAGCTACTATTTTAAAAAACCCTGGATATGAAAAACTGACAGAAATATATGATGTGCTAAACGGAAATACTGTAGATACTGATGTAAATGTATCTGTTTTTAAGTACGCTCCCATCACCAGACAGTGATGTGGAAAGATCATTTTTTGAAAATCGTATTAACTGAGAAACGTACTAATTTCACTGCATTTGTTTAACGAAAATTTCACCAAAATATCTATACTAACAAACACTGTTTAATACATATTGCTGTGGATGCAACAATGCTGATGAATGATAAAAATTATAATAGTCTATTTATAAACGTATCCCTAACAGCATTTTTTTTTTATTTATTTATATTCTTATGAGTTCTTGCAGTGATTCGCTTCCTATGTTCTGGTGCACCTCTTATTTAGTTTTGTTTGGGGTAAGGTCAAAAATTAAATAAAATATCTAAATCTCATATAAAAATTATATTTATGCTTTGTAAAAATGACAATCGTCAATAACATTGCCACACTGTATCTATATATTTTTGTTTTACAAAGAAAGAGAAAAGGAAAACATTTATACTCATTTTTAGAGCTATAATGCTTGTGTAATACTTATACATCTATAATGATAGTTGAAAGAGTAATTATCTTGTTCCTTTAAATAAAAAAAATTATTGATTCTTGATAATTTGTTTATTAATACGAAGCCGATTCTATTTCACCAAAACATACATTTTCACGTAGTGCCTTGGTAATTTAGAACCTTGCAACGTGAATGCTCTGAAACTGGCCTATACTAATCGCTAGCTGTAAACATTATCACATTGTACCTCTAGCAGCTTAGCACCTGCCCATTAAAAACATCCCCGCGTAATTATTATTATAAAACAAGATCATATTCATCTAATTAATGATTCCCAACGATTTACTAAAGGCAAATATTTTCACATAGTACCTTCAACATGTTTTGCACCATTACCTATCCCTAAATTGAATTATTTATCTCATAACTTACTTCATTTCATCGTATATTTTGTCAAATTCTATCTTATTGATATCCACCATCTTTAGTAATAAGAAAAGAAAAATTAATTGAATAAAATTATTTAAAAGAAAACTAAATTAAAATTGAATTATGTATACTTATGTTTCAGAATTTGTCCTATTTTTAATTTTTCGGCCCTCTGAATGTCCTATTTTGAGTTTTTTTGATCCTATTACAGGATCCTATTTTTCGACTTTTAAGTTCCTAGAAATTCGGACTCTAGTTATAATATTCCATTTTGTTTAAAATATAACCGAAGGGGGGGGGGGACTTTGGCACGCTCTGTAGATAACACTGTTCATGTGTATAATGTGTCTGTAAATGACGTACGCTGTGGGCATTTGCATTTTAGTGACTTCTACGTTATACAATTTCCACCCCTGCGTGAATTTAAATTAATTGTCAAAATTTTCAGCACCGATTTTGAACATTATCGGCATAAATTAATCAACTTTGGCATAATGTTAATTTGAAATTACTGATTACTAGTGCTTTTTCCACAAATTAACAATGTCATAGTTACATATAAGAATATTTAGGCACGACACTGGCGGCAAAAGAAATGAAGGTACATTTTCGAGTTGCCAATTTATAAATAAAAAGATTTCTAAATCGCAATGCTTAAGTTAATTACAGGCACCCATTAAATGCATCAAGGTCAATGACATTAATGTCAAATTTGACGTAAAGTTGAATTGCTTATTTGTATTTTATGATTAAACATATTTTTGCATTTTCAATAAGACAATAACAAAAATAATAATAAATGTTATTATAGACAGATAGTCTTCTATTAACATTAATTTATGGCTTGGATAAGTTGCTTAAGCAAAATTATTTATCCACTTTCGTTTTGAAAAAGAAAATAGTTCACAGCTTTCATTTACATAAGAACAATATCCGAACCTATTATTAAACGTATGTTGAACATTTATTAGAGTTTCATTTGTAATATTTGCTAAAGTATTATGAATTTTATCATGTAACTCAATTAAATTGTTAGGTCTAATATTCCGTATATTAGGAATTTGAGTTTTTACATATTCACACAAAAAGAAATCCTTGGGTGATAAGTCAGTAATTTGGCTTCTCCTGGTATGTTTCCTGTTGAACTTATTACTTTTTTGGGAAAGACACTATTTACATATTGGGTGACGGTTGTAGAATTATGTTATGGATAACCAGCATGTTGGAACCATACGTTACTGATATATACATATGTCTTGAATACGGTAGAGAAATGGCACAGCATAGCTTTATAAAAGAAGATATTTTTCGGCATTTAAATTTCCATCTATGAAATATGGGTCTATAACATGACTGCCTAATATTCCAGCCACACATTTAATTTACTAGGATACTGGTTCTAGCATAATAAGTTACATGTTGACTTACTTTGGACCAACGAATTATTATTTTTTAATCTGCTGTTGTCAGTAATAGTTTGCCAATTTACTTTACGAGCTTCCATGCCTTATGGAAAAATTTCATTCCTTCTTTGGATTTTGTAGCTATGATATTTACTTTTCTTTAACGCATTGCCAACAGTTGTCTATTTGTTATTTTGGTTAGTTTACTATATTTTTTTAATAAAGCCACTACGTCATGACTGACGGTTTAGTTTAACTTCATACGTTTCTTTGGCAGCCAACAATATTTAAAATGCTAACCCAATAGTTTGATGTTCTCTTTTTTGAAAATTTATTTTTCTGTTATTTTCTTCATTCATTGGTGAATGCAGAGAGGCACTAATTACAAGGCACGTTGTAGCAAATGTTTTACTGTCATTATTTATTAAAATTTGTGTGTTGTACTCAACCCAGGAAAAAGATTAAATACATACATACATATCAACCTATCTATCTAACAAAGATTCTGTCGTTTATGACGGCTACAACAATAATTGTTAATTAGAGATTACCATAGAAATTTCTCAAAATTATGACAAAACTTAATAATTTTGAAAATATTTTCAGAATTGGCATAAAAATGTACATACAGTGTGCGTAACGGATTGGAAGAAGAAATCCTTTGTTGACAAATATTATTTACGAACAAAAAGAATTTTTATGAAACATAGAGGTATCCGAAAAGTCGAGACCATTCGCCACTTAATTTATATCGTTCATAGGTGAACTATATGTGAGTATTAGAATGGAAGAATGCGGTATTTTCTATTTTATGGCAATTTTCCTTTTGGGAAAAAATGAAGCGTGACAGAACGTAAAAATTTCTCGTGTACGCGCACATCAGAGACCCCATATAAATCAACAGGAGCGTTTTTTGACGAATCGTCCGCTGAAATGTCGGCAATAACCGTTACCATATGTAATGCGTCCGACCACGGCCGTAATGTGACTCCTGAGAGAAATAGGACGGTTGAAAAAGATGGTGAGATCGGTGGTTGGTAGTAGTGGTTATGTTGTAAAGGCAGCATCGCATATACACAGCTCTTGTAAAACAAAAATAATTTTGCATCGCGTTCGCGAGCATAAATTCGTTGCATATTTTTATATTAAAATGAAACTGAAATTTCATGAGAATTTATCGACGGTAAACGTTAGCAGGGACTAAATTCAAATAAGGCTGATGCCACAGGGGAGAAATGAAAAACGTACCGTTCATATAGTCGTTTCTACAGCCGAGATGTCGAGGAGAAGGCGATTCTGAATAGAAGAATGCATAAGAGCAGGACGGGTAGAACAGGTCCTTATTAATACGCCTAATGTTCTGACACTTGGTTTAAAGTGAATTGCGATGTATGACGGTCGTTTTTTTCCACTTATTTCGCACTTTTTCCCATCTTTCGCTCTAATATTTCAAAATAAAAGTTACGGCGATTTGAGTTTTACTTGAGCGTGCCTCGGAAGTCGTTTGCCTTAAATAATATTTAGAAAATATTACGCTATCAGATATATCAAGACATACATATAATAAAAAAATTATACAGGGTGTAACAAAATAAGTGTAAAACATTTCAGGGGGTGATTCCTTAGCGAAAAAGAGATAGGGTCTTTCATATAAAAAAAACTTCAATGGAGCATCCCTTGTTAAGATACAGCCCCATAAAGGGGGTACATAAAATTTGTTTTACAATTTTTCTCACAAACACTAAAAATGTAATTTATTTCCAATGTAACTTTTTGTCTGATTATTTGTTTACCATTTAATAATCTATTTCCAATACCTTGTTTCATTCGAAACAGAAAATGTCTCTTGAATTTTTTGCCCAAAAGTAATCAGTTCGCAGCAAAAAATTATTTTACGAACAACTACAGAGATACATCGTCATAAAACGAAAATGTAAAACTAATTTATTTAGTAGGCCGCTAGTAGTGGTATCACGCTGTCAGTTTGTAAATTTTTGAAATTAAATTAATACTTAATTGTGTGTCGTTGTTTTGTTCGTAATTTGTTACTTTAATAATTCACTTGTTATTAAAATGGCATACACAAATGAGGAAATGGCTGATATGCATTACGTTTACTGTCTGTCGCAGGGGAATTGGTTAGAAGCTTCTAGAAGATATGCTGAAATGTATCCTCCACGGCAGCTTCCTTCGCATAGAATATTTGCCCGACTTCATCAACGATTACGAGAATATGGTTCATTCGACAAAAGAACGCAGGATTGTGGTCGCCATCGAAAAGTTAGAACAACACATCTTGAAGAAGCAGTACTTAATTTGGTTGAAGAACAACCTACTAGCAGTACTAGAAAGATTGCTTTCGAGTTAAATGTTGATCATATGACGGTATTTCGAATTTTAAAGGAACAACTCTTATACCCTTACCATCTGCAACGAGTACAGGCACTGTTACAGCGAGATTTTCCGAACCGTCTTGAATTTTCCAATTGGATGCTGGAAATGATTAGAAGAAATCCTGACTTTCTGAAGACGATCGAATTCACAGTCGAATGTACTTTTTCTCGGGACAAGATAATTAATTTTCATAATAACCACATATGGGCTGATGAAAACCCTCACGCTATTGTACAAGCTAACCATCAAGAACACTTTTCTCTTAACGTGTGGCTCTGAGTTATTGGGGATTATTTAATTGGCCCTCATTTTCTACCTCCTCGATTAAATGGTGAGGCATACACTCAATTTTTAAGAGAAGTGCATCCAGTACTGCTGGAGGAAGTTCCTTTGGGCGTCAGAAGGGATATGTTTTTTATGCATGATGGGGCTCCCGCCCATTTTAGTCAAGCAGCACGTCAGCATTTAACCCAAACATATCCAAATCATTGGATAGGTCGAGGAGGACCACAGAATTGGCCTGCTCGATCCCCGGATCTCAATCCTCTCGATTTCTCTACTTGGGGCCATTTACAGACTTTGGTTTATCCTACTCCTGTTCGCGATGTAGAGGACTTAAGAAACCGCATCATCGATGCATGCAGGGTAATTAGAGAGAATCCAGGAATATTTGAGCGAATACGTGGCCGACGTCTAGACGCATGTGTAATGACTGAACGTGGACATATTGAACATATTTTTAGTTTTGTTTATTCATCTTTAATCATATGTAATTTTGATGCAGGTAGTAACTACAAAATAACAATACTAATCCAGTTCGCATTTATGACGATGTATCTCTGTAGTTGTTCGTAAAATAATTTTTTGCTGCGAACTGATTACTTTTGGGCAAAAAATTCAAGAGACATTTTTTGTTTCGAATGAAACAAGGTATTGGAAATAGATTTTTAAATGGTAAACAAATAATCAGACAAAAAGTTACATTGGAAATAAATTACATGTTTGTGAGAAAAATTGTAAAACAAATTATATGTACCCCTTTTATGGGGCTGTATCTTAACAAGGGATGCTCCATTGAAGTTTTTTTATATGAAAGACCCCATCTCTTTTTCGCTAAGGAATCACCCCCTGAAATGTTTTACACTTATTTTGTTACACCCTGTATACATAGGCGTAAATGGAATCATTGCAATTCATTTATTCAAAGTGAATTTGCTTGCTGATCATTTTAAAGTATTATCTTTTAACAATGACACTTATTTATGGCGTGTAATTCTGTCAAAATTAATATGGATGACTACAGCGATATTATCTTGCGGGGTGTGGATGTACTGCATGTTGTTTATGCAGTAATTAAATCGCCTAATGCGGAATTAGAATACGATAGTGCAAGAAGAGATTACAAAGAACAGGTTATAAAAAGTAAATCTGCAGCCATTTGAGACATGATAGTCAATTCAGAAAATTGGCAGAAAACTATATGGAATATTATAAAGATCTAGACTGGTGGAATGGTAGTGAAACTCCACGAGAACGTCTTGACAGCAAATCTGTGGTCACAGGCAATAAGAGGATTAAGTCGACTTATCCCGAAATTGTTTTTTTTTCTGGAATTATATATACTCATTGCCATTCGAGTGACTCACTCTAATCGCCTAATTTGAAATACCTTAACCGAACCCTCAAAAAAGGCAAAACGATGTGTGTAACTCCTCCCGGGAAATCGCGTCGGGATCGTTCCGCCTTTGGGAACGTATAGGCCGGATATTTCTTCATTGCGTGTGCTATATTTGGTGCCTGCTGGCGGCACCACGCTCGAGATCGGAGGCTCCGAAAAGGGACCGCGGGCTTACATATATAAAAATCGAGGTTTCGCGTGCGGAAGAAGGCTCAGACTACGAGAGAATGAACATTCCCGCAACGTTCGGCAGTAATATGCACTTTCCAAGTACTTCTATAACGAAGGTACGGTTCATTTAAAGCCTCTCTGCAGGCGGATCCGGTAAAAAAATCTTCCTAGAAAAAGTAGGCGACAGCTCGGGTCAATTCAAACACATCACATTTTGAAGGGAGCATGGAAAAGCTTTATTTCTGCGATGATAGTTTCATGTCTGACGTTTTCAATAGTAAGAGGATTTTAATGTACGAACATAGCGTGAAATGATCATACGTACCCGATTTGTAATTATCAGGACGTCCACAAGGTAGAAGAACCGACATTTAGAGAAGACACCGGCGAAACGAGCCCTGTAGCAAATTATGGTAGAAAGAATTGACACCACGGGGTCAGTAACTACATATGAATATATGCCATATAACATTTAAAAATTACAGTCTTAAACGTTTGCAGGTTTTATATGTTAAATACTGGCAAAATCCAAGGAAAATAAATATATAAATCGAGGAAATCAAATACGTAAGCACTAAGGAATATACTAAATGGCATTAATTTCATCAAATACGAATTTAGTATTTATACGACAAGGCGTAAACTAAACATATATTATAGAGAAGATATGCACATTTTTAATTTTTCTGTATAAAAACTTTAACTGCACGTTGCCGAATAACATCCATCGAAGAAAAACTTTTAAAGATGTGTTAATGTTAGGTCAGTAATTAATTTTAAGTGCAGAATATACTAAACTTTGATTTTCGACGACAGTTGACAGTTTGAATTCCGGATTATGAACCATGTCAAACATTTATATGGGCGCGAATGAGCGAGCAGTCATTGTATGAATAATAATTGCAAATAAATGCAGGTTCATGTGTGATACTTTACTGAAATGAGGTACGATCTAATACGTGGCGATATCAAAGATATTCGAGAAAATAATTAAAGATAGGCTTATAGAATATTTGGAACACGTCGGCGTCGGCATGTTTGCCAATGAGCTACATGGGTACAGACATGGGAGATCCACAAACTACAGCCTTATAAGACCTGCTGGATAGAGTGTCGAGAGCTATGGATGCAAAGCAGAATATGGATTATGAAGTTGCTTTGCACAGGTCTGTCGAAAGCTTTTGACAGACCTGTGCAGAATCGACTATTCGATTCTGCTGCAAAAGTTGGAGTAGTGGTAGCCTTGAATCTTATGAGGAGCCATTTAGAAGATAGACAAGTGCGAGTTTTTTCGGGGAACGAGGTGTCCGGCACAGCGGAGGTGAAGCTTGGTGTTCCACAGGGGTCGATACTGGGACCAGTGCTATTTATCATATATATTAACGACCTCGCTGTTAATGTGAATTGTGACGATTCTTTTCTATATGCGGATGATACCTCCTCTTTAATTAATCTGGATGGTACTCATGGCGAGGAGGAGACTAAGAAATTAGCGAACGAGGTTTACGGATGGTTCTGGTCTAATAATGTGAAAATAAACCAAGTCCACTGGTGTTCCTGTGAGCGAAGGTCTCAAGTTTTTGGGAGTGTACTTATCGGTTAATCTTTCATGGAATGAACACCTGGATGCTGTAAAAGTCATATTTGTCATGGTCCTGTGGGGTGGTTGTGGAGTGGCAAAGAGAATTTTTTGCAACAAAAATAGGCTATTAAAGCAATAGTTGGCATTACAAGGTACACAGTTGCAGAGACTATTTCAAGAATTTAAAAATAGGGGTTTACATCCTTGCCTGCCCCACACTAATCTACAAATCAAACAAATCAAATAAATACATAACCCACAGTGATGCCCACAATTACAACACAAGGGGAGGACATAATATAGCTTATCCGTATCATCGCCTAACAAGAACACTGGCTTGATTTTGTGCAGCAAGATGCATGATACTTTGAGACGCCTTGATTCATAGCCATTTAAAAAAAAAACAATAAAAAGGATACTGCTTGAAAATGTAGTATATGAATTATATGATATACAAAAGTTCATGGAGTTGAATTTGAGAAGATATTGCTAGAGTTTTAATATGTTTAGTGCATGTGTTTTTTGTTGTTATTTTTACACATACATATATAGACTTATATATGTTTTGATATAGAGTCCAACCAGTCCGATGCGGCCGCTCGAGCAGCACAGTCGTTTTGAAAGGTACACTCCGTGTAAAAATTCTAGGGTTGTTGAAGTTTGACGTTTGTCATGTAACCAATGTCAATGTATTACGTTTATGTAGACATTAAAGCGAAGGATTTAAAAATGATAATGTATGTACCATACTTCATTATTTACATTATATTTATTGGCAATATAACGTGTCATTTATACTATTACAACTATTGAACAATTCATAAACAAAATTCATTTCATTGATAAAAGATTCCGTAATGTTTCTTTTGAGCGTTTAATTATAAAATAAAAGATGTTAAAACTGTTGTGTAAATTGCAATAAACCAGTTTAATTACTGTTTCGTAACTCCGAAAACAGAATGTATGGGTAGGTTTAGAGAAAATATTATATTGTGGCTTATAACGTTTCGGGAAAAAAAATTTGATATACCGGGGTGTCTGTTTTAGATCGGCCACCGGCCATATCTCGGCAATCGTTTATCGTACAACCTCGCGGAAAAAATCTTGATAGTAAAATGGATGACGGTGCTTTCAACAAAAATATTTTTAAGTTTCCAAAATGACCGCAAGGGGGCGCAATTCTCAAGATGAATTAAAAATTCGATAATTTTTCATTAAATTCTAGATTAAGATAGATTAAAAAAATTACTAGCAAAATTTTTAGACGTTTTTATACAACTTTCATTTGAAACATTTTGATCAAACTCCCATACGAAGAGGAGAATGGAGGGGGGTATGTCTGCGCACAAAAGTAGGTATAACTTTGGTTTGCCCCAACGGATTTTAATGTTTCTGGGCTCATTAGATAGAGAATTTTACAAAGAGTTATATATATCAGATATATAATGTTATGTGAATTGGAATTAAATCTAATTACCAACATTTCATGTACATAAGTAATATCTGATTGGTTACTACAATATTTTAGTAAACTTTAGACTTTTTATTTATATCCCACATAATAACAGTTAGGGTACATTTTATGGGATTTCTGATTTCCACATACAGTCTTATATCATACTTAGTTTGTCATTCTATAGTAGTTTGCCATTCTTGTAGAAGTAGGAGGACTTTGCGTTAATTTAAAATTCACATCATTACTAAAAAAATAACGAGAAATGTTTTACTATGAAACTTTATTTTAATTTTCTTTGAAAATTCATTCAGTCGACGTTGGCTGTAATTAACATGAATATAATTCACTATATCCAATTAAGCCGTTGGGATTTCAAAACAAAACCTCAGAACAATAATCACGATTTAATGGTTTAACTAAACACCCCCACATAATCAGAACGCACATGCTAGCCCTAAATTACAATTTACTTTCGCATGGTAAAATTCCTAAAGGTTAACAAGAAAGCCGACGCATTTTTTTTTTCAAATTAAAACGGAATGTCATTATACGAGTAAAATTGGCACGTGAATTTTTAAATTCACAGGCGTATATACGTCCATATATTGCTGTGACCGGGTGTATATAGTGGGGTGGAGTAGAACGGAAGTGCTTTTACAAATGATACTTGATTTCAGCATTTTCTTACGTTAAATCTGTCCGCTTCTTCTTGGTCTCCACCCTACTCTTGAAATATGATAACCATTCGAATAATTGATACCAGCCATGGGCGGAAACATCGTTACAATTAAGACTGTCATCTGCCTGGCGAGATAATAGAGTGAATACAAACATCTTTAATATTGTCGCCAAAGCCCAGCCGAAATATGTTTCAAAATATTAGGTGTAAATATTACAAATATTTATCGCTCTTACTGTCAAAATAATAAATTGTAATGTTTATTACATGCCATTACTGCTTATGAGTGTTTCAATCTTCACATTACCTATTCTGAATAAAATAGTTGTTTAATTACGGATATTTTTATATTTACGTTAAATAGATCACTTTTAACACTACCACGAATATTAAATGAAGAAAACATCAATTTTATTTCTGATGAGTATAAATTTACCCCATTGAAGAAAAAAATCTCTGTTATCTCTTCTGTTTTATAAATAGATACTGTCTCTGTGGAATATTTTAAAATAATCACTTCTCTTTAAATAATTTCTATAGTTACTAATATTTATTTTGATATTATTGCCATATATTATTTGAAAAATAGTATATAATTTGTATTTTGACCTTACTTTTTCTTGTCCAATCTTTACATAACAGTATGACAATATCTTATAATACTAATTCTAATATTTCCTTTAAAAACATCTCATTTAAGAATTCAAGTTAACTATTAAGGGTCCTATATAATGGACCGGAAATGTAATATTGGTTGCATAGCACATAATTTATTAAGCCAAGGATGTCCGAGTACTTATTACACATAGGGAATATATAATAAATATTTGAAATAATAAATCAATATCTAAGTGAATAAAAATTCATTTATGACAAAACATTTACATATTTGTAACCGCGGGAAAGATTTTTACTAGAATAACAATTCATTGTAATATGGGTTGCCTAATTTTAATTTATTTTATATTCATTTAAAACAGAGTAAAGAATAGTTGAACGAAAAATAAGTGCAGAGCGGGGTAGTTTTTATTCAATTTATAACGTGAACCTAAGCAAACAAATCTCCTCCGAAGGATTTTGAGAAAACTTGTTTTTAATATTTTGACATATTAATTAATTTTCTTTAATCCGATAATCTTTTTCTAAATTTGATTCTTCAGCGGGGTAAATTACTAAATTCTTCATAAGTTGACGTTGAAAGGTTTTCTCCAAATTTAAAATCAACAAAAATATTTTGCATCTAAGATCTGCTATTCTTCCATTGTTGAAAGATCCACTATATAGGACCCTTAAGAAAGCAACTGACAGTACTGCCACTAATCTGTCAAATCCGATGAAAATATTTAGCTCGATTGGTGCAAAAAATGTTATATTTGAAGCAAAAAAAATATTGAACGATGTTAGTTTGAATGTGCAATTTTTGGATTAACAACTATTTGGACATAGAAATGCAGAATAAAAATACGCTTATTTTAAATAAGGAGATTATATATAATAAAAGCAACCATTACAAAATAATACATTATTGGCAACAAATTCTATTTCTTTAATATGTGCCACTAGAAATACATGGTACGCGTGCATCACATATCGTCTGGTTTTGAAGAAGAATGATCAGTACTTTCTTCTGGCAATTTAAAGTTGATTAGTATATGCTGCTAATTTTCAAAATCAATACAGGATGCTTCAGAAGTTTAGAAAAATCCGACGATATAAAAAGCATCGTAAACTATTGATAACTAAAAACTAAATATAACAAACACTGGTTGCCAAAAATTCAAAATTACGATTCCTTTCTATCCTCTGAACATTCTATCACTAACCAGTGCCTTTGTGACTGGAAGTAGATGCGTTGCCAAAGAGGCACCATTATCGGGAGCTTCAAAAAAATATAAGTGGACGTAAAAAAAGGGATTCGAGCTCGAAGAGACTGTTGGATAGCTAGTCAAAATAATATTATCTGTCCAGTCAAATTGTCATAAATGGTTGCTTTAATTAGGGTAGTTTTGATTTTTTAATATGTTGTATGGGTTGGTGGTACACTGTAGAAAATCTAAGTTTTATAATTCTCCCACCACCATCTTGAGAAAACCCCTAAATTTTTGGATTTGTCCTTCTATTTACAAAATATTCCCATAATTATAGGTCTGAGAAAAAGAACGTTTACACTTTTATTAAAATATGTACAATTATCTACAATAATATTTCTCGAGATAGACTTCTTTGAAATTTGAGAATTTTTCTTAAATATGAAAAAATTACATATTTTTAGACGGTTATTGCTCGATAGCGAGTAAATGCTGCAACCTGAGTTAAAGTTTGATATCAAATTTTTAGTAGAGATAAATAGCTAAAGTTTAATACTAAACTGATTCTTCTAGCTTGTTTAGACTATGAGATACAATCTTATGAATATTTTTGTCGTTTTTTAGGAAAAGACGATATAACTAAATGCTAACAAAATCAATGTATTTTTTTATAAAACAAAAAGGTTCATATATTAAGTTAAGTTTGTATATCACATAATAATATATTCAGTAGGTCTGTGAATTATATATCAATAAATATGTAACTATATAAATAAATGACAAATAATTATAAATAAAATATTCACTACACATATTTCATGATAAAAAGTGCCTGCTGAAGCACAACTTTACATTCTGATACCGTTTGAAGGGCCCACATCAAGTCCCTGTTGTTTTGTCTCCCATTTCGCGCAGTGTAGCATTGCACTACTTCCATTCAATGCATTGCACTAGTTTTACTAGTGCAATGCATGCCTAGTAAAGAACAATGATGCAGACCTGCTTTTTTGCATCCACCTGCATTTGTGCAACTTTTTTTGCAAGCGCAAGAAATGAATTGAAGCAAAGACTCGGGTGCTGGATCCTTCCCTGGTTTCTCAGGGAGGAAGCCTAATAGAGTCTCCAGAAGGTATCTTTTTCGTTTTCCAACTATGTTTGAACCGTCTCATAATATGCAGTTGAGCAGCATCGGGAGTTGGTAGCAATCCAGCGTGGTTAAATTTAGTTTTAGCTGCAGTTTAACAATAAGTGGTACAGTAGTTCATCAAGGTTTTAAGTTGCTGGATCTCTCTCATACAAAGCAACAATAACATTTTCCCCTACTTCTGCTACTTGCTTCGTTATTGCTTGAGGACTATGAAATGATCCTGCTATATGAAAAAGTTCTTCATGTTTCAAAAATAAACTAATAAATTTATTGATATATAATCCCAGACCTACTGAATATATGTGATATAGAAACTTAACAACACATGAACATTTTTGTTTTTTAATATAAGCATTGATTTTGTTATCAATAAATTATTACGTGCTTCCCTAAAAAAACTACAAAAATATTCAAAAGCTTGTATCACATAGTCTACGCGAGCTAGAAAAATCAGTTTGGTCTTAGACTTTAGCTATTACCTCTACTATAAATATTACGACAAACTTTAGACTAGGATATACTATTTACTAGCAATCGAGTAAAAACGTAATCTGCAATTTTCAAATTTTTAAGAGAAATTATCAACATTCATAGAAATCTATCTCGGGAAGTATTAGAGCTAAAAATTTCGGTTTTATCTCAATTGTAGATAGTTTTTTCTAGTTAATAAATCTGTAAACGTTTTTTTTTTCTCAGAACTATATTATTATTATTATTATTATTATTATTATAAATACATACTTTAGGAGATAATTTGTAAAAACAGGGAAAAACCCAAAAATTTAGCGTTTTTTTTTTAAGATGGAGGCGCTCGAGGTGGTGTGGGAAATTAGACATTTAGGATTTTTCAACAATATACACCCATGCAACATAACGAAAAATCGAAACTGCCCTAATTAATGTAATCATTCAAGTTTTTTTTGTTACAATTTGACTGAACTATAGTCCGTCTCAACCCAAGCAGTACAGGTTTAATAGGGATATTGCATCTCTTATTATCTTTAGTACTCTCTTAATAACGCCATCTTTATATCCGGTTGCCTTGTTGCAAGTTCTCTTATGCAAAGTATATGGGTATATGAGTAATCGTTGCTGTCAATTGTCAGTTTTTGCCGTAGTGTGCAAACTTTTATATTGTCTTTAATTTATCTACATATAATTTCAGTTAAATCGTTCTTTTTAGCAAGCATATTATCTTTTTCAAGCATTTAAAAGTAAGTATGCATACCTATATCTACAATTCTGATAAACGTGATAACCTATATACATATACTTTTTACAGATTGCTACATGATATGGGTTTTGAATTTTAAATAGATAATTAAATCATTGAAAGAGATGACGTCATTAGGTGGAGACATAAATACTTACGAGACATCAGAAAATTCAGAGACGAAGGTATAGTTTATCATTTAATTTGCTATACTTTTATGTTCATTACGCAATTTATTATTTGCTTGTGTTTGATTGTGATTGTTTTATTTTTAGGTAGAACTATAATATATACTGATGTATCATGTGTGAATGCAGGACACTCGGTAAATAAAGAGTTGACTGATGCTACTGTTCAAAGCAGTCGACAAGCTTTTACACAAGGACTCAGCACTGGTTTAAATTCACCAAGTGGTCTTGGGCCTCGATTTCCATTAATTCATGCTGGAGGCGAGCAAAGTTTTGTTGTTGGTGCTGAATGTACATTTCTTTGTAAAAATAACTGCTGATGTTCATAGCGAAATGGATGCAGATACATATGGAGATTGGTTCAAGAATAAATTGCTTCCAAATATACCAGAGAACTCGGTTGTTTGTCTCGATAATGCCTCATATCACATGAGAAAATTAGAAAAGTTTCCAGCGGTAGCACGGAGAAGACCAAATTATTGAATGGCTTACTGAGAAGAATATACCACTTAATAATGACATGTTAAAAAGAGATTTACTGGCTTGTGCGTCAGAGGTTAGGTCTCAGTATGACAGAAACAAAATTGACGAATTTGCAAAGAATAAAGGGCATTATGTTCTTCGACTTCCACCTTATCGTTGTGAATTAAACCCAATTGAAATGGTGTGGGCACAAGTTAAGCACTACGTTGAAATGCACAATACGACATTCAAACAAAGAGATATTGAACAATTAATTGTGGAGGGTTATCAGAATGTAACAGTGAACAACTGGCAGAATTACATTGGCCACCTTGCCAACTTGCAAGACGATGTTGAAGAGTTTATAATTAACGTCACACATTCATCATCAGATCAAGATTCTCTAAGTGATTGAAGAAAAATAAAACAATATGTGTACCTACTCCTTTGTATGGCCATGGTTACTTTTTTCATAAATGTTATCATGTATTATTAACTTGTTCTTATAAATGGGACAGTATGTTTTTACAAAATGGATTTGTGAGGAATTTGTGTCTTTAAATGTGTATAACGGCATGTAGATTGACATATTAATATTCAATAAGACTATATAAGTCATGTAACATATTAAAAAATAAAAGTACATGTGTATATGTGGTTATTGTTATTCTTTTCATAAATATGTATTATTTAAGTTGTTTTTATAAATAGAAGTCTTTTTATGAAAAATAAATTTGTGAATAACTTTGTCTTGGTCTGAATTTATAGTGGAAAGTTGATTAAGATGTCAATATTCAGTAACAAAGAAAATTGTATACCTTAAGTGTTTCTTTGAAATATTAATTTATTTACTCTGGCTTACTATATTCAGTTAGATTTTAAATAATTTTCTACAGAACAATCCCAAAGGATTATATTATTACAAATATTTTAACTAATCCATCTTCCCATATATTCTCCCCTTTTAGTGTTTCAAATTACTATTAATTTTTTGTATACATCAATTGAATGACAAACAGTCGTATAGGTTATGTTTTGATTACAAAAAATATCAGATATTGAACCGGAACTGTAACGACATTAAACAATGAGACGATTTGGCAACTATGAAATCAAATGCCATAAGACCTGTACTGCATAATAAGGTTGAAACGGACGGTTGTATAAATGTTTAGTACGAGTATATGTTTAATAATTTAATATCTACAAATACATATTCATCTTAGACATACCATAACAATATTTCAGGAAGTATAACAATTAGTCATTATTTGGAAACGTCATATAATTACTATTAAAAAATGAAATTATAATTAGTAATAAATCTCATTTCCTAAACACTTCATATACATCATGAATATTAAAAGGGATTAGCGATGTGTAACGAAAGGGTGACGACAATAGAGAACGATACTAAATCCGTGCAGCACCTAAAAACTTCAATATCAACGGATCTCTAACCTCCACTGACGCCAAACGGAAAATCCTCCAGGTATAACCTGAAAGTAGGCGATTACCGACGTGAATAATAAACAAGGAATTTGAATAAACGGCGCAATATTGTATCGAGAATTTTAAGTGTGGTTGGAGGTGAGATTACCACTTACATTGGGATACATCCGACTGCTTTCGCAGTTTCATTCACTCTCTCTATCTCTCTCGGTTCCGGTTCGTTTCAGTTTTTGCTGTTTACTTGACGGAGGTCTGGCACATTGGAGGAAACGGCGTTCAGCGTTCTCCCCCCTATTTTCAGTACGTGTTATTTTTCAGGCTCACGAGACCGAAGGATGACTACTTGATAGTTACACGGGTCACAGATGACACAGGTTACCCGCGTTATATATACGCGATGGATCGTTTTAAACTTTAACGTGACAAGACGTCGGAGTACGTGTTGACGTGTTGCCGGCAACGTTTTGATTTTCGATGGCTTCGGTGATGGGATTAAGTAGCAGCTAATATTTTATAAAGTTATTCACGTTCGTATCTTGAATGTAGGTATTTGAAAGAGATTCTTCTTAGTACGATATCTCTTTGAAAGACGGCATTGATATATTCATATTTTATTTTGGCCTAGAAATATACGATAGATTAACAAATATATCATTATTGCTAATGTTGGGGATACACTTCTAATTGCAAGAGCCTCTAACCTCTTTTTATCCGATCATAGTGCTATAAAAGCAACATAAAAGGAAAGATTTTTATATTTTCTACCTAGCGATAAAGGTAAAGGCTTTGGAGAAAAGGTAATATTTCATTTTTGGAGTATAGGATCGATTAATGGTCACACATTTATTCTAATGTTTTTCCAATAAGGTTATGCCTTCAAAGAAAATTTTTTGGGAATGTTTTTGAAAAATCTTTCCAATGAACCTAATGAACTAAGTATTTAAAACTGATCTGTTGTTATAGGTACTTCCTCTGAGAGAATCCCATTTACGTATATTGTCGTTTTATTTTTGATCTTAAGTTCTATTATTCAACAACGTCTTCTGCGATTTTGTTTCCTTTATGGATCTTTCAGAATTCTTTCAGCTACATTCGGTTGAATGTATCTGATAGGTCGACGAAGAACAAGAATGCCGGTTTGTTGTAGTCTATTGACCTTTAATGGCGTTTGTTGTTGATCTATTTTTTGTAAACCAATTTGAAGTTGTTTCAAAAAAACATTTTTAATTGAATACTAAATATTTTTGGAATATGTGATGTGTGACAGTACAGACAATTTCGTTGCCAAAAAAAAAATATTAAGAACATGTTTTTATAAAAGTCATGTATAATTTTATATTGCACTTGAAGTTGGGTTAATCAAACTGGGACAATTGTGAACTGACTGGATTTAGTTATTAAGATACAATAAAATTAGTTAAAGCTGTCTTACAGGATTGGGAAGCAATAATTAAATAATCCAATTGCTTTTTAATTATCGAATGGAAATATTGACTGGAAGATTATTAAAAACAAGAAAGTAGAGTTCATTCATGGCAAAATTAGATATGTATAATATATTACACACAGCGGAAGCAACAACAATAAATTTTCTTCGCGAACTACAGATGAAGCGGGAAAATTTAAACGTATACAAAAATAAATGTAATAAATTGAGCGCATCCTTTTCCGCCGCACTGGAGAATTCAATTTCAATGATCTTCACGCCGGTTTTCGGTATTCTCTTTTCCCTCTTCTACGGGAGCAATTTTCAATAAAGCCGCAGGGAAATGATTGATGTTAAGAATATCTGACCATATTGAATATCGATTTCGTGGAATGGTATCGTTGGAATGCTATCAGATGGCCGCCAAATGTCACCCATTGTTAATACGTCAACCTCGAGATGTCGTCCTATCTTTAGCGAAATTCAGTTCAGTTTATATAGGCCCATTGTTCGTCCATCAACCGTAAATATATAAATAAATCTAAATCGTCTATATTCAAGGCATATATAAGAAAAAAAGAAACAAGAATCGAGTACTTTTAATTAAGCATTAGTGGAAAATTTAAATATTAAGTATACAAGGAAGTTGTTTTTTTTTTTAGTAAATTGAAAGAACATTTTATTTCGTCAGCGATTTTAATAGTATTATGTAGTTAAATCAATCTTTGTAAGAGTTATTAGATCATGCTCCTAAAATTCTCTATACCAGCCGAAAAAATGTCAGCTAGTATTTTTCTTTTTTCGACATTTGCTTTTGAAGTTAAGGACAATTCTAGAATTGTATCAAGAAAATCGAGAAGGTTCATGAAATAAGTTTACCAACTTATATTGAGTACCTTATATATATTTTAAAAAGTGTTGAGCTTATTTTTGAATGAGTGATAAAACTTCATAGTATATTACTTTTATTGGAATATTCTTTAAATATTTAATGTATGATTTTTTTCTACTTTTTCTCATTTTAAACTTCATTGAATTATCTAATGCGATAATTTGGGACAATATGTCTGCTCTATTGAACGCAAGCAATGTAACATATAACTTGCAACTCCGTTTGAATGTAAAGAAATTATCTCTACTAAGTAAACCACAGGAATTAAATATTTCAGGACCAATATTGCCGCATGATCAACTATCTAACTTTATTTTTCGGTCTAACTGATCATTAGAGTCAACGTAATTACTAGATATATCTTGTAGTGGCATATGAGTCACTGTGATTTAAATTTTTCACATTTAACGTTTAGTTTAAATAGTAGTTGTGGCCTTAATTTGAGGTTACGTATCGAATTGGCCTGCTATATTGCCATTTCTTTTCTTGTGTTAAATTTAATTGATATTTTGGATGCGTATTTTGCATTGTAGCATCCCAACTTGTATTGTGTAAATTTATTGCTTTGATTTTAGTGTATTTAATTAACAATTTCAATTTAATTATGTGTAATTTGTACGATATTTAACTCGTTGAATTTTACTCACGTTTTCTTTTTGTAAGACAATAGTTAACTGGCGCTGTTAGTATTAGATACCATTTAGAGTCTATTATCTAGTGTCGGCCAGCTTGTCGTTGGCCTCTAATATATAGAGTGTTTCGTCTTTGCTAATGTGTTGCTGAATTCGACGAAACTGCTCGACATTGGGAATACCCCTGGCAAATGTTGCCTTTGTAATCATTTTCTAGTTTTAAGTTTTTTCTCATGTATTTAATTGAACTCGAGGTTTTGCCTCATATGAGTTAATTCTTTTGATTACTTCAAATCATTATAACAGTTTGTCAATTGTAACTTGAATTTATGGTTCACATTTGGTGGCCGTCTTAATCGATTTATACATACCTTCAGAATTTTAAACATTTGCAACTGGTTTGCACTTATGTGTTTCATTATTTTTAATGTTTTTTTTATTACTCTTATTTGTACTTAATTTGTAAAGAGTCATTACTGTAGTTGACTTTGAATGATAGTTTGGAAAAGCTTAATCCTTTCTTTTGTCAATTGGGCAATTTAACCAATTAATAAAGCTGTTGTTAAGTTTGTATGAGTGTGTTTGGTTTTATTATTCATTCTACCTGGGGCTCAAGAATAAACTTGTTTATAAGTTCAGTTGGTGAACAGTATAGATAGATATCGGAACTGGCGTCCTTATAAGACCTTCGACTAGTTCACAGTTGAATCCATGTCCATTTTTCTCGGCTAAGCAAGCGGCAATACTGTTCATCATATTTTACAACGACCTTGGGGAAGTTTGAAGGTAAGACCATAATTGTGCTATAAGTTGGTGATTGTTTAATAGGCAAGCGTCTTTCAGTATATTTAAGTAGACTGTTAATTTGATTTTAATGATAGAAAGTTAGTTATCGTGGTGGCGTCATGCTTTCTGTCCTCTTGCATATTTCATATTTTTAACGCAAGAGGGTAGAAAGTGGCAAAGTTCAGTTGGCGAAGACAAGCATTTTGAAGAATTTTCAAATATTTTTATGTTAATTAATTCCATAAAATATCCCATACTGTGTAAAATTACATTTATTTTTATTATTTATACCGCAACAAAAGTTAGCATGGGGTCTATTGTTTAGCACACAAATTCCTATGTTCTGCGTTAAAAAAAGCCACTATACAGGCATATAATAATAAATATAACGTACTAACAATTATACAACTTTAATTGTTTGTTGAAATGGGTGTTGATCTAGTTAAAATTTAATTATATTAAAATATAGACGTACACTATGCTTATCAAACAATGCTGAAAAAGCCAGAATATTCATTATGCCTAAATTTAATTTAAAATACAACATCAGCGGTCTATTATTGCAGAATATAACGATGATTATGTATTTCGGAAAAGCGTGCGCCAGCCAATTCAATTACGTCGAATTTCGGGCGGTGTTGTTGTAATTCCGCAGAAGGTCGTGAAACAGACGCAACTTTCCTTCTCTCCCCGGTGTATTAAAGTTTAAATTTTGCGTCCGGAAATTCGAGACGAAGGGTTAAATGTCCTAATCGCTCGAGCGAAAAATCAAAAAGGAAAATATTTGAATTCGTATTACTGTTTGAAAATTAAATTGTCAGTTCATTCACGCGCAGTAATTGTGTCAGGGGACCAGAGGAGGATCGCATTATTTTGGGTCCTTCGGACTTGCTTCGTCGTGTTGTTATTTGCTGGGTAATGATTACTTTAATTATTAGCAAATTGTTTATTAATCCTTGCAAACTATTATTAAGTAGTGTAGAAAAAGGAGTTTGTGGTTATATATTACATCAGAATATATATGTTAGAAATAATTAAGATTTACAATTTTATAGAAATACTAGCTGCTCCGGCAAACGTTGTTCCAACCTTTCCGGTAAGTGATGCAATGGGTTTGATTTGGTTAATGTCCCTATATAAGAAAGGCAAGGGTACGGAAGATTGTTTTGTGATTTACTCTTATACATTGTGAATATGAGACATTTTGGTCAATAAATATAGAATTTAGTAAGGTTGGCGTACTATAGGCTGCGTCAAACAATATTCACGTTCAAAACATGCTCACATTTTTTTGAAAAAAAATATTAATTTAATTTCTTGAAAAGAACATAATTATGTTAACGAAACTTGATTCGAAGTCGTAGGCATGTTTTAAATGTCTAATTGGGCTGTAATAGGAAAATACGAAGTAAGTCTATTAACTGAATATAATAGCAGATATTTCATCTTTGGATAATATGAAAAATCTTAACTTTATTTTTCTAATCTGGTGTCATAAAACGCTATAAACGCATCGAAAACGATGCGTTTATAGCTTATAAAAGCACACTGTGCTGTTACAATTATTTTGTTGTATTTTATCTCTGAATTGAGAGTTTTAGTTTATCGTTTGATTAAATAAATTATCTTGGCTTTTTGGATTAAATTAATGTTATCAACTCTTTCCGCCACCTAGTGAGAAATTTCATAAGACTCCTACTGTCGAGCGGTTTGGCATTACTCATGTGCGTAATGTATACCTTCCCTGGCGGGTAGATGGCGCACTTGTTTTATTTAGTGGTTTCGGCAGTTTATTAATAAATAATAAGTCTTATAATTATTTCTAATTTAGTTTTAGAGTTTCTTTTGGGGCTTAGAGTTATGTAACAAATTAATTATAATTATTTTCCATTTTTCTATTGTCGTTTGAATCTGCGTTTATGTCGTATATTTAAAATATCAGGTTAGGTCGCTCGGTCTTTAGGGCAAATGTTCGTGTTACGCTTGAGGTCGGTTTTTGACATGTTAGAATCTCTCTCTTTGAACTTTAACGGTCATCGAAGAAGCATTAAACATCACAGAGCAGATGCAGTTCCTTAGACACTACTTGAGAAATGAAGAATTTTTGAGTTATATCGTGTGCAATCGCTAGTACAGGCGGATTTTAATATTGTTTCTCAAGCATTAATGTGAGTTGGCGTTATTATAATAAACTTGTTGAGGATATTGTTTGTCGTGGCTTGGGAATTGTTTAAGCTGCTGTAAGTATATTTTCCACGTGTCTAATCGATCTTAATTTGTGTTGTTTCTATATTCAAATATAGTTGCTAGTGTTAGTGTATGGCATAGACCTCATTTGAGCACTTTTGTTGGGTTAAGATTTAAGAACCACGTGCTATGGTAATCTTACGGTTCCAAGGAAATTTATTGCTGGATCTTGCGGTGAAGACATAATTAAGGTGCAGATTAATGGAATTCTATAGCCTTCCTACGCTAATTTCTTGAGATGTCGTTAGCCGAAGATAGGAGAGCAGTTTTCTTGTAACGTGTGGATCCGTAGAAGGTATAGTGTATGGTAGCTGTGGATGTGATTTTCTTTAAGGTACTGTGACTGTGTAAATTTTCCTGATATTATCCAGAGCGTAGAAATTATTGGCCAAACAGTTTTGGTAGAATTGATGTCAATTTCGAGTACTTCGTACAGTAAATTTCAATTTTCCGGCCTAGCTAATCAAATAAGTCATCGTAATTTCTTAAATTAACTTCTTGTGGCATGTGAGCCTTTATAAATTGAATTTATTAAATTAACGTAGTTTTATTAATAACAGTGACCCCAGTTTGGAGGTTACTTTGTCATTTTTGGAGACGTTACGTAGCCTTTTAATTTTTGGACTTAGAACTTGAACAAATTTTGGATGTGTATTGGCATTGTAGTCTCACATCTGTCTTGTGTAAATTCTTAGCTTGTTATTTAGTGTAATTAGTCAACCATTGTAATTTATTTTTGTACAATCTCGTAAGAAATTATTGAATTTAATTTAATCACATTTCCTTATGTAAAGCATAGTTAACTAGCGCTAATTTTTTTATAGTATTAGATACCATATAACTTAGAGTCTGCACTCTAATGTCGAATAGATTGTCGGTTGCGTCTGGTATACAGAGTGTTTTATTTTGGTGTTGTCGTGTTGCAAATCACGATCAAACTGTTCGACTTTGGAGGGACTTTCGGCAAGTTACCTTATAACTGTATGCTTGTAAGAATATTGTTGGTTAATTATTTTAACTTTAAGGTTGTTTCATGTGTTCTCCATTTTGAATTTCTTAAGTTGTAATTGTACATCGTTGATAATTTTAAGTTGTGGATCACCATGGGTGACCATTTAAGTTTTAATTAATCCTTCAGAAATTTAATACTGGCAACTGAGTTGCGCTTTGTGATTTACATTTCATTGTTTTTTTTGTCTTTGAATATCTTGTGGAAATCAGAGATTAGATAGTATAGCCGGTTTGTGTACAATAATTGAAACGAACTGTTGAGACCTGAATTATAGTTTTCAATAAACCGTATGTTAAGTTTGAATGAGTGTGTGTTGGTCTTATTTTTTTTTCTTATCACCTGGGGAATCTTATATTGGATCTTGTCCGGGGTCTGAATATCTGTTGGGCTCAGCATATTTTTTTTTACGGATAGGCGCCCTGACAACTTAACCTTCGACTTAGTACTGTGTTCGAACTCGCCCTTCTCTGACTGTAGCTGGAGGCAGTGCTGACTCCCATATTTATCATCGACCCTTGGGAAGTAAGAGGTAAGATTTGAGTGTTATAAGTCGGAAATTATTTAATAGACAAGCGTCTTCCTAAATTTAAATAGAAGGTTATTTACCGTGGTGGTGTCTGACTTACTACCTTCTTGGAATTTGGGTACCGAATATGTTTAGGGCCTTGGCCATTTATAATTTAATTACAAGAGGGTAGCAGTGCGTTTATAGATTATCTAGTTCAATTTAGTTTTTCGAGGGTGGCTACATATAATTTGTAAGCATAATGTCAAAAAGTCAAAATGGTAGCTATATTTTCAATGTACAATATGCAAAATATCTCTGAAAATGAAACGAAGTAAAATATTTTATAACTATAATAATCTGTGCGGACGATGTTCATCGAACATTTTTCAAGTTTTAGAAATACGGCAATATCAGCAAAATAAATAAATAAAATGAAGTTGCAACGATCCATTTTTCAACAAATATTAGATTTAATTATGTTTTTGAATTGCACAGTTACTGTATACGTTAATAGATATATGAGATGTAACTTGGGCATTTATAGTAACACCAGGCAAACCACTCGTACTTGCTGATACAATATTTTGATGAAAACTATTATTGCTGTCTACTGTGGTGGTTTCGTTTGAACATCCTGGAATGTTTGTATTCTTTTGAGAGCCAAGCATATGAGATATTTTAATCTTTTTGTTTAAGGAGGATTCAATATAACCCTCGGCTACAGCTGAGTACTTCCAACCCCCATGATTTTTTAAGGTCAACAAACCACCACCATGATTTGCCAAATGTGTTGCACTAGATCTTCTAAACAGTGCCCTGTAAACAATACCTGATTTGGCAATTTCAAAAAACTTGCAATCTCTTTAGTAATTTTGCCGATAATATTAATACCCATTGGACTAATACACTGACCATTGCGATAGGTCAAGAAAAATCGCTTATGACTAGTATTAATAGGCCGTAAGTTATAATATTTCTTAATTAAATCGATCCATATTGTATCTGTAATTACGAAGGATCTTCGAATATTATTTTTTTTTTAGATATAGAAATAGTGATGGTGTCAGACTTGTAGTCAATGTCATCTACAGACATATTGGTCAGTTCTTCTCATCTACAAGCTCCGTTGTAACCTATTATCAAGACTACCTACAAATTGATACTATTATATGCAAAGCTGCGATAGTTGTGAAAATTGTATTTACTTTCATCGCCAAATATATTTTACTATCTGCCTCTTGTATAAATTTAATAATGTCTATTTCTTCTAAAATTTTAGATTTTTCAGGTAGGTAACCTTGAAATAAACGATTGAGGAAAGCTTGTAATTTCTTGTACTGTGATATATCTACATTTTTATATATCGTTAAACAAGACCTCAGCATAGAATAAGTAGTACATAGCGTATATGGTTTATATTTTGTATGTAGTAATTGAAAATAAGCAATTAATCCGTTTTCTGATATAACATGAACTTCTTTTTGTTTACACCATTCTATAAAACTTCACGTACTGCTTCTCATAATTGCTGCGGGATTTAGTGGGAAATAAATTATTAACAACATTTTCCGCAATTTCTCTGATTTCAGATGGTGTACATGAAATATTAGTACTCATTTTAGATAAACTTTAAGTATGAAATACTGAATATAAAAATCGCGTATAATTCAAATTTTAAATTTATGTCATGTGTGTAACATATTGCCAACCACCACAAAAATTACTATATTTTGAAATTCATATTATTTTAATTTAAAAAATGATAAAAAGTGGGAGATTAGAAAAAATAACATAAAGAACTCGTGTGATAAGACACTTACTGCATTCGCCCATTAGGACACTCCTCGCTGCACTCGTCGCGTCCTAAACTTGGGCTTGTGCAATAAGACGTGTCTTATGACACTTGTTCCTTAATATACTATTTTTGTATATTGTGAAAACTACAAAACTTACTTCAATTAGGTAAAATATATTTACGTTTAACAAGTAAAATAAGTACTTGCAATTCTGAATGTTATGCTCCAGAATCTCCAGCATTATTTAAGAACATAATAAAAAATTACTAATATTAAGTATAGAAGTGCAGCCGATTGGTCTCTTCTGGATCACATCTCTTATACACACCATGGCAGCCTACGGTCTACTCTTTCTACCCTTTGTAACATATCACACAAAATGTCACTTATAAATGTTTATTTTCAATGGTTTTCACCCGTTTTTGTTAGAAAGTTTATTACGTTAATGGCATTTTTCAAAATTCTTCTTACAACGACTCATGATTAAAAACCCAAATAGTATATTATGCAATGAGCATTTAATGATAGCTATTAAGACACGAGTAAGAAAATTACAATACGAGGCGAAGCCGAGTATTGTAATGAATACGAGTGTCTTAATAGCCATTAAATGTGAGTTGCATACACTATTTTTTCTACGACCCCATAAGAAAACATTATTTTTTGAACATTCCATTTCATAAATTGAGGTTAAAATTTTCCATGCACCATTGCGAATTTAGCTATTAATAAAATTGTTCGTGGTTACTAAGGCTTGTTCCATAATTTCTGGTGGACTCAAATTTTACATTTCACTGTCATTATCCCGCATTTTTACCGTTTATATTTTCAAAAAAGCACAAATTTTAAGTACTTACTTGTAAATTGCAGAGAACTGTCACATTTATTTACTTTGTATATCTGTCAGACATGCAGTCGCCATATTGAATATTGTTTGAATATTGGAATGTCGCATTCCTATTGGATATAAACTTGTATCGTAATGAAAAATCTGTATTCCTATTGGATATAAACTTGTATTATAATGAAAATCTGTGTCGTAATGGACATCGTTAAAGTACAGGTTCGGCATATCTAATAATACAATTAAAGTATAGGAGTAGAAAAAATCATTTAACATACTACGAATTAAGCGTGAACAAAATTTTCAAACACCTAGTGAAAATGATGACGCATGGATTAGAAACGTCATGAGTATAATTGTTAATTTAGTTCTTTTACTTCTTATAGCCGGACGGTCCCCTACCTTTGCGCGGTTTACGTTCCCCTTTATAAGTTTGGAAGATGCTTTCGATTGGCATAAACATTATTAAAGATATTTATAAATAAGCTGGGTAATTAGAATCGGCCCGGGATTATGCCGTTTTTTGAGAAATGAAGTTATAACCAAATCACCAACCGATTCAATTTTTACATCTCTTGGAATACTTTTTGTCCAAATTCCTGCGGCATTTTCAGGATTTTCCATGTTTTAATTCTTAAGTGTAGCAACTAATTCCTTTCCTCCAGTGTTTGAGAAATTCTCGTCGTTTGTAAACTTTTTTTTTTGTTTTTCACTCTTCGTTTGGATGGAACCATATAATATAAGAATTCAATGCATTAATGTCTATCATGTTATAAAATACTGTGACAGGCCATTGCATTTTCACAATATAGGTTCGAAACAGCTTGTCTGTGTCCACTCTTGACTTTTGCTTTATTGTAATCAATAATTTGTAGTAAGTTTTTCTCCTTTACCTTCAGAAATTTCACCACTGTCAGTCACGAGTCAATGGCAACAATATTTTTTTCGTATAGTAAGATCCTAATAGGTTTGTCTTCATAACCAAATGTTGTTAAATGTACATCCTCTTGAGAGTAGGCATTAGTTCTTGAGATTTTCCGAATTGTACCAAGCAACATTAAATTTTCCCTTTCAATTTCTCTTTTCAAGGCTTGTACGAAAACTGTCAGTAGATATTTGCTCCCAACCTTTCAAAACTTTTTGCAATCTCTAAGACAACTCGCTTACCTTAGTTGCGTTCATGCTGGTCTTCCGTTTCTCCAATATATATTTGATAATTGTAAGCATATGAAGGTTTCCTGTTGTAAGCTACCAAGCTCTGTCTACCATACTTACTTGGTTTAGAAGATAGAAGCTGTTCGTTGAAGGTTGAACTTTCGTAGAACATATATGAATAGTCTAGTGTGGATTGGGTTGGGTTAGAACTTTCGTAGAGTATGTCTAAATCTTCTAATATGGGCAGTCATAATTTAGAAAAAGCTGTAATCGGTGATACTTTATTGAATCTCGATGTCTTCTTTTGGCTTCAGCATTATCAAAACGCGGACATTGGAAAACTGTGGTGAATTTGTTTCTGTTCCTATTTTCATATTCCTCCTATTACAATAATTCGGTAGAAAACTTTTGGCAGATTACAGGTAGACTTATGTTCTGTATGTAAAACGCCAGGTATCAAACTTAGAGTTCCATAGCTAATTGATAAAGCAAAAAGAGCAGCAGCAGGTGAACTAATGACCCATAAAAGAAGGCATATTTTTTTTTACTGGGCTCTACAATCCGAATCTGAAGTTAATACTCCCCACATTCGAGAATTGGATTTTAATTTTATGCAAAACTTGGATATTCTAACAACTCCAATTGGGGAAAGAGTTCTACTCCATGCGTTTTCAGACCACAACATTTAGGCAAATACGTCTCACATGTACATCTACCATGAAGGTATAGTAAAAAGGCTCCAGGTGAAGTGTGGTCACTTCTTTTAAGTTATATAAATGAAGCTGCTGATTCTGATGAAATTACAGAGATTCTTCTCTATAGCGACAATTGCAAGAGACAACAAATTTTTTAACTTTAATATTTCTTTTCGAGAAGTTTACTTTTTCTTTCTTGTGATCGAAACTTTTCCATAATTGAAAGTAAATTAAAGAAAGGCAGAACTTTTTACACCAAAGTACTGTAAAATTCAAATTCTTCCAATAATCGCAAGTTTACGGTTAAAAAAGTTTCCCTTTCCGATATTTTGAACTTCAAGTCTTGGTGATCTAGACTACATACGAGATTCCAATCGCCCAGGAAGTGTTGAAACTTCTGAATGTATTAAAGATTTCATAAAGCATGATTTAAAAGAAAATGGACCAATCCCTTTTGAAACCCCTGTACGTCATGCTTATCCGATCGGAGGCATAAAAATTATTCAGAATTTAATAACTATTAATTCAAAAACTTTTATGACAACATTATTTCTTTGCTACAAGGGATGAAAATTAATTAAATAAAAATAGAAAACGTTTTTCCAACTCTTCTTAATTTCTATTTAACGGTATCACAATAAATTTGTAATATTTCGTAAAATTTCTAATTATTTTATATGTAAAGACGGCTTAAGTAAAACTAAACAGAAAGTTATAGCAACAATAACAAATCACACTAAGAACTTTTGTGATGATTAGTTTAGTATTATAATGATATCTACCGCTGACTTTAACTTTGATTTGCTAAATCACAAAACAGATTTTTTCATGTATACTTTTTTTACATTTTCGATAATACAACGAAACCTCTACTGAAAATCCAATGTAGACTTTGCAAATAAAGAGTTCGATAATCTTATAATTTCGTTAGATTTTTTTTGTTTGATTTCACAGAGTCAACCCTTCAAATCATTAGATTTCTGTCGCAAGTAATTTTCTATTCAGACAGTTGTTTGAAACTGGTTATAATTATTTATAATAATTGTTTTTGAAATTTCATTTTTTATGCGTTTTGCTAAATAATCTACTCGACTGACTTGCAGCCCGGTTTAAATGAGACACCCTTATTTATTAAAATTTCAATACCTGCTACGGCGATCATTCATGTAAAAGAGGTAGTCGTCCATATCGCACGCCTGACTACTTAGTAAACACGTATCGGGCCATCCATCAGGCTTTGTTCGTATGTACGTAACTGTAGAAATACTCCACTCTTATCACACTGGCGATTTGGTGAAGAGTATAACCTCAAATATTATACTTTAAACAAACAATAAGATTCATGGTTTTCGTTTTGTTTTTTAATGTTCTACTGAAAAAAGCATGTTTGTGACAAGAAATACCTACTTAGATCTTTTTAATTTTATAGTCGTCGTGAATTTTCTTTTCTTTTGCCTTCTTCAAACTTCAAGCTACAGTATACAATATTTAGGACAAATTACTTCAAAAATTTCCAAATCCCATAACGACCCTCAATAACTTACTGTCTGCATAGTTTACCAAATGAAGAAGTCACATTTAAATAATATTGAAATATCTCAAAATTTAATGATAGCTCCACATGCATGACAAAATCAATGTATCTCAATTTAGAAACTTAAAATATATTGCGTATTATTGAAACACGGAGTATTTTGTGCGAGAGATAATTCGCGTACGTATTTCAAGTATAAAGACGAATAAAACAAGCCGAATAAAATTGCAAAAAAGAATTCCAAAAATTTCCCCTTGCATTTACTGCATCAAAGCCGTCGAAATCACAGCAGTATCTTGTTTTGGCTTTGGGTAAACACTAGCGCCATACAGGCGTACTAATGAAATTTCAACGTAGCGTAGCGTACCACTTTAATTACGCAGGAGTATACAGCATCGACTATAGCGAACGTGTCTATAGCTTGGAGGATGAGAACAAAATTCAAAATGCACAAATGCTGTTTACTCTCTGTGCTGTGTGATTCAGTGAATATGTGTGACAGTCTACACGAGAGCGTTCATAAAATCGAAGACAGCGCAGATCGCTAAATGAGCACTTCATTTTATGAAATGAAATTGCCACCTATATGAATACATTTGAAATTCCATTATAGCGTACATCCAACATGTTTAATGCAATAAATATATGTCAATGCATTTAATGCATACATAAATGTACATACATTAATGTTCAGAGAAGGTGGCTATTGATGTAATAGATGTCATTAAGATTATTTGAATTTCAAATCGACAAATCACAATCTACACTTTTTTTCTAGTCATAATATATATAACGACATTGAAACTGTTATTTATAGACTATAGCCACCTCTTTCTGTCGGCTGTGATGGAATTTCCAGTGAACTAATAATAAAGAATTCGTCATTATATCACAGATCCATTATCACATATATTCAACTTATTCTTTTTGGAGAGTGTTTTTCCTCAAATGTTAAAGATAGTTGATGTTAAATCAATGTACAATAGAACCAACACAAACGATGTCATAAGTTATAGACTTATTAGCTCGTTATATAAAAAAAAATGAGGTGTGGCCACCACGTGACTTTCTTATACGTATGTGCGTTTTAAATTATAGAGTTTTAAAATTTTTGTATAATATATCTCTATAGAATGGATACTTTGCGAGATACACGAAGGAAAGTGCTACTCGCTAAGAGTAAAAGTGTTACTTCCGGTCCGAATTTTGAAATTTCATTTATACAAAAAATATATCAAAACCAACTCTAAATACTTTTGTACTCTTGACAAATATTTATAGAATGCATAATTTACGACATATTGGCAAAAAATCGCTATTCGATAAGAGTAAAAGTGATACTTCCGGTCCGAATTTTGAAATTTTTTTATACAAAATATATTGAAAATTAAGTTCTAAATACTTTCATATTCGTAGCGTATCTGTCTAAAAAGCATGACTTGCAAAATATTTGCAAAAAACTGATTTTCGATAAGAGTAAAAGACCTACTTCCGGTAGGAATTTCGAAAAACTTTTTTAATAAAATTGTTCACAATTTCAATTTTAAGTACATATGAATTCTTTATAAATTTGTCTAGACTTACTAGTTGACAAAATATTGGCAAAATCCGATTTTTTCACTGAAGTAAACTACTACTTCCGGTCTGCCGAACTTACTAAAAATCGAATCAGTTCTCAAGAGGGAGCTTATACTACTAAATGCAAAATTTGGAATAGGTAGCTATAGCGGTTTGACCGCTATCGTGGTCACACACAGACACGACAGACAGACAGACAGACAGACATTTTTTAAAAACAACTTTTTCGGTATCAGGGGACTTCAAAACGTGGACATCTGCAAAAATCTTGATGTCGAAAATTTTCATCATCACAATACTTCCTTATACAACGTATAAGAAAGTAATTGATATACGCAATGATAGAGAGTGACATTTGTTTTTAAAAAAGGTCTGTTAAATAGAACTAACATGGTTTTATTAAAAGTAAGAGTGTCATACCACATTATGCGACTTTATAAATCTGATTGCAAAGACACAAGATAGTGGGAATATTGAATTGAAAGTTTTTGTAAAGTTGTAAATCGTAAGCTTCTTTTAGATAAATTAGAAATAGATATGGCGTGAAGGGCATCTATCTATCAGCAAGTTATAGTAGAAGGTTCTAAATAGGAATTACACTAGATAAAAGTAGGAAATCCTCAGGGATCCATACTACGTCCAATCCGTTTTGCTATCTTCATCAGCAACCCCTATGCAACAACATCTGATTGCGCCATAAATTCTCGGCCTGATAGAGAGGCCGAGAATTTATGGCGCCTATCTCGTACTTGTTCATCGAGAATAAAACTCTTATAAAGAATAGTGAAAATTTGTTTAAATTTTAATAGTTTGATATTAACAGTTTTGATATGATTGACCATAAAAATATGTATTTTAATTCTAGTTTGAATAAATAATTTTCATTTTCCTTTGATTTTCATAGAATTTTATGTGATACGACTAAGATTTCAAGTACATGCAGCTTGAATTGCTTTATAAAAGGCTATATTTGTAATAACAAAATTTTGCTGATAATTGCTGGTGTACTCCAAATGAAATACCATATGAAATCAGTGAATAAAACTACAAAACTAAATAATAACATTTTTGAAAATATCGTGTCTGCATTGTCAATTGGACACAGTATCCAATTTATATTTTCAACCCTGTAAGGTATTGTACAAAAGTATTGTATAAAATTGATATAGAATGAACATTTAAAAAAAGTTATAGTATCAAATTACATTTTTCTTTATTAATTTTTTTACATCAGGTCTAAGTGCATTTATATATTTTTATACCACACTTGGGAATGATATAGGCGGTAATAAAAATTCAAGAAAATAGATCCTCTCCTTACTAAAAGATATTATTTTATCTTTCTTTAATTTCCGTAAACGCCATTCACACTTTCCCAAAACGGCGAGAATAGTTGAGAGGAAAGAAAATGAAAAAATACTAAAAGCAAGAGAAAGGCCGATAACCAAAGTGGTCACCCACATCTTGCGGTTTCAGGTATTCAAACGTCACTGAAATATTTCGTAGTACATCGCTTCCACGACGGCCATTTCCAAGTCAATTTGGCAGCTCTACCATCCAGCATGCAGGCACCAACAAAATTCAATTAACTTTAATGGGCTGATCCGACCATTGCCGTACGCGATGGCTCTCCAGAAAGAACTCCTATTCTCACTCCTCTTACGGTGGCTGGCACGGCAGAAATATAAGAAGAGGAAAAAACGGGCGCTTCATCTGCTTGCCCGAATATTATGCTCCTTCCGCGTAAACGTCCTCTGAATTGAGTGCGCATCGCATTCCGTGGACTTTCCCCCACGTGTTTCTCGTCATTGAGTGAAGAGGAACCGTGCCCGCAATGAAATTTGAATAATACAGCCGCATTTATAAATTTCGTTGCGTGCCGTGAAATTCAAAAAAGGACATGTCTGCTAAGAAATATGATACGGACGAAGTGAGGAGAGGAGAGTCACATTGCGTCGCGCTTTTTTTTATTGATATTATTTTAATTCTGGTAAATTTCGAAGCATACACTGACTACAGATAAATTTATTCCTTTATTCTTACGATGCTATAAAAAATCCGCTAAATAAAAGTTTGTGTATAGAATGTTTCCGGTTCGCTCTTGTCAGAAATAAAAGCCTAACGGTTTTTCTTTTACTAGTTCCTTTATATGGCATCATGATCTAAACAGTCGACATTTATCTAAAGTAGTAGTTCAAAGGTTAAACTCGTTAAAACTTGTAGACCATTATCTACTGGCTTAGTTGGACATTAAGATGTATTTATCTACACGGTATCAAATAAATTAGTCTAATAATGGCTTCAAAATTAATTATTCCATAACATGTAAATATACAGGGTAATTGATAATAAAGTTCAAAAAATGTTAAAAGGTATGCCAATTTCTTTATGTATTACATCTTTAAGTACTGAACACGTTATCTGATAGCTAGAGAGAATGATAAAAACATGCAAATTACAAACGTTTGTCTATTAAGCGTATGAAATAAGTATCGAAATGCAATAATGTCACAATTGACATTTGGGATTTGCAAATACTTTAACATTAACCGTATTTCGATTGCCTTTATAATTCTAGAATAATGGTGACAATATTGAAGAGAGATAGGTTGCCTTTAGTCAGTTAATCGTGATGTTTTGTGTGCTTTTTTAAATTTTTAGTTTAAATATAATTTCTCGTCTACAATATCAATTTATTTTAAAGTAGATTGATGGAAGATTAAAAACCGTGTCTATTTTATCAATTAAATTTGACAAGACGGCCCAGATTTATCTTAGGCGAACATCTTCTATCATCACACAAATAATACTCATTATGTGTCATAGATATAATAATGTAGATCTTTTAATGAAACTACATAGGTAGTAGCGATTCTTCTGTGCTTAATTGTTTGCATTTTTCTGTTATTAAACACAGAGTTTGGCATTGTTGCGTTTTAATGTTCTTAGATGTGTTTTTTGATAAATGAAAGATTTTCCAATGATTCTATTTAAATGGTTTGCTTTCCTAATAATCATTTTTTGTTGTTCTTTGCTATTTTTAGTTAATTTTTACTGTAATGTAACTGTTTGGATGACAGCTTGCTTTCCTATTGTCATTTTTTATTATTTATTATAACTGATTAATTTAAATACATTTCTTATACAGTGTGTTTCACTTTGATACTTGAAAAATCAGTATTTTTTAATGGAACATCCGATTTAATTTTTTCTTTTTTAAAATATATTGCACTTAAAAAGCTCTACACAGTGATGTGCATTTTTTTTTGATTTAGGTCCTTTGCATGGCCTGCTGTGGTATTAAATGTCACCCCAAAAATGGCAAAATCGTATTAGGCATTTTTTTAACAAAAAAACTATTTATGCAATCGATTTAGCCATGCTTCGAAACCCTTAGTACCAAGTTTCAAAGTCGCATCTTATACATAGTGTTTATAATTTAGGTGCAAACTTCGAAAAATACCAATGTTTGGGAGCACCCTGTATTAACAGAATAAAATATTTTCGAGATTTTCTTCTTTCGATGGAGGTGTAAGTACTATGGCTTTGAAATTATACTCTTTTTATTGGCCTAGTTAATACAGGGTATTCGTAATAAAAAATCAAATTTAAGGAAAAATCGATTTTTTTCGTTTTTATTTACTGAACATAACAAACTACAAAATAACCAAATATCTTTAAATTTTCGAGTTTTCTATTACCCCTCCTTCAACTTGAATACATTTTTCTAACCTTCTTTGGCAATGATTCATTACTTTCGCGAGTTCCTGATGAGAAATTAACTCGCACTCTTCTGTTATCCTCCGCTTACGTTCTTCCACATTATTGGGTCTTGTACGGTAAACATTTTCTTTAAGTTTCCCCCAAAGATAAAAATCGAGTGGCGTCAAATCTGGCGATCTCGGAGGCCACTTAATTTCTTGACTATAGCGCCCAATCCACTTTCTGGGAAATTTTTGATCAAGCCAGTTGTTATTATTGCTGCAGTATGGACGGGTCCACCGTCCATTTGAAATATCATGTCGGCACGTCTAGCAATTGGCAGTTCTTCTAAGGCATCCCAGAAATTCGTATTTAGAAAATTCAAAAAATTTTGGGCCTTCAAGTTATGTTGAAAAAAAAAGGGACCAATTATTTGTTTATCAAAAATTCCGCACCATACATTAATTTTCTCAGAATATTGCCTTTTACAGTGAATAACCCAGTGAGGGTTTACTTCCGACCAGAATCTACAATTTTGTGAAGATACAACCCCGTTTGTGGTGAAGGTTGCCTCATCCGAAAATAAAATTTTATTTAGGAAATTGTGGTCATTTAGATAATGTCCTTGACACCACAGAGCGTATTCCATTCGAGAATTTTCATCACCATTTTCTAAAGTGTGTAGGAATTTTGGTTTGTAAGCAACCTTTTTATTTTTCTTAAGACATCGCCAAACTTTGCTGGAAGGTATATTAGTGTTTCGCGAAATTTGTCTAACGCTAGTTTTAGGGTTGCACCGAATTTGATTTAAAACAATGTTTTCTCTGTTCTCAATTAAATTGTTTCCCCTTTTATTTGTGGAAATAACATTACCAGTTCTATCGAAAAGAGAATTAATATTTGCTACGGTTTGAAAACTCACTGGTTCTAGTTCTTGATGTCTCCTGTTAAATTCTTCTGCAGCTTGTTTATAAGTTTTTGCATTGTCACCAACTAGTCTTATTATTTCAACTTTTTGCTGTAAAGTTAGTTTATTTCTAACCATTTTTACACAACTTTAATGGTACACACAATAACGTTTTAAGCAATATAACAGCAAGTGTCAAATTGTTTGAAGTTTGATACATTTTTGTTTTCAAGGCCTGCTTCACTAGCGTTAGACAAATTTCGCGAAATACCTTCCATCAAAGTTTGTCGATGTCTCAACAAAAAATTCTGTTCGGATGTAAACCCTAACTGGATTATTCATTTTAAAAAACAATATTATGAGAAAATTAATGTAAGGTGCGGAATTTATGATAACCAAATCACTTGTCATTTTTTCTTCCAACATAATTAAATAATTAATGTCCTCAACTTAAGCAGAGAATAACAGAAGAATGCATGACAAGCACTAAAATATTTTATCTTATTTATTTTTACTTATTTTGTAGTTTTTTGTTATGTTCAGTTAAATTTCTTTTACTAAAAATAAAAACGAAAAAAATCGATTTTTCCTTAAATTTGATTTTTTATTACGAATACCCTGTATTAAATAGGCCAATAAAAAGAGTATAATTCCAAAGCCATAGTACTTATACCTCCATCGAAAGAAGAAAATCTCGGAAATAATTTATTCTGTTAATACAGGGTGCTCCCAAACATTGGTATTTTTCGAAGTTTGCACCTAAATTATAAACACTCTGTATAAGATGCGACTTTGAAACTTGGTACTAAGGGTTTCGAAGCATGGCTAAATCGATTGCATAAATAGTTTTTTTGTTAAAAAATGCCTAACACGATTTTGCCATTTTTGGGGTTACATTTAATACCACAGCAGGCCATGCAAAGGGCCTAAATCAAAAAAATGCACATCACTGTGTAGAGCTTTTTAAGTGCAATATATTTTAAAAAAGAAAAAATTAAATCGGATATTCCATTAAAAAATACTGATTTTTCAAGTATCAAAGTGAAACACACTGTATATATAGTTGAAGGGAAGTAACGACCGTCACAACGTTAGGAAAGAAAATAAGTATTGAGGAATGCGGTCAATTTATAGACAAATTAAATGCTCATTTGTTCTTTATTCCTAATATTTCGTTACAATTTGTAACAACCTCAGAGGCAAGCTAAAAACATTTTTATTTTATGTGAATACAATGAACAACTCATTAATATATTTTTTTAACAACTTACAACTTGAGTCAAATAAGTAGACCAGTTAGCGAACGGAGGTATAAAATTTTACACATTTTAAAATTGAGTAATATATAAATTTCACTGTTAAAATTGTGTCACAAAAATGAAATTAGAATTGTTAAAATTAATAAAACATTAAAGAACATTTAAATTACAATTTTAAAATACAAACCACGTGGCAGTTTGTAAGTTAGATAACGTTAAAGCGGGAGAGCAAGACTAACGTTCAATTAATGTGTTCAAAAATAGAAGCATGTCAGGTGACATTGTATTGTGGGATCTTCGAATTAATATGAAATACAGGGGCTTGCAAAAATTTCGTACTGATGCTATTGTAGTTATGTTTCTGTGAATAATTTCTCAAAAAGGTAAGAATAAATAATGCTCAGGTTGCTAGTGTCAGTCTTAAAATATACCGTGTCATTTTCGTTCTTTTTTATGTTCCACATTTCAGCAAACAATCTGTTTCTATAATTTGTCTCTGTGCACAGGATTTTTACATTGTCAAAATGAAACTGTGACTGTATTCTTTCGAATGTGTGACAAGTGCACAGGACATTTCACACACTTTCAAGTCACTTTTGTGTTATGTAATTCTGTTTCTCAGCCATTGAGATGTTTGACCGATGTATGTCTTGTTGAAATTTGTGCAAGGCAGAGAGTAGGTACACAACGTTGGATTTTAACACTTCAAGATTTTAAGAACTTTTCAATGGCATATATTAATATACAGTGTGTTCCATTTAATTTTTTTTAGAATTTTTAACTTTTGCGAATGGCATGTAATTCTAAAGAACATACGTAAATATGTCAAAATAAACATTACTTTCACGTACTGAAAAGGTATCTCTACTAATTGAGCCCATAAAAAGTATTTCATCATCAGTCGTTATTTCATAGCAACTTTTCAAATGTTTCACAATTTTTAACGAAAAATCGCCATATCTCAGAAACAGTTGAAAATCGGCAAATACAAGTTCATGTCAGTTTAATCAATACTTTAAGGGCTATCATAAAATGTTTAAAAAAAATTATAGCATTCCGTTTAAAAAAACAAAAGTTTTTGTTGGTTCGTCGTTGTCGAACACTCTGTATAAATAAAAATATTTTTGAATTGTAGAGCATATGATTATCTACAATTTTTGTATTAAAAATTATTCGCTATCTACCTTATTAGATACCAATAATGGACTTACCGCTACGCTGGGACACCCGGTATATATCGATATACATATACAATATCTTCATATATTGATACATGTCATAGAGATTCCAGAATATGTCAATTACCTTTAATTATAGTGGATATTTCCTGCCTATGTAATGTAATAATGATTCAGGTGACATCTACCAGTAATTTTATCGACTTTTTTTTATTAATTAAATAACGAATTCAGCCCTACGTATAAATTTTAATTTTTTTTTTGAAAACATTTACTTTAAAAATTAGGAGATATTAAAATTAGATATAATTCCAGGAATGTGCTTTCTAAGTGCGATATTCTAATACAAATTTTTTGCCTGATACGTGAATAAAAAAAAATTAAGCGAGTTAAAGATCATACAAATTACACATAATTACGTCGAAATTGTTAATTAAATATACTAAAATCAATGCAATAAATTTACACAAAACAAGTTGGGATGCTACAATGCAAAATACGCACCCAAAATATCAATTAAATTAACACAAGGAAAGAAATGGCTATGTAGCAGGCCAATTCGACACGTAACCTCAAAATAAGGCCACCGCTACTAGTTAAACTAAACTTTAAATGTAAGAAATTTAAATCTCAGTGACTCATATGCCACTACAAGATAAATCTAGTAATTAGGTTGACTCCAATGATTCAGTTAGACCGAAAAACAAAGTTAGACAGTACGTTGTGCTCAAAATCTGCACGTAAACTTACACAAATTTGATTGTGTCTGATTGCACTATGTGACTGTGCAATACACTGGCAATATTTAGCAAAACAGCAATAAACAGAGTCAAAATACCTTAATTTTTGCACACACACACAGCTATGGTTACAAATTCTTCAACGATACCACACTAGTTACAGGAAAATGTCTACTTCAGTTATCCTTGGCTACCAACTGTCATCAGCAATTAACGCAGGAGGCTGCAGTAATATCTACGAAACTGCAGCATACATCTGTTGTCACCAAAGAATACCACGTCTTAAACCTTCCGGAATTCTTCCAAAGCTATCTCACAAGTCAAATACGTATTTCAGAATTTCCAAACGGAAATGCTTGCCTAAAGTTCTACCTGGCGGTAATCGCAAACTAATAATCGAACAGGGAACAAAAATACAATTAGGATCTATCAGACGTGTGATATGAGTACTTACAACAGCGAAAGATTTCTTCAACAAGAAGAAAAAAATATCCTCTTCCAGAGTTTCTTCAATAACGTCATAACCAAATTAAGCTTGAGGAATTATGAAAACATCCACCTTAATTAGTGATTTATTACGATACAAATTCAACATTCCAAATTAATTACCCAAGCACTGTCTGAGAAAACGCTGCTTTTGCGCGATTAAGTGTTATTTGCAAGACGGTTGGAACGAAAGAGAGAAGGTGTCAAAATTCAATTAACGACGTTCGAAAGATTGCGGCAGAGGCGACATCTAAGCGAACACGGAGGAAACAATCACAGTATTTAAAATAATTCTTAGGCTTCAACGGCACTTTCAAGCGGAACATAATAATTTACAAACTATGCTTAATTACAGAACCCCAAACAAATGCTCAGAATAACCAAAAAAACAAATAAGAATAAAATAAGCTATCGGAACACATCGCGCCATTCTTACGACCGCAAAATGCCAAGCTACCGCTGCAATAAAAGCAGTGCACTAGCAAGTTCGGAAGTTCGCACTCAACTATCTGCGTATAGATGTCATAACGTACACCATTTGACCGGTATTGATTATCGATTTCCCAAGACAAATAAAAGAAATTGAATACTATAATACTATAGTAATTAATATAGAAGCACAACCAATTGTTTTACCCAAATAAAGAAATATGCGGGGAAATTGACTCCAATGAATGGTATAATAAAATTCTAACCCCATAAACATTAACCAAATATAGGTAGAATAAGCCAGCGACATAATAGGCAATGCATACACAGAGGAATTCAAATAAATCTGTACAACAATAATAATACACGATAAAACAAAGAAGTTATTGTTACAATTTGAAAAGAGCTTCTATACCATTCCTCTGAATAATTTGCTCATATAAGCTGAACGAATATTAAATAATGTTTGATAGCCAGTTTAGAGCATTTCTGCAAACTCGGTGACTTATAGTTACATAAAGAAGCTGAAACAATCTTCTCTATATTGAATTTTGTAGAAAAGTCGTGTTATAACATGCTACAGGGTGTGGAAAAACAGAAGCTAATTTCGTACCTGTTTTACGATGCTGCCAGTTTGTAGTCGTTTTCTTATAAACATAAAATCAGACGGAGTGTTTCTTCTAAAATAGAATTTCTGAAGATAAGACAAAAGAAAAGGTGTAAAAATAAAAGAAAAATGAAACAGAGAAAAAAAGTACCTCCGAACAAAGTAAATGATTTCTCTGGGTACGCTTTATGTCTGGCATCATTTCGGTAAAACGCCGGGCATCACGACGCTATAAAATCGAACGACAAAAGCGTTTCCGATTCACGTTTTGAAAGTTAAACGTCCTCTTCGGTCTTCGGCTCAGGTTCGGTTATTCATCCCAACATAAGGAAGGGAAATCGATCGAGAGCGACTTTGTCATCGCAGGGACTTCACATAGAGGGAAGAGATATACCGGGGATCGAATTCATGATACGTAGATTTGCATGTGCAGTACATTTGCTGGATGGGGTCAAAGGGCTACGGGACAGTCCCGACAATGGAGCCGAGGAGGCTGTTGAGGTCACATCTGTTCGCGCAGTAAAGCTCCACGAATGTAAGCAGAAGAGGCCGTAGCAGTAGATCGGATCGGAAACACAAGCGCTTGCTTACCTGTTGCAGCATTCGTATATATATATATATGAACGAAGAACCAGGGTGGCCTTATCCGCTTGATGTTGTATTGATTATGCATGGAAGACGATTTACGAGAATAGTGCGCTTTGTTTCCGGGTGAAGGAGATATATGAGAATGTATGTCAAAGTAGATCAACTTTGCCCTCTCTTTTTAGAGTAATTTTATTAATTCGCAGTATGTATTGTATTTATACTTTTGTAAATAAACTTATTATGCATCTTTGAAATATCTTTTAATAAACAATAATATAATAATATGTACACTCCATGTAATTATTAGAGACGTGACACGAGTGGCCGACGACTTGGGCGCACTAATGCAACTTTGTATTTTTAAAGAGTTTTTAATTTTATTTATATAATTGGATAACAAGTGGGTGGTGAAAATACTTTATTATTTGTTCATTTTGTATTTCAAGTCGAGTAAAGGAGTATTAATATTTACTAGCAATACTGTCTTTACGTTCTCTTCTGTAAGATTTGACTTTTTGAATGAAGTACATCCTTGTAGATAGAAAACGTCCTTTCTACATCGCAACTGGTTATAGGTGCATACTGGTAACATTCTTTTATTTCAGAGTATTTAGCAGTTAGATTTTGTGTTATTGTCCCCATACACAATTGCCGCAATGTTATTAAATCTGGATTTCTATTAAAACTTGAGAGCCACATCTATTGTGGTAAAACCAATCTTTTAATTTGAGATTTCGATTTTCAAAATATGTGATTAGTGTAGGCAAATTTCCAAACTGTCCCTGAAGGAAGTACAACTGATTTTGTAATTTGGGATTTGTGTAAGTTCCTTGCACTCAGAAATACTTCGAGCATCGTCATTTAAACATGTAACGACATTTTGTAAACTGTCGAAATTCTCTGCATAAAAACTAGTAGTTTCCAACCATGTTCCCCATCAAGTAATATGCAGCATACAGGGATATGTTTCCTTTAATAGTCTGTCTGTTTTTAACATATATGCGGCACTGTCACTAACACATAAAAGCACTTTTTCATTGTACCTGTCGTCTGAATGAAGCATTTTGTGCAAATTTTCGTCAATGGTTTTAGAAACTGTTTCCGCATCAACTGTATTTACAACTTAATGCGTTGTATGGAATAGTTGGATGTAGTACACCAGCTACAACATTTTCCACACAGCGTCGGCACTTATTCATAGGTACTTATTTGACAGATATTATGTTATTAATACCTTTTTGATCAGTCAGATTAAATATTTTGACTAGAACTAAAAGCTTCAGCTTATAAATAAGGCATCCAGTGCTTTAGCGGTTTAGGCATAATTGTGTGTGCGAGCACAAGAGCAATGATTCCAAAAACTCCTTCTTCCTAATCAGATTTTCCATAAATTTCAGGATTCCAAAAATCTCGAGATCGTATATATAAGAAAGTAAAAGTAATCCGTAATAGAGAGAGATAACTAATTCAGACAAAATGAGGCGTGGTTACCATACGACTTTGTTTATGGCCGTGTTGTCCGAATTTTGTATAAAATAATTTTCTTTACAGAAGTTGTCCTAAATTATTATTACTAAATTATAATTACTTTTATTCCTTCTCTCTGTGTTGATAAAAGTAAGAGAGTTACCTCCGGTACAAATTTTAAGACTTCTTTTATACAAATATTGTACCCAAGTTCATGTTTAAATACTTTTACATCTTTAATAAATCTGTATAGAAATAAAAATTTACAAAATCTTTACAAAAAGAAACTGGAATTTGAAGTAAACGTCTTCCTGTTCAAATTTTGAAAATTGTCTGCTATAAAAATTGTTTAAACTTAAGTTCTAAATATATTATCACTCTCAGAAAATCCGAGATATAATTGAAGTCTATTTATAAAGTTTTATATGAATAAACACAATAAAATTATTGACTATTGTTCCGTCGTACGACAGTGTCGTCATATGATTATTAATTATAAATTATTATTAATTTAATTATTATTAAGGTTTTATTTTGTCAGAGTGTAGGTCATGCATATTTGTGTTTCTAGTTAAGAGCCGTATATTGACCATATCTATACCTGTGCGGCAAGGTACATTTACGATGATTTTCTTGTCGGCTATTTATGACCGCACGTATAAATATATTTTTAACTAAAAATTTTGAAACACTACTTTTAAATTTACGATCCTTCGCCAAAAGACGCAAATACTTGCATATTATTTTAGTACCGAAAACCTTTGGTCGGTCTTCCCGTTCAAAAACATTGCCTGCAATTTGCTTTCTTTGACAAAGAAACAGCATTCTTCACATTTTGTTGTACATAATTTAAACTAAAGTACAAACTAGAGGATTATCTGGAATTTGCGTTAGAACATTGCAAATCAGTACATTATTGTTAATAACTGAAATGCTTAGATTGATTGTCAGAAAATAGAGTGATCTGCCAATAGCATTTCGTTTGTTGGCAGTAACTCATATTTTGAAGGTACTCTTACTGTTAAGAAGCATTAATTACAATTCAATATGTAATATCAAACAGTTCGTCTTTAAAACTAAAAATAAAATAGTTGGATTCTTGATGTAAAAAGAAAAAGAGTGGTTTCAATAAACAACTAAAATCATTACAAACATAATTCAGTAAATTGCAACCAACTAATTCGAATTAAACAAATGTGTCAATTAAGGTGTAGTTGAAATAAAATAATTAGTGTTACATTGCTGCAGTTTTATTGAATCTACGAATGGCCTTTAGTCCTTCAACACAACAACATTTAAGGAAACTACCATGGAGTCGCCTCTACACTCCATCACCGAAATACATTGGCTGCACGCAAACCCAACAACTATTGTACCGAGCGCATAACGATAACAGTTACATGTGCTTTTTGTAAAAAAAAAAGAAAAGAAAAACTCTCGGCGTTATTAAACTTGAAAATGGTTCAACAGCTGATATGGACAAACGTCTGTAATGTTTATTTAACTATTGAAAGTGTAAATACTTTAGTAACTTTTTACATTAAGTAAAATGGTAGTCCTGAAAAGGACCGATATGTGTAACAGATCGATTACTGCTATTTCCTTCTTCACATATGGCCCTTGTCGCTATAAAAATACGTTGGCGAAGATCTCAATTTGATTCCCATCATACACCAGTGTTTTCATTAACCTCAGAAAAAGAAATCTATCACATAACATTCTCCGTTCTCTTTCACCACCTCCTACCTTCGTAACTTGGATGTAGTGTTCCTCGTTCTCGTAACCTAAACACCGTGTTCATAATCACCTGATACGAAGGACACCTACAATCAGAAAGACGTTCCGCGTATAAACGTACAACTGCTTTTCGGTTTTCACCTGTTTCACATTACAGATACATCATATCTCATAATTCGTGCTTTGTAAAAGCCATACCGATAACTAAGAAGGAATATCCATTCATTAGGCGCCATAAATTCTCGGTCTGATATACAAAAAAGAAACTTGGAACAATATAAGAATTTTTATTTTTCAATGTAATCTCCCCTAATTTCTATACATTTATTACAACGATTAATTAATAAATCAATACCCTTGTAAAAATAATCTGAAGTTTTTCCGTCAAAATGTTCTATAACAGCTTTGTCGTCCTTAAAACTAGGTCCCCTAAGGTCTATTTTTAAATTAGAAAACAAAACAAAAATTACAAGGAGTCACATCCGGACTATACGGTGGATGTTCCAATTCTTGAAAGCCGCATTCGCGAATGGTAGCTTATGAAATGGCGGCAGTATGGACGGGAGCGTTGTCGTGCAAAAATCGCACACCTTTTGTCAATTTTCCCAGACGTTTTGCACGAATATTGTCCCTTAATTTATGCATAATATGTGCCGTTCACACTTGTATTGCGCTCTTTGAAGTCAATTAGCAAAATGCCCTCACAATCCCAGAATATTGTGGTCATCACCTTTTTCGTTTATTGAACGACTTTCGCCTTTCTGGGACGAGGTTCATCAGGTCGCCGCCACTCCCTTTTCAATAGAGGATCGTAAAACAGATCCATTGTTTCATCCCCTGTAAAATGGACTCCAAATTCGGTATTTGGGTCGTCTCCACACATGTTTAAAAACGACTGCGCACATTCGACTCGAAGTTCACGTTGGAGAGCAGAAAGAAGTCGAGGTACTCATCTAGCACTAATTTTATTCATACCCAAATGGTCATGAAGAATTCGACGAACACTTGTTTCGGAAATATTTGTTATCACGGATAATTCTTTCACTTTCAAACGGCTGTCTTCTAGCACTAAATGATAATTGAAATTTGTTGAGGCTTTATCACTTCAAATTGGTCGACCCGATCGATCAGCATCTTCCAGGAATTCTTGTCCCAAACGGAAACATTTTGCCCACTTCTTTACAGATGAATACGAAGGAGATGAATCACCGTAAACACCGTCTAAAGGTTGTTTAATGTGGTAAGGTGTATGTCCTTCTTTTGTTAAAAATTTAATGACCGCGCGCTACTCAATTTTCGTTACTTCAGGCATTTTCGTGCGCTAGTCACGTTGGTTGGCTGGTTACTAAAAACTACTAGGCTTCGAACCGTCATATTTTTAGTGTACACCTCGCGTATGTGCATGCATGACGTGACGGAGTTTGAACACGTTTCAACCTGTATAAACCTGTCAGGCCGAGAATTTATGGCGCCTACCTCGTATATGTAACAGTTCGTGGCAATACACACACTCAGAAAAAGAAATCGTGCGAGGAAGAACGCACGCGAAAGAAAAAGTGTGAGAGATGGTGAAAGATGTTTTCACCATCTTTTTTTCGTCATCAGGAGACTTTATCACGTGGACATCTGAAAAAATCCCGGTTTGCATATAAGAAAAGTTGATGAGAGAAAGAACAAATTGAAATGTGATATTGTTTGTAACTTTACTCAAGTAACTCCTGCACTTGGATTTAATAATCATTTCTCTAATCAAGTAAGGTACATGAGATTTGCCTTCAATAATAATACAAAAATGAAGTCATAAGGTAAGAAAAGAACGGGGTATACTCAGGAATATATTGAAAGCACATTACAAGCTGATTTAGAAAATATGAATAGAAAGAAGATTGTGTAATGAATAACTTTCCCGATATACGTAAAATATGAAAGAAATATAATCGAAGGAAAATCTATTCTTAAATTTATTAGAAGTGCGGACGTATAGAATATGTATGGTTGCACTTATCAAGTTTAACGTTGTTTATTTAAATTCGGAACATTGCTTATTTATATAATTTCAATTCTGTCAAAATATTTCTACATTCCCGAAATAAGCGTCTGCAAAATTAATTGAAGTGTTAGTAGGTATTATTATAACACCAACTGTTTTCGTTTGAAACCCATTAAGCATTACAATCATTTGTACAATACGAATAATATGTCGTCCTACGTATAATGCTGTGCGATACTGTTTACTAGTATTCAAAGAGATTCGTGATGCAATTTAAATAAATGAATTTTTCGGGGTATTTGTTATTAAGCAAACACGTTTGAAGTATATTATACAAAACGACTAAAATATCATCTTATTGCCCTAAATATTATAAAATGAACGATGTATGTACATATGTTATTGCTGACATGCAGAATGCCTAGCTTGTCTGGGAATTGATTTTCTCTTGGTATGATCTTGGGTCATCGCCATCATATATAAGATAGTACGATACTAGATGCATTTTTACATACATACATATAGTCGAATATGCATTTCGTCCTCTGCATAAAAAGAGGACAACAAACATTTATGTGTGGTTATTTACTGTAATAGAATTGCGCAGTGCAGAACACATACATATAAATGGTCCATCTTATATTTTCGTCTGGCACTGATCTGATTACATATCGAATGCCTTTTGTTAGTACTGTTTAACTAATGAGACGTATAAATATCAACTCACTAGTAGATTCATATTTATTCTAGTTTCCATGGCCGTTAAGTAGCTTTAGGCAGTTTTGAATAAAAACAATTATGTAATTCTTTTGCATTTTGGTGCTGCTTCCTTTCGATACTGTAAGTCCCTAAATGCTGGTGTTTTTCTGCATTTACAAATATTATTCTCTGCATATGTAACTTATAATAGATGATTTTAAAAGTTAATTAAAACAAATTCCTTTTTATTTCATCACATTGATATTATACAGGCTTGTCCAAAAAGATGTTACGACTTACATGGTATTCCATAACTTATAATTTTCTGTTGTTATAGTCCAAATATAATCACAGCAGGCTTACTTTGGAAAGAAGAAAGTTAGCAGCTTGGATGGAGGTGTTTGGCTGGTTCTCAGTAGCAAGAAAGTAATGTCAGCTATAGTTTCAGAAGAATCCTCCAAGCCGTTTAACTATCCGTCAACTGCATAAGAAATTTGTGCGCACAAGGTCTCTGACCAATGACTATAAAGGACACAGTGAACGTCCCAAAAGTATTCGAACGGAAAATAACATGGTAAAAGTTCAAAGCACAATTATTAGAAGCCCGGGAAAGTAAAGTACGAGATTAGCATTGGAAAACAGAATCGCGAGGACAAGTGTCTTAAGAATTCTTCATCTCGATTTGGAAATGAAGCCCTACCACATTCAAATGATTCAGGCCCTTTCTGATGCTGATAAAATTGCTCGTGTAGGAGCTGCAGAAGTGTTATTAGAAATGACGCTTATAAACCCTGATGTTTTGGTCTCTATATCAGATGAAGCCATATTTCTTGTCAGCGGCAAATTACTTTTTGCAAGATGGTGCACCAAAGCATTATTCCTTAACGATTTGACATTGCCTGGATGAAACATTTGGTAGAAGCTACATTAGAAGAGCTGGATCTATTGCTTGGCAAGCATGGTCACCAGACTTGATTCCATGTGATTTCTGGCTGTAGGCAATAGTGAAAGAACGCGTGTGTGCTATAAGACATGCTGAAACTGATCTTAAAGAACGCATAACAATGGTTATCCGCTCTATACCTACGGAATTGTGTGAACGCGCTATGGGCCTGTATGGTGAAGACTTCGCACATGCATTGAGAACCAAGGAGTACAGGTCGAAGGATTCATTACCTTTAACTGTACTTCTGTACAGAGTGTGTCATTACGTTACTAAAATAAAAGTCAATCTTATGCAAGCGGTAACATCTTTCTAGACAACCAGCAGTAAAGAAAACTAACAGAAAAAGAAAGAAGAAAAGGTGATGCATTCAGAGATCTACGAAATATTAAGATTAGCAAATCTTTGTCGAAAAAGATAATAGATTCTGATAAGTGAAAGCGATCCGCAGTCAAAAGAAGTACCACGCTTAGTTTTATGTTAATGTGAATTTTGATGGTTTGTAAATTTTAAGAGAAAAGTATGAGATTAAATATATGCTCAGGTTTGTTATTTACTCAAATCAAACAATTTCAGACTGGTTCTAATAATCACAACGAAGTAGCTAGAAGAAATGATATTTTGACGTACTTACATCAAATTTGATTTTAGTAAGAAAAAATTGAAGTTGAAACATAAAGGAACAGAAACAATTCTATATTAATGAAGAATAATTTTATTGAATTAGGAAGCAGTTCTATTCTGATACAAGACATCAATGATATATGAAAAGAAAAAGAAAAGAAAATTGACTCTTGAAAATGAAAATAATATATTAAAATAAATCATGGAAATGCAAATAAAGAAAGAGAGTAGCAAGTAAACGTACTAATGGAAACACATAAGGGAGGATATATAAAAGAAATACAAACTGTGAAACATCCTGGGAATCGAAATAACAAAGAAAAGAGTATAAGGGAAATATATTGACTTAAAACATAACAACTTGGCAGAGAAAGCGGAAGATCATAAATTATATATTAAATAACACTTTCTTTTAAGATTGCATAAATTAATATTAAATGTAAAAAACGAAAAAAATTATCAAAAAACACAAAGTTAGTAGGAGAAATGAATAAATAAATATGAGAATTTAATATATCAAAAAGAATATTGTAATATGTTCGCTTATTACATGCCTACACATAATATTATTTCTTATTAAATTACAAAATGTCAATATAAAAGATGGATAATATCAGAATTTTCTTTACAACAACAGACATGTTAAATGACTATTATACCGATCCCATTAAATTATGTCCGAGATTTTTAATACTTTTAAATAAGATTTCAGATATTACTAATTTCTGTCCCAAAATAAAATGAAAACTAAATAATTTTGCCTTGCTAGATCGTGTTTTTATCTCAGGTCGATTCAGGTAGAGAGATCAAAATGGTATCAAATGGTACAAACAAAGAAAACAAAGGTGTTCTAATTAAATAACGTCTGTATTAAAAACCGACACTTGTATCTGCCAATACAAATATAAACAACATGTGCAAAATAATATTAAATTAGTTAAAATAAACACACAATACTAATAACTTCACAATTAACTCAATATTGATAAATTAGTTGCAACTATTTAACTATTGCTGTTTCCACAAAATAACATACCTTCTATACATTATTTGTTTCCCGGTGCCTTTCCGTACATATATAAATACAAATAACATAGGCATAGATGAGAAAACAAATTGTGCTCAAATTAAACAAACAACGCATATTACATTTGGCTAAATTATTATCGATAAGTAATTTACTAATAGATATTGCCGTATCTAAGACAAATTATTAAATATATTTTTTAATCCTAGATTACCATATGATTCGATTGAGTCTCTAAATTATGAAGAATTTTAACGTTTTAGTTTTTTTAGCACTCACATTGTAATAAATTTCAAGTACCTTTTTTATTATCGTCTTTTTTCCTGCTGTCTATTCCCCGACGGTAGAGATACTAGAAGCTTCTTTAACCGCTGTAGGCCCACTTATAACTCACCAACTCTTTTTTCTATAGGTGAACATGCACTCTAACTTTTTATAAAATATATATTAACTTTTACACCTTTAATATTTATTAATATATTTCGAGAATCTTTCATTACTTTTTGTCGGTCTAATATACTGCTGACCGCCTTACATAAAGATTCTCTTCTTGGTTGACTGTTACTTATAATTCTGGAACCTTCTATATTATTTATGCAGTTCAGAACATTCTAATATGCCGTCAACCGCTCTTCTGGAAGGTTCCCTGTCGACTTCTTTAAATCAAATGCGCTTCGTTCGGGGTTGTCTCTGCTGTCTTCTCACTTCACTGCATTTTTAACGTTCGCATATATTTACACGTGTGAACAGCGATAGCAACACAAATACTTGGCGCTATGAGTCTTAAATATAATACAAATATACTTTTATCTAAATAATGCGTAACTTATACATAGGTTGATATACATTTAAATAAACGACTTAAAGAAATTCATAGTCAGCTTCTAACACGTCAGCAAAAGTCATTTTTTATTTATCCTCAAAAATTAAAAAATATTTGAATTTTATGGTACCGTTACACTATTCGTTCAGTCATTATTTAATGTTGCTAAAGATATTCTGTATCATTACTAATATATGTGGTACAACACATAATTATAGAAGAAATAATGTAAATAAACATCACGCAGTTACTGAATAGCATTATTCATATGGTGAATGCAACATCTGTTGTTGTCGCGAAAACGACAGAAAAATTTCTTTCTTCATCGGCGTAGGTAGAAAGATGAGGAGTTTTTAAAATTTATTCTGTTATATTATATTTCGTAAGAAAAATAAAGTACGTGGAGTTAGTTTCATTTTTTCATTGTTTTGACTGTTACATACTTCGTAATTTTTGTAATAGTTCCTGTTTAATACCGTTTCATTGAATCTACTTCTCCCAATTATCTTGACGTAAGTGTGCACTGGATTTCGTTAAGTTTCAATAACATACGCATACATTTTTAGTTATCATTTATTTAGATCTAGAACATTCTTTATGTTACTTTTTCAGATATGATATGGAAGAACGTCGAGAACGGCATCGTGAAACAATGGCAAATTGGATTAAGGCTCATACTGATTGTATGTCCTCCATTGTCAGTGATTCCGAAATTTATTCAAAAGTCTGTAAAATATCGTTACAGAATGCTAAAAAATTGCACGTACTGCTATGATATTAGTACAATTGTTATAGGGTTGCCGCGATATAACTCATAAAACAAAATTCTCTCTCTCAGGTTCCCTCGGCGAAACTATACAATGTTCACGTCAGGAATCGTGATCTTAGGAAACAGTATAAAAAAACAACAAATTACTTGAAGACAAAAAAATGAAATAAATAATTAATTATCTTTTCTAAAATCTTTAATAAAAGTGAAAAACAGATCAGATATAATTTATTTATTACAAAAAAACAAAAAAAAAAAAACTTTAGTTAACAAATACTCAAGAAAAAACCCTACCCACTAATTGACCAGATAGGATAAAAAAAACTTGTACTGACAAACGCGACAAAAATTTACCTAATTAATTACTGAAAATAAATCACAAAGTCCATACAAAATAATAATTACTTAATAAATAAATTAAATACCTATAATTAAAATACATCAAATTATAGCAAACTGATACAGTGAAGAAAATTATCTAATTTAATAGCTTCTCAATAAATATAAAAATATTTTCAAACACGTGCAGGAAAACAAAATGAAGGCTACGAGTCTACTTTTTACAATATTAAAATTTTCTCTTATTATTATAAAGAATGCATTCTCTTTCTTAAAAGTAAATACTTAACTTGTATAACAGCAATAAAACTAATTCACAATCTTGATTAAATCTTGGCTCCTTATAAAAATAAAAATGAACTTATAACAAATTTTATTCAAACATCATATCTTTAATTGAACAACACTTGACGGGAGACCAAAATTTAATGTCTTTCAAAATTCACCACAGGACAAGTGAAAGTCACGCATCCCTACCACGTCTAAATAACATTCCGCACATGTATACTATATCATAAATATCAAGTTGAAGAGCGTAAATAATCTTTCAGGCATCTTTTCTTTTAAATTCAAATAACAACAAAATAAATATTAATATACACAGATTACCAAAAGACTACTATACCTCCCAAATTCTTAAACAGACACCAAAATACAGTGTGTACCAAAACATTTGCCCCACAGAAAAATAAATTTGAAATAAATCAATTTATTTAATTTTACTTATCCATAATATATAAAGAAACCATAGCAGTACGTCACTTAGCTTCGCTAAAACATACACAGAAATTAGACCTGTTGGAAGCTGACACTTTTAACGAAGAACTCTGTGAAACTTTAATGGCGGCTAATATCCCATTAAATAAACTTGACAATCACACTTTGAAAACATTTCTCCAAAAACATACTGGTCGAAATGTTCCATCTTACGTAAATATTATATCCCTAAGTGCTTTATGAAAATAGAAGAATGCATTAGAAGACATCTTTCAAATCAGTACCTATGAATAATCAGTACCTATCGAAACTGTCGATATATTAGGACGCTGTGTGGTGAATGTTGTAGCTGGTGTACTACATCCAACTATTCCATATAACGCCTATGTAATAGCATCTAAAGTTATAAATAAATTGACTAAAACCATTGACGAGGATTTGCACAAAATAATTTTATTTGTTAGTGACAGTGCCGCATATATGTTAAAAACAGGCAGACTATTAAAGAAAACATAGCCTTATATGCTGCATATTCTTGTGTAGCACATGCTCTCTACAGAATCTATGAATATATCAGATACACATGTATGCGATTCTAAGAAAGTTTTCAGAAAAGCACCATCGAGAGTAGCTCTTTACACTATTTCTGAGTGCAAGGAACTAACACAAATCCCAAGTTTAAAAAATCAGTTGTTATTTCGTCAGGAACACTTTGGAAATTTGCCTAAACTAATCACATATTTTGACAATCGAAATCTCAAATTCAAAGATGGATTAACCACATTAGTTGTGGCTATTAGTAATTTCAAAATTATTTGAAGCGACTTCGGATGTGGCCTTCGGCAAAAGTTGGACTTTCGATAGTTTACATAATTTCGTTGCATGTTTAAATGACGATGCTCGAAGTATTTCTGAGTGCAAGGAACTAACACAAATCCCAAATTTAAAAAATCAGTTGTACTTCCTTGAGTAACACTAAGTAAAATTTCAAAAGTATTCCAAGTGACTTCGGCAAAAGTTAGATGCAGTTTTTAATAGAAATGCAGATTTAATAACATTGCCTCAATTGTGTATGGGGACAATGACACAAAATGTAACTGCTAATTACCCTGAAATAAAAGAATTTTTCAGTACGCACCTATAACCAGTTGCAATGTAGAAAGGACGTTTTCTATCTACAAGGATGTTGTAGTAACCCTCACATACAATGATTTCATCATATAATACAGAATCTCATGTCAGCAGAATTACATTAATATAAATAGGGGCCACACCCAATGCAAGGCAGACTACATTGAGTAACGGTATTATTGATGTCGTTCAAGTTCATTTATTATAATTTAAGTCGTATTAAATAAATACATATATAAGATTATAGATTGGAATGTTTATAAAAATTCTTCGAAGTATTCGCAATCTAATAAGGGTTACGGAGCTATCCAACCAAACAGCTGCCCTGGTGTCAGAATAAGGAACAAATCGTCAAACAAAGATTTGTGTAATAGGTATACAACAATGTACTTCATTAAAAGAGAACAATTCTTACACAAGAGAATCTTGAGAAAGTATTGCTTGTAAATATTAATACTTCTTTACTCGACTTGATCTACAAAATGAACAAATAATAACGTTATCCAATTACATAAATAAAATTAAAATTCTTGAAAAATAGGAAATTTCATTAGTGCGCCCATGGGAGATCAGTCATCAACCTTTCGCGTCCGGTCTATATAATTCATAATTCATGTTTTGGCGTTAATTTATTGGGCGAAGAATGGAACTAATACGATATTTATATTTGTTTCAGAGTGCGTTTAATGGATCTCGATCAAATTGTTCTACCTTGAAGCAGAGTTTCAATTAATTTCACTTCAGCAATGAATTGGTGCTCGGAAATTTAAATTATACTGTATAGGTGTCCGCAATATTTCCTTTCAAGGCGAAATTAAACATCAAGGAGACGATTCGACTCTGTATAAACGCCTCGCAATAATACCGACATCGGTGCTTAAACCGTTCGCACTGCTTCTCGAAATAATTATTTGGGCGGTCGTTAATTAAGGTCGACAAATTCTGACAAGACTAAGTGGTGTTCTCTACAGCGGCAAAGTGGTGCAACGTGCTGCAACCGTATACAAACTTTACCGGTTTGACACGCCGCGAATTTAAATTATGATACCCTCGACTCAGGCTTTTATGCTTAGCACGAGTAATTAATTTTAATTTTTTAAGACTTTTAATAAAAACTGGCAATATTTTACGATTAAATGTGGCGACGGTAGCTGCTGCGGTGTTAGTGGTAGCTGTGCTCTTTCTTTTTGCAATTTTTAAGCTTGTTCTGTACGCTCGAGTGGATATACCTATTTAGGGGAAAATGAAATAATTAGAATAAGAATAGTAAATGCGCCGTGACATTAGGAAATTAAAGTGCATCATAATTTAGAAAAGCTGAATTGGCTTCTTATCGTTATGGAATAAAATCGTATTTTGTTTCGTCTAGAGACTGGCAAGAAAAGACATAATATGCCGATAATATCTATCGAAGAACTAGCATATAAGGGTGTATTGCAAATTTATACCGATCGCATATTAGTCTGCATTGAATTTATTTAATAAAAAATAATAACAGCGTAAAAAGAAAGTACTCATTTAATAATATGAAATGCAATTATTTATCCTCAAGTATACTGAGTATACAGATACATATTATACATACTATAATGGTGCAATAATTCATAGCAATAGTGACATGTTATGAATTATTTCTCCACTAATTAGACACTAATTATATACAGGGTGTCCAGAAACTCTCCTGACAAACGAAGACCGGAGATTCCTCAGATAATTTTAAGACAATTTAACCCAATTCACCCTAGTCCGAAAATGCTTCCTAAGGTCATAGGCGTCCGTTTTGGGTAGGTAAACGGTTATTTTAACGCATAACTTTTTTGTCTTTAACTTTTAAGCATTTGTGACACTAGATTATTAAATTTTCAGGTATTCTAGTACTAAAAGGTACTCTTACTTTAAGTCGGTAGGATACACCGTTTTCTAGAAAAAACGATTTGAAAATTTTTCGTTTTTTCGTCATTAAAATTCAATTTACTGTTTTTTTGCACTAGTTCGCTCTGAACTGCCAACAGAAATAAAACCTACGTTTTTAATTGTCAAATTGTTGTCAGTTTGCGAAGTTGAAATGACGAAAGATGAAATGACGAAAAAACGAAAAATTTTCAAATCGATTTTTCTAAAAAACGGTGTATCCTGCCGACTTAAAGTAAGAGTATCTTTTAGTACTAGAATACCTGAAAATTTAATAATCTAGTGCCACAAACGCTTAAAAGTTAAGGACAAAAAAGTTATGCGTTAAAATAACCGTTTACCTACCCAAAACGGACGCCTATGCCGGTAATAGAAATTCGCAATTGATGGAATCGATTCATCTCTGGAGGATAAATAAGCATACCAGTTTTTGTTTCTCTAAATAGAAGCGTTCGGGAGATATTAAAAAAAAACTAATTACAAGGCGCCATCTTCAAAGAGCTCTAGCTCCCTTAGGAAGCATTTTCGGACTAGGGTGAATTGGGTTAAATTGTCTTAAAATTATCTGAGGAATCTCCGGTCTTCGTTTGTAAGGAGAGTTTCTGGACACCCTGTATAACGATTATCACTAATAAGTCGTCATAAATAAAAATGGCCACTCTGCTTTTGAGTAATGCTTTCAATTAATATGCAACTACCTTTATATTAGAATCTATATCTTTCTATTCGATAAATTATACGTTCTTTTATATAACTGTTATATTATTTCGACGTAATAGAAAGCATATACACACTTAAAATTCCCAGATCAAATAACTCGGAAACAAATAAAGATATTTGAATTTTGTAAAAAGTAGTTACTAGAGAATATAATCGACTCTAGTTTGCTTTCACAATTGTGTTTTATTATGTGAAGATATAGATGGCGATGCGATGAAAAGAATTTTTTTGATCGCCACAATCTTCATTTGCTCTTTATTTGAAAGAGTATTAAAATTAAAGTAAATTTTATTATTTGTGTTAGTTTACAAAATTTAACGGTTTTATTGATATTCGTGTTTAAAGAATGTAAGAGTAATTTTAAAGTTTTGCCTTTATTTTGTTTAAAAATTTAATTTGTAGGAAAAAATAGCAGTAAACATATTCACAATTCTTGCTATTATAGTTACCTCACAATTTAAATTTTATAGTTAGTTCCTTTTTATAAATTCCGCTTCATAGGCACCCATAGGTATGTAGGCAGAAAAGCATTCATGTCTGTGTTATAATGTATGTATGCTTGCTTTGATTATTTAGGAAATATTTTGACATTAGCACACATTAGTGACATTTGCTTGATTATTAATTGTCTTTATAATTAGCTTCATTCAAACATTTACTCAGTTTGCGTTGAGATTGTATTAAAAATATGGTTTTTCACACAAATGAAGACAAACTGAATGTGGTTTTAATTTATGGAAAATCCCGTAGAAATGCATCTGAAGCAATGCTCTACGCTTTCCAATCACAAAGTCTGTGTGCAAATCTCAGAAATTACGATAGCCTCAAAAAACAAAAACAATTAAGGCAGGAAAGAGTAAGAGATGATGAAATTACGGCAGCGGTACTACAAACAGTTAATAATAATCCCCATATATCATTACGGCAATTGAAAGAACAGCATGATCTATCTGTAACCTCTTGCCGTAGGATTCTAAAAGAAAATAAATACTCTCCGTATAAAGTTCATGTAGTGCACCATTTAAGAATAGGAGATAATCCATGCAGACTCGATTTTCTGGCAGAATTTTCTGTAATGTTAGCGGAAAACAACAACTTTATGAATCAGATCACGTGAAGTGACGAATGTTGTTTTCACACAAATGGTACTTTAATTAGGGATAATGCTCGATATTGGTCAGAAGATAATCCTAGGTAATTAAATCCGTTTCACGAAATGTCTTAACTGCTTCGTCACTGACTGCAGCGCATTTACCATGTGCCTCTTCCTCACATATGAAATACTTTACCGTTCTTTTTGTTCTTGTAAATTCAACTCTGCAAACATAGCACTTATTGTATGACATATTTTTGTTGTTATATGTAGGTTAACCCACTTGACAAATGATTAATCATCCATTTGACTGATCGATGCATTTCACTAATAGTTTTCATCATCATCAGTTTCATGTATGTCTCAATAATGAATAACAATATTTTACTTTTCGACACTGCACTATTTGCAGAGATGATAAAAATACGTCCTCACTCTTTGAATATGAAACTACTACTGATTAGAGACAATAAAATTATTACATAACTCAATGCCTTCATATATTCTATACTTTAATTTGGGTAAATTGCAAAAATCTTAATAATGGTAGATTTGAGGTTTAGAATACCTTACTCGGAGTAGAGCAATTCCTATATACTAAACCTAAATTCTACCATTATCAAGATATTTGCAATTTTATTGTTCTGTAGAGTTAAATTGTATCATTAAAAGTGTTTAATTAAAAAGATTAACGTTGATATGGTGTTCATCTAACGGCTTTGTATCTACAATAACAACAACATTTAGAACTTATACCATGTTCCACAACATACGCGTTTAATAATTACGATCATGCTGAAATTGTTGATCAATATAATAGAGGGCTGCAAGATGTAAAGGAATATGAAATCCTTAGTTTGCTTATAATCAAATATATTATTAATTTTAGAAAACATTATGCGAATGATGTATCGGTCATTATATTGGCATATTTTAGACTTAATTATAAAAGAATTGTTTAGTGACAATGAATTATAAAGTAACTAAATATATTTTTTTTCACATAATGAAATTTCAGAAGAACTGCTGGTATACAAGTGAAGCGATTCAAGGACTGAAATCAATAACGTTTTTATGACTTTTCTTAGCGGAAAATGAAACAGGAAAATCATTCTGAAACGTTTTAATATTGACAGTTATCCTAGGTTCATGCCATATCAATATTATTTTCTAGTTTCGGTTTTCATGGTGCTTGGTTCTTGTCAGCAAAAACTTTTGGGCAAGGAAGAATGATCAAATGTGTAGGTGATGGAACATAGAAGTATTCACGTAGACCACATCCGTAACGGTTTGTTATATTAACGATTATGGCGCTGTAGACCAATTATACGTAAAAACGTTCCAAAATTGTTATTCGAAAGTTATTCAAGTACTTGATTCCTCTCAATACCTGTCCGGATTGCGTCACTCGCGAGATACTTTCAAAATAACGACTTTTGGTTGGTATTTTGAAATGTTTCGTATACGAAACCACCAAATTAAGCCCTAATCTGTATAGAAGAGTGGCGGCTCTTTAATGAGAGCACGTGAGCAATTGCACCCCCTGGAATTTTGAAAAAAAACAAACCAAGCGGCGACTAACTGTGAAAGTATTTATTTATTACATATTCATAGTTATTGAACAGGAACGTGGCGTGTGCGGCACGCGTAACAACCTACATGCACCGATCGTCGTCACAGATATAATGACGACTAACATGGATGTAAGACGAGAAACTATTCGAATGTTTACCCCTACCACCGAGAGAAACAAATCCATGAGCAAAGCCCAACCGTTGCTCCGTTAAGCCATTAACATTACATTGAAGGTGGGGAGAAGTGTATTTTGTTCAACTTCCATATCGTATAATAGACAGCGTGTGAGCAAAATCCCCAGTCTGCTCGCCGCTGTTGTAAGATGAATTTCGTCTCTGCGTTACAGAATAACACGTTTTCGAGGTTAACGTATGATGAAAAAATCGCAATAAAAAATCTTTAAAGGCCGATGCCTCAATTATGTTTAGAAAATAAACAATCTGTTAAAGGTAAAGACGAGAATAAAAACTTTCCTGAGAAGTACAATGAAAGAAGACAGATTAAATGTCCTTACTATGTTATCTTGTGAAAAAGAATTTATAAATAATTTCCCAAATTTTAATGAAAAAGTGATAGAACTGTTCTGCAAGTCAAAGACACGCAAAATTGACTTCATTTATTGTCAGATGTAATCAAACTGTAGTGTTATATTTACTATTCCCTCAAAACAAACTGTACAATGAACAGTACCTGTCTGGAACAGTATGTCGGTGAAACTTATAAAGATTGGGTAAGCGTTCTTGTATTATACTTTTTAATTTTGAAATTATGCACTCCCTAAGTGAACCACCCCGAGCCGCCACTGGCATAGAATGTATACTTTGTGAAATACTTGAAAAAAACTGCTTGTCGATCAAAGTAAACGAGGTACTCCCTGTCATAATTTTGAAAAGTTATATTATTACAAGCTGAGTACTAAATATTTTCATACTGTTACTAAATGAACAGCACATGCTGGACTCCGCCCTAATAAAGTCCATTATTATTATTATTATTATTATTATTATTATTACTAAATCTGTATTAAATGTATATTTTGTGATAGTTACTCGGTAAGAGTGCAGAAGCTTTTTCAGGCAAGAATTATGATAAACTTACTATATACATTCTTTGTCAAATTTATTTTGGTTTTGTTTTTTATTCTTTGCCAACTTGTTTAAACTTAGTAGTTCAGATATTGGTGGAATTTGATTTTGTTGGGAAGTAAACTACTTTTTCTTCTATACCAGCTAGACCATAATTCTAACCAGAGCTTGAGAGGAAAAGTATAGTCATAAATATAAAGCTTGGAACAAATAGCTTTACAGATCAATTGCTTTCGTAGTCTCTTACACACACAGAGAGAGACTCACAGATATAGAAGGAGAGAGGGGGGGAGAGGGGGAGGGAGGGAGAGAAGGTGGGGGGAGGGAGGGAGTGAATTTAAACGTGGACATCTGCTAAAATTTCGACATTGCAAATTATTCATGACAAGTTCCTTATATCATACTTTATATTAACACCTGTTTTTCGGCAGAATAAAAATCGGTAAAGTTTTTGCAGGTACCACAGAATATCTTAAACATGTAATACTCCAGAGGAATAATTACCTATATTAATATAACAAGAGAAACATAAACAACTGTCTGTTTTATATTTATTTTACACAGTCTAGTAATGCTTTAATATAAAAAAACCGATTGATATTAATATTAATAACGTATCTTGAATATAAGTTTTTTTAAGTATTTGCATAATAATATGTCAAGAAACAGCATTATTCTGGTGTAAATTAATGTTTGTTTAATCTAGTAATGGAGAATACTTGCAGCAAGACAAATATGAATATCTGAACGTGATAGATTTACAAGACTAAGTCAGTTTAGCGCTAGTCCATAATTTAGAGCCAATTACATGGACCAAGTTATAAACACTCATTTATTTAGAAAGTAGATGTTCGTTCATAAAAATGTCTCCTCAAAGTATATTAAAATTTAAAAATAGTGGTCTATTAATTTGTTAATAAAACAAGTAAGATATTAAATCCTTTTGGAAGGAAATAGGAAAATATTCGTGATTCCTGTTCGTTTATTCTGTACGTCAGAGAGATTTTTAAAATGAGCTGGAAATTGCTTTGGCCAATTTAATTTTATGGGTGCTTAATTAGTTGAAGCGTTGCCTTCATGACGGGATTCCCTCAGAAAAATTGTTCGTTCTTCCTTACGGCGGCGAAATTTCGAAAGGGCAATTTTTCTTTGTTAGGGTTACTTTTACGTGTACTATTTTTAAAGAGATGAGTGTTAATTAAGACTCTATGAAATCTCTTTTCCCGACAATTAAAAATTTTTGTGGGATGCCAGATAATTTCTCCACGAAATGTTGCAATAAATGTAAGAAAGTAATTCAGTTTGTAACGTCTCATATTTTACCGCTCTATTAGTCTAATTTTAGTCAAATTAGAATGTTTTTTTAGTGATGCTGAATTATTTCATAAATGTTTCTAATCACTATCAATTGCAATTAAACTGTGACATTTGGCTATAACATTTTTTATAATCTACAATTATAACATGTTTTAAAGCAAATAAACTAGACAGATAATCGTTTTCGATAAATTGGTTAATTGGAAATTCTTCACCTTCATACCTATACGGAGATTTTTGTTATTTTTACTGATATGGAACAAATCGATGGATCGTTTAATAGTTTTTATCGTTAAATAGTGTTGCGGCAGTGTTCGGTGGTTTCGGTTGGCTCGGTCATAAATAACGACGATAAATTTCGGCGCCGTTTGCAGTTGTAATAGTATCGGTTTCTGCCGTCCCAATCGCTTGCACAACCGCTTTAGCCTCACTTCCTATATACATATATACGTGGCAAATAATTGCGTTAAAAAGCTATGGATTCGAACAGCATGCAAACGTCTTTCACATAAATAATTCCACAACAATAAACTATTTCCCCCTAGTGAATGCCGTAATAATAGAAGGTCATGTTATTGCCGGTTTCGTTTATAATCGAGCTCCTAGTTGTCCTTCGCCTGCACAGACCACTATCGCCTGTTATAATTTAGTATTTCTGTCCAGGTCAACCACGGTTCGACAACCTCTTATGCTTTCGACTTTACAAATTATTGAGTCAGTATTGATTGTTAAACAAACATTTCAATTCAAAGTGCTCCATTCCAAGAAGAATAAGTAAGTGCTTTCGTTGGAATTCAAACGGTTCATCAATAAATTTCAAATTTCTTATTCGAATTACACTAATTGCTAACAGCACATGCAAATTATGTATCATGATACATGTAGTAAGTAAGTAGTTCATTGCTATAGTGTAACATACTAGATTCAGGTACTGTTTCGGTTTATAATAATAATAATATTCTTTATTGCCCAACAGAATATTACAAATTCCAATTACTGGACAATTTTTAAATAATATAATATAATGTAATGAGAACATGTACAAAAAATATTAACAAAAATAAAGGACAAGTGACAAATCCAAAGAAAAAATTTAGTATTATGCAAAATTATTGAAAATTGAAGTAGCAGCACATTTCACAGCATTAAGAGATGTGTGAAACATATCACAATGGCAGGAAATCGTATTGAAATGAGAACACATAATGTAAATGAGAGACTGCAATAAGACATTTGTGCCCGCAAATGGTAAGTAGAAGGTGCTGGAATAACGAGCGCCAAAATGTGGAACGCGGAAATTTAGCATTTTGACTAAAACTGGAGAGTTAATGTGGTTGTGACATAGTTTGAATAAAAACAATAAACTGGAACAAATGCGTCTAAAATAAAGAGAATTCTCAAATACGCGGTAAAAGAAAGGTTTGATCAATGTGTCCATCCAAACGAAACCACATAAATTTGGCAAATCGTCGCTGTATCAACTCCAGTTGTTGCTTGTTAGTTACATAGCAAGGACTTCAAACGAGTGCCGCATACTCTAAGCGAGATCTGATGAGAGCGAAATATAATGCTTTCAAAGCTATGACATTAGAAAAAGTACCACAATTGTGGATTATGAAATATAGCAATTTTCTAGCAGTGTTAGTTGTGTAATCAATATGTTGCGCAAATGTAAGTTTAGTGTCGAATATAA